>OZ010600.1:84651430-84923930 GCA_963932145.1 Acanthosepion lycidas | reverse complement strand
AAATGATTGATTAGTAATCAGTTATTTTATTTATTAAACAAATTAAACTTATTCACTCTATGTGACTGACATGGAAAATGCTGACAGAAGTTGTTTGGTTTTGTTTGGTTTGGTTTGGTTTGTTTTACAGCATATCAACCTCAATGGGTTATTTAATGCTGACAAAGTTTTTAGTGCTGGTAATATTTAGTTTTGTCAAAAATCTATTTCTGGTAATAATTTTTCCTTCAAAAATGTATTGCTGGTAATAATTTTTTTTCAAATAAAAGTACTGCTGGTAATAGTTTTTTTCTTCAAAAATGTATTGCTGGTAATAATTTTTTTTTTTTTTTTTTTTTTTTTTTACAAAGTATTCCTGGTATTTTGGTGATTTCTTGATTGACCAGACCACACTGTCAGTCACCTATGATGACTCCAGGGCTAGTAATTAATTTTTCTCTATTACTTGTATCCAAAGGAATCTGAATTAATGTCAGATATAAAATTTTTGATGACTGTCACAGAAATTAAAATTATCTTTGGCACTAATTAAATAAACTCATTTTTATCACAGTTTTGGGATTAACTATTTGCCCATAGCTGGGACCCTAACAGGTGCTACCACCCCAAATCAGGGTGGACCTGGGAACACCAGCAATTAAGAGGTGGTTCCACATTCCTCAAAACCTCCTGATCAGAGGCCTTGCTGTTGGACGTAGTTTATCGTCTTACCCAGGATGCGATATAGTTTATCGTTGTTGATTCCAGTCCAAGTAGGAATGACTGCAATAACAAAGATTTTATTCACCAGTTTATTTTATTCTTTTTATATTCAATAAACCTGTTGTCAGAGTTATTTGTAAATATGGACACTACTGGATTATAAATGGACCAAATAGCATAAAAATGCCCTTAAAAATTGCATTTTATCAACCTGTAAAAATGCAACTGTTCAGATTTTGTTAAATGTCTATTCATCACACATGTAGTTTTGATTGGTTAATAAGAAAAAAAATAATTTTAATAATTCATATTGATTTAGCCAAAGCGTTTAAGCAGTAAAAATCAATAAAGAGTAAATTTTGGTTCCAATCTGAATCCTCTTCCCAATTTATAGGAAGAAATACACAAATGCATGTTGTGATTTCTTTATAGTTAATTAAAATGGCCCAGTTCTTGGTTTCCTATGATTCAGTCTTGGTCTGTCTTGTCTGGAAATCAGAATGCTACTTTCGTTTATCGGAATTTATGTCAACCGCAATTCTTAATTTGTGAACATTTTTTACTGTTTCTTTGTCATTACTATTGTTTGCTTTATTACTGTTAATTTGCTTTGCATATATTGATGGCTTGCTTTATACTATTTCTTGTCTTGTTCTTTACTTTTTCTTGCTTATTACAAACTTTGTCAATTCTGTTAATCAATTGGGCAGTTCTGCAATTTATTTACATTTAATCACGGCCACTCGCTCAACAAACTAAAAACAGTTTTTGGTTGTTATCCAAGATTAAAGGGAGATTACTTCGAAATTTCAATTACCTCCCTTTAATGTTTGATGTTTAATCAATGTAGATAATTTCTACATAAAATCTGATGCAGTACATCTTCCCAGTTTGAACTTGTGTTATATTAATTTGAGAAAGAGTTTGTTAATATTAGCTTTTTTTTTTTTAAAATATCAATTCATACTAATTAATCCGCAGACATCAGGAAATGCCCTGATATTTCCCTTTTAATATAAAGAGGAGGTATTGTCTGGGGAAAGTGTCTTTCATTTAACTCTATAAGTATTTTTTTTTGTTTTTACTTTTAATTTTCCCCTCATGACAGGAAGGCTATAGACTTTTAAAGCTGTAGAAAATATAACCATTTAAAAAAAAAAAAAAAAAAAATCCTTTTTTTAATGGCTTATCAACTTTTTGCAGTTTATTTAAAGCCAGAAAATATTTTTAGATTGTGATAATTTTTGGAGATTTACTGATACAAGTCTTATTAATTAACCTATAGCTGGAGGGAGGGAAGAGGTGGATTCATGCCTTTCCCAAGAGTATTTCACATAGGTGAATATAATGTACCTGACTGGAATTGGAACTTGGCTCTCCAATTTCAAGCCACTATTCATTACACCACCTGCACACCCAAGCTTAAAGCACCTGTTATTTCCACATGATCACCCATATTTGTTGTGGCTCACATGTTTAGTTCATGGTATTCTCAGTATCCTTCTAGAACCACATTTTGTTGCTTCAAGTCTCCTCTACATCTGTGAGGAGAGTGTCCAGCACTGCCATATAGGAGCAACGCTATTATGTTCAGTACTCTTTTCTTTGTTTGTAATGAAATTTTCCTGTTTCTTAATACTTTGCTTAGCTTTTGGAAGGTATCTTTTGCTATCACAATGCACGTTCTGACATAGTGAAACCAATAACCATATTCCAGTGCCAATTACATGTGGAAACCTGGCTCTCCAATTACTGATTTTGAGTTATTATCCATTATACCACCCACACATTGAAGCTTACAGCACCTGTTATATTTCCAAGTGGTAACCCATTTAGGTACTGATCAGGCTTTATGTTGCTTAACTTTGATGATAATATGAGAACTGGTGTTTCAGTGTGATTTGTCTGTAAGCCTCTGACTAGGATAGATAAAAAATTGAACAGTATTGTAATCTCGTAGTGGTTAGTAACTTCATAGCAGACGTACTTCAGTTAAATGATATCATTGCTGATTGTATTTGCTGATCTATTACATTCAAAACACACAAACACACACAAATTGAGTCAGTAAAAATGGGCCAAAAGCCACAATCAATAAAAAAGAAAAAAAGGGAAAACTTGAGCCAACAATCAGGTTAATAGGTTTGCCATATAGACAAGCTATAAACAATGCAAAACATTTTTTAAACATTCAACTTGTGTAAATAGAGACCGTTGAGGTTTGTATTGTCTTGAAAAATAAAAACAGTTGTACTATGAGTTTTATAGTTTTTTTTAATTTAATTTTTTTTTAGCAAGAGTTAGCTAGTCAGAACTAGTAAAATGATTTGTAATTTTTTTTTTTTGAAAAAAATGTATCTTTACTTTTAGTAGTTTTAAAGTTTTCAAAAGAAAATTAAAACTACCTCTGTCCCACAATCGTCATTAGATTTAGTATATAAAAAATACATACAAGTATACCAACTATTATGGGAAAGAAATAGTACAAAATATTATTGCTGTCCCATAATAGCCAAGACATTTAGTGTATGAAATACACACACAGATGTACCAACTATTATAGAACAGAAATAGTAAAAATATTACTGCTGTCCTATAGTACGCAATACATTTAGCATCCGAAATATATATACAAATCTAATCATTATTATTTGGTAGAAGTAGTAAAAATAATACTACTGTTCCATAATATTCAATACATTTAATCTTGGAAGACAGACCTCTGCCGAACGAAAGTATATGTTGAATGACAAAAAAAAAGAAAAAAGGACAGTCACAACTGAGAAAAATTATATTGAAAGGTGCCCAGCCCTGGGGAACAGCTGCTCAAGACCACGCTCTCCAATTTGCACCAGAGAGAGTGATCGGTGCTTGCACCAAGGCCAGTACAACCGACAGTTGCGGGGGCTGTGGTCAATTTTTGTTCCTTGCCCAGGTGTCCATGCTTGGGTGTTAAAAAAAGACCTTGTGTCACAACTCACCTTAGTGGAGAGGCAGAGTAAATACCTAATATAGTAAATAAACTGCCAATAAAACTTATTCATATTTTTTTTTTTTTTACAACAAACTTATTTTACGTAAAGGTAAGTGGAAAGTGATTTTTGTGGATGTATCTTTTTATAGTAACCTGTTTTATTTGAATTGTTTATAGAAACAGACATGTATCTGCCATTAAGAAAGAAAAAAAAAATACTGTGTATTTACTGCCATTTCTCACAATCTACAGATGGAAAGGATTTAAATCAATGATTTACAGAGGCTGGCATGTAGTTTCAGTGATTGGTGAAGTTTCTTTTTAATCTCTAGCCACTTGCTTTTCACTTTAACTAGGTTGTTGCCTGGCATTTTTGTAGACGAGTTGGAATTCTTGTATTGACTAAACAAGTTTTTGTAAAGACTTGTACCTATTTTCAGGGATATAAACTTAGAGGTTTTGGAATTTACTTAAGACAATGGCTATTAGTTGAAAATTCTGTTTTATTTTTTTATATACAGTATGAAGATGCAATGTTTATGGGCTCAGAATGAGAAATCAGACAGCCAAATTCAAAGTGAATTCAATTTCATGCAAAAACACTTTGGGAAAGGTATGAACCCATCTCTTTTCTCTCTAGCTATGGGTTAAATAGCAGGGCTATGTGGGTTCTCTTGCCTTCAGGTGGCAACTATTCTAACAGAAAGACAACTCTAAATTCAGAACCAGTTGCAAGCAACTCTGTTCCGTAATCATCATGGTTGTCCTTTGGGTCCAAAGAATAATGTCTTGCAATTCATCAGTGGAATCAAATTAATTTAAAAAACACCTGTGCAGGAAGAATTTTTAGTGTGAAAACCATTGTACCAGGGTAATGCCACTCTCCTGGCCGGATCTGGGGGTAGGGTATCTAGTGACACAGTGAACCGTTACAACTGGAGACTTCCAGGCTGCAGTAGATGACCAGGACTTTTATGTGTAACATCCATGTTCTGATCCACTCTATAGCACTTGATGACACTGCCATCATGGCTGTTGGATCTGTAGGAGGTTTCATCTGTCCACGTTGCCAGGACTCACTCTTCACATGCAATAGAGCTGGCAGACCCCCAAATTATCAAGGGTTTGAACCTGTTGATAACAATCACCAGGTTTACTTGCCAGTCAAAGTGGTTTAGGGTGTGGCTGTTGTTGCCTGCAAACAACTATTTTGAGCCACAGGTGAGACTTGGGCATCAAATTGAAACCAACTCGGATGAACTATTCCCAAAGGACTATGACTATTTTGCCATCCCTACCTGCTCCCATTCTGTAAAAAAAACAGCGTCATCTTGTGTATTGAGATCTGTGACATCATACTTCACAGAGTCTATGGGACTTGAGTGAGTGTCATACAGTGTGATTTATTCTATACTGTATCAGAAAACTTTTAGACTTATTTCAATCTATTACCTACAAGTTGTTAACTGGGGCAAGAAACAGCTTGTTAATTTTAACATCTCCAAAACAAAACAAAACTGTTCCCTTTTAATCATCTTAGAGAACCGTTTTAGCCTGGCAGATGCTAACCTCCAGAAAAGTGACTCATTGCACCTTCTCAGGCTAATGTCTTCTGCTGACATGAAGTGGAAAGATTATAGTGAATCAATTGCTAGTGTTATTCACTGTGTTGTGTTAGACAATTTTTCTTGTCAGAACCTATCTTATGCATTTATAAAGCTACCATTTGTCCATGCATTGGATATTGCTTGTCTGGTGTTTCTGCTATGTATTTAGAGATTCTTGATAAAATCTAAAGAATAATCTGCAATATCATTGATTCTATCCTGGCATCTTGGTTTCAGTCACTTTCCTGTGCCTTTTTTATAAATACTTTCATGGTAATTGTTCTGATGTACTTTCCTCTATGGTAGCTAGACTATGAATGTTAAGTAGACTATATTGGCAGCTAGGTCAAATAATTTTTATACTTGACATGGCTAGATGTAACCATAAGTTCTATGTGAATAGTTCCTTCTCTCAAATGTCTCACTTGTGGAACTCTCTTCTGGATTCTTGCTTCCCAGTAAACTTTGATCTTAAAAAATTTAAATGTAATATCAATTGTTAACTTTCTTTTTCATAATTCTTGTTCTTTTATGGTTTTCTTTCGTTAATAATGTTTTACTTTTTCTTATATTCTTTCATACTCAGTAACCTCTTACATCTTAGTGGCTTGCTTGGTGTAAAAGAAATAGAATTTAGAGATGGCTTTTCTTTACAGTCTGCCATTTTGATTATAATCTTGATCCTTTTTATGCTTGGATTTATTTTCATGTTTGTGAAATCTTTACACACTAGCTTTCGCAATTATTACATTTTGAATATTACTGTGTATTGTGAATGATATCACTCAATGCAAGCCATATATATAGAAATATAGCAATAGAAGGATGATTTTACATGTATTAATGAGCCTCAAGATGAAAAAAAATTCAGAACCATTATTGACAATATCACTAAATATAATCAACACATACAAAAACAATTTTTCTATCTGTTATTGGGGCTGAGAGATGAAACATTTTAAAATTGATGCATTCAAGAAATTAATTAATGAAAATTGAATATAATTAAAAAATAATTGAAATTAGTTTATATTTAACAGCAAACAAAAAGGTGTTGAAGGCAAATGTTAATAATAAAAATACAGAAAGGGAGGAGGTTTGTTGGTTTTGTTATTTTTAAGTTTATGTATAAAGAAAAAGGCAAACATGGATTTATCTGCCCACAAAAAGATGGCATATTAAAAAGACAGCTTTTCCCATGACACCACTTTTTTTTTTTTTTTTTTTTTTAACTACCTTCATTCTCCAGTAATGTTTGTTTTAAAAAGGATTAATTAGAATTGGAATAACACCTAAACACATGATGAAAGTGAATTTATACATTTTTATTCAAGAATTTACAACAAAAATATCCTATTATAATTGTGCTTGTCCTTCACTTCATTAGTTTGCACGACCATTATGTCCTGCCAATACCTCATAAATAATAGACTATTCCGTTTTGATCACATGGAAAAAGGAGAAAAGACACTATTTGGTTTCAGTGAAAGAAAGAAGGGAAGATAGAAGTGTTTAACATCACCTGCCAATACCTCATAAATAATGGGCTGTTCTGTTTTGATTGCGTAGAAAAATAAGACTTATGAAAAAAAAGAATGGAAGATAGAAGTGTTTAATGGCTGTTTCAAAGAAAGGGAAAAAATTGTCAATTTTTAATCTTTTCATTTGTACCCCCTTACTTCTTAAAATAATGACCAGCATTCATATTTATGATTGCTATTGCAATATTTTCTTAAAGTTGTTCATCTCAAACATTTAATGATGTGATAGAGGAAATTTTATGGATATTTTACTGTCATAGAACTTACCATGAGCTTACTCAATCATTAACTTAAGAATTAAGATTCATCAGAAAATTTAAACAGAGGAATCATGAAAAATTTCATGGTTTAAAACTACTTAAACACTAGTTTATTAGATTTATTTACAAGAATAATTTTATATTTACAACATCCTAAAAATGAATACGATTAGAATTAATGCAATATTTATCATTTACCAATTTATAAAAGAAATAAATTTAAAAACAATTTTTTTTATTCATAAATTTATAAATGTTTACTAAATTATTAAAATATGTGGACCAATTCTAAGGAAATCCTTATTATTTCATCATCATCATTCCCTTGACTTTTGTAATCGTAGGGCGAATCCGAATGCAGAAGCCACACTAACTTTTTTTCCACTATGGGTTATCAACAGCAGCCATCAGCAATTCTGGTGCGATCATACCTGTCCATTGTTTGACATTGTCAAACCAGTTTTTGCATTGGTGTCCTCTTCTACGTCCACCTTAAATGGTGTCTTGCATGATGGTCTTGAACAGGCTGTTGTACCTTGTAATGTAACCAAACCATACCATTTTTCTCTGTTTGACAGTGGTGAGAAGCAGTTCCTGATGTCCCACAAAACTTTCAACTCTTTTCTGCACAAACTCATTGGTTTCTTGTTCCCAATGGAAGATGCCAAGGAGTTTTCTCATGCATTTGTTTTCAAATGCTTGGATCTTTCTCTCTTATTGTTTACCATTTATGAAGTTTGAATCAAGTGACAATTCCAATAAATAATATAATAAACAAGTAGAATGATAAATAAATTGTGTTTGTTATTTTTGTTGTCAATTGTCAAGAACAAAAAAATGTATAAATTCACTCTTGCATGTTTAGGTTTTATTCCAATTCTAATCATTACTTTATTAAAACAATAAACATTGCTGAGAAGTGAAGCTAGTTAAAATAAAAACAGTGTCAAAGGGAAAACTGTCCTTTTGAGACATCGTCTTATTGCAAGCAAGTTTATCCATGTTAGCTAAGTGTAAAAAAAAAACAAAAAAAACAACAAACAATCAGGAAAAGCAAATGAAATATTCATTGCAAAATTATTGTCACTGGGCACTGGGTTAATCAGAAAAAATCTTGCACAGGAGAAAATAAAATATTAACAAAAAAAATTAATTTAGTAAATCTAATTCAAGAGAAGAAACATCAAAAATATTTTCAGTAAACACGCATTGACTGCACTTCAAACCATGCCATCTACCTTTAAATCAGTTGACTGTCACTTTTAAGTGGACAATGACCAAAAGCTGAAAGAACCAAATAATTGGATAACTATTTCTCCATAAAGAAAAAAAATTTTTATGAAGGAAAAAAGAAAAAAATATTTATGAAGGAAAAAAGAAAAAAATTTTTATGAAGGAAAAAAGAAAAAAATTTTTATGAAGGAAAAAAGAAAAAAATTTTTATGAAAGAAAAAAGAAAAAAATTTTTATGAAGGAAAAAAGAAAAAAATTTTTATGAAGGAAAAAAGAAAAAAATTTTTATGAAGGAAAAAAGAAAAAAATTTTTATGAAGGAAAAAAGAAAAAAAAATTTTATGAAAGAAAAAAGAAAAAAAAATTTTATGAAGGAAAAAAGAAAAAAAATTTTATGAAAGAAAAAAGAAAAAAAATTTTATGAAGGAAAAAAGAAAATTTTATGAAGGAAAAAAGAAATCCTTCTTCAATAAGGAAGGAAGATTTTCCCAAAACAAACAATATCTGTTATTAGAATCTAGATTTTCCCAAAACAAAGTTATTCTTCTTTCAAAGTTGTTAATAGAATTCAATTTGAGAACCATAACTACAAGTTCATGTTGTAGCCTTTTTTCCAGTTCTCATCCCAAATGTTTCGTCTGTTTTCAAATCTGGCTCCCAAAACCTTGATTCTTATCAAAGATAAGAAAATATTTTCTGACTAACGAGAGAGCTGGAAAATTATCAAAAGGAGTTTGAACATCATTATCCTGTCCTTGGTGCCATGAAGTCTGGGGGTAACGCTCACAATTTTTCTGAGCCTTGCTTCCAAAAAGCAGCTCCCAAAACCTTGATTCTTACTAGAGATAAGAATATATTTTCTAACAAATGAAATGGCCAGGAAATTTGTATAGCAATTTTGGAGGGAAAAGTCCCCAATATTTTCTGAGCCTCCTAATCTTCATAAATATAGATAATTTATGCCTGTTTGGCAGTGAGTATTTGACCATCATCTGTGACATAGGTCGGTGGCAGAAAAGCAGTCATCTTCAAGAAAGAACTACATACTATGGGCAGTCGAGAAAGACCATTGGCCCACTACTAAAAACCAATCAAGATCTGCCTACTTGCACCTAGAATCTGTCGCCAGCCTACAAATTCACTCAACTACAAAATTCATATCTTCAGACAGTTTCCACTTCTACAAGAACTCTGAACAAATCTGTCAGCGTTTTAACCTTTAGACAACAATCTACTACTTACTTAAAGAACTTTAGGCACTCAGAGAAATATTTTGAGCAAGCCTTTTCTTTTTAATAAACATTTTTCTTCCTTTAAAGTTAAAGGAATTTTCTTCTCCCTTTCTTTCTCTCATAATTGTGTATATCCTTATACCCTTTTTTTTTTGTGCATGTAAATAAAAATTTTCTTCCTTTATTGTTATGCACCAAGCAGGAGTTTGAGTCTTTATTCTTCTGCCTGAAAGAGCTGCCTAAAAATAGAGAATTGTCGGCTCTAATTGTTCAAACCATTGTTGCTTTTCTTCAATTTTGTTGCATTTTGAAACTTAACACCTTCATGTGGGAAAACCAGGACAAATTTCCCACATTTTGCTCAAAATTGAGAATTGTCCACTCTAACCTTTCAAGTTGTTGCTTTTTTTTAATTTTGACACATTCCTAACCATAACCCATTCATGTGGGAAAGCTGGGACAAATTTCTTATATTGTGTTTTATTTCAGAAAAATAAATTTGTGTCATTCAGTAACAAAAAAGAAAGTCTAACATCTAACTTATTTTTTAAAACTAGCCAAATAGCAGTCCAATGAAGAGAGGAAAGTCAATTGTTATAAAAGTTCTCTTGCCTCTCTAAAATTTCTGTATAAACAACATTTTCAGCAAGATATCTATTGGTGCAAAAATAATGACGTAATAATGTCGTTTTTTGACGTTAAAAAAATAAGTCAAAAAACGACATTATTACGTCATTATTTTTGCACCAACCTAATATTTTCTAAAGCACTTTATGTCATTATGCTAAGCTCACTTGAATTTCCTACTCTGGACATCACTATATAGAACTGACCAGGAGAGAAAAATTTGAATAAATTTCTAATATTTTTCTTTTTATTATTATTATTATTATTAATAATAATAATAATAATTTTTATTTGAAAATTTTTTTTATAAAATTGAAAATTCCTCAATTTTTCTATCTCTAACTGTATATAATTTTTCTTAAAGTTTTATTTATCCATCAATATCTTAAATGCACATACACCATACATAGATTTTAAATTGGTTTTAATTGTTAAGTTCATTTTTTGTGTTGTATATATCAAAATGTGTACAGCTATGCCACTCCTGTGTCATTTTGTCTGCTGAATGTTTTCCTGACGAATGATGACATTTTAGCATTCTGCTACCACTTTTTTTTTTTTTTTTATCAGTGTCAATTTTTGTGCAATTCTGTGCAAAAAGTGGATCACAGAGCCTTGACATTTTTCTCACTTCTCATTGGTCAGTTAATATTGAAATCATGTTCTCAACTACGTCCGAATAACATCAACCTAGTTCCTGACTAGATGAAAATACATTTTTCGCCAAAAATCAGAAATGCTTTTCAGAGACCGTCACGTGACTAGAAAACATAAATAGAATGTACAAGTGAACCTCGTCAGTGAGAATTTACGAATGACTAGCATTTGCTAAACTAGTTCACGATGCTTGTATCATTATTGCAGTGAAGTAAAAGTTAAAATTTTAAGTTCTTCAACATGAAATAACTTCATTGTAATTCAAATTAAAACATTCAACTAAACCACTCACTCACTAACTTCTGGAACTTACTAAAAACTATTCAATCACACTATTGAATCTTAGGAAAACTTAATTACGAACATTACATTATGACTATTCAATTACAAACAATGGAAACTAATTAATCATTACAGAACATTCACTCCTTCAACTCTTCTGAAGCTAAAAGTTTATCAACATATTTTCAGCTTTACAGAATTCTTTCAACTCTTTCACACTGAACATATTGAGCGGCAAGTTCATTCAAATTTTTATGAGCTCAAATAAAAATTTTTTTCATTAATACAGACTTTAATTCCAGTCAAAGGGAAGTAACTCCTATTAATTATTCATGTATATCATTTGACATACATAAAATATAAATATTGTTCTTGATATAAAAAGGTTATCTTTTTTGTGTTCTTTCTCTTGTTGCTTTTCGTTTGCTTACACATTCGTAAAAAAAAAAAAAAAAAAAAAAAAAAAAAAAAGGAAATTTATGGGTTGATTTAGACCAACAATACTGCTACAACATTACTCATTTCTCAACCCAAGTGCCAAATTCTATATGAACATTGTGGAAAAAAAACAAAACAAAAAAAAAAACCTGGCAGCAGGTAATTTTAAAACTTTGATACAAAAGTAAATAATGAAAGAGATATATTTATTAAAATAAGGTTTTAAAAATTATTATGCACATTGAATTTTACTGCTTATGTCATAAAAACCATTCATTAGTAAAATATATATATAGGTTTATATTATATAATTTATAATATTTGTATTATAACATAATATATAATATAAACATCTATATATATATATATATATATATATATATATATATATAAAAATATAATTCATTAGTAATATATATTAGACTGATAGATTCATTATTTGTTGAGCAATTGAACCTAATGTAATGGTTAACAAGTTTGTTTTGCTAGATCAATTATGATTTAGTAGTGAGATCGATCCTCACTGGGTGTTCCCTACTTTTGGTTTTGTGCCACACCTAATCTATGCTTAGTAAATCACTATATGTTAGCAGTAAGGGTTGTTTTGTTCTACTGATGTAAAATAGGAGACAGACAAAATTTAGCCATTTTTTTAAAAAAAATCATTTCACCCTAAGCAAGGTAATAAAGCCACTAAGACACAAGAGGGTTAGTGAATGTGAGTGAATATGAATAAAAAGTATATTTAAATAGAGAAAACAAGGAAAGAACAAGACAGAAGATAATGATTGACATTGCATTTTAATTCTTGAAGATGAAAGTTGGCTGAAAAGAAAGAAGCTGGAAGAGAGTTCCACAAGCGAGAAGTGCAATAGAAAAAACTGTCAGCATAAAACTTACGGTTACATCTAGCCATTTCAACTGTAAAATGATGAGACCTTGTGGCCAATCTAGTACTGCACTTAAATTCATAAAGTTGACATACCATAGAGGAAAGTGCATCAGAACAGTTATCATGAAATTATTTATAGAAAAGGTACATGGAAACTATGTTACTGTGGTGGGAAAGTGATTGAAAGCGAGATTCCAGGTCATGACCAATAACATTGCAGATACTTCTTTGAATTTTATTCAAAATCTCTAAATACATAGAAGCAGTAAACCAGATGCGTCCGCAATATTCAAAGCATAGATGAATGGTAGACTTTATTAGAATTATATAGATTACAATTACTACTGACATTATTAGGTGACTGTTGACTTTCATATTATAGATTCAAGATAGAGCAAAAAATAATAGTTAAAAATTCAAGAAAAACATTATTCTTTCTAATTAAGTAAATCGAAAAGCCACTATTTAACAATGTTTGTAATGCTCCTCCTTTTCATTGCTATTCTACGAATATAGACTGACTGCTTGATGAAAGCATTCTGGTAGAAAGCATGGTAGCACAAATGTCTGTGTTTCAAATATTTTATATACTTAAATTGCCTTACATTTTCAATTTTTGAAAATTATATTGAGCACTCTCTTCATTTAGCTGTTCTTTTTGGCAAATATCACTTTTGTCATAGATTGAATTTATAAAATTATATATATATATATATATATATATATATATATATATATATACACATATATACACATACATACATATACACATACATATACACACACACATATATATATATATATATATATATATATATATATATATATTTAAACTAGTGTACCTATGCCATAAAAATGACAGTAATTATTCAGTCAGCCAGTCAGTTATGTGCTTTGCATGATACACGCTTAGGCAATCATGTATCTCTCGAGGCAGATTTTTTTTCCCTACAATAGGTTGCCATTTATTTCTGCAGGAGACCAGTTGCCATCCAAGGCTATAGAACCCAGTCTGTTCTGCTATTTACCCATAGTTGGGGGGAGAAGAAGAGGATTCATACTTTTCCCAAGGGTATCAGAATGTAATTGAATGTAATGGATTTGACTGGAATTCAAAATCAGCTCTCCAATTCCACAATCCGAGCTGCTATCCACTACTCCACCATGCCTGTCTAGGATTCATTGATTACTCCTGGTATTATATAAATTGCTTTTTGTCCAACATCACTTCATGTTAAAAATTTTATATGTTTAATATGGAAGAAGAAGAAGACAGAAACCGAGAATTCTTAATAAAATGGAGTTAATATAAACATACTCCAGTGGTCCTCCATCAATATTTATAAAACTTATATTGCGTGCTGTGTGTGTGTATATATATATATATATATATAAACATACAATGTGACCCTCACCCAAGCATTCCACCAACCCGCCATTCATTACACCACATTGAATTTCGATTCTCAATCTTATTGGTGTTCACCAAAAGTTGGGAAAGGTTGTGATGCATGCCCAGGGAAGACCAGGACTCCCAATCCCAAGCATGACAGTTAATACAGATCAACACCTATTTCCAGTTTTGTTGCCACTTGATCTGCCAAAATCCTTCATTCACTCCTTTACTTCCCATGTCCCTTCAGTCAAACATCAAAAAGGATCACCTGCTGGCTATTAAACACAAGCACTTGAGATCAAGATAAAAACCACATCTTTTTTCTACATGGGTGTCCATAGTATCACATATATGCATTTTATAGACTTATTTATACTTCTTTACAAAACTTATATTGTCTGCTGTTGACATATATATATACATTTTATAGACATACATACATATAAAAAGTTACACTGCCTGTTGCTGATGCATATATACATTTTCAAGAAACAGTGGTCCTTAGTGTTATAAACTAGCTAGTACTTAGTGATAATCAAACTAGTTTAGACAGTGTACAATTCAACTTGTTTTGTGATGTATTTTTTTAAAAATTGTATGTTGGAGGTATCATTTAGCTTAATCTGTATTACCGAGTATTTGATGAAAAATCAAAATGTTGGTATCCATGAGAAATCACCATCAGTTGCTTTATAGTTATTTCCAGTAAATGGTGATTTTTTATTTTCCCACAAATGGGCCTGCACAGTCAGGCAACAATGCTATAACAATGCAGCAGTGAAAATGTTAATGCTGGATTTTTTTTTTTTTTAAACCTACTAGACCACCCATAAAACAATCCATTGGCTTTAATGAGATAACAATATTATTATGAATTACACATTTTAATTTGTATTTAAAGATAGCAAAAGAAGGTTTATTGTTTCACTGGGTTTCATAGTTAACACAGTCTGTGAAAATCTAGAGTTATAGCTTAAAACAGGTGTAATATTTTTCAAAATAATAAGTATGTTTCTTATTAATTATTAGTTAATAATAAAAAATTTTTTTTTATATCCGACATTAATTCAGATTCCTTTGGATTCAAGTAATAGAGAAAAATTAATTACTAGCCCTGGAGTGATTATAGGTGACCGACAGTGTGGTCTGGTCAATCAAGAAATCACCAAAAAACAAGCTGACAAAGATTAATGACTGGAAAATGCCTTTTTGTTTATGCATTCTCAAAGTTTGGATTTGTCACAGGGATGGTGTGCCGGCTGTTGGAGTGGGCTACGGTTAGATGCTGAGAAAGCAAGAGAAGGAAGAGAGCAATGGTGTGAGATAAGATGTGAAGTAAGTTGGAATTAAGGGGCAGCTCAATTCCTCTAACCACTCTCAAAGGGGGCTGGACAACCCTTAAATTTGGAAAATCACTCGAGTAAACATATTTTGAAAATATGGAATTTTAGAAAAAGATTGATGCTAACCAAACTCAGACCCTGGTCAACCCCACCCAAGCCGTACACAGTACTCCATGTAAGCTGGAGGTTTGGACAACTTGAGGAGTCCCCCACAAGACCTTATGCCAGTCTTGAAGACCAGAATTTAAATTTAAATTACTATTAACACAAGCTGTAAATTCCAAAAGGGGATCCCATTATCATTTGATTCGAACAGTAAGTGGGAAGGGTTAAAACTGCTGTATACAACAAATCATATATAAACCAAGCCATTGTTACATTTTTAACCCAAGTGAATTCTTTATTCCAAAGAATTCTGTTTTGTGCAGCTCCTTGACATTGAACTGTTCTTTGTTCCAGTTTACTTCATCAGCAATCTTCTCACACTTTGAGATCAAAAACACAATGTGGCAGAGGAAACATTATCTTCAATATGATACCAGCAACACACCAGTAACATGTTAACAAGTGACAAGTCAGCTAGATGGTAACCACACTGGTCTGAAGACCAACACAGGGTAGAGGGTTATAATTCAACACTGACATGGACGTTTATATACTAGACTATGCACAAACCTGTTTCTTTTAAAAGCAGTTCATGATACAAAATGATGAGATAAAAATAATCAATTTTATTATTAATTACTCATTTTAATTTGTATTTAAAGATGGTAAAAGAAGGTTTATAGTTCCACTGGGTTTCATAGTTAATACATTGAGTGAGAGCTTGGAGTGAGTTTAGTCTTTGTCAAAATAAGTATATTTTTATTATATGTACTAGTTTCCTCCTTGCATTCATTTCAAAATACATATTGGCAGAAAATCAGTGTGCATCTAATTATTTATTTACCATGAAGTCACCTAACAATTATAGGTGCTTCACCTTTCAAGTAGTTGTTTATAAAGGAAAAGTTCTAATGTATTGTAGGGAATTGTATAAATATATGTTGTGTTATGCATATTTAAATTTATTTAATAATGTTGTTATAATGAAGTGTTTGTTTATATACATAGATTGAGATAAGAATGTGTATCAAAAACAAATAGTGAATTTTCAATTAAAAAAGCTGTAAAATGGCCATAACTCAAAAACTACTTGCCGAATTTTAATAAAATTTAGCACGGGTTCAAGGTACAATATGTTCCTAAATTGATTGTGTGATTGTGGTATTATGTATTGTGTAAACTGTATCCTGCTAACACACACACACAAGATTAGAGTTTTAGTATTATATCGATAATTAATACTGATTTTTTTAATTTTAGAAACCTTTGTCTTTGTGAAGCTTACATTACTGCCTTCTGTTGACACACACACACACACACACTGGTACCTAGACTTTATTAATATAAGCACAGTAGTAGACTGGCCACAAGTTTTTATCAATATATAGTTGAGTTGGTTTGATGAAACCATAAGGTCTATGCTAACATTTCCTTTCTCTCACTTCTTGTTTGTGGAACTCCCTTCCAGTTCCATGCTTTCCAGCCAACTTTAATCTGCAAAAACTTAAATGCAATGTCAGTTGCTATTTAGTGGTGTTTCCGTTTTCTAATTCTTCCACACCCAGTAAGCCTTTGTGTCTCAGTGACTTTAAGGCCTTGCATTGGGTGAATTTCATTTAAATTTGATTCTATATACATAATATAAAAGGCTCAAACACTAATATTCCATGGTTATAATTTATTACATTGGAATCGTAATCACAATCCAATTTATCAGACCTCTGGGAGTTATATTTTCCAATTTCTTTTTGAATTTGTAGGTCTGATGAATTGGATCGTGATTATGACTGATGTAATAAATTATAACCATGGAATATTAGTGTCTAAGCCTTTTATATTATATTCTTGCTTTGTCCTGGACATTGAGCTCTACCTGGATTCTATCCTCTTGGAAATATATATATATATATATATATATATATATATATATATGTGTGTGTGTGTGTGAGTGTGTAAACCAGTTATGTTATGCTCTACTAAAAATGTCTACACTGGTGTAGACATGTAGACTGGTTTAAAAAATATCACTAGTGATATTTTCTAAATCAGTGTAGACATTTTTAGTAGAGCATAACATAACTGGTTTGGTGTTATATTTTCTTGGGAGTTGGGGTGTCATTGGCATGATTGTGGCTCAATAATACTTTGTTTTACAGGACATGATTTTTTTTTTAGTGAAAGTTTCCTCAAATGTGCCTTATATATTTATATCATCAATATATTATATAAATTTGCTGTTCACTTACCATCAGCAGAACAAAGAAAATAATAATAAAAAAAAAAAAAAAAGGAAATAATTAATTAATGGATAACTTGACTACAAATTGAGGGTCAACCAATCAATGAAACTGATATGACTATGTATATATATATATATATATATATATATATATATATATATTTTTATACGACACCGGAGGTGTTGAAACAAAACGGCTATTTTTGTAGTGATTTTATAACATATTTATGTTATAATTTTTTTAAAATAAATAATTATATCTGCTCTACTCTGTGTTGAGCACTCTTTTAAGAATAGTAATTGTTGGTTATTGGAATTTATTCCGTATACACCAATTATATACTTGGATATATATATATATATATATATATATATTAACCAACCAACACTCAACAAAATTTATTATGAATATAGCAAATTCATATTAAAGTATCTATAACATTTATATACTAATGCCAGTTTACATTTCTACCAATTCCTGCCTAGCTCACTTTTATTGAAATGTTTGTTTTGCAAAAATTCCATGACTAACATGTAAAAACAAATTTAAAATTCTAAAATAACTATAACAGTTTACACATGTTTAAAAATCACTATGACAACGAAAAACAGATTTTATTGCAGTTACAATAATGTTTGTCTTTGCAATTTACTCCTGAAAATGATCTTAGAAGTTGATAGTAGTTGAGTCTAAAAAAAAACTACAGTGCCTTCCTTGATGGATTGTATCTTAATATTAACAAACTGATTAGACAAATGGAAAGGATCAATATAAAAATAAGTAGACACAATATGTCTATATCATTCAACAAAACATGTTAAAATGTATGTATATATTTATTGGAGAGGAGATGGGCGCCGCCAAGTTATCTACAAGCCTGTTGAAAAGATTATGAAGCAAGAGAATCAAATGAATTCAAAATGGCTTCTGCATTTGGATCCCCCTGCAATTACAAAAGTCAACGAGATGATGATACTTAGTGGAAAGTGCTCAATATCCATGATAGAGCTAACATATGTGATTGCATGGAGAGTAGTTTGTAACCCTGGGTTTCACACTTTCGCAATCAGACAAATCCAAAAGTGTGAAACCTGGGCCTACAAACTACTATCCATGTAACTGAATGTATATATATATATATATATATATATATATATATAAAAGCTCGAGTCCCAGGGAGCCATTTGCCCATGTACTACCACTCTTTTGGGAGGGGTCTGGGGTCATTGCCCAGGGCCTCAGGTGTCCCCAAAAGTGCAAGTGCTGAGCTTATGTCACATTTGGTTGCAACATGGGTACAATGATAAATACCTATGTGTATAGTAGTGCAATGGATAGTGGTTCTGAATAAGAAATCAGAGAACCAAGTTCAAATTCCAGTTAAGTTCATTACATTCACTTGAAGACAACAGAATATTCCCCATTTTCCTACAAGGAAACATTTGGTATTCATTGACTGAGCAGCCAGTGCTGTTGTCGGTTGAAATTTATAAAATCTTTCTCTTAAAAACTGTTTCTAGGAAAATTCATTTTTCAAGTCCAATAGCTGTTATTGCTCTTTCCAGTAATGATGGGGGGTTGTCTTCCTAATGTTTTATTTGAAGTAATGTGGAACGTTAACATCTTGATATCATTATTTTCTCTGTGTTACAAGTGCTATCCATTTTAGATTTTACTGCTATTAAAAGTCCTCAAGTTATGCGGTTTCCGTTAATTAGCACAGTTCTTTGTGTTACTATGGTACCAGTCAAAAAGGTTCAAAGATGGATAGTCTTTGCCAAGTCACTCGGGCTTCACTTTGCTCAAAATCATTTTTAATTGTTCATATTAGAAAGTGGTTGTATACAGCTAACAGTTTAGATAATTCTGGATGGGTTTGGTGTCATGCATGACATCCAACAAGGCCATTTAAAAACATGACTCAAGTTTTCAGGTTAATGTTTTGGTTTTGTAGCAATTGGTGGTATTGTGCAAAACACCTCTGGTGTAGCCTATTCTATTTTCAATTTCATTTGCACCTATATACTAAATTTTTCTAACTGGTCCATATCTGAAATATTTAGTATTTGCCAATTCCACATCCTGAATTTTTACGATGGCTTTAAGATATATGCCATCACTGCTTTCATCCTAATTCTAGACCATAGTTTCTAATTTGGAAAATTTTATCTTGAGCCCTATTTCTTGGGACACTTGGTTGACGATGTTAATTTTATGTTCAAGATCATTCTTATTCTATCCATGAATACAATACTTATGTCCATCAGCATAGTTTCCCTCATCATCAATACATTGGCTTCGGGAGAGAAAGCACAATCATTGTCTTCTATTGGTAAATTCATTTGGGATGTGGTAGTCAGTCAGCAATGTGCCATGTGTGACACACACTTAGGCGATCATGTACCCTTTGATACATGACTGACAAGGCAGTTTTTTTCCTGCAGTAGGTTACCATTTCTTTCTGCGGTAGACCAGTTGCCATCCAAGGCTATAGAACCCAGTCTTGTTCTGCTATTTACCCATAGCTGGTAGGAGAGGAAGAGGATTCATACCTTTCCTAAGTGAATGTAATGGATCTGACTGGAATTCAAACTCAGCTCTCTGATTCCTCAGGGAAGGCTTAAATGGTCATTGCCCATCTCTTCACATTTGTATTTGTAAATGCACTGGGAATCTAGGAAAAGATTAAATAGACTGAGGCTCTCATTCCCTCCTTGCCTTACTCCTGATGAGTCTGACACTATTTAGCGGCCGCGTGAAAATTAAAAGTGAAAAATAATTAAGGCGATAAGAAGCTATCACGAAAAGACATACTGAGTGATGTTATTTTTTTTAACAAAGAAAAGTGGTAAAGATTTTATTTTCATTTGCGAAGAAAAGTATTTTTTTCGCAGAAGATAAGAAATTCGTAAGATCTCGGATCTGTCGAATTAATTTATGCTACGAGGCGGCAAATAAAAGATAGCCATCTGCCCATGGCAATAATGAAAATTTCAAATTGGTCAAGTGGCCTACAAAACAGAAGCTGGGAGATAATGTTAATCAGGTCACGCACTGACCGAGAATGGCATCAGCTTAGGCCACCCCAGAGAGAAAGGAAAAGAATAAACCATTAACTATCCTTCAGAGATATCATTTGGTTTTGGGAAAAACACCTGTTTTATGTTAGACCTGGCCATGATAAGAGTTTGTTACCAGGAGAGATAATTAGCGACAGAGTGTGGAGACATCCAGTTAACCACCCACTTGACGCTGGTAAAAATCTCGTTGATAAAGTCCAGGTGACATTCGGTTAAGATAGAGATTAAGGACCACACTACGAGTTGTAGAGGTCTGGTGTCGGGAAGAGAAAGAAAAGAAAAAAAAAAAAGATAATTTTTTTTCCTTTGAGCAATAATGGTAAGCATGTGAGAGAGAAGGGAGGCCTGTTGACACCTCTGAGGGGATTGGTGTGAGATACCACTATGAGAAAGAAGGAATTTGGGAGGACGAATCCCTTAAGAACACCACTGGAGCAGAAGGTAATGGACTTCCAAAAATGGAAAGTAATAAATTTTTCCTGTCCAAAAACAAAGAAAAACCCACACCTGGTTTTGGTCGGCATCCATATAAACAGAGTCGCAGTTAGTGACCAGTTACCAGTTGCAGTTGGAGAGATGCAGACAGAGTTGAGCTGTGAGCTCTGAGACCAGCCTCGCAGGAAGCTAACTGAAGATCCATGCATCCCAACTTCGACTTCTAACCAAGAACAATTTATTTTTGAAGAACGACTGACTCACACCGCCAAAACAAGTTTTGCGAATAACGCCTGAAGACACCAAAAACCAGTTATCGAAAAACAACTTAAGATATAAAGACTCGCCTAACAAACACAAAGTGTCATGAATCCATAGAAGCGGGTTGGGAGAAAGACGCAGTCCTGTATTCAGCAACCAGATATAAAAATATTTGTTATTCTTTTTTTAATACATTTGAACTTTTTGAGTTGTTACTTTATTTTCTTTTACATATACTTGTGCGGTGTTACCTTTGCTCAAATTCGGCTTGCATTACGGCCTGGCGACTGACTGATTTCGTCTACCTAAGATCAAATTACAACATGGGTAGGTTAGACTAGAAATCAAAGCAGTTACTTCGGTAACCAGACGTTGGAGGCGAGCTGGGAACTACAAAGCTGATACCGAATCTAACCAGATTCCCATCCGAATCAGCCAAGAGTTAGAATGTCACATTTGGTGCCGCGACCAATACCAAGTCACATTGGTCATCACAGGATAGCACGGGGGCAGAGAGAGGGGCTGGGGTGATGTCACATGAGGTTTGAAATGTTTCTGTAATAGGGTCCTTGCCAGACATATAAGATTCTGTAGATTGATACAGTTCCTCTATTAGATTGATGCATTCAGAGCTTGGAAGGTTGTTTTTAATGGATAAAGTCTCCAGCTTATTGTATCCATGTTTGTAAATGTACAGGGCATAGTCTAGGAAATGATTAAATAGATTGGGTCTCTCATTTCCTTGTACTCTTGATGAGATTTGAAATGTTTCTGTATTGGGGGTCCTTGCCAGAAATATAGTTCCTCTATTAGATCGATGCATTCAGTGGATTCAAACCTTGGAGGTGGTTTCTAATGGATGAGAAGAGGAAGTTTCTATTGATGTGCTTTTATGCTGCTATCAGGTCAATAAAGAGGGTATACAGTCTACTATTAGAAAGTGTTATAGACTGTACCTATGAACACATAGGTATGTCTCAATCCTCATAAATATATTAGACACTATTGTAAGTGGGGGTAATAGGCTGTCTAAGTAGTCCACCACTAGCAGTGGTTTACCTATTTCATGCCGCTGGCGAGTATTGTATTTTGTTGATGTTATAAAGATTACCATTTCATTTCCAACCTCTGTTTTGGTTATTCCTCATTCAGTAGACCTTCCTAGGTTACAACAGAAAGGTAAGTAATTTCTTGGAGTTGTTTGATTACATATATACCGTCATTGGATTACTTACCAGAATGAAAGCTAAACTGTGTCCTGAAGAGTTGACTTTCATAAAACGAGGAGAGCCTAGTTAATATGATGTTCATAAATCCTTTTACCATGATGGATCCAATTGAGATAGCTCTGTATGTGTGAGGGTCTTGAGGGCTACCTTCTTGTTTTTATAATACATTAATGTGTGATAAACCCCACTTTTTGGGGGGATGTATATCTGATTTTAGACTTCTTTCATAAAGAAACTTGTCACTGAATTTGTGAAGAAAGTAAGCTATTTTTAAGAGTCTAGCCTCAATGTCAAGTCATCCTTAGTATTTTTAAATCGCTTTCTTAATTTCCTCATCATACAAGTTCATTATTGTTTACCAAACTAGTGATGTTCCATTATCACCAAGTGGACCTTGAATTTTCATCTATTGTGATGAATGGTGTTATCTCAGCTCACTCCAGACCTCAACCCAGCAATAAAAATATTGGAAAAATTATCAGTTTCTTGTACTGCTTCAGTAAGTACCTGACTCCTTCAAGCCTTCCTCTATCTTTACAAGAGTCAGATCAGGGGCATAATGGAGTACTGTTGCCATATATGGGCAGGAGCTGCACAGTCTTCAATTCCCAGTCACCAAAGATTCCAAAAGAGTCTCCTTTTCCTTGTGGATTGATGAATTAATTTCCATTCTCTAACCCCTTTCTAACAGATGAAATGTTGCAAGCCTCTTGATGCTCTATCACTATTTCTATAGAAAGTGTTCATACAAACTACATTCTTTAGTTGCACCTTCATGGCTAAGACCTACCATGTCACACATATTGTAACAAATGACCCTCCTTCCCTTTGTATTCCATTGGTGAGACATAAGTTCCACTCAAGTAGCTTCTTCCCACAAACCACTGCTTTGTGAAACTTTGTAAACTCCCAAGAGGATGCTTCCCCGATCACTACAATATTAGCTTATTAAAGTCTAGGGCTAACTGTTGTCTTACTCACAAACCCCCATAAACTGTGCTACCTTAAGTGGCTCTTGGGTCTTGTACAGAGTGAACATCATTGTAAATAAAAAAATGTTTGGAGACAGAGTTTTAATAAATGGATGTATATTTCTACAAGCATCTTAAATTTAGTGTGGTCAAGATCAGAAGTCCATATTATATATATATATATATATATATATATATATATATATATATATATATATATATATATATGCACACACAGAGTTCAGGAAAGAAAAAACTTGTCTTTTGTAGTTTTATCAAACTGTGATAACACTGTTTACTGTAGTACGATATTTTCTCAAGAGATGGCACTACATTGGTGGCCCTTAGATAAGAAATTGAAAATGCATATGAAGCAATCCCACTGGACACTTTGTCCAACATTGCCCAACAAGTAGTTTGCCCATAATAAATGTCTGGAAGCTAAAGCCCACCATTTTGGGCATCGCTTGGGCTTGTAGAGTTCAAAGGTAACACTTGTATTAATCTTGTGGTGTCTGAATAAATTTACTATTACAATATCTATACAAGTTTGTTTTCTTTCCTGAAGTGTGGTGTATACATTTTTTTGGTAAACTCTGTGTGTATGTGTGTGTTAATGTGTGTTTGTGTGTCAAAAACAGACCGAGTGGCTAAAAGATATAATTATACTTGCTTTAGTTGTGGGTCTGCTTTCATTATTTTTACTAAGTTTAAAAAGATAATTACAATGGCAATTTATTTCAATATTGTCAAATACAAATTTGAAATTAAATTTGAGGAAGCTCTCACCAAAAACGAATTTTTACGTTGCCATTTGTGGAATGATCAATTTTTCATTTCTTTGTTTGGTGGATTAGCAAATAGAAAAAAAAAAATTTTTTTAAATTTGTTACAAAAACAAAACTTCAGCCATTTTGGAATTGTTTTAAGTTACAAATTTCCAAGGTCACCATTAATGCGATTAAATTACAACCAGAGTGATGGAATGTTTTGAGAACTTCAAAAGATGATTCAGGTTAACCTCTGCAGTTGGTAGATAAGGTCAAAATGCCTGGTGCTTATACAGAAAGAGAAAGAAGAAAATAAAAACGAGAAAAAACATTATAATTGGGTTCATAAAATAGACACTTATTTACAGGTCAGAGTCATCTTCTTTTATATGCCGTGTCTCTTCAGGATGTAGGCGATCATGGTCCTCCACCTTCTCCTGTCTCTTGTAGCTCTCAATAAGTTTTGTCTTTTTGCTATTTCTCCCAGATTTTGTTCTGCCATCCACTTGCTCAAGCCCATTAAGTATGTCCCACATTGCTTTCCCCTGTCCTATTTGCCTTGTGAGTATCAAATTTTCCAATCCCACCTGCATTATGTGCACCAGAAATTTCAGCTGCCTCTTCCGGATGTCAAATATAAGTTTCCTCTTTGTTCCCATTCTCTCCAAAATCTTGTCGTTGCTCACATTTTCAGTCCACGGTATCCTTAGCATCCTTCTGTAGAACCACATTTCTTTTGCTTCAAGTCTTCATCTGTGAGATTATCAGCATTCACTGCCATACTGTTTAGAGTAAATGTGGCAATAAATTAAGCACATTCCATCTCCCCTCTTGCTTGTGACCATCCATCACAATAAAATAAACGTTTTCCAGCCCTAAAGCAGAATGAGTCAGATAAAGCTTCATAAGCATCTACTTAGAGTTATTACTATATTACAGTAAATAATTGTAAAACCAAAAAAAAAAAAGTCTTATATAAATAACAAAAATGGTGCCTTTCACACTGCCAAAATCTAGGGGTTTTGAAGAAAATCATCATCAATATTAGAAAGAACTATAACAGTAAGTGGACTTGAGAAATCTAGTTTCTTGAAAAACTGTTTTCACACACTGACATCCAGAGGTTAATTACAAAATCTGACATGAAATAATTATAATATCCAACTTCGGCAATAAAAAAATGTTGATTTTTCAGTTCAATTTAATTCTTTTAATTGATTTCACCTCAAGCAAGGTGTTAAAGCCACTAAGACACAAGGGGTTACAGGGTGTGGAAGAATTAGGAACAGAGACAATAATAATGAGCAGGAAGAGAAAAAAGTAATCAGGAGGACAGTAGATAGCGATTGACATTTAAATTTTAGTAGATTAAAGTTGGCTGGAATGCATAGAGCCAGGAGTTACACAAGTGAGAAGTGTGTGAAATGAAACCGTTAGTTTAGAATTTACGATCATATCTAGCCAACCCAACTGTAAATTGATGAGATCTCGATGCCAATCTATTACTGCACTTAAATTCAAAAAGTCTAGGTACCATAGCAAAGATCTCATCCAAACAATTACCATGAAAGTATTTATAGAAAAGGCACAAGGGAGTAACCTTATGGTGGTAGGAAAGTGACTGAATCTGATCCTCCATGTCAACACTGATAATATTGCTGATTCTTCTTTGGATTTTATCAAGGAGCTCAAGGTAAATAGCAGAGGCACCAGACCATATGTGGCAGCAATATTCTCAGTATGGACGAATAGTAAAACTTACAGATATGCATGATAGATTCTGAAGAGAAAATAAAACATTCTTACAATTGAAAAATATTTTCTGGCTTTAAATAACCTGCAAATGGTTGATAAGCTGTAGAAAATAAACAAATGAATCAATTGTTGCAAACAACACAGATATTGCTAGCAGGACAATGAAGCAGGTTGACATAGCTTGCTTCTGGTTATGATGACCTTAATATATATATATAAGTTTATATATGTTATGCTCTCATTATTTGATCGAGCACTATAGAGAAAAAGGTAATTTCAAAACAGTAGCCTCTCTTGCTATTAATGCATGGCTCTTCAATTATGAATTGAGCAATCTGGCTGCTGGCATTTGCATAGATTCCTATATAATATACTAGCAGTAGAGCCGGCGTTGCCCGGGGATGTAACAGTAAGAGATAGATCAAGTATCGACCATCATAAAGACTGAAAAATAAAATTGACAAAGATTATTGTTTAAGGTTGACGGACACACATGTCTCATATTTTTTTTTTTTTTTTTTTTACAACTTGGTCAAACCCAAACAAAAACATTGTTTTCAATCGTTATGAGTCTACCGATTGAATAGAATTTTATTATAAACAATTGTCTTGTAAATGGAATTTTTAAAGCATTCTGAATGTAAAAATAAAGAAAAAAGTGTGCAAGACAATAAGAAACACTACCTGCCAAAAGAAAAGTTAACTTTTGTTGAAATTGGTTGAAAATTGTAGGAAATCCTATCCCATATATAAACGAACACACACACAAACAACCTGGGTTTTATAATAAGTATAACTTGATATGAGTTGTTTCCCTTTCATTCTCACGACAGCGATGATCTTAAATTTTCAAATTGATTTTGTGCAAAAACAATTGTGTCTTTTCCAATTTTTGGTGCTGTCAGAACCACCGCAAGGTAATTTTACATAGTCCTATGAAGTTTTATTGAAATCGGTTGAAAAATGTAGGAAATCTGATCCAATATATAAACGAACACACACACACACACACACACACACACACACACACACACACACACACACAACCTGGGTTTTATAATAAGTATGATTAAATTTCCCTTTCTCTGTCATGCACCAATAGCTTAGGGTTAAAATCTCTGAATGATGCCAAATTGGTCGGGTTTTGATCCCAACTCGAAGCAATCGGATGTCTAGCCACACTGATGAGCTGTGGTACAGTGAAACAGGCTTGTATTTGGATGACTATATATATACTTTGCAAATTCAATGTTTGCCAAAAAGTAATGGCTAAATTAAGAGAGTGCTCAATACAATTGTTATAATTGTGGAAATTCTCCAATTGTATTGTTAAATACTTGAGCTTAACAACTTTAACAAAATATTACAATAACTATCATGGTTGCAGGTCATTATTTAAAGAAGTAAAAAGGTAGAAATGAAAAGATTAAAAATTGACAAGTTTTTTTCATTTCACTGAATCAGATTTTAAAAACAGTGTTATTATCACTTCTTTCCTACACTGAAACCAAAAAACCTCATTGTTATGTCTTTTTTCATGATCAAAATGGAATAGTCCATTATTTATGACGTATTGGCAGGGTGTAGTGGTTGTGTTAACTAAGGAATCAAGGAACAAGCAGAATTATATTATGAAGTAGAGGGAGTGGGGATATTAACATAAATGTTGGTTATAATCAGGCACCGAGAGGAAACACTGATGGTGTAGGAATGCTAAATAATTTTAAAGTTTTCAATTTTAACATTTCTGGCATCTGACATGTTTAGATGCACAGCTCAGCCAATCTCATTTGGCTTCCCAACAAAGAAAAAAAAAAAAATGTCAACTTACCAAAGATTCGTTGTGCGAAAAGTACCAAGAAGCGTTTGGAGCCAAGGCTACGACGGTATTTTTCACTTTCGTAGTCAACGTCTGCAATGATTCCCCAAGTGACAGAAAGGAAGGAATACATGCATTTGTTTTGCATCTGAATGGCAACCAAGTCGAGTGGCAGAACTTGGTGTTTGATCAGGACAAATGTCGAATGAAGTACATCATTGTTCAAGATTGGTTCCCTGTAAATAGACAAAAATTAATTTCAAAAGCAAATAGAAACAAAACATCAAGCTGACATGGCAAATCGGAAAAGGAAAAAATTTTTCTCAACCAAATATTAGGTCGGTGCAAAAATAATATCGTATTTTTGACGTATTTTTTAACGTCAAAAACGATGTTATTTTTGCACCAACCTAATATATCCCATATGACTCAAAGAACAATTCTGAAGAATTCTCCTAATGTTTTCTACCTAGATGTATTCATTCTCTAGAGCAAGGCTGACTCAAGGCTGAGGGTGCCATCATGTCGCCATGTCTTGTATCTGGGATCTTCCAAAACTAATGCTTATAAAAACATACATGCAGTTGTCCAAGACTCAAGACAGATTAAATTCTTTGGCTATTTTGTCAATAGAAAATGATTTTGTAAAGAAGATAGGTGTAGAAAGTGCCATGCAAAGATTTGCAGATCTAAAGGTTAGGAAAAAAAATGCTTGTATTAAGTTGTATATTGTAATAAACTCATTATTCTACATTTTCAGTTTTTCTCAATGTGAAAATTTAAAAAAAGGAGTACCAGCAACCCTAGGGCAGTAACAGCTCTACAGTGAGGCTATCTTAAGGGAACTGGAGACTAATAGGATTTATTATCGGTGGGTGTAATTTTAACAATATAATATTCATAGATGATACTGTGTTGATGGCTGACTTGGACAGAAAACTATGGGACCTCTGACACATGACAGTAAAATAAAACAAGAAAAAAATGACTAAAACATCAAAACTTCAAGAAGACAAGTTTTGGTCATCAACAAGAGAAAAAGCCTAAGATGCAAGTTACCGATTGGAGATATAAATCTCAAGCAGCTGCAGAAGTTTTAATACCTGGGAAGTGTTTTAAACATACATTTAAACACACACTGGATTAGTGAAAGAAGCCTTCCAAAATCTAAGCATGGAGCTGAGAAATGAAAGTAAAAGCTTTGCACAAATGCAAGATTGCACAATATCCAGAAGGTTAATCAATGAATACTGAATGTTTCCACATAATGAGGAAAGAAGGTCTGGAGAATTTGACACTCAAATGATATAATTAACACAAGAGAGACAAAAACAGGAAATAACTGGCTTAACTTAAGATGAGACCTAATTGCCAATCTAATAATATGCTTAAATTCATCCAGTCAAGATACCAATGAGGAAGGCTCATTAAAAAGAATTGCCATGAAAATATTTATAGAAAAAAAATGTCATGGGGCAGTGGGAAAGTGACTGAAGTCAAGCTGCCAGGTCAGGAACAATTATATTACAGATCCTTCTTTGAATTTTGTCAAGAATCTCGAGATATATAGCAAGACCACCAGACCAGATATGGCAGCAATATTCAATGTATGGGTGAATGGTAGATTTATAAATGTGTAAGATAGATTCTGATGAGAAGAATTGACTGGCATGATACAGTGAACCAATTTTTGTAGCAGTGGACCTTGTAATTGATTCAATACAAATCATTCTACTTTAAGTTATGAAAGAAATAAATAAATTGGCAAAAAATGAACCGATTCGAAAAAAGAATATCTTTCCAACAAAAAAATAAATTTCAGAAGAAAGTAAAGAGTGGTTATTACCCTGCAGAATAATTTATTGAACAGCAAAGAGCATTTCCAGAACCTGCCGGAATGCAACCAATAGGAATTTTCAGAGCCTTCCGCCAATCGGGACGTGACATAAGACCATTGATCACCTGCAAGAGAAAATATTTTGAGAAATCAGCAGAAAAGAATTTATTGTCTGAAGTTTAAGTCAAATTCTATAAGATGGAGACCACACATACACAAAAGAGTTGTTATTCTCTTCACAGCTTAAAGCAAAATCAGATATATAAAATTATCAAGTACATCCAGTCTGGATTTGAACATTGGACTTGGATTTCTGCAGGCAAGTGACATATCCACTAAGCCAGCATTTTGAACATTAGTGTAAATTAAAATAACAAGTATTAATTTAGTCAAAGTACACAGATACTACATTGATTCTATATATAGGACAAGAGTGACATGCTGGTCATAGGATTACTGCACAGATGTCACGCTGCTCCTTGACAGAGTGCATGGGTGTAATGCTGGTCTTCGGTAGAGTGCACAGATGCAACGCTGCTCCTTGGTAGATCCCTAAGATGCCATGCTGGTCCCTGGCAAAGGGAATGGATGCCACGCTGGCTCATGGCAGAGAGCACGGATGCCACGCTGGCTCATGGCAGAGGGCACGGATGCCACGCTGGCTCATGGCAGAGGGTACGGATGCCACTCTGGTCCTCGGTGGAGAGCACGGATGCCACTCCGGTCCTCGGTGGAGAGCACGGATGCCACTCCGGCCCTCGGTGGAGAGCACGGATGCCACTCCGGCCCTCGGTGGAGAGCACGGATGCCACTCCGGCCCTCGGTGGAGAGCACGGATGCCACTCCGGCCCTCGGTGGAGAGCACGGATGCCACTCCGGCCCTCGGTGGAGAGCACAGATGCCACGCTGGTTCTCGGTGGAGAGCACGGATGCCACGCTGGTCCTCATAAAAGAGCACAGATTTGACACTGATCATTGGCACAGTGCATGGTTACTACACTTGTCCAAGTCAGATTACACGGGTGCTACACTGGTCCACGGCAGAGAGCATGGATGTCATGTTGATCCTTGGCAGAGAGCCCGGATGCCACGCTGGTCCTCATAAAAGAGCACAGATTTGACACTGATCATTGGCACTGTGCATGGTTGCTACACTTGTCCAAGTCAGATTACACAGGTGCTACACTGGTACTCAGCAGAGTGTTCAGTATTATTTAAAAGTGATTTATAAAAGTGATTTATACAATGATGTAGGAAATTTCAACAGTTGCATTAAGTTGAATACAATTCTCAATCTGCCCTGATTCACTAATGCATTCATACTTTTGTTGACTGCTGAGGCATATCTTTATGCCCCAATTAACTTCCCAGGTCATTATATTTGCTTGACAACTCTTCATTATAGCCCCCAAACAATTAACATATATTATCAACTTCACTAAGCAACACAAAGATAAAAATACTTGTTTAAAAAAAAAAAAAAAAAAAAAAAAAAAAAAATGTTAAAATACCTACCTTTCCAAGTTGACAAGCAAAACTCGCATTTCAAATATCGTAGTTCTATTGCTCGTCTATCAGCTTCCAATTAATAATATTAAAATTCATGGGAAGAATATTTGTCATATTTGGTTATTTTAATGAACACCTATCTCTTATGTCTCACATGCAATATGCCTTGGAAAGCAGCATCCTGGCTTTTACAGGGATTTCTGATGCCAATGAGAGATATGTGACTATCTTTGTTTTTTTTTTCCTTTCAAGATGTGAGTGATCATGACACTCCAAAACTTCCTGCTTTGTTGCTGAAAGTAATTTTTTTTTAACCATTTACACAAACTCAAGTCATTAAGCTGTGTTCCCTCCCTGGTTTCTCTAGCTTTTACTATGTAAATGAAGTGTTAAATTCTCCAAGCTTGTTTTTCTCATTTTCTCTCAGAAATTTTGTTTCGTTCTGATTGTAAATATAAGTTATCTTCTTCTTCTTATTTTTCACAAGACTTTCTTCTTGATTGTTTACCCAATACGAGGCCCAAGAGTCACTCAAGGGAGATGGTTATGGAATAAGACTGTTGATGTAAAAATGTCAGATGAGAAGGTAAGAAGTGCATATTATGAGGATATCTAGGAAAGATAACGGTTGACCCTAGACCTAAAGAGAATAAGATTATAGCGATCAGGGAAGCATCTACTTGGTAATCAGTTTTACAAAGTAGTACTTCTTGGGAAGGAGCTGTACAAATGGGACTTTCTTCTTACTAATGAAATACAAAAGGAATGGGGGGGGGTGATTCGTCCCAGTATACAGGACATGGCAGGTCTTATCTGTAGAGCTCAGAACTGGAAGAACTAAGAAATATATATCTTGTTTGAATATTTGCTATTGAAATAGTGATAGAGTAGCAAGAATCTTGTGATGTCTTTTGTGTTTGTGGGAAAGGGGTTGTAGAACTGTATATAATTCATCAACCAAAAGGCTTATCAAGGCTGGAAAGTGAAAAGTGGATAGCTCCAGCCTGGATACAGCAGTGGAACTTTTGGTTTGATCTGGCTCTTGTAAAGATAGGGCATAGCAAGAGGAGACAGGAACTTTCTGGAGCAATATAGGGAACTAACCATTTTATCAGTAATTTTTTTTTTTGCAATTGATCATATATATGATCAACTTGAGGTCTAGTGTGACCCAAAAGACGTTCAAAGTTTACTGCTCACATCTTCTGTCCCTGTCTTCAAATATTCTTCAGTAAAACCATCTTTCTATCACTTCAAGTCTCTTCATCTGTGTGATTGTCCAGCATCCACAGCTATATAGGAAATTGGATATTAAATGGCAATTCAGCACTATAATATTTGTTTCTCTGTACTTTTACTTATCTCTTAATATTTTGCTTAGTTTCTGAAGGACATCTTAGTTATTCCTATGTGGCTTTGTAGTTGTGACACATTTTACTTGATAATCGGGGCAAAGAATGGCTTGTAAAATTTAATGCCGCCAAAACAATACTACTCCCACTTAATCCCCTTAGAGAACTCTCTCTGCCTTCCATTAACATGGCTGATGCTAACCTCCACGTTATGTTAATTTACCCATGCACTTATGGACCCTCTCAGCTATAAATAGGAGCAGGTACTACTTTTTGGAGAGGGAAGTTTCCAACAGTCAGCTCTGACAGTCAGACTGAACATTCTTGCTGTAACACTTTGTATATGTTTGTATTACTGTTTCTGTTAATATATTTATTTAACCCAATTCCTCTTTTTGTGTCTTTATTTCTGGCCCTAACAAGGCCACAACACTCCAGGAGCACAACTCATTGTGACTTGGTCTGATGGATTGAATCAATTGCTAGATCTGCTGCTAGGTAAGTTGGTTCACTGTTTCATGTTAAACAATATTTCTCACCAGTTTCCATCTTGCACATTTAGAAATCTACCATTCATCCATACATTGAATATTGCTGCCATCTCTGGTCTGGTGCTACTGCTATATATCTTGAGATTCTTGACAAAATTCAAAGAAGGATCTGTAACATAATCAGTCCTGACCTGGCATCTTGACTTCAGTCACTTTCCCCATTGCTGTGACATTTCTTCGCTTGTCTTTTCTATAAATATTTTCATGGCAATTGTTAATGAGCTTTCCTCTTTGGTGCCTTGAACACATAAATTTAAGCATACTAATAGATTGGAAACTAGGTCTCATCTTAAGTTAGGCAGATTATTTCCTATTTTCCTCTCTCTTGCATTCATTATATCATCTGAGTGTCAAATTCTCCAAACCTTCTTTCCTCATTATGTGTTCTGGAAATTTCAACTGTCTTTTTCTAATTCTGAGCATAAGTGTTCTTTTTATAAGAAAATGGCTAATATTACTATTACCAATATGTGGAAACATTCAGTATGCAATCTCGCATTTGTGTTAAAACTACAATTTAATAAACCCAAATTGTATGGTTCAGAAAAGTGTCCCATCTGTTTGCGATTATCATTGATGTGCAACTTTGTTATTTTTCTGCTACTGCACAACTTCTTTTCACTTCCCAACTGATGTTGAAATCCATTTTTAAAGATGTTCTAATTCACCCCCATCATGTTAGTGATTTAGAATTACGAGTATCAATGTATCACAGGCAAGAAGTGTAAGAGAAGACACTATTTGAACAGAAATTCTTGTTGCACTTAGCCATTACAAGAGTAAAATGATGAGATCAAGCTGTCAATATAAAAATCAATTTTATTCAAAATGAAAGCATTTGGCAATCTAAGTTCGTTCAATGTGAAATCAGTGATCGGAATCAGGTATTGCCTCACCTCAAATACAAGTCCATCTCCTGACATCACTACAATCCCATACCATCGAGAAAGATCGAGGCTTTGGACGTATTCATGAGCATGACCGGCATAATCTGGAAAAGAAAAAAAAACAAAAAAAAAACAAAAAACAAAAAAAACAATGAAGAAATTAAAATTTTAAAAATTGCAGCATTAAAATATCAGAAATCTATTCCCTCTGTCTGTTCTACAAATACTTTCATGGAAATTGCTCCAAGGAGCTGCATTCGCTGGTTCCCAGACGTCATGAGTTCCAGCGCCTTACGAGGCTGGCATCCCGCTCTCACCCCTTCACTGTCGAAACTCCTAAATGTAGCCGTCTCTTCTACTCTAATAGCTTCATGTCTCGCACCTCTCGCCTGTGGAACTCCCTTCCCTTTTCCTGTTTCCCTGTGAGCTATAATCTCCAGCTATTCAAGTGTAATGTCAATCGACATCTCCAGTTGCCTTGATCTATCCACTACCCTCATCCTTTCTTCTATCACTCCTATCTGATCTTGCTCTAAATTTTCTGTAACCCCTTGCGTCCTAGTGGCTTCCCGCCTTGCTTGGGGTGAAATGCTTAAAAAAAAAAAAAAAAAAAAAAAAAAAAAAAAAGATATTTAAGAATAATAAAAAAAAAAAAAAATTAAAAAAAAAAAATCAGTAGAAAATATGATTTTTTGTCATGTCAACAAACACTCATTTGACACTTTTGTAATGTCAATGAATACTTGTTGTCACTTTCATAATGCCTGCTGTAGTAGAGGCTTTGTAATCGCAGATACAACTATAGTACACCATTGAACAATGTGTCAGACACCTTCAAATATCATTTGCATTGATAATACTTGCTTGAAAGTAACCACCATATAGTGATCTGAATAAATAAATAGTATAGTGAATAGAGTAGAGAATAGTGGCCTGTATAGTGAAAGAATATAGAGTAGAAATGGTGATCCAAATAGTAATAGAGGATAGTCTAGAAATGCAGATCCTTTAGACGTCATGCGACTTCCTATGTATGTGTTTCCTCTATGGTTATGTGATCCACTTAATTCAATAATAGGATCGCATGTGTTTACTTACTGGCGATCGATGTTCAAACTCAAGTGCCTGCAGCGATACTTTATTCCTACATAACAGATTTTTATTTAAAAAAAAAATTAAAATAAAATCGAGCAATTTTTCAACATTGACTCCTGAGGTTCAAATCAACAAAGATATAAAATTTGGTTGGGAGGGTCATATCTTTTGGCTTTTTGTTATTGCTCCTCAACTCTATTTTGCCAACCAATTACTCAAGCTCGCTAGGTAGGTCATGTGTTATTTTCTTCTGCCCCTCTTGCCTTTAGTCTGTCCTGTGAGTATCAAATTTTCCAAGTCCTCTTTCTTCATTATGTACCCTAGAAATTTCAATTGTCTCTTTTTGATGTTAAGTATAAGTGTCTTTTTGTTTCCATTTTCTCTAAAACATTGTTGTTGCTCACATGTTCGGTCCATGGCATTCTCCGCATCCTTCTGTAGAACCACATTTCTGTTGCTACAACAAGTCTCTTCATCTGTGAAGAAATTGTCCAGCATTCACTGATATATAGGATGACCGATATTGCATAACAGTTCAGTAATCTTTTCTTTGTTTCTCATGAAATGGAACTTTTCTTAGCTTTTGAAAGAAATCTTAGGCTATTCCAATGCACCTCTGGATTTCAGTGTTGCACTTTCCATCCTCCGTTAAACCACTTCCCAGATATTTAACATTCATTTTTGAGTCTTGATTATGTTTTCCTGAACAAATTTGGGAATATTTCATTACAATGAATCATCATTAGCTTCAAGCTATGAAAGTGACGATATTATAGTAAACTTTATTCATTTATATTCTATATGACATGTCCCTGTAGGACAGGTGTGATCTTGGCTCTTCACACCTTCCTATTCCTTGTAGCTTTTGGTAATGTTTCCCTTTTCGCTATCCCTCTCAATCACTGTTCTATCATCCATTTACACAAGTTCGTTAGAGAGGTTATTTGCTGCTTTTTTGTGTCCAGTGAGTGTCAAATTCGCCAAAGCCTTTCGGATTCTGAGCATAACTGTTCTTTTTGTTTCCCTAAAACTTTCTTGTCATTCACATATCCAGTCTATGGTATTCTCAGCATTCTTCTGTAGAACCATGATTCAGCTCACATTATCTGTTATTCTTTAAAAAATCTACCCAATTATTTAAATTTTTTTACCTGCTGCTTGATTTTGGCTTCTCCAATTTGCAGTTCCCATCTTGGGCTGCCCCTCTTGCTGAAAACCAGATATTCTGTCTTACAATTGATGTTTAGTTCTTTCTTCTTGCTTTCCTTTACTAACTTCTGTAGGAGTTACCATAGTTTCCTTTCTGTGTCTGCTATCTACTATGTCATCTCCATATCTAATGTTAAAATTAGATCTGCCTAGAATAAATCATGGTAGAACTTCTAGTTCTTTCAGGATTGCTTACTGTAACAGTTGAATAATTCTGTTTTTATTTTTGTGTATTTACTGAATTCATTTTCTATCCATAATGCAGGAAGTTTGCTCCTATATAAATTCTGAATTATTCTAATATATTTCCCAAATAAATCAAATTTACCTAGCAGTTCAAACAATTCTTTTTGTACTTAACCAAAAACCTTGACATAATCTATAAAACATAGGTATACATCGTCCTGTACTTGTATTACCCTTTCTGATATCATTTTGAGTATCTTCTTCTATATGACATGGATTCAGGATGTCAGTGATCATGGCTCTCTGCAATTTCTGTCTTTTGTAATTTTTAGTAAAGCAATTTTTAAAAAAATTTCTTACTAATTAAGAGGGGGTTTTCAGTTTGTCATGTAAACTTATTGTAATTTTTGACCCCCTTCTTAATCTTGGTGGGAATGAATGCAAAACACTTTCCCCTACCCTTTTATAGGCAGAAGCACACAAATGCATGCTGGGATTTTTTTCCCAGCCAATAAGATAGGCTACTTGTCAGTTTCATCTGACTGTCTCACCTTAAAGTCAGAATGCTACATTCACTTATCTGAACTTGCTCTTGTGTGCAAACTCCAGTTCTTAGTTTTGTGAACTTTTTGCCATATTACTGTTGCTTTGCCTTATTACTGTTAATTTGCTTTGTATATATTGTTTGCTTGCTTTATATTACTTTTTTGCCCTGTTCTTTTTCTTATTATTGCAAACTTAATTCTGTTTGTTGGACAATTTTGTTACTTATTTTGCATTTGACTAAGGCTACCCACTCCACACCCCCTACTCAATATGCTATGTACTACTTACAAAATTTCAAATAATTTCATCTTAAAATAAAAAATATTAATATTTATACTATTTAAAGCCTATTCTTGCTGGCATTCTTTCCTGTATTGTGTAAAAATAGGACCTCCACTGAATTTTCGATACCTTGGTTTAAAATGGATTTTTAAAAATGAAAATCCACGCTTGAAGCTTTGTTTTTAGCTTTTATTCAAAGCTAAATGATTAAATTTACTATTTCTGGTAAGCTAAATAGTCTGGTATATTTCAAATAGAAATTATATTGATTGGAACCTCAACTTTTTGCTTTTAGAAATTGTTTAAATTCAGCCATTTTTGACACATTTGTAAACAAAAGTTATTTCTTGGTTTTAAATATATTCAAATAATTTTCTGAAACTTTATTTGAGGAATATTAGCAGATTTAAAGTATAATTAACCTGATTTGAAAAAAAAATTATTTACTATAAGTTTAAAATAACAGAGAAATGGATTTTTAAAACAAACAGTAGCAGAGATTACGCGCTTGTCACTCATGGATCACTTAGCAGGCATAGATAAAGTGCTGATGTATTTATTGTTGTTCTATGGCGACTATCTGTAAAACATAATTTTAAAAAAATGATAGGTGAGTGCTTTTTTATTTAATCTTTAAGTGCTCAGTAATCTTAAAAATGTTTGAAAATATTCTCTGTAATCTAATTTTAGGAATGTTGAATTTATTAGAGTCATTGCTTTTATTTTCTGATTATGTTGTGTATGGTCGACCATACTGCCAAACAGGGACAAGTTATGTCATATTTTATATATATAAAAAAATTAAAAATTATTTTAAAAATCTTGGTGCAAAATGACTTATATTAAGCTTTTCAATTTTTGATTTGTAAATAGTTTCCACTTAATTACAATATCATTGAACCAGAAGGAAGTAATGCAAAATATTAAATGATTTAAATTATCATAAATTATTATAATTAAAAGTTTTTTTTAAAAATGTAAATAATTCTGGTAAAAATTAATTATCCATTGAAAAAAAATCTTTTTCTTAAGACAATAGTATCCTAAACAAATCTTATTTATAAAAGCAATTAAAAGCTTTTCTAATTAAATAATTAGTTGTATTGCATTTTTTATTTTACAATTTGGAGCAGATTTTCAGGAAAAGAGCAGTAGTTTGGAAAAAAAAAAAAAAATTGGATGATTTACATTCTTCAAAGAGTCCTACATTTAACTAATAAAAAAGTATTGGCAAGAGAATTTAATTTCTCAAAATTACATGAAATTAAGTGTGTGTGTGTGCGTGTGTGTGCGTGTGGTAACAAATGTAAAAAAAACAAAATTTTTTTCACCAAGATTTTCTTAAAAAATAAAAGATTTCCAAAATAATTTCATTCATTTGAGCGTAAGTCCTGAAAGAATCATTAAAATTTGACAATTATTTGATTTTTGAAGGATTTCCAAATCAATGTGCTATTTTCAGGAAAAAAAAAAAAAAAAAAAGAAGAAAAATGTTTTTTTTAACCAAAATTTGAAATGCACTAGATAGGATTAAAAAATTTAATAAAATAAAAAAATACTTTGGTTTTTCCTCTTAATAATAACAAATTTTGTAATGATAAAACTTTGTTTTTATTAAGTTTGGGACATTTTTCATCATGCTATGTTGTTTTTCAGTGAAGAAGTGGAGGTACGTATGTAAAAATAATGCTTACATCCAAAAATTTCAAAAGACATGAAATATGAAAGCAAGGAATGTTTTTTTTACTTAAGTTTTGCTTTTATTATTAATTATTATTCTCTTATCTTTATTTTTGACTTGTGTGGGGAGGGGCATAATTTACAAAGAAGCTAGATAGCAAATTGAACACCCTGTCCTTAAAATTAAAAAAAAAAAAAAAAAAAAAAAAATTTTATTTTTTATATTCAAGCTCTGGAGTGTGTAATCAATAATAATAATAAAAAAATTATATATATATATATATATATATATATATATATAAAAAGATTTCTTGGAGAGGTGCAAAAAAGATCAAAATACATTTTAGTGATATTGGCAGATGATAACTGTACTTTTGTATAATAAGCCTATTCCATTGTCTTTTATAATTCAATGTTTCAATTATTCCTGTTTCTTGCTGGAACTTTTTGCTATATTCTGTTCGTTTGCTTATTTCAGCTTAATGGCTACTGAGTCAGCATTAATAAATAATAATTCTGTCCTTCTCTTACTTAGCATGACCATTATGCCCTGCCAATACCTCATAAATAATGGACTATTCTGTTCTGATTGCAAGGAAAGACAGAAAAGACATATTAGTAATACTGTTTGATTTTAATGAGAAAAAGAAAGAAAAATGAAAACAGGAAAATGGTGAAATTTTCACAAGTATTACTAGTAATAAAAAAAAGTGACCTACCCAACAAAGAAGCAAAAAAGAAGAAAAAAAGAAAACACAAACTTCTAAAATCTTCAGGAACCTCCACAAAAAATAAAACATTAACATACTTGAAAAAAAATTAAAATAGAAGGAAATTATCCACTTCCAAAAACTTAATAGAATCAAAAACTATCATTAAATAACCCTTATACTATATTATGTCCTATAAAATTATCCATTGAAAGCTTTTGTCCAAAAATTTCATAAATGAACCATTGTTCAAAAGTTTAAATCACTTGACTTACTGATCAAACTTTGAGACCAAAAGTACTAAAGGAAAGTCAGTGTGGGTGTATATATAAATAAACAAAGTATATTTTTTGCAAAAAAAAAAAAAAAAAAAAAATAGTTTGACCAAAGTATTTCTGGAAGATAATAATGTTTTTTTGCAGTGAAACCTGTATTATATATATATATATATATATATATATATATATATATATTTCAGTCATACATGTTTCATTAAATAATATAGACAAGTGTTGTCTATTTATTTTATGTAAATTCTTTTCATAACGTCTGATAAGCTTAATAACATTCTCATTAAATGAAGAAAGAAAATCACAATATTGATCCATATTTTTTAATCCAATCTAAGCTTTCGGCTTACATAAGCCATTATCAAAGATGTCAATTACTGTACAATATATTAAGCAATACAAACAAGAATGTGATGGTAGTCTGTTTCTGTTTACATGGATGATTTCCAAGCAACAATAAACACGTGCATATAAGATGCTAGAAGTGAAAATCACACTGCAGCTCATGACATCACACATGACCATGCGTGAGTGAATTTGAGAAGTATTAAGTATGGGAAGCCGTTGGTATAAACCAATGGCTTCTGTTACCAATTAAAGACATTTAAGAATATTTGTGGAGATTTCATAGTTTATTTTGTTTAGGTTAGGTTTGTATATATTTTTGCATATAAAACTTGGATTTTGCCAACTACCATTATATATATATATATATATATATCTCAAAGGAAAAGCTCAATACATCATTAAAGAGTTTGGTAATAATTTATTTTAGACAGACAACTGCCTCACCAGACTGAAGTTATAAAATGGTTTAAATCATCCAGACAATTTATTAAAAAGGTATTAGGTAATTTCTAATCAACTGTCCGGATGATTTAAACCGTTTTATAACTCCAGTTTGATGAGGCAGTTGTCTGTCTAAAATAAATTATTACCAAACTCTTTAATGATGTATTGAGTTTTTCCTTTGATATTTATAATGTTGCATAGATCCATGAAGAGAGTTCTCTGTATTAAAATACAGAGAACTCTCTTCATGGATCTATCTTTTTAGTATTTCATATTAAATATATATATATATATATATATATATATATATATATTGAGGCATGTTTTGTTGTATAGTTTAGAGATGTTCTGTATAGTTATTTTCAGTAAGATCCTTTCATACTTGTGGATAAGTTTTTGGTGTCATTGTTGAAGGACAAGAGAAAAATCATTGTGTTTATATATATTTGTTTTATTTTCAAGTACTTTTGGCATATCCATGTCATCATCAGGGTATTGTTTATAAAATAAATATTATAGTATTCATTATTGTTAGAGACAAATTATTCTGTTATCCGAAAGTTAAATTTCTTACAAATAGAGTGAGGAAAATTAAAATTAAATTTCAGAATGGTTTTAGTGGTCACACACTGACATATATATATATATATATATATATATATATATATATATATATAAATACAAAAAAAAAAAAATCAAGAGTGTGTGTACAACCAGCAGAATGCCTGACAGGTGACTAAAGAAAACTCAAAAAAAAAAAAAAAAATACTAACAACAAAAAACAAGAAAAGCTATAAGAAAAAAGAAAAAAAAAAAAAAAGAAAAAAAAAAAAAGACCAAAAAGCAGACACATACACAAACAGTAACCAACAGTGCACTGTACCTAGTTTATTAAGACAGAGTAAAAACACTTCACAACGTCATAAAGAGACAAAGCTTGGATTGTTAAGTTTCATGCTCTCATAATCGTTCATTACCAGAATACTTATATTACACTACAGTTCAAAAGTTTCAAGCAACCCCTGGTAATTTTTTAAAATTGCTCCAAAAAGTAATTGTCTTATAGTTTAAATAAGAGAAAATTATTATACATGGAAAAAAAAAAAAAAAGCACAAGACATGATATTTTTTATCAGAAATTTTCTTATGACAAAAAGAAAAAAGCATTTTATGATTAAATTTTGCTCTCTTCAAAATATTAGCTGTTGCAAAAAATTCTCAAAAGAAAAGCTTGAGAATTGATTTCATTCTTTTTTCGGGATGGAAACATTTCACTCTTCTATCAAGTTTATCCCATGCTAATTCTGGGGGTGACTTCAAGCTTTTGAACTGTCTGAAGTTATACAAATCACAAACGTCAATAACTTGAATTTGCTTGGCACAATTTTTGTCAAATTTTAAATGATTAGTTTAGATGTCAAAACAAAACTAGAGTTTAATTTTCTGGCATAAAATAGCTTCCCTTCATCTTTTAAATATATTATAAATATTTTCACAATAATTGGTTTGATGAGTTTTCCTCTTTGGTACTGCAACTTTACAAATTTAAGTGCAGTACTAGATTGGCAACTAGGTCCCATAATTTCACTGTTAAAATTGCTAGTTGTAAGCATAAGTTCTATATGAATAGTTTCTTCTCCCACACTTCTCACTTGTGGAACTCTCTTCCGGCTCTCTGATTTCCTGTCAAGTATGATCTAAAAAATTTAAATGCAATGTCAATCGTCATCTTCTGTCTTCTTTTGTCCTCTTTGTTTCTTTTACTCTCAGTAATCTCTTGCATCTTAGTGGCTTTTATCCCATTGTGGTGAAATGAGAAAACATATGATGGCTGCAAATCTATTTCAAGCAATGATAACACTTGATCCACCTACAAATATGAGCAGCATGCATGTGACTTTTTAGTTCAACTCTGGTCATACACTGTCGTGTGCAGATGTAACAATGGTAGGTATATAGAATTTCTTCATGAGAAACTTCCAAGAACAAATTAAATCTATTTTTGGTTTTATTTTACACTACTAATTACTTTACAAATATTGTTGTACATGACTGACCTTAGTATAAAGATCTTGCCACATATAAATAAGTAATTATATATATATATATATATATATATATATATATATATATGGGGAAATGTTATCGTTGTTCCAGTGAGAGAAAAATGTATATTAAAAAAAAAAAAAGAAAAAAAAAGAGAGAAGCTGCAAACGTTTTTGGTTATAATGTGGATATCTTTTATTATATTTTATTCTTCATATTTCTGCTACACGGGTTTCTGGTCTTGTGACCTTCTTCAGGCAAAGAAAAGGAATAAATTTTTAAAAGGAATAAGTTTTTCTTATGTTCTTTTAATATCTCAGTGTTTGTTTTCTGTATTTGTTAGTGAGTCTTGAACTCACTTTCAGGACTGTTGGCAAAAGTCAATTCCTGCCTAAGTGTTAATAAAACCATTATGTTTGATATGAGAGCTGGTGATAATAGATGTGTTGATGAGAGATGTCTTCCTATAGGCACGTGGCCAAATGCTTAGAACATTCGCATTCTGACCAAGAGATATATGTTCAAATCTCACCATGGTCGATTTGTCAGGAAGGAGACTTCCTGATGTTAATGGACTGGAGGAGTCGATTCCAATGTGTGGCACCTTTGGAAAGACCCAACCCTTGTGAGTGAAATTGGTTAGACAGAACCCTTGGGGACTGTAAATAGCTGTGCTATCATGAATCACAAGTCATCATGGGTGAGAGCTTGAATGTGCTTATGTTGCTGAAATTGTTGATCATGCTAGATAATACGCACTTTACCAGAAACTGTAACTAAGGTCTGCTCAGCATAGTTGCAGTATAAACTACAGTATCTGTAATAGGGATTGGCTATCCGCCCTAGTTTGGTATGAAATACAAGTGGCCATCTATATATATATATATATATATATATATGTATGTATATGTATAATAAAAGGCATGAACAGTTAAAATTTCATAGGTTATATTTATTTTGTTAGGGTCTTAAAAAAGGCCCCAGTTCATCAGACCTTCAAATCCAAAAGGAAACAGAAAATATTTCTCCAGGTTTAAAAAAAATTATGTAAAAAGTGTATACATCTATATTTCTGAGATGAGGTATTATGTACATTATTCGGACTATTGTCCTCATCTTTGTTGCCATATTTATTACAACGTTTCGGCCGTTGTACGCTCTGGCCTTCTTCAGGTTCAGTTTGACATTACAACCATCTGAAGAAGGCCGGAGCGTACAACAGCTGAAATGTTGTAATAAATATGGCGACAAAGATGAGGACAATAATCCGAATAATGTAAATAAAAGTGCATACGTGGAAGGGGGAGGGGGAGGTGGAAAGAAATATGTGTATGTAAGATTGAGAGAGAGGTGGAAAGACAGACACACACACACACACACACACACATAAAATCTTGCAATAAACAGAAGTATTAAACAAACAGTGTAAACTCAAAAATTGTACCTGAAGATTGCAAATGGCATGAAACTCCGAGTTGTGCAAGCAACGTAGGGTATTATGTATATTTTTTTTAATTTGACAGCAATAATTATAAAACAGACAGTGACATTTTATTCTTATTCATAATTTAATCAGTTTCACAAAATTTGAGACTGACAGAAATGATACTGATCATCTTCATTATAGGGTACTTCAGCTAGTATAGTATAATTTACTTTGCAATTAATCCATCAGATATGCCCAAAAGTCGATTCTCTGCTAATAATGATCACCTGAAAGAGTCATAGTTTCTTTCATCACCTGAATTATGTCAGCCTAACCTAGGCAAGTAGCCAACGACTGATAGACTCCGAGAAAAATTGCCAAATACAAAAGTAGGACATGGATAGGTCAAACCAAAATGAAAAACAAAAAAAAAACCCCAAAATCAACAGTACGTGCACTTAATTGCCCGCCTGACGTGGCTCCAGTTGGAAGTTGTGTATGTTGAAGTAAGTTCGAACATGTTAATACTGCATAAAACAAAACAAAAAGATGTCTGTTCTGAAGAAATAAGGTCAGCTTTCTTTTATTAATCAAGTTAGATTATTTGATATATTTTTTCCACATTGAAAATATTTAGACAAGTGTTACAAAAGTTTAAAATGATAACATTATCTTTGATTTACTCGTTGAGAAACTATCAATAAGAAAAATGATAAAAGCTTAATGAAAAAAAAAAAAGAAGAAAAACAAAGAGAGTAAAGAGAATGACAGTGAAGAGTAAAAGTGAAAAAAAAAAAAAAAAAAAAGTGAAGAAAAAAGTAAAAAGATAACAAGGGAGAGTAAATGAAGAAGAAAGAAAGAAAGAACAAATGAATGAGGAGGCAAAAGTTAACAGGACAAAAAAATAGAAAAAAAAAAAAAGATATAAAATGAAAAGATAAATAGTAAAGGGGGAGGAGAGTAAAGTAGGAAGAGGGAGGAGTAGGGTAAAGAGGGAGGAGGATGGAAGAAAAGAGAGAGGGAGAGTAAAGAGATGAAGGAGGAAAGGGAAAAGTGTGAAGAGAAGAAAGAAAGAGTGGAAGGCAAAGACGAGGAGAGTGAAGTGAGAGGAAGGCAAAGACGAGGAGAGTGAAGTGAGAGGAAGGCAAAGACGAGGAGAGTGAAGTGAGAGGAAGGCAAAGACGAGGAGAGTGAAGTGAGAGGAAGGCAAAGACGAGGAGAGTGAAGTGAGAGGAAGGCAAAGACGAGGAGAGTGAAGTGAGAGGAAGGCAAAGACGAGGAGAGTGAAGTGAGAGGAAGGCAAAGACGAGGAGAGTGAAGTGAGAGGAAGGCAAAGACGAGGAGAGTGAAGTGAGAGGAAGGCAAAGACGAGGAGAGTGAAGTGAGAGGAAGGCAAAGACGAGGAGAGTGAAGTGAGAGGAAGGCAAAGACGAGGAGAGTGAAGTGAGAGGAAGGCAAAGACGAGGAGAGTGAAGTGAGAGGAAGGCAAAGACGAGGAGAGTGAAGGGAGAGGAAGGCAAAGACGAGGAGAGTGAAGGGAGAGGAAGGCAAAGACGAGGAGAGTGAAGGGAGAGGAAGGCAAAGACAAGGAGAGTGAAGGGAGAGGAAGGCAAAGACGAGGAGAGTGAAGGGAGAGGAAGGCAAAGACGAGGAGAGTGAAGGGAGAAAGGCAAAGACGAGGAGAGTGAAGGGAGAAAGGCAAAGACGAGGAGAGTGAAGGGAGAAAGGCAAAGAGGAGGAGAGTGAAAAGAGAACAAAGACGAGGAGAGAAGAAAGAAAGTGGATAGGGGAGTGAAGGAAGAAGACAAAGAGGATAGGAGAAGAGTGAAGAGAAGAAAGAAGATTGGAGAAGAGTGAAGAGGAGAAAGAGGATAGGAGAAGAGTGAAGAGGAGAAAGAGGATAGGAGAAGAGTGAAGAGGAGAAAGAGGATAGGAGAAGAGTGAAGAGCAGAAAGAAGAGAGGAGAAGAGTGAAGAGCAGAAAGAAGAGAGGAGAAGAGTGAAGAGGAGAAAGAAGAGAGGAGAAAGAAGAGAGGAGAGTGAAGAGAAGAAAGAAGAGAGGAGAAGAGTGAAGAGAAGAAAGAAGAGAGGAGAAGAGTGAAGAGAAGGAAGAAGAGAGGAGAAGAGTGAAGAGAAGGAAGAAGAGAGGAGAAGAGTGAAGAGAAGGAAGAAGAGAGGAGAAGAAAAAGCGGAGTGCAAAAAGAAGAAAAATGGAGAAGTGAAGAAATGAAAAAAGGAAATTGATGAGAAGAATGAGGAAATAAAAATCAATGAAAGAAATTAAAACAAAAAATGCTTAAATAAAATGAAGGAATATAAAATCATGAATGAAAATTCTTACTTGTTACAAGTACTTTGTAATGGATATCTGCCTCTCCAAACATTGGCACCACTTGTTGCTGGAAAAGTTTTAATGATTTTCCTGATCCACTGTTTGGATTGACAAGAACTAGCATTTTTCGGGGTGGATCCACAGGAATGTTTTCTATATCTGGAGGAAAAAAGAAGACGATGACATTCAGTAAAAAGCAAACAAAGTGAACCTATACTAAAGCAATAAAAACAAACAAAAATACATTTTTGCTTCTTGCTACTGAACATTTATTCTGATATAATTTCTTCCTCACTCCTAAAGGACATGATCAAAGAAGTAAAAATAAAAACCAAAATCAGATATGAATTTTGAGAAAAAACCTGAACAAATGAGTGTGCTTTAAAGGCAAAATAAAAACTTGCTTCATTGTGAAGATCTTCGTAGCTGAGCAGTAAAAGCATGATGGATTAGATGACGATTCCTCCAACAAAGGGGGTTCAAATAATGCTGGAAGGTATATTTTCTTTATCAAGCTTTCTTGTATATGCAGACCGGTAGACAAAATAAATGCTTTTTAAAATGAATGGAGTGTCTACTCAAATATAAATATCTGATAAAAATAATGCCTGAAGTAATAAAACATATATTCAAATGTTTCATTGAATAATATAGACATATGTTTATTTTTTTTATAATAATCCTTTTTTAGTTCTCTAATCAGTTGATTGATGTTAAGATGAAATTCATCAAGGAAGGTGCCATAGTTTTTTTCCTATCCAAGTACTTTTGATCTCCTCCAAGATCATTCTCAGGGGCGAATTACAAAGACAAACTTATTCTAACTGTGATAAAATCTGCATTTCATTGTGATGGTGTTAAATCACCATCACAATGAAATGCAGAAAAAAAACATGCATGAACTTGCTGTGTTATAATTATTTTAAAATTGGAAATTTATCTGTTGTAGCTATGGAATTCTTTGCAAAACAAGTGTCCAATATAAGGGAGCTGACCTGAAATTGGTAGAAATGCAAAATAGCATTAAGTGTTTGTTATATGCACTTCAACACATCATTGCTGCTACACTTGTAATAAATTTTGTTGAGTGTTGGTTTGTTGCTTTTGATATAGAGGGCCTGAAGAATTTGTAGTTTTTGTTTATTATTTTTGTACTGTAGTATATTGGTGTTGTCAATAAGTATTTTCCTGCTTTGTGAAGCTAAAATGGATAAATTTAAAATTTTAAAATAATTATAGCAGAGTGCATTCACACACTTAAAAAAAAAAAAAAAAAAAAAAAATCACTATCACAATTATCACAGTTACAATAAGTTTGTCTTTGTAATTCATCCCTGAGGATGATCTGGAAGGAGATTGAAAGTATCTGGGTAGGAAAAAAATATGAATTTCATCTTAACAGCAGGAAACCGATTAGAGAACTAGAAAGGATTATGATAAAAATAAATAGAAATAATATGTCTATATTGCTCAATGAAAAATGTTCGAATGAAGATATGCTGCCTATGTAATAGCTCGTTGCTGGTTTCCAAGTTCACCTACTTGCCTACAAGGGTGGCCTAAACAAATACATTTGTCTATATTTCTGAGATGAGGTATTATGTACACTATTTACATTATTCAGACTATTGTCCTTATCTTTGTTGCCATATTTATCACAACATTTCTGCTGTTGTACACTCTGGCCTTTTTCAGGTGTATTCATTTCTATGCTTGGTTGGCTCAGGAGATTTTTGTGGCCTAGCATATGTGCTGATTCCTTAAGTTTACGAATTTTCCAATGATGTTCTTTGTCTATAATTTCAATCTGATCCCACAGAGGGCAGTGATCTCCCTTTTCTCTCCCAAAATCTCTTGAGCCAACCAAGTATAAAAATGAATACAATATGGGAACCAGTAATAAGGAGTGCTAGAGAAAAGCGATAATAACAATGAAAGTTGCAATATGAGCTCTGGTAAAAAACATGCAATGATAACAACAAAAATTGCAATATGAGCACTGGTAAAAAATAATTGCTGAAAACATTAGGTTTATAATACCCAGAATTTCATACACAGATGTCCTCAAGGACACATGGCACAGTGGATAAAGGCGTTAGTTAGAACCAGTGACAGGACCCAAGGAGTGTGAGTTCTATACCTGGTTAAGGTGGTGGAGAACTTGCAAAGGGGAACTGATAACTGATAACTGACATCCATTAGTCATGGCATGTGGAACTAGAACAGTTTACCCCAGCAAGCAAAATAAAGGGTTCAGTTCGACATTCCAACCAATGGCTGAAACGTGATAAATATGGCAACAAAGATGAGGACAATAGTCCGAATAATGTAAATACATTTGTGTTTGTTCAACACCCACAGAACCCACCCATGGTTTATAGTGCAACTATGCTGAGCTAACCATAGTTATAGTTTCTGGGGGAGAGAGAGAGAGTGAATGATTTTCAAAACGTTTTTTCTCTGTGTTTTCAAATTAGAATTTATAATTCTTATTTACAACCTTAAATGTTAATCTGGGCCTAATAATTAGACTACTATTCATTTAAATAATTAAAAGTAATAATAATCCACAAATAAAAATTGATTCCAATATCTTCAAATGTAAATTTCATTTTAACATGTACAGAGTTGTTTATAAACATATTTTTAAAATTTATACTATTTCAAATTAACCGCAGTACTTTGTATAACAAGGTTGGCATGATAACTTTTCCTTGGTGTTTTCACGTTTTTAAAAATGCTCGTACAGTGTAGTGAAATGTTAGCATTTCAATAAAATATTTTTCAACATCCAACTGGTTTTCACGTATTCCATTCACACACATATGTATAATTGTATTAGGTTGGTGCAAAAATAATGACGTAATAATGTCGTTTTTTGACGTATTTTTTAACGCCAAAAAACGACATTATTACGTCATTATTTTCGCACCAACCTAATATATCCCTTTTCTCACGTATATAAGAATTTACCAACAATATAAAAAAAAAAAAACATAAAATATGCAATTGTTGAACTCAAACCAAATGTCCATTACAATGGTAAGTAAATTTTGTGAATGGTTTAGTAAACATAAGGATTTAAATTAATTAAAACTGCTGATCTATTGCTTTTGAAGAATGTGAAAAGAATGATAAATCTCTGGAGTGTCCAAGATAAACAAACATCCATTTTGAAAAATTGCTATGCATGAAATAGAATGTAAATGGGTTAAGAAAAAAAAGAAGCAGGGATTGAACCTGCTTCCCACTGTTGTAGAGGAAACTAGAGAGGGAAGCATTTTCTTTTACTAAGACTTCTCAATGCATTTTCATTACTAAGATTTAATTATGCACAGGCTAATAGACATAATACACACTGTTTAATAAATAAAAATGTCATGTCTATTTCAAATATAATGTATTGACTAAAATAATGCTTGAAGTAATAAAAATGTCAGATTAAAAATAAATCCATCAATTCTTTATGAATATATTATATTTATTTGAATGGATATGAGTTTGTGATTGTCGGTTTCACTCTTATGCAATCCTCAGACAAAAAGGACTTATTTTTTTAAAATTTAAAACTGTTTATTATCCTTACCGATTAAACACACACACGTATATATATATATATATATATATATATATATATATATATATATATATATATATATATAAGGGTTAGGAAGAATAAATAGAGCATCAAAATTATTTGTCATCTAAATTTTTTTCATAGAAGAAATAATGAGTTGGGCATAGAAGTGGAAACTAGAATCAGATCAGTGGAAGTCTTTAAGCTGACAACTTTCTTACTGAGTTACAAGTTCATACTTGTTTCATTCATTGGTGGATGAAATCAAATGTATCATTTTGAGCAAGGCTTAAAAAAAATACAAAAAAATACACATATTTGCTGGACATCCACAAATTCTATTATCAGACTTGGGCAACAATGGCTGTCCACAAGATTTATCTTATCCCTTGTAGCCCTTAGCAATGTTTGTCTCATTACTAAGTACATCCATTAATTTCGTATACCTAAGGTTTAAAATGAATTTTCATAAATGAAATATCTTTCTTGTAGCTTTCATTTTAGCTTTAATTGAAAGATAAAGGATTACATTTACTATTTCCAGTAAGCAAAATACTCTGTAGTGTATTTCAAACAAAATTATATTGATTGGAATTGATTCATTTTTTTAAAACTAAAAATAGCTGCTTAGTGCTCTTTTTTAACTGTCATTGCAATTTTATTTTCTTTATTAAAAAAAAATCTTCCAAAAATAAAATATACTTTTCTGAAACTTTATTTGAGGAATATTAGCTGATTTAGAGTATAATTAATTTGATTTGAAAAAATATTATTTACTTTAAGTTGAAAATAAGAGAAATGGATTTTTAAAACAAACAGTAGTGGTGATTAAGTACTTGTCAAGGCTTGTTAGTCACTTGAGAAGTGCTTTAGAAGCACTTGTTAAGTGATTTACGAGGTGTTGACATGTTTATTGTTGTTCTATGGGAGACTTTATCTGTTAAAACATAATTCAAGAAAATGACTGGTGAATGCCTTTTTATATAATTTTTCTTTTAAGTACTCAGTAAATCTTAAAAATGTTAGAAATGTTCTCCATAATCTAATTTTAGGAATGTTGACTTTAAATTTACTATCATGATCAATCTTATTTTCTGATAATGTCGTGTATGGTCACCCATACTTTCAAAATGGGAACGTTTATAAGCAAGAAAGAAAAAAAAAAAAAATTATTTTAAAAATCTTTTTTTTTTTTAAAAAAAGCGTTTCACCCCTTGCAAGGTGGGAAGCCACTAGCACGCAAGGGGTTACAGAGAGTTGGAGGTAGAGCAAATAGGAGTGATAGAGGAAAGTATGAATAGAAGGATAGGGGATAGATCAGGGCATCTGGAGATGTTGATTGACATTACATTTGAATAATTGGAGATTATAGGTATCAGGGAAGCAGAAAGAGAGGAGGGAGTCCCACAGGCAAGAGGTGCAAGCTATTGGAGTAGAAGAGACAGCTACATTTAACAGTTTCGATAGTGAAAAGGTGTGGGCAAGATGCCAGCCTAGTAGGACACATAAATTCATGAAGTTTGGGAACCAGCGAAAGCAGCTCCTCGGAGCAGTTACCATGAAAGTACTTGTAAAAAAAGACAGAGTGAGGATTTGTATTATGCGTCTCAATATTCACTTAGCAAATATAGGCTTCACTTAACTTGATAACCTAATGTAGGGACAGTTTTGAAGAATTTTTAAAAGATTTTTGAAAGTTTATAAATTATTATATTTAAAAAAAAAAAAAAAAATGAAAACAAAAATCTTGTAAAAATTCATTATTCATTGAAAATTTATTTTTTATTCAGACTAAAAATTCTTCAATCACTATCACAACGGAATGCAGATTTTATCACAGTTACAATAAGTTTGTCTTTGTAATTTAGCCCTGAAGATGATCTTAGAAAAGATTGAAAGTACTTGGGTTAAAAACAAAAAAAAAACAAAAAAAAAAACAAACTATGTGGCCTTTCTTGATGAATTTCATCTTAACATCAAGAAATTGATTAGACAACTGGAAAAGATCAGTATAAAAATAAGTAGACACAATATGTCTATATCATCCACCAAAACACACACACACACACATTATATATATATATATATATATATATATATATATATATATATATATATGGTTGGCCAGAAAGTCCTGACTCATTTATCTTGATCTCTGACTGGTGGAATGTCCAAGGGGTACTGCATTTCAAGCATGTTCCATGTGGTCATGCCATCAATGCTAAATTTTATTGCTAGCAGCTAGACTGTGTGTACAGCAAACTAAAGAAGTATGAGTATCCTGCTTTGGTCAATTGAGGTTGGGCTTTGTTTCAGCAAGATAATGTGAGGCTGCACACTGCCAAGTTGACTAAGGAGAAGTTCAAACAGATGAACTGGGTTGAGATTCTTCCACATCCACCTTTCAGTCCTGGCCGACTTCCTCTGTTACCAGCAATTCAACACTTTTGATGAAGTGAAGGAAGCTTGTTTATAGTTTTTTGATTCAAAGCCAGCAAACTGGTATCTGGGACAGATTTGGATGCTGGATGACCGCTGGCAGAAGATTGTTCAGAATGATGGATTTTATAAATGTTGGTGTTGATCCATAAATTGTTTTTTCTGCTTGCTTCCTAAGTGAGTCAGGACTTTCTGGCCGACCTAATATGTGTGAGTGTGTGTGTATTGGGGGTGGTCCTTATTTTTGGAGGAAAAATGCTTAATTTGCCACTATTTAAACATTGGTGTTCACTCATAAAAAAATAAGGTCCATTTTTCGGTGAAAAAGTTTTGTAGATTTTTTTTTTTTTTACATCTTCAGGTCACAGATTTTGTCAGAAGGGTAGTCCTGTTCATAATGATACTGTGCCAAATTGGTTCCTAACTTTTACAGAGTTATTGGAACTTACAAATGTCAAGTTTGAAACTGTGCTTACATCATTGATGTTTGCATACAAGAACAGATATTTTTTTGTTTTTACAAAAACAGTTCATTTAAATAAAGACAAAACGTATCTACATTATATTATATAATACCTAATATTAGCACTATCAAAGAAAAAAAAATGGCTTACTAACAGGAAACAAACCTGTATTCATTTTTTCCATTAGGGAAACCACTTATATAGTCGAAGCATGTCATTACCAATTAGGATACAGGAGACCTGTCCTAAAAATAAAACCTCCATTTTTGTTCAAAAGAACTATTCCTATTAAAGGTAAGAGGTGTGTGTGTGTGTGTGCGCACACGTATATATATATATATATATATATATATATAGATAGATAAATAGAAAGTGATAGAGAAATATATATATATATATATAGAGAGAGAGAGAGATAGATAGAAAGATATAGAAAGGTGTATATATATATATATATATATATAGCAAGAGAGAGATAGAAAAAGAGAGGTAGATATAGATAGAGAGAGGTATAGAAAGAGAGAGTGGTAAATAAAGCTGTATTAATTTACAGAGAAGTTTGAAATGTATATTTAATCTCTTTATAAGAATCAGAACGACAAAGGATACTAAAAAGAATTTATTACCAAAATCAATCTATTATGTCTATAACAAGCAGTAGCATGAAGAAATCAATGATGAAATAACTATTTTGGTATCTTAAATAATAAAGATTTATTTTCTTCCAATTAAAAAAAAAAAAAAAGAAAAAGAAATATCCCTGAACTGATCAAGAAGAAACAAAGTCAATTTTTTTTTAAAAATACAATATTTCTTGTCATATAAGATGAAGCAAAATCATACACCTATAATTAGTATTTATTTTGTATTAATTTTGTAAATGAGACCTTCAATAAAACCTACTTTTTAGATGCAATGTGTTTTTATATTAATAAAATGAAAGTTTGGTTTCATGGTTGCAAAGAGAACCTTCTAACCAATCATCCACAATATATATATATATATATATATATATATATTATATATATTTTGAACAATAAAAAAATTAAAATCTTTAGACACACTGGGTTGTAGATTAATATTCTTTCGTTTTTTTATTATTATTTCATTTAGATTCCTCGACTAGTTTCGACCAAAATGGCCATCATCGGGAGGAGAAATATTTCTGCTTGCTAGTAGCACTAAACTACAGAAATGGGTCTTTTACTGGAGAAAATGAACTTTTGTCTGTAGTTTTCATTTGTTTTTTTTATGTTTTTATCTTTTTAAAATGAATCTTAACATTCCTTGTGTTGGTCAAACAGTCTCTTTTAAGTTGTTATTTGAGATAAGAGCTGGATAGATACATGTTGCTCTGAATTCTCTGGTCAGTTTGACAGTTTTATTGGACCTGCGAGGGGATGTGTCTCTGTTTAGTGTTTGTGTGTGTGTTATTTGGTTCTTAGGGAGTGAGTGAGTATGATATGTGTAAGCGTGTATATTGTTGTGGGTGTGTGTTATCATTTGGCTCATTAGGGAGTGAGTGAGTATGATGTGTTTAAGTGTGTATATTCGTGTGGGTGAGTGTATAAGTGTGAGGCCTCCACACCTCCGTAAGCATGTCTGTCTCGTGTGGGTGAGAAATGTGGGTAGGTTTTGATTTGTTGAGTTATATATTGTTAAATTTATGGTTTAGCCCGGCTGGATATTTTGTTTTTAGATGTTGTATCCACTTATTTTCATGGGACTCTAAAATCTTTCTAATGTTATCTGCTCTGAAATTTTCTATTCTCTCAATTATAGTGAATTTGGCATGGGTTTTGAAATCATGTTTTTCCAGGCGGAAATGTTGTTCTACAGGTAATCATTTTTCATGGTAGATTTTGAAAGTAGATTTAGTGATTGAGCTAGTGAATGAATTTGTGTGTTTAATATGGTTGCAACATAAATTTCTTTTGTTGTTACATGGTTGGGAAAATCCTGTTGTTTTTGTTCTTAGTTTATTACAGATTACCTTGTCCCCTGAAATGTGGTTACTACCTATGATTTCTTTTAGGTTCTTAGGTCTACGATATGCAAGAAGGCCGGGTTCCTTAAACAGTTTTTTTTAGGTCTGGTTTGAGATGTAGTATTTCCCAGTGACATTTGATTATTTGGGATAGTGGAGGCAGAGTGGGATTGAAAGTGGTTACTAGAGGGATGCGGTTAGATTTATTTTTAATCTTGCACATTAGGGTGTCTTCTCTAGGTGTGGAAATTGCTTTATTTATTTGTTCCCTGATTAGGTGTTGTTTATAGCCACGTGTTGTGAATTGATGCTCCAGATTTTCAATGTGTTTATTTAATTCTTCATTGTTGGAACATATCCTTCTGAGTCTAAGTGCTTGTGAATAGGGAAGGTTCTCTTTGAGGTGTTTAGGGTGGGAAGACTTAAAGTGTAGATAGTTGTGGGTGTCGGGTATATATATATATATATATATATATATATATATATACACACACAATTTAAATTTGTCTGAAAGTTCATTGGGATGGTAAAAATACAACACAATTTTGCAAACTTTGATTAAACAGCATCATTGTTGGTGTCACAATTTTGACCTAGAAAATATTTTATTAAAAATTGAATATAATTCATTCAATGATGCATTATATAGAATACATACATGTCAAAAGTTTTCCAAATTATATATATATATATATATATATATATATGTATGTGTGTGTGCGTGTGTATATAGACAGTCTGCCAAAAGAATGTATATGTACTTCAGGAAAGAAAAAACTTGTCTTTCATAGTTTTATCAAAATGCGATAACACTGTTTACTGTAGTACGATATTTTCTCGACAGATGGCATTACCCTCATGACTGTAGCATTAACAACTCATAAAGGGTGTTATGTATCACAAAAAACCAACTACATTGGAAGCCCTAAGACAAGAAATTTAAAAAAACATATCCAGCAATCTGATTGGATACTTTAGCTAATGCTACCCAAGCAGTAGTTCACCATACTAATAAATCTGGAAGCTAAAGCTCAGCATTGTATTTGGTTTAGATTTAGATGGGTCATTTTACCGGCACACATGTTAGTATTTTTGTATAGGTGCCAGTTTTTTTTTTGCAGTTAATTAATAGAAATTAGTAAGCTCATGATTGTAGAGTCTAAAGGTAGCTTGTATTAATCTTGTGATGTCTGAATAAATTTGGTATTATAATATCTATACAAGTTTTTCCTTTCCTGAAGTGTGTATACATTTTTTTTTAACAGAATAAGCATACAAGGTGCGATGGATAAATTGTTATCTAAATTATGCAAAAATGAAAATAATACTGACATCTCATTTTAACAATTATATTCAGCAAAATTACACAAAAATGTCTTGAAATACTAAAGAGTAAATTTATTTAATAAAATCACCATTGGCTTCAACAATGACCTACAGATGACTTTGGAATCTCCTGCAACTCTTTTGGATGCTTTTTTTTTTTATATATAAGTTAGTGAATGCAACCATAATCCTTGCCTTCAGTTCATCTTTGGTGTTACAAGGAGTTTTGTTGGTCTCTCACTCAACTGTGTCCCATACATAATAATCAAAGGGCTTACAGTCTGGGGAGTTAGGTGGCCAGATGCAAGTCATGATACAGCTGCAGAAATTGTCTGATTGCCACACAAGCAGGAGAATCCAGTCATGGCTTAGTCCGGAGTCCTGTTGCCAGACATAGGGTCTTCCAGCAGCCATCCACTTGACTCAAGGCCGCACTAACTCCCCAAAGCACTTGATATAGACCTCAGTATTGCATCTGAGGCTCTGTGAGAAGATAAATGGTGGCATAATGTCACTCCAAACACCTTCATAATCCCCATTAGACACATCCAACTCTTTCCAAATTCTCTGCACTGTCCTCAGATTGACACCCAAACACACTGAAATATATGTATTGGAGCTTCTGGTGTGAATGCCAAGCAGTACAGCATGCCGTTTTCAAATTTCTGGTGGAGTGAATAGCATCATAGTGCATTTTTTTTTCACAGATGGTGCCCAACTGACCCTACTATACTGTGTAGTTGACAAAATCAAAAATAAACAACATGCATACATGAAATTAAAAATATAAAATGGCGACAATTTACACATCGCACCCTGTATGGATGCATTTATTATAATATAAAATACTTATGAACACAAAGTGATCTACATAATAATTTATCCAATGCATTAGTTATACACACAAATAATTTCAACTAAAATTTTGTCTGAAAAATCTTATCCTTGTTAAGAGAGAAAATAACTTACTAAGACAAAAAGTTCTCAAAGGTGTATTAATAGGTACTAGCCCAAATGTAAACATACAACTTGGATACTTCAAATATCTCCTTAAGAGAGATGCTCATTTCTCAAGCCAACATATTTATGTACAATCATAAAAACATCAGAAAAATTCAAGGAAAATGGTTAATACATTGTTTTCTTTTTAAATAACATCAATTTAATTTTGTTGAGAAACATGTCTAAAGACATAACTTAGCATAGTTTGTTTTCTTTCTAGTATCATCAAGAGGTTTTTGAATACATTTTCAAATATTCTCAAATTTAAAGTGGAATACATAAGATTATTTCTCTCAAAGATAACATTTTCTGTGGATAAAAATTTTCTTTTTTTTTTTTTTTAATTGTTTCACTCCAAGCAAGACGACAATTCCACTAGGACACAAGGGGTGGGGTAAATACAGGGAGCGAAAATAAATGAGAAGATTGAAAATGGGGAGGATTGAGGAAAGGGCAAAAAAGGAACAGGCTTCAAGAAGACAGAAGATGGCAATTGATGTTACATTTAAATTTTTGAAAATTAGTTATCACGAAAGCAAGAAATCGGAAGGGAGTTCCACAGGCGGGAAGTGCAAGAAAAAATTGTATGCATAGAAATTACAGTTACATCTAACTAGTTCAACAGTGAAATCTAGTTGCCAATTTAGTAGCATGTTTAAATTGATATAGTTAGGGAACCAGGTAAAAAAGTGTTAATGACATTTGGATTGTCACAAAAAGTATTCACTAAGTTAAATGCCACAAATGTGTGGTACCTACTGAGGATTAAACCTATGACAGTAGTAATTGTATGTTACAAGCAGGTAGCCTATATATACAATGTATGTATATGTGCAGATTATATATATGTATGTGTGTGTGTGTGTGTATGCATATGTATATTATTGTTTAGCATAGTCTGGCACAAAGTCTCAGTAAAGAAGTGTTCCTTTGAAGAATGAACATGGTAGTAAATGATTGATTTTTTTTAATGTGCCATGTCCTTTCCAAACATGGGTGATCATGGCTGCCCACAACTTCCTATCCTTTGTAACTAATCCTTCTCTGCTTCCTTTACTATTTCTCTCAGTCTGTTTTGCCATCCATTTGCAAAAGCATGTTGGGTAGGTTGCATAATGAAATGCTGGCAAATTAATTTGCCAGATAAGATGGCTGAACATTGCACTACAGTAGGCATCCTGTTTATATATTGAATGAATCAGGATATGAGCAAGTTCTGCTGAAGCTAGCAAAAGAACACTAAAATAGATGATAAAGTGCTTTTAAGAGGGAGAGATCAGAAGGAAAAAAAAAACTGGATTAAAAATTCCTGTTCATTGTGACAAGAATGTGTGATTCAGGAGACAAAAAGACATGGCAGCTTGACCTACAATAGTGGCTACCTGAAACCTTTGTTCTAGGGCTGGCAGTAGCAGCTGCAACATTGTGGGTGATGGGGAAACTGTATCGTGATGAGGTGATTCAGATTTTCTGCAATGAGGGCTGATTCCTTTCCACAAATGAATTATAATCACACCACAAGAAAATGTCTCCAAGGAAGAGGGTTTCTGCTGCCCACTGGAGCAGAATTAAGATGGAAGCAAAGGTAGCAAGTAGGATGATAGCAGTGGACTGATTTCCAAATCAAAACAATTGACATATACACTAGCTGAACAAGCTGACCTATGACCTGATGGCAGTAGAGACAGGGGAATGAGGGGCATTCATTTGGACTAGTATTCTTATCTTTGATGTCTTGATTACACTGCTTTGTCTGGTGAAATCCTCTCTGAAATTCTTAGTTCCAGCCATGTTTTGAAATTTAGATTATATTTTTATTTTCTTTAAAATGCTATTATTATAAACATCCTATACCTGAAACTTTTTAGATGCCATGTCTTTTCAGGATATGGGTGATCATAGCTCTCCATAACTTCCTCTATTTATTACACCTTGCTTTTGTGGCTCTTGTTCTGCTATCCATTTATTCAGACCCAGTGTGTAAATTATTTGCAGTTTCCTCCAGCTTCTGGAAAGGCCACTTTCATTATTTCTATACACGTTTGAATTTCTTTATAAAACTCTCCTTTATCAGTGTTGTAACCTAGGGAAGGTTACTGAATAGAATAATCAAATGAAGGTTGGTAATGAACAATAATACTTAGGGTAAGAACAACACATAACATTTGCCAGTGGTGCATAGAAGTAGTAGTCAAGTGCTAGAAGTGAGTGCAGACCAACAAAATTTATTACAGTATTTATGTGAATGGGGACATACCCATTATTGTCCATAGGTATGCTACAACACTATCGAGATAATTGAATTACAGTACTGACTTGATTTTGGCATTCCAAATATATGGATCTCAATTTGGGCTGTCTCTTTTGTAGTTCAACATTCTTGTCATATAGTTGATTAGATATTATATAGCAGTTCAGCACACTTTTCTTTGTTTCAGTGAACATTTTCCTATATATTAGATATTTAAATTTTTGTACTTGCTTGATTTTGGGGTTTCCAGTGTGTATTCTGCATCCAAAGCTGTTCCTTTTGTTGCTAACCATAAAGTGTATTTTTTTACAATTGATAGGTAGTCCTTTCTTCATGCTTTCCTTTACAACTCTCTGTAGGATAACACATGAATCATTAATAACAATCATAAGTAGGTTAGTTATGTGGCTCATCAAGTTTGATGAAGTTGAGATTCACTACACACAGTTTTATTTTTGACAGCATTATGAACATTAATCTTTTGTGGTTTCCCAGTATTTTTCTGCTGCCATATTGCTAATTCAGTAACTTCATGGCTCCCCGATTCATCGCAGGCTGATAGCATCTCTGTAATAAATATGGCAACAAAGATGAGAACAATAGTCCGAATAATGTAAATAGTGTACATAATCTCATCTCAGAAATATAGACAGATACTGATAGCATCTCTGTTACAATCTCATCTGGTCTTAATGCTTTTCTTCTCTTCATCTTTACCAGACAATTTATCTTACATATTTATAAGACTACTATTCATCCATGCTTTGAATATTTCTGCCACATATATACAAAGAGTACCATAATATATTTAGAGATTCTTGATAAAATCCAAAGAAGAATCTGCAATATTATTGGTTCTGACCTGGTATCTTGATTTCAGTCATTTTTCCACTGCCATAACATAGCTTTCCTGTGCCTTTTCTATAAATACTTTCCTGGTAATTGTTCTGATGAACTTGCTCTATGGGGCCTTGACTTTATGAATTTGAGCTTAGTACTAGATTAATAGCAAGGTCTCATCATATTACAGTTGAATTAGCTAGATTTAACAGTAAGTTCTATGCTAACAGTTTTATTTTGTCGCACTTCTAACCTGTGGAACTCACTTCCGGCTTCTTGCTTTCGAGCCAACTTTAAATGCAATGTCAATCATTATCCACTTAATTCTTGTTCTTTTATTGTTCTCACTCCTTATTGTTTTTGTTTTTTTCCCTTGTGTTCTCTAACACTCAGTAACCCCTTTGGGAAAAGGGTTAAAAATTATATTGTTAATATGATTACTACAGAAAATGGTTCGAGAGTAGAATTGTATTAAAAATTAAGAAAAATGGACTATCAGTAAGTAATGCAAATGCTACTGATAAAGACTTCCATATATAATTTTGTAAATGGGAAAAAAGAATCCTGTTATAGGTTGGGGAATTCAGTTAATATTAGGTTGGTGCAAAAATAATGTCGTTTTCTCATATAGTATCATATGCGAGAAAACGGTTTTTGACGTTAAAAAATACGTCAAAAACCGTCATTATTTTTGCACCAACCTAATATTTGGTAAGTGTAAAATTATGTTTAATGTATAGAAATACTTGAAAATTAATAAAAAAAAAAAAAAAATAATTAAAAGACTGTTAAACTGGTTTTGAAGTAATAAAACATTAATTGTTTAGTTGGGAATGTGAGAGTGTGTGGAGAGTCTGGTTGGGTTATATGAGAGAGTAGGAAATGCAGAACAATTTCCTCAGTAAAAACTGGAAATTTCTTTTCCTCTCACATGACAAAGCACAACAAACAGGAAATTTTATTCATGAAAGAATTTATATTATTTCATTTTCAATTTTTTCTTAAAAAAAAAAAAAAAAATTTACAAATAATTTTAAAATTTAATTTTGCTCAATTTTGTAATGTCATCAAAAGTCTATATAAATGATAAAAGATTATTCTTCTGAAACTAATGAGTACATATATATATATATATATATATATATATATATATATATATATATATATATATATATAATATATATATAGATATGTATGTATGTATATAAATAAAGTGGACATTGAACACCCGGAGACAACAGTCTGTTTCATGCTAAACACAAACACTTTTTTTTAAAAAACCCAATGCACATGGCCTGATATTGAGCACTTTAACAAAACTATATTTTACCATATATATATATATATATATATATATATATATATATATGGTGCTGTGCAAAAGTATGTGGTAAGTGAACCTTGTTTCTTTTTTCTAGATAATCAACAAATCTTAAACTATGTATTCATTAAAAAAAAAAAAAATAAAAAATAATGTATTTTTAAATCAATTACAACCACTCTCAAAATTTTTTACCAATCTGGAATAAAAATATTAATTAAAAATTAAGATGTGCAAAAGTAAGTGAATTTAAATTTTAAATGTAACGTCAATCAATCATCCTCTCTCTTGTTCTTTTATTGTCCTCTCTACTTAATAGAATATTTTTCTCATATTCTCTAACACCCAGTAACCCATTGTGTCTTAGTGGCTTTATTGCCTTGCTTGAGGTGAAATGATTAAAAATAAAAACAGCTTTTTCGATTAAAGTTTTGGCTTGTCAATTTTGTGGTATACTTATGAACTTTTCCTTGACTTCTACAATGAGCTTTGCGACCTGGAATAGTCAATTTTTTTTTTCATATTATTACAGTTATGATATATCACAAATATGAAATTTTTTCTAATAATTTTTATAAAAGAGAGGTTTAGTATTTATAGTAATGATTGATTGATTTCATTTTTTATGGCTTATCAACATTTGTAGGTTATTTAAAGCCAGAAAATATTTTGAGATTGTAAGAGATTTTTTTTTTTCTGAGAATAACGATTTACAGATACAAGTCCTACTAATTAACCAATAGTTTGGGGTGGGGGAGAAGATTGGATTCATACCTTTTCCAAGAGTATTTGCATGTAAGTGAATATAACAAATCCAACTGAAATTGAAACACAACTCTCCAGTTAACAATTGAGCCATTATCCTTTACACCACCCACACATCCAAGCTTACAGCACCTGATATTTCCAAGCAGTCACCCATCTAGGTAGTAATCAGGCTTGATATTGCTTAACTTCGTTGATCATATCGTTTCAACATGATATGGCCATAACCAATTTATAGAAATACAGGAAAAGATTTTGAAAAAAAAAGAAATAATGATTATTTTTGGTCACGAGGGACTTCATCATTTAAAAAGTTTTCCTTTTGTGTTTATTCATACTGTCTCTTTACAGGTATATTTTATTTATATCTGAATTTTTGCATACACAGACACACAGTTTGTATTTAGAAAAAAAAAAAAAAAAAAGAAAAAACGGCCAAACAGGTATTTCTAGAAGGTAATGTTTTAAGGCAAGCTATCTTTGTAATTTTAAGCAATAACAAATTCAAATGAATTTACATCATAAATGAATGCTTTTAATTAATTCTGCTTGTCAAGTGGAAGGACTACTTGTCGATTCCATGTTCTGCACTGGTAATTACTACACTATCTGCACATCTTATATACTCCAAATTATCCCATTTAAATCTCAACCAACTATAACAACCATCCAATTGATTAATCATACCTCTAGTGATACCATACAGGGTTGGTGTATACTACCCTCCACTCTCCAACTAGGGTGTCGGAGCCTGATTGGGGGCCTCATGAAGTGCATTGCAACCCTCGCTAACTTAACATAAAAAAAATAAAATATCAAAATACGAAGCTCTTCATGCACCCGGAACCTGGACAAGCAGCAACGGACATTAATATCAACATCGACAGACAGCTAGGAGACATTGTTGATGAATTTTCCTACCTTAGCATTATCATCTTGAATAATATCACCTGTGAGCAAAACCTAGACAACAGGATCAAAGCGGCTCATACTACGTACAAAACGCTCTCATACTGGGTCTTCACTAATCACAGCCTCACCATAAGAACTAAAATCATAGGCTTCTGGGCGGTGGTCTTCTTCACCATTCTGTATGCTGTGAAACATGGATTTTGTACCATTGGGACATCAAACATCTGGAGCAGATCCAGCAAGCTTTGAAGAATCCTTTGGATCAGTTGGGAGGATGGCATCACCAACAAGGTCCTCTGTTGAGGCTACCATCCTTCAACATTGCCTCATCTGGGGAGGTCACATGTTTAGAATGCATCCCACTCAACTCCCATGTATCATCCTGTTTGGAGAACTTACCAGTGGTAAGAGGCTATGTGAGGGGCCCAAAATGATGCTTCAAATATTAATTGAAGACATCAATATTTATATCAACATTTACATTTTCCTTTTTCTACTTACAAATTAAACTAAGAACAACTTGCTATTAAAGGATGAAAAATTTTTGTGGATTGCAATATTGTTCTGGATTCTTGTTTTTTGTCCAAATCTGAATTTGTTTTACTCATGCTTGGTCTTAAAAAAAACAAAAAATAAACATTATATAAAATTCACTATTTTTATCCATAATATTGAATGTGTGGTTAAATTATTCAACTCTTCAAGAAGAAAAACCTCAAGTCAATGTTAAAAATTGCTGTAAAACATTGATTTATTTAAGATGGAATGATCTATTATGACATGTCTCTAATTTGTATTTAGATACATTGTATTTATTTTCAATTTTTCTAGTTGAATTGTTCACCTATATTGCATATTATCCATTATTGTACATAATTAGGTTACAATAAAATTTGTATTTTTATATGAGTACTACCTTATGAAAATTGAGATGTAGCAGAGCTAGTGTTGAATCATAGATGTGGGGGGGGGTATCATAGATTGAGGGGGATGCACAAGATCCTTGCACTAGCCCTGATACCATACATATCTGTGCCAGGGATAGTTTTGCCCACCATTGCAAACTGCTACAAAACTAAAACTTTAACCTACAAACTCAACACATCAAGATGTTCATATTTTTTTTTTTAAAGCATTTCACCCCTATTGACCATGTTCACCATAGTCTATGAATATAGAATCCAGCGCAGTACATAATCTGTTCAATGAAACAACATTAAAGATTAACACTCACGAGTCAGACACTCTACTGAATCTGACTATATTGCCAATACCACCAGCAGCTGTTCTGTAATTCTTCATTCTTCAATATCAAAGGCTGGCAGTGAATATTTGGGAAAAACATGGCCACCTTTATACATGGTGCATTGAATATTTTGAGCCTTCTGATTGGTTAACCTTTCTATTGGTGAACTATAAAATGAGTCAGCTCATTTTGACTGGCTCACTAGTACACCAGGGTACCCAAAAATTCCAACAACCCCAACAAGGTGGGAGTGCCACTAGCATGCAACGGGTAACAGAAAGTGGGATAAGAGTAAAGAGGCGTGATAAAGGAAAGGATGAAGAGAAGGATGGGGAATTAGATCAAGGCATCAGAAGATGTCGATTGACATTGCATTTTAATATTTGGAGATTATAGCTATCAGGGAAGCAAGTAAGAGGAAGGGAGTTTCACAAATGGGAAGTGCGAGACATGAAGCTATTGGAGTAGAAGAGACAGTTACATTAAACCATTTTGACAGTGAAAGGGTGAGAATGAGATGCCAACCTAGTAGCATGTTTAAATTCATGCAGTTTGGGAACTAGTGAAAGTAGCTTGTCAGAGCAGTTACTGTGAAAGTATTTGTAGAAAAGACAGAGGGCAATGATGGCACATCTGTGCATGAGCGACTGTAAACGAGATGCCAGATCAGGGCCAATTACATTGCATATCCGTCTATGGCACCAAACTCATTCAGAAATATCTAAAACTGTCAGCTGTATAAAACTGCTTTCTCAGATCAAGAATTAAAATTGTTTTTGAGCAAATAAAGCTTGTAGGTCCTAGCAAGGACCATATTTTTTTTTTTTTAATCTTGTGGACTGGCACTATAGAATCACAAAGAACTGTATCAAATAGCAGAAACCACATCACTTGAATACTTCCAACAGTACCAAAAAACCAAAATGGATACCGCATCTAACTCAGAGAAGATTATGATATAATAAAGATGTTAATAATCCACACTGCTTCAAACAAAAGGTTAGGAAGGAAGCCATTATCAATACCTGAAAGAGCAACAATAGTTACTGGACTTGAGAATGATTTTATAAATTCCAGCTAGAAGTAACACAAGCCACTTGGTCAATGAATGCCTAATGTTTCCTTGTGAGGAAACAGTTAATATTACCATTATTATTATTATTAAAGATAAGGAGAACAGATACAACCCTTTGATTCCAGCCCAATGGCCAGGGAATTAAGTGACTAGATTAGCATTGGCTGTTTGGTCAATGAATGCCGAATACTTCCTTATAAGGAAATGGCTAATATTATCATTAGCGATGAGAACAGATACTACACACTGATCCTAGTGCAATGGCCAGGGAGGGGAAAAAAAGTGTAACTTGAGTAGCACTAGCTGATCAGTCAAGGAATACCGAATGTTTCCTAGCAAGGAAACAGTTAATATTACCATTACTATTAGAGATAATGAAAATAGATACTACACTTTGATCCCTAATTTATATCCTATTTGATATTAATTCTTGAATTTGTATTAATTTGAAAAAAGACTTTATTTATTGATGCCAATTTTCTTGATTGGAAATTATTGTTTTCAGATATTCACTTTAAATGTCATAAGGTAGATACATGGCAAATAAATATATCGAGTTTTGAGGTTCGCATGCCTCTGCTTTTCTCTCACACCTTCTTGTCTGTATCTGCTTGTTCTTTCCCTTGTTCCTTCCAATACAACTAAGATTACCCATTATCTCATGCCTCTGCTCTTCTTTCACCATTTGCCCGTATCTTCTCAATTTATCCCTTATCCTTTCCAATCTTTGTTGCTAGTCCTTTTTTTTTCTCTAAGTATTATTCAAACATGATTTATATATATATATATATATATATATATAGGAAAAAAATATTTGGAAAAAACAAACAAAAATCCTTAAATGCAATTACGTTGTTTTAATATGAATGAAATGTCAACGTCTGACGTTTCGGTTTAATAAACCTTCTTCAGGACAATATTCATTAAAATACAATTAACATAATCAGTTCAACATGACAAAGACGATGGAAATAAAAACAAGACTTATCCAAAACAGATAACTGAAAATTTTAAATGATCAGCTTTATCTGATTTTATTTTTCAGTTATCTGTTTTGGATAAGTCTTGTTTTTATGTCCATCGTCTTTGTCATGTTGAACTGATTATGTTAATTGTATTTTAATGAATATTGTCCTGAAGAAGGTTTATTAAACTGAAACGTCAGACGTTGACATTTCATTCATATTAAAACAACATAATTGCATTTAAGGATTTTTGTTTGTTTTTTCCAAATATTTTTTCTCCATTCTGTCGGATTTATATCCATTTATATTTGCTTATATATATATATATATATATATATATATAAATCAAGGAAGCAATAAAAGATTTAAAGACTCAAGATTTTTTTCATTTTTGCTATCAAATTGGCATAGATTTAGGTCTTATTTAATATTTTGGTCCTTGAATTTGTGTTAAGTTAAAAAACCCCAACCCCCCACAAAAAAATCAAAAAAAAAAAAAAAATTAAAAACAGCCTATTTATTGATGTTGATTTTCTTGATTGAAAGCTTAAGTTTCCAGATGTTCAATTTAAATGTCATAATGCAAATTTTAATGTGTGGGAAGTAAAATTATGGTGTTCTGAATTTTGGGGAACAAATCTATGATAGTAACTTCTCTCTCTCATTGTTAGAAGAAAGACAATTGATGGTTAAACTGATGTTTCTGTAATAATAATTTTGGTAAAATTTTAAGACAACACTGCAAAAAAGATGGTTGGTTGTCAGTCCCACCCCCAAAGTATGACCATATCCATTTAATATCACTGGAATCATTTAATTTTCCTTTTTTTTTTTATTGGCCTCTTTTTCAAAAGTTTCCATTCTGTCTGCATCTGTATGAAAACTACCTTAAGGTCAAAGGGGAAAAAATGTGACAGCACAATGTGTGTGTGTGTGTGTGTGTGTGTGTGAGAAAGAGGAAAATATAAACGAAGAAAGGTGGATGAAAGAGGAGGAAAGGAGGAGAGATGGCCCGTGCATGTGTGTGTGTGAGAAAGAGGAAAATGTAAATAAAGAAACGTGGATGAAAGAGGAGGAGAGATGGCCCGTGAGGTGTGTGTGCGCGCAAGAGAGAGAGAGAGAGAGAGGAAAATATAAACGAAAAAAGGTGGATGACAGAAGAGGAAAGGAGGAGAGATGGCCTGTGAGGTGTGTGTGTGTGGGGTGGGGCTTTCGTGTTAACTATTTTTTACTTGTTATATAAAAATTCTTTCCCCCACAACCTTACAAATTTGTACATATTTTGGGTATATTTGGACATGTAAGTGCAACAGAAAGGGTAGCGGAAGGTAGTTTTGCTGACAATAGAAGGAGAGAAAAACCTTCATTTTTCATTTTAAATAAGTTAGGAGCCTAACTTTTCACTGTAATTTGCTTAATGGAGAAACATTGGATTAAGTGCATTTACAAAGGTGGAGATTATGTTAAAAACTAAATTTTTTGTGTAAAAGAAAAAAAAAAACCACTTTTATTATTAGGTTAGACTTATTGATGTATCTAGATATGTGCTTAAAACAGATACATTGGATTAAGTGCATTGACAAAGGAGATTTTCTTGAAAACCAAATATTTGTTATGTAAAAGACTTTTTAATCATTACGTTACAAACTTAATGATGTACCTACATATGCGCTTAAAAGAGATACACTGCATTAAGTGCATTGATAAAGAATGAAATTATGTTGAAAATAAATGAATCCCTGCACTTCATTAGGTAATAGACATCAATTTATCTCATATATATATATATATATATATATATAGTGTGAGAATTATTAGTTAATTACAGAATTTTGTTCCAAACTTTGAAAATGCAGCTGAATAAGTTGTGAATTTTTTTTTATAATCATAGACCACCAGGCAGTTTAGCTAAGAAAGAGGACTAAATTTTTAACAGCCAAAGATAATGAATATGCTAATCACCTATCAGAGACATTTTCAAATAAACACTCTATAAAAGGTTGTTTTAAACTGTAGCCTAATTTAAACAAGGTCAAATCATTCTGACACAGCTAACATGCTAACATCATTCTGACCTAAATTATTAAAATCCTTTACACTATTTGTTGTAAAAGTTTTGCATAAAAGATATTTATAGATTAATTAGAAAGTCAAATATTTATAGGCATAAGTTTTCTATTGTTTACTGGCTCAGTTTTTTTACTTAAAGAAAAATGAAGCTACAAAATTATCAGTATTATTAATAATAGTAGCAAGGACACTCAGCATTGCCCAGGGAATAAAAAAGGAAAAGAAAAACCATCCAAATATAGCAACACAAAAAAAGATAAAAAAAGATAAAAGAAAAAAAAGAAAATTTTTTTAAATGTGTTATTAAAAATATTTTGATGTAAAATATATCCCTCTCCACAAGATTTTCTCTTAACCTTTCACAAACTTGACAAATCATCCCATATTGTGTTTAGATTCCCATCTGCATCATTCGCACACAACAAAAACGGGTTGGTTGTTTTTGCTTTGCGGCATATCAACCTCTATGGATTAATTAATGCCGGCATCTTAATATTTTGTATGCAATTTTATTTTATTTTTGGAGATAATGGTTTAATGATACAAGTTTTACTAATTAATCCATAGCGGGGGGGAGAAGAGATGGATACATACCTTTCTCTTGGCTCTCCAAGTAACAATTCCAAGTATTCAGCACATGGTGTTCATAAGTGTTTGCTCATCTAAGTACTGACTAGGTTCAATGTTGCTTAACTTCAGCAATCATATGGGAAGTGCTGCTTCAACATGATGTGGCCATATGCCACAAAAACTAGGAGAGGACCATTGTATGTTCACAAGGAAAATGATAGGCGAAATTAACACCAGTGATAAATGAGAAGGTGATTCTTGTTTCATGTGTATCTGGTTGTTTGTTCAGAGATTCATTGACATAGACTGGTGGGTAAGGTAGGTGACACTTGGGACAATTTCTGCCAATTCTGTTATGACAGACTAACAGATGAGCACTTCCCTTTGGTTAGTGAGAACTCTCCTACTACTCCTCTGCTTATCTCTATATCACAAAGCATAGCTGACAACTTGCCCTCGGGTGGCTTGAAACTACACTCTGTTGCCAAAACCTTTTGAAGGATGGCCTGTACCCAGCCAATAGGCAGTATCAAAACTATCCTCCATTCTAATTTTGATTGTTTCCTGTAAGGGGAACTTCCAGTTAAGTGGCATTTGTTCTTGAAAATCCTTATTTACAGATTTTATTTCTTTTTGGTCAAATGGATGGCTGCTTTGAAGATTTTACTTCATAGACTTTACTGCTGGTCATAACACCAGTCACTACAAACCCAGATAAAAAAATTTACCAACAATTTCTATATCGGTATTCTAATCCAAAAGAAAATTAAAAACTAAAAAACTATTGAAAAAAGTAAAACACTTTTTGATAAAAGTTACAAATCTAAAGAAAGCAAGACATCTAAAAAAATAAAAAAAATTTTAAATAAAAAATTTAGAAAAATTTTAAAAGTAAAAATGAAAAATTTTACTAGTTTGATTTTAATTAAAAAAAAAACTCATGCAATTCATTTTTTACCAGTTTATCTTTCATCTCATTGTTTCATTTACTGCAATGCTTATGTTAATTTATATTGTAAGGCTGCTAAGTATGCAGCATGGGTTAGGACTTGCATCCCGTATCCCTGGGAGATGGTATGACATGGACAATGGCTTTATAAGTTTGGCCAAGAGCAAGTATCTAAGCAAAAGTAAATCAATTCATACAATGAAAGCCAAGCTTTCCAAAGGGAGCATCACCAGAGAAAATGGCAATCAAAATCTGCAGAACAATACTGAAATCCTCGTCCAGCCAGCAGTCAATGGCAACATAATGATGGTGATGGACACATGGGAATAGTCAGAAAAATTGGTTAACATAGGTAGGGATGGTAGCTGAAATAAAGATAAAAGGAAGGATCTAATCTTCGAGAAAAAAGAAAGAAGGGGGAAAAAGAAAGAAAGGAGGGGGAAAGAAAGAAAGGAGGGGGAAAGAAAGGAAGGAGGGGGAAAGAAAGGAAGGAGGGGGAAAAAAAGGAAGGAGGGGGAAAAAAAGGAAGGAGGGGGAAAAAAAGGAAGGAGGGGGAAAAAAAGGAAGGAGGGGGAAAAAAGGAAGGAGGGGAAAAAAAGGAAGGAGGGGGAAAAAAAGGAAGGAAAAGAAAGAAGGGGGAAAAAAAGGAAGGAAAAGAAAGAAGGGGGAAAAAAAGGAAGGAAAAGAAAGAAGGGGGAAAAAAAGGAAGGAAAAGAAAGAAGGGGGAAAAAAGGAAGGAAAAGAAAGAAGGGGGAAAAAAAGGAAGGAAAAGAAAGAAGGGGGAAAAAAAGGAAGGAAAAGAAAGAAGGGGGAAAAAAAGGAAGGAAAAGAAAGAAGGGGGAAAAAAAGGAAGGAAAAGAAAGAAGGGGGAAAAAAAGGAAGGAAAAGAAAGAAGGGGGAAAAAAAGGAAGGAAAAGAAAGAAGGGGGAAAAAGGAAGGAAAAGAAAGAAGGGGGAAAAAAAATGAAGGAAAAGAAAGAAGGGGGAAAAAAAATGAAGGAAAAGAAAGAATGGGAAAAAAAATGAAGGAAAAGAAAGAATGGGAAAAAAAATGAAGGAAAAGAAAGAATGGGAAAAAAAAACGAAGGAAAAGAAAGAAGAGGGAAAGAAAGAAGGGAAAAAAGAAAAAGAAAAAGAAAAAGGGAAAAAAGGTAAAGGAAGAAAAAAGAAAAACAAAAGAAAGAAAAAAGGGGAAAAAAGACAAAAGTAAAAGGATAATCTACTGTCTAATACTCAATATGCCATCCAAACAACATCAGGACAACATTCAAAAGTTGTTAAAAACTTCAGAGATATCTCTCCAGCATCAAGCCTGATTTCAATGTTTAAATTGTCATAATTTCTTAAATGAAGGATGTGAATTAAGAATTTTTGATTCATTTAGTTTTTCATCTTGTTATCTACTACTACACTGGATCCCATACAGAGAGGATGCAAGTTCAAACCTTGTTATTTCTTTATTCCTAGTGCATGTTGTTTAACAAAGGTTGAATATAAAATAACCAAAGAAAAAGCTACAATAAGATGAATTATAAACTTGTGAAAATGAATCAAGAAAATGTCTCATCTAAGAAATTTGGACAACTTCAGACTAATGTATTTACTATTTATTATATCAATTCAAGCCCTTTTGATAAAAAGCTACAATAAGATGAAAGATAAACTAGTGAAAATGAATAAAAATGCTTCATTGCAGAAATAGGACAACTTAATATTAATATATCTACTGACGCCAGTCATCTGATTAAAAGCAACAATAATAAGAAATAAATGAAGAAATGGTGTCTTGTAAGTTTGAAATTTCCTAATAGCCAAATTAAATCACAAAAGGCTACTGAATTCAACATTCTAAATTTGTTTCTGAAATGAATCACTTCAAATACAAAGAACAATGAGAGCCGACAAAATTTTTGCTTGTCTACAAATGTTAATGGAAGCATTTAAGGGATCGTTTACTTTTGTTCAAGGAAAAGCTTAATAATTTCCTTTAAACTGACAAAGATTTGCTAAAATATATTTCTACAAAAAAAACCCCAAAAAAAAACCACAAGTCAAGATTTGTATTTAGAAAAGCTATTGAATATTGTATAAAGTTTTGAGAGTAACCAGTGTTTGTTCTTGTTTTTGGCCTGAATTACCAGGATCCAAATGTTCAGTTTTATTCACAACATTTATGTTAGTTGGTGGGTTCTCCAGCCTTCCTCGGTTATTTGGTAGTGTGCTCAATAAATTTCAAAGATTTTATTTCTCTTAAAACCATTTAAAAAAAAAAAAAAAACTTGCCATTTCGGCAAGTAATTTCAACCGCTTATAATTAGAGTGTGTGTGTGTGTGTGTGTGTGTGTGTGTATGTATATATCTATATATAATTTTTTTTTTCCTTAGTTATGTTCAATACCTTGCTAAAAAAGAGCATACCCTGATGAAAAAAGGCCCCAAACTTGATTAAACAATTTTTTTATCATCTAAATGTTTATGTTATTATTAAGAGGAAAGATCAAATTAGTTTTTAAATATTTAAAAAATTTTTTTTAATCCTTTCTAGCACGTCTGAAATTTAAGTTAAAAATCTTTTTTTTTTTTTTTTGAGTCATCAAAATTTATATAAAATCAATCATATCAGCCGTTTTTAACAATTTTGAAAACAAAAATAAAATTTTCTGTTTAAAAATCTTGTAAAATTCAATTACACTTTTTCAAAAGTTATTTTAGGAAAATTAGAAAATTAAAATGTACTTAATGCAATTGAAAACAAACATTACTTAATTTTTTAACAGAAAAAATTTAGTTGGAAATGAGAAGCATGTCTAACTGTGGTGATTGGTTTTGGAGGTGTGAATTGATGTTTATGTCAATGTAACATCAGGGCAATTTATTGGACAGAAGGGCAGAAGTGACAGTATTTTTGAATTTTAAGTGAACCAGCTTATTTAACTATAAAATAATTCTTAAAAATTAAATACTTTCAAAAGTCTAATATTTTATCGATTTTTTTTTTAGGTACTTTTTTTTAACAAAGATAGGTCCAAAGCCTGCACTGTTTCCATCCCTAAAACTGAATCTAAAACAGAAAAAAAATTGATAATTGCAGTATATCTCTCTCTGAAAAAGAAAAAAATAATTATATTTAAAAAATGAAAAGAAAATATTTAGTGAAATATATAAAAAAAAAAAAAAAAGAAAGAAAAGGAAAAGGGAAAGGAAAAGGAAAAGAAAAAGGAAAAGAAAAAGGAAAAGAAAAAAAGAAAAAGGAAAAGAAAAAAAGAAAAAGGAAAAAAAAAAGAAAAAGAAAAAAAAAAGAAAAAGAAAAAAGAAAAAGAAAAAAAAAAGAAAAAGGAAAAAAAAGAAAAGAAAAAAAAAGAAAAGAAAAAAAAAAAAAAAAAGGAAAAAAAAAAAATTAAAATTAAAAATTTTGAAGATTCAATGACGGTCGGTCAGTCAGAGAATTTGATATGAAATCAACACAATTTATGAGGCTGGATCCTTGCTATCAGGAGAAGCAACTTATAAAACATGGGACATTATTTCTGAATCGTGTATCTAGTTTTGCCAGAAACGTTTTTAATACATTTTTTTTTACTGTAAAAATAGAAATGCTTTGCAGATTGTAATAAGTTTTCAAATTTATTTGTAAAAATAGATTTTTTTAATAAGAACATTTCCAGAGATGCACAAATTCAAACTTAATTTAAAAATATTTAACAACTTTATCACATTTTGTATTAAAATTGTAAAAAAAAAAAAAAAAAAAAAGAAAAAAAAAAAGAAAAAGAAACAATTGTCATAAAAATTCATTTTTCATTGAAAAAATATTTTGGCTTCAGAAAAAATGTCCTTTTTATTTTTTGTTTTCTATGCATATTTAGTTATTATATATCTGTGTACAGTTAATTATATAAAAAGTATATTTATTCATTAGTTGGAAATACCAAAAATTTCTATGTGTATGAATATTTGTTCCCCCCCATTGTGTGTGTGTGTGTGTGTGTGTGTGTGTGTGTGTGTGTGTATATATATATATGAAAAATTGGGGCAGTTTGGTTCAGTGTGTTATGCTAGACAATTTTTCTCACCTAAACCTATCTTGTATATTTATAAGTTTACCATTCATCTGTGCATTCAATATTGCTGACACATCTTGTCTGGTACTTCTGCTACGTATTTAGAGATTCTTAATAAAATACAAATCAAGATAATTGTTCTGAAAAGCTTTCCTCTTTGGTACCTAGACTTTATGAATTAAAGCACAGTACTAGATTGGCAGCTAGGTCTCATCATTTTACAACTGAACTAGCTAGATGAACAGTTTATTCTCTTGCACTTCTCACTTTTGTGACTCTTTTCTGGTTTCTTGTTTCTCAGTCAACTTTGATCTTCAAAAATTTAAAAGCAATGCCAATTGTTATTTTCTGTTTTCTTAATTCCTGTTCTTTTTCTCATATTCTCTTGCACTCAGTAACCCCTTGTGTCCTAGTGGCTTTATTGCCTTGCTTGGAGTGAAATGATTACAAAAAAATAAAACAAAACCTCATAATCTACAATTCTCACATCCATACAACAACCTCATTCAGTAATTCTCTGCCTTGAGTTGTTCTTGGGCCTTGTATTGGATGAACAATAGCATAAATGAATTTTTTAAAAAAGCCATTATTTTACAAAACAGCTTTTGAGTCAGACAATTTTGAAACTGGTTAATGAAAATGAGCTCTGCTTGGGTGGCAGCCAGTTAAAAGGAAAACTGAATGCCGGCCCATATAAATAGACAGATAAATAGGAAGGGAGATATTTTTGTGTGCAACTTTTTTCACGGAGTGCACAGATACTAGACTGATCCTCAGTTGAAGTATATTTTTTTATCTTGGAATGCACAGTTACTCTTATCCTAGGCTCAAATGATGATGTGTATATAAATAATCTCAATTTCTTATGGATACTATGCTAGTTTTTATATAGCTTCTGTAAATATGAAATGACTTGGCATCAAGCTTAAGAGCTGCCAATGGCAACCTGTAAGTTAGCATTAAAAAATTCATAAGTAAAATAACAGATTAATAAATGAAAGTAAAATCTATTATAATATTAAAATCAATTGCTAGGTTTGCTGCTAAGAAAATTGGTTCAGTGTCATGCTTGACAATTTTTTTCTCAAGAATCTATCTTAGATATCTATAAGTCTACCATTCATCCATGATTTGAATATTGTTGCCGCATGTGGTCTGGTGCTTCTGCTATATATTTAGAGATTCTTGATAGAATCTGAAGAAGAACCAGTAATATTATTAGTCTTGACCTGGCATCTTGGCTTCAGTCATTTTCACACTGTTGTAATTTAGCTTCCTTGCGCCTGTTCTATAAATAACATCATGATAATTGTTTGGATGAACTCTCCGCTATGGTACCTAGACTTAATGAATTTAAGCACAGTACTAGATCAGCAGCAAGGTCTAATCAATTTACAGTTGAATTGGCTGGATATAGATGTAAGTTCTATGCTAACAGTTTCTTCTCTCACATTTCTTGTTTGCGGAGTTCTCTTCCAGATCCATGCTTTCCAGCCAACTTTGATCTTCAAAAACTTAAATAAAATATTAATAATTATCTATTGCCTTTTTGATTACTCTTCTATTGCTCTCTCTCCTTAATCTCTCTTTTTTCTTATTCTTTCACACTTTGTAATCCCTTGTGTCTTAGAGGCTTTATTGCCTTGCATAGGGTGAAATAATAATAATAATAATGATAATAATAAAAAAAAAAAAAAAAAAAACTATCAAAATATTGGAAAAATGGGTAGAGAATGGCAATTAACAAGAAGAATTTAAAAAAAAATAAATAAAGTAAGAGAAATATTTTTACAAAAAAGATAAACTGCTCTTGTCATGCACTCAATAAAAACTACCCTAAGGAGGGTGTGGGCTCTGTAACTTTAGATCCTAACAGATTGACAGCCGGATTAATAGTTTACTCATCCCCCTGCTTTGCCTTTTATTTATATTAAATTAAAATGACACTGTGGTGCTTCCATAGATCATAGTCGTCATTGTTGAGGAAGGCAAACAAAATAAATAAAATAGAAAATTAAAAACTGAAGCTAATCCTAAAGAACAACAACAACATGCTGAAACATTTAAATATGAATGTAAGTTTAATTTGTAAGTCCAGTCAAAGTTAAATACAAAAATAAACACATATATCAAGAACTGACAGGGCCAGCAATGTTAAACGCTCGCTACGATGATCTATCTAAGGTAAATTAATTAAACAGCTAACTGTTACACTTGTATAATCTATGGAAGGTCCCATAAGCTATAATATCAACAGGAGTCAAAAGCAATACAGAAAGTCGATGACTTATGTTACTGCAGAAGTTATGAAAATAAAAACATTGTTAAAAATAGATATCGGAGAAGACTACCATATAAGATGTAAACGTACGTGACCCTCACCCAAGTTTTCCACCGGCCGGTCAATGATCACATATTGCATTTCAATCCTTGTCTCATCAATCTCATCAGTGTGCACTGAAAGCTGGGAAAGGCTGTGATGCATGCTCACAAGGTAACATGATGAAAGACAAACACCATGTTGGGAATTAAGAATTCAGACCTTGTTCCTCATACCATGTGTAGGTGTTTTATTCGAGGCATTTGCTTGCTCATTCAGGTGGTTAAGTAGGTGATACTTGAGAAATTTCTGAACAAGACCTGGAAAACCTTCTTTGCAAGAACTTCAAAAAAAATAGTATTGACTAGCACTGGCAAGATGTGACTGATGGATTTGTGCATATTATTTTTTTGTTTGCTGAATGTTTGATTGAGATGCAAAAAAAAAAAAAAAAAAAAATTTCACACTTCTTGCCTTAGGAAGCCTGGATAGCAATTGGCAAGTAATGTACCCAAGAAGAAATTTTAAAGGAACTTTTTTCAATAATAATAAAGCTTAGTGTTCATCCTTAAATGCCTACATGAAAAAAGCTTTGGAGTAAAGGTTTGTAAAAATGAAAATTATTTCTATACTCCCTTGTGATACCATGAACAACTATGTAGAAAGGAGGAGAAGTGTTTCTTATTTCGATCACAAGTGTTTCTTGTTTCAAGGGACCAGCAGCTAGTTCCTTTTGAAGTCTGGTCTTCAAAGTAGCATTTACTTTAACTGAAAGGTAATGCATACACAAAGAGGTGGATGAGGGGTTTTTGCAGATCAAGTAGAAACAAAACCAGGTTATACCCAGGTGCTAGCCTATATCAACCGTCATGCTAGGGATCAGGGGAGAGTTCTGGTCTATCCTTGTTGGGAGACCTCAATTTACTTTTCGCCAAGCCACCACATCAGAATGAGTCGATAGGCAAAGAGTTGGTAGAGAGAAGAGCTGACATAGCAGAAATTGTCCCAAGTATCACCTACCTACCAACCCAGATGAGCAGGCAAAGTTCTGAAGAAAACAATTACATGTAATATGGAAAATGGGGTTTGCATTATTATTTCTTGGCATGGCTTTTCTTTCATCGTGTTACTTTGTAGGCATGCACCATACTTTTCCCTTGCTGTCTGAGAAGGCCAACAAGATAGAGGAATGAACTGTAACATGAGGTGATCATTGGCTGGTGGAAAGCTCAGATTACACCTTCACATAATAATAATAATAATATATGAATATAATACTAAATAATATATAATTACTGAATATAAAACGCAGCATCACAGAGTGAGCCAATATCTGCACTGGAAAATCTGCAACACTTAGAAGAAATTGGTATGAATACCACCCAGACCCACTTATGGAGATAGGACCTGTAACAATTTTATGGGACTTTACAATACAAACAGACAGAACAATCAAAGCTAATTGCCCTGACGTCATGATTAGAGACCACAAAGACAAAATATGTCTCCTTATTGACATGGCAGTCCCTGCAGACTGCAATGTATCTTTGAAGATCTTCAAAAAAAAAAAAAAAAAAAAAAAAACTCTATCAAAATACAACGACCTTGAAATGAAAATCTCAAAAATGTGGTGCATGAGGACATCAATAATTCCAGTTGTCATTGGAGCCTTCAGATTGGTTGGAAAAGATTCCAATAGACTCATTGAAGGAATCCCTGGTAGCCCATGCCTTAAAGAAATGCAAAAAATTGTACTCCCAAATACAGCCTACAGCTTACGAAGGGCTTTATCTATGTAAAATATGTGCCATTTTATTTTCTTTTTTAAACTGCTCAGTGGAAAATGTCATGATGCCATTTCTGACCTTGGGTCTTTCATTGGGACCGGAAAGAAATGAGTATACATCAGAAACCAAAGGAAATAATAGTAATAATAATAATAATAATAGTAACAATAATAATAATAATAATAGTAACAATAATAATAATAATAGTAATAATAGTAGTAACAATAATAATAATAATAATAGTAACAATAATAATAATAATAATAGTAATAATAGTAGTAACAATAATAATAATAATAATAGTAATAATAGTAGTAACAATAATAATAATAATAATAATAATAATAGTAGTAGTAGTAGTAAATGCTCTGATGCTACACCAGGTATCATGGCTCACATGGTTTCTGACCTTAAATGATTGTAGGTGTTAACTTGTACAACGTTTGTTTTGTTGAATTAAAATGGCTACAGTAAATATCCTGTGCAGTACCACAAATTGTCACATATTCACATATTTGTAACCAAGTGTCACTTTGTTAGTTTGATACTATCTAACCTGTTAAAGTCTAGGGTTAACCGTTATCTTTCCCCACATATCCCCATAAACTGTGCCTCTTACTCTGTAACCTCAAGGGACTCTTGGGCCTTGTATAGAGTGAACATTATTGTAAAAAAAAAAAAAAAATATCCTAACAATTACAGAGCACTTATGTGGGTTATCAAGACTTTTCAGCAGTCTTTTAAACCAATATGGTTAAATAAAATTTACAAGTGACTATGTCAGAAATAAGCACCAGCAGGCAAAAGAAAGGACAGAGCTTGGTTGTAGATGACTGATATACTAAAGTAGCTTTAAGTTTTCAAGTTATAATCCTAATCAAACTTTGATCATTTGTACTGGACTCTGCTTTACGAAATTCAAAAAGACAACAAAGTAAAAAGGCAGTCAAAAGCAAAGGGCGGAACGGACAAAACAAGAATCAAGTCATTAAGTCAAATTAATGAAAGACTATTTTCTCATTGAGTTTTAATTACACCATTTGACTACAAGGTTTTTTGTTTTAATCATTTCACTCCAAGCAAGTTAATAAAGCTATTAAGATGCAAGAAGTTGCTGGGAGTGAAAGAAAACGAGAGAAAAAAAAAAGGAGAGAGAGAACAATAAAAGAATAGAAATTAAGATGACATAAGATTATGATTGATATTGCATTTAAATTTTTGAAGATCAAAGTTGACTGGAAAGCATAAAGCCAGAAGAGAGTTCCACAAGTGAGAAGTGTGAGAAGTGTGAGAAAAGAAACTGTTAACATAGAACTTATGGTTACATCTTTTCTTTTTAATCATTTCATCACAATAAAGCCACTAAGATGCAAGAGGTTACTGGCAGATAAAGAATATGAAGAAGAAAAAAAAATTATTACGGAGAGAGAACAATAAAAGAATAGGAATTAAGATGACATAAGATAACAAATGAAATCCAGTAATGAGTGCTACTACTGGAAGGTTGGTAGTTTTCACGTAAGTGAGTCATACTCTACATATCTCAGCTAATAAATATTTACTAGCCCCCCACCCATGAGGGTGGATGTGGTTCAAGGCCAAGTTTAACGTGGGACATCCGAGCCCATAGGCTCAGTCAAAAATTCCCTGTAGAACACGCATATATGGGCTTGGGTCTGTCTACCTTCCCCCCGAACAAGACTCTGCCCTTCGGCATAGCCTCATCCAGGTTCCTCTCTGCCCGAAGGCAGAGAGTTCAACAGGATGTCTGGAACAGATTCCAGTTAGTATATTTACTAACCTCCCCATGTGATCAGATGTGGCACAAAGCCGGGTTTAATGTGAGGCATCCGAGCCCATAGGCTCAGCCAAAAATTCCCGTAGACCCAGTATAAAATGGGGTCAGGTAGCTGTTTCTGAAGACGAGACTGCCCTTCAGCATAGCCTCGTTCAGGTTCCTCTCTGCCCGAAGCCAGAGAGTTCGACAGCACAGCTAGAAAAGAGTCCAGCTAGTCGGTATTTACTAGCCCCCCCCCCCCGCCCCCCATGAGGGTAGATATGGCACAAGGCCGGGTTTAACGTGGGTCTTCCGAGCCTACAGGCTCGAACAATAATATTCCCTTTTGAACCCGTATAAATCGATTCAGGGTCAGTCAACCTTCCTGACTGAGTCTCTGCCCTTTGGTGGAGCCTTGTCCGGGTTCCTCTCTGCCCGAAGGCAGAGAGTTTGACCATCTAGCTGGAACAGATCCCAGCTAGTCTCTGTAGTCCATTGACTTACACATTCTTATAGGTAGTTACTACTCAAGTGAATTTACAAGATGGAGAATTGAAAGCAGATCTACCAATTATCTTCAATAAATAGAATTCTAGTCATTAAAATAAAATAAAAAATGAATAGCAAACTACATTTATTTGAAATTAACAAAAAGCAATTCAGTAATAATGAACTCCAAGCCAAAATAATGACAATCAAGATGTTGATGTTCCACATTGCTTCAAAGAAAAGGTTAGGAAGGTAAGAGTAACAAAAATAACTGGACTTTAGACACCCATTTTTCTGAATAATTGTTTTAGTAGAAAAGTTTTATAAATTTCAACAAATGGTAGAACAGACTGCTCAGTCAAACAATGCTAAATGTTTCCTTATAAGGGAACGGCTAAAATTCAAAAGAAAAGAAAATATTTTAAAACAAATGTTCCTTAGAAGATAGGAATATCATTCCAGGAGTGTTGGTTAACTAAATTCTGTGATAGTTGAATTTTTTAGGATACATAATGAGGAAAGTGGGTTTGGAGAATCTGATATTCATAGGGCTTCTTTTTTTCATTTTTTTTATTAATGTTCACACAATATAATCACTCAAAGTAGAGGGTTACTGTATGGAGCTGTATTAGTGTAAGAAAGGACAAAATAACAGGAGAGATAATTCAAGACATGAAGAGGTCAAGATTTAATTTGTGAATAAAAGATTCAGAGTTCAGGTAGAGACGTTAGAAGTATAGAGTTGAAGTAGATTTTGGAAAGAACTGGAAACCAAATCCTAAACAGGGAACAAGGGATGACCCTCTACTCCTGTTCAAAAGACTGAAGAGGAGCATGAATCAGAAAATAGGCAAACCTATCTACTATTGCATATCAATGGCAAGAGGAACAGAGGGAAAATGCCAGTAACCCGACTAAGAAGCCTGTGTAAATGAATGGCAGAATGGAGAGTGGGTAAGATGGTGAGAAGATAAACCTTAATAAGAGCTACACAGGATAGAACGTTGTAGAGAGTCATGACCAGCCACATCCCGAAGGGACATGGTACATAGGAAACATTAATAAATCTGCAGCTTAATCACGTTTTGGTTATTCTTCAGATATCTGTTGATCCAGGTAACCCTCAAGGAATTTTGAACTAAACCCTTTATTTAATCTAGGGTCTAGGTAGATTATTCTTGTTCTGTTGTCCATGTCTAGGGGTAGCTTATCAGGCACCCGCCCCCACACACACATCATACTACTCATTTATTGGTAGTCATATTGCCACAGAGTACTAGCTCACCAAGGAATTGGACTCACAATTACTATGCCACCAAATTCACAAACTGAGACTTTAATCCACTAGGCCACAAGATAATAGCCATGGAGAGTAAAGCATTGGTTTGGGAATGTGGTGGGACAGTAATTCTGAGTTCAATCCTTGGGCTGGCTTTTATTTTACAAAAATTAAAAAAAAATATTTAATATGTACAATAAACTTTTCCACATAATCTTCCTCCTTGTCAATGCACCTAACCCAATGCTTTGCAATTCATCATTTTGACAGAATTTTATACAGCAAAAATTTTAGATTAAAAATTCAGCTACTAACTTACTTAATCACTCTGATAAATGTAGATTAGCAGCACACTGAATTATATACAATGGTCAAGTAGCATTGAATGTTTTCTTTGTTTTGTTTTTACGTAAATAGATTCAGACAGGTACATACAAAGAGGCTAAATTAGAAACACTAAAGATAACATGAATAGATAAAAAAAAAAAAAAAAAAAAAAAAAATAAGAGGGTGAAAGATGAACAGAACTATTTATGTATGTATATAAATAGTTGAAACGAGAAGAAAGTGATTAGTTAAGATATATATATATATATATATATATATATATATATATATATATATATATATATATAGTAAAAGGTAAAAAATCCGTTGGTATCTAATCCAAGTGGATCCTAGTAACATAAAATATTAAAACTGATCCACAAAAAGAGCTCCATGTATTTATTATTATAGAGCAATATAATTAATAAACAATAAAATCCAAAATTATGGGGAATAACCTATTTTGTCTGCCAAAATAAACTATTCCCCCCCCCCATATGAAGTAATTTGGGATTTTATTGTTTATTAATTATATTGCTCTTACATTAATTGCACAAATCCGAGTTTCATGTCGAAGCAATTAAGGTAAGATATGTATATTTCTTTATACATATATTAAATAGCTCTGTTACTTAACATTGAGTACTGTTTTTTCTTACACTTTAGAGCATTTATATGTATTTGTATGTGATTGCTGGCTTGTATATCTACCTATATTTACCGATTCGGTTATATATATATATATATATATATATATATATATATATTATAGTAAAGGTAAAACAAAACATTTGGTATATAATCCAAGTGAATATTAAATTCTATTTAAAACTATAGAAATGCACTCAGTCCACATTGGGGTTGATAAGACAGACAACTATCTGCCAAAATAGACTATTCCCCATATTAAGTAATTTGGGATTTTATTGTTTATTATATATATATATATATATATATATATATATATATATATATATGTGTGTGTGTGTGTGTATATTTTGGCAGCATGTTTTCACTGAGGCAAGTTTCATTGAATAAAAAGAACTTTTCACATATAATTAGTTACTTCTCCAAGAGCGTAAACATACCATATGCCACAAAAATTAGCAGTCCTCACTTCACATGTAAAATTATAACTTTCAGATGAACATTGCAATTTTGTCTTTGGGAATAATGAGCACTACATTTTTGCTTTAAAAACACACCCTTTGGATGACTGTGTTAATGTCAAAAGTACTCGGAATAAAACAATATGTATTATCACTGTAATTTTCTCTTTTAATACTTGCACCAAAAAGCTCATCTGAGAATATGAACAAATCCTATTGAAAATAAGCATATATATATATATATATATATATATATATATATATTGTCTGCTTATATATAACATGTTTTCTCTCTCATCAGTGTTTAAAAATAAAGTAAATTGCCTGAATGGTAGTTTAGTATTCTTTTGCTTTTTTTTTTTTTAATCTTAGGAGAATTTTTCAAGACAACACAACTATACTAAAATCTAAATATGTTTACAATTCATTAAGGAACAGTGATTACATAATTAACTGTCCCTATTTAAATACATGCACTTCAATGGCATGTGTTAATTAGCTTGTGCTCTATACTTTTAATGTCAGCATCTACACTCTGAAATTTTATTTATGAATTTAAATTTTTTTTTCACTAGGAGTAGATAGGTTTGTCTGTTGCCAAGTTCACAATCCTCCTGCATCTTTTGAACTGGAGTATAAGTTTATACTATGTTTCCTGTTTAGGTTTCTAGCTTCCTTCTAAAGTATTCTCATTTTCTTTCACTCCTAGTAACCCCTTGCATCTTAGTAGCATTATTGTCTTCGTTGGGGTGAAATGGTAGAAAAACAAAAACACTTAACAATTGTTATTGATCTCATTGTGCTGATAATTCTTCAGCCAGCTGAAAAACTGATCAATATGGCCCAAAAATATTACTCTGGCAATCCTCCACTCCAAAACACACACAAAAATGGGTGACATAGATTTGTTTTTGCCTTATTGAATTTTCGTGATAAAGTAGCAGTCGCATTTCCTGTGTGTTAGACTTACATTTACTTATATTTCCAGCTTCTGTCACTGAATCAGACTCAAGTGATATTCCGTTTCCTTCCCCCACCAAATTTTTATATTAACGATTTTCTTTTGTTCAATAAACACATACAGCAAAAGTAGTAGAGTAATGGTTAACAAGTTAATCTCAGATTTTTCACTATGGTATGAGTGTATAGGCTAGGCCACAAAAATCTCCTAAGCTGGCCAAGAATAGACATGAATACAATACGGGAACCAGTAATAGAGAGAGATAGAGGCAAACAACAATAACAGAAATTGTAATATTAGCTCTGGTAAAAAACAAGATGTTACCAAGACATTTGGTTTATAAGTCCCAAAGATTCACTCACTGATTTCGGCACAAGATAATGCATATATTGATATTGTAAATACAAAGATATATTATAAAAGAACTACTTAAATAGAGTGGTCCACTGATAAAAAATAGAGAATATTTTTTTAAAGAAATAAACTCTGTAGATTTGCATTTTTAGACTTTCTATAGATTGTAGCCCTTGTCAGAATAAAAAAAATATTGATTTGTTACCGATTTAGAAGGGGGGGTTCCATTTATAATATCAGTATAGTGTCAAATCGATCCCTGGCTTTTTCACAGTTACTGGCTTTAAGCTAAGTCATTTAGCTATTATTTATGAATGCCAATTATGAAACTGTGTTAACATCATTAATATCTGCATATTTTTATTTTATTTTCTGAAGTTTCAAACCTTTTCTTAATATTTTAAACCTTTTTTTTGGAAGCACATGTACAAACATGAGTATAAATGGATGCACAATTTTATTAATTTATGTAAATTTTTGTTTTATTACTCAAAAATGTAATTATCTGATTGGTAATAGAAATATTTTTTGTAAACCCATCTTAAAAAAAATACAAAAAAACAGTTATCTCCAAAAAAAAAAAAAAAAATTGTTAATGCAATATTCACTTACAATAAAGCATTATTCTTGCAATCCAAAATATGTTTTGGCTTTAATTACTAGATTGGCAACTAGGTCTCATTGTTTTACTGTTGATTTAGCTAGGTGTAACCATAAGTTCTATTCTAATAGTTTTCTTCTTGTACTTACAGAACTCTCTTCCGGTTTGTTGCTTCCTTGACACCCAAAATCTTCAAAAATTTAAATGCAACATCAATCACCATTTGTCTTTCTGAATTCTATACTTTTATTGTCCTTTCTCTGTACTAGTATTCTCTTTCACTCTCAGTAATCCTTTGTGTCTTAGGGGAATTATGACCTTCCTTGTGGTGAAAAAAAAAAAAAAAAAACTAACAAAAAAAAAAAAACTAACAAAAAAAAAAAAAACACAAAGAGTTAAAGCCATAAAAACAAATCAATCTGGACAGAATCACAACAGTCCCTGGGAGGAATTTCCCATAGAGTCTGGTTTCCTCCCACCTTGCTGATCTTGAGATCACACACACACACTATATATATATATATATATATATATATATATATATATATATACCATAATTCCCTGGGTTACAACAGTCCTGACCTACAACAATTTGTTGTTACAATGCAATTGCCATTAATCTTTCTTACATATGTATTATTTTTATTTCATTACATATATTTATGTCATTGATGTATTTTTTAGTCTGAATTATGCTAAGATATTATCATAGAAATGTGTTATCTCCTAGATTATTACCTTCTTGCATTAACATAGGTGAGTGACAAATGTTTAGTTAAGGGAAATTGCGTGGACATTCTGACTTACACAGAAAATCACGTCATGATGCATCGTAGGAACAGAAATTTGTCATAAGTTGAGGAGCGGAATTGTGAGTCCAACTCTGCAACCATGAAACTTTGAAGTCAGCATGACAAAAATAACACTGTCCTGCTAAGTGATAAGAAAGTTTTTCATATTAATTCTATTAACGCCCTATCTTCGATATTGAGCACTCGATCCTAAAACTTGCTTGCCTTAAATGTCTTTCTATCAGTAAACCAGTGAAAGTCAACAATTTTGGTTTCAAGCTTGAAACCAAAATTGTTGACTTTCAGTGGTCTGACGAAAGCAAAGGCGTGAAACCCAGGGTCACAAACTCACATCAATCCAACCAAATATGTTAGCTCTATCTCTGATATTGAGCGCTTTCTAATAAGTACCGCGCATATAATATATAAATAATTATATATATATATATATATATTTATATACTCACACTTTTCACACACACACACACATACATATATATATATATATATATATTTATGTGTGTGTGTGTGTGTGTATGTATGTATGTATGTGAATAAGAAGAGACAAGGAATAACTATACTTAGCTTAAGAAAAACTATACATAGCCTTGGCTAAATATAGTTTTTCCTCTTGTCTCTCTCTTTTTTTTTTTTTTTCCATTTTTTGTTTCTATCTACAGATATATATATTCGTAGATGGAGTGTATCTCAAATATTCATTAAATTCTCTTAAAATAGTTTGTATCGTTTTTAGTTTGATTTGGTATTCACATATACAATAATGTTTTACATAAGTTCGAGAATACTTCCACCTGGGACAAGTTCCTGAGCTGTGGTTATCACTCTGAAACTCCATGCTTTTATTTGCATATCTTCCAATGTGAGGATCAAAAACACCAAGTGACGATGCTAAGAATACATTTTTTTTTAGTGCTGGGCCAGGGAATAACTGATCAACAAAATGTAACGAGAGAGAGTGGATGGGGTTTAATCAAAAGTAATACATGTTTGATTCTACTTCCCAGTCTTTGCAAGGTGTGTCCAATGTGACCAGATTCATTGTGGCACTCCAATAAACTATATGACTATATGAACAATATGACTTTTTTGTGAAAAGGGAATATGATCCTTATTGTTAGACGAAAAAATAAAAACAAACCCTCTTAGTGTTAAACACAAGGCATAAATTCACAGCAGAGAAGCAACATGTATTGAAATGACAGATGAAGTCTGTTTTTAAGCAGCTTACTTCCTTTTTATTGCTAATCTTTTGTTTTTACAATTTTCTATTTAAAAAAATTATGAACTATCACCCTTTGGTGAGAGTTGATTGAGAAGTGCTTTAGGAATTATAGCATCTATTTTTTTTTTCTAAAGATAATTTCAACATGGCTTGGCTTTTCAAGCTCTATTTAGGCTTTTTAGCTTGAAAAAAACAAAACAAAAAACAAAACAAAAACAACTTTCTGTCTGAATTTTTGAAATGAGGAGCTATTATTTACATCATTTACTGTGGACTATTGTTCTCATTTTTGTTATCACAATGTTTCAGCTGTTGTACTCAGAGTCTTCTTCAGGTGTATGCCGATCTGGGAATTCTGAACTGAACCATCTATTTAATCTAATAAAGACTGTTCTCTAGAGATATCTTTAGTACTTATTTATTACTCAATGTGTTTCCACTGAGTTCAAGTACTGCCTTGCCAAGGGATTGAACTCACAATTACTATGCCACCAAATTTATGAATCAATGATTTAATCCATGAGGCTATTGTCCTGTGCGATAATTCTCTGTGGAGAAGTTGGAGCCTTAAACCCAAACAAGATATATTTAGGTTATTTACCCTGAGAAAAAAAAACAAAAAAAAAAAAAACAAAAAACTTAATAGTTATTTAAAATAACTTATTTATAATAGAATTCCTTTTAATAGATGCAAAACTTGAACTTGGAAGATGTTTTTAAGTATCAAGTGACAAACACTTCACAGCAGAAATCTTTAAAATATATCAAATTTATTTCAAATTCAAACACAAACAGCCTTCTCTATTTTCTTATCTCTTATTTGACGTAGTTTAGAAACAAACTGTGGACTTGAATAATTCGGCCAATTACGAAGGCTAAACATGGCGGTTTCTGCTCCCAATGTCTAACTGGTTATATCAACAAGGTAGTTGTTCATGTAAAGTAAATTGCAAGTCATTCTAACTGGGCAGGAGACATTTTATTATGTTGTTAAATTAGAAATTTAAAGGAATGACTTGTATCTATTAATAAAAGACAGTGTTCTTGTTTTTCCTCTAGAAGTTAGTGTACTGACGATGAGGAGGGGGCTATGCTGATGACATAGAACATTCAGTAGAAAATGTACACTTAAGTAGAATATCAGATAACTTTTTTTAAAACAGAAAACATGATCTGAAATTGGGATGAGAGTACTGATGATACCTATACTGAAATCATCAGAACAATTCAGAATATAGAATTTGTAATTCTCAATACTTTAAATACTTTCATGTTGGGATCAGTTATAACTAATTTAGTTATGTGGATGTCATACATAACATCCAACCTGTTCAGCAATGTCTAAACTGTTATCTGGACAATTGTTTTATTACACCAATGGTTAAAAAGGTCTTCAAATGAAAAAATCCTATAAATTTTAAGATCCTTCATCAGACACTAGAGATTTGTGTTACAAAATTATTTTTTTTTTAAAAACATTTTTTTAAATATAATAAGCATGCTAATTAAAAGAAATGTTCTGTCACAAATTTTTACAATATAATTCACTGGGTGTGTGTGTGTATGTATATATATATATATATATATATATATATATATATATATATATATATATATAGTGTAATATAACTCAGTGTATGGACAAATTTAGTATATACAGGATATAAGGAAGTTAAACACAGGATAGGTTGTACTAGGGATACTTTTATTGTATGATGTTACAAGACCAAAATATTGACCTGAAAACTAGTGTCATATTCTTAAATAGCCTCGTCAGATGAGTATGGGACTAAGCTAATATAGCTTTGGGCTACAAACCTAACCTCATTTTTAAAAAAATATATTTTTATTTTATCATTAGTTTTTATTCTTTAATACTAAATCATCAAAAATTATATGTAATTATCTATTCTTTAGTCATGTATGATTATTTTACATTTTTAATCAAAGGGCCCAAAATTTCATGTAACTTAAGGCCTAAGAAAGGTGAAAGTTCATCCTGGTGTGATATCTTGACACCTCATGTAGATGTCATGTGTGGCATCCAACCTGTTCAGAAATGTCTAAACTATCATCTGGATACAATTGTTTTATCACATCAATGGTTTAAAATTATTTGTTCAGGTGAAAGAATATATTTAATCATATGAGGTAAAAATCCATTGATATAGATGGGGAGGGGGTATCAGTTTGAATATATGTTAATCTCAAAATATCTATATGTATGACCAACAGAGCATGGGTTAATTAGTAAAACTTGTGTCACTAAATCATTATTATCTAAAAGAAAAAGAAAAAAAAGAAAAAAAATATCTGAAAAATATTTTCTGTCTTCAGATAACCTGCAAAGAGTTGATAAGTCATATAAAATCAATCAATAAAAAAATATTATTATATACTTTGGTATTTGAAGCAACATGTTAATCTTTGTTGTCATACTCACAACGTTTAAGCCTTTTTCAGGGATCTGTTGTATTTTTGTTTGAGTATTTGAGATTAAGGATTATCATTATTATATATTTTGCTATTCCAACTAACATGTTCATCTTAGTTGTTATAACAATGGATTATGTAAGAAGCACATGGATTTATCACTAATCCATGTGCTTTAATGCAATAATCCACTAGTCATCAGGTAATTGAAGCATTAGTTAAAGCATATCTGGTTTCTCCTTAGGGATGGCTTCAAAGGAAATTGACAACACAGGAATTTAAAAAAATATGCAGAATTGACAGATCATATGAAATTTTCAATATCCAGAACACCCATTCTTCACTTCTTGTGTAAAGATTTTTTTTGGGGGTCCAAGACATAGCATTAACCATGTCTGTCAGCTACACTGATGCTTAGGTAGTGCAAAAAGGTCATGTCATTTCAAATATTCAATTGGACAAGTGACACAAAAAAAAAAGAAAAAGAAATTGAACATAGAATAGGCTACACTTGAGGTAGTTTCTCCCAACACCACCAATTGCTACAGAACCAAAACATTAACCTGAAAACTCAAGTCATGTTTTTAAATAGCCTTGTCAGATTGAAAACTTCCATATGGATGCCATGCATGGCACCAAACCTGTTCAGAAATATCTAAACTGTCAGCAGTATACAAATGCTTTTTAAGATCATTGGTGAAAAAAGGTTTTGAGTGAGTAAAGCCTGAGGGTCTTGGCAAAGATTGTCCTTCTTTGAATATTGTGGACTGGCGCTATAGAATCACAAACAAAGAAATATAAGAAATAACAGAAACCTCATCACTTGAGGACTACCAATAGCAGCAACAATTAAAATGGATAGCACATGTAACTTGAAGAGAAAATAATGACATAATCAAGATATTAACCTTTCACAACACTTCAAATAGAATATTTGGTAGGAAACCCCCATCAATACTGGAAAGAGTGATACTGAACTTGAGAAACCTGTTCTTGCAAAAACATGTTTCAAGATGCAGATTTTATAAATTTCTGCCCAAAACAATACTGGTTGCACAGTCAATTTATACCAAATGTTTCCTTGTAGGGAAACAGCTAATATCACTATTGTGTCACTTGTTCATTTCTTCCTAGACTAGAGAGAATTAACTGAACATGGATAATAAAATAAGAACAGTCTACGCTCACAGATTAAATAAAGTGTTCAGTTCAAAATTCAGAAAATGTTACCAAGTATGGTAGACACTTGAAGATGGCTGTCATGTTGTGAGTATAGCAACCAAAAACTGGTCTGAATGGAAAGGCACATAATACTCAACAGATTACATTTTTACAATTTTATGATTAAATTCTGGTTTCAAATTTTTTCATTATTTAATCAAAAAAGAATATTGATCCAATAAGGCATTGCGCTTTCAAAATTAAACACACAACAGTTTGTAGCATCTTTTAAAAAAAAGCTCATGGTTCCAAAGTCTGGCACAAGGCAATCTTTTCAAGCAGGATTAAAATGATCTCAAAATATACTTTTATTATTTCAAACTATTGTTCTCATCCTGGTTGATACAGATGTTATTATAGACACAACACATTTCAGGGTGGTGGCATAGTGGATATAGGAGTTTGTTATATATGTGCTAGTCACCTAGTGGGTTCAATCCCTAAATCAAGTAGTGAAACACATGTTCAGTAGAAACAAAGAGTAACTGGTATCACTGGGAGAAAACACAAAAATCAAAATATCCCATATCAGCCAAACAATGGAAATCTGATGATAGCTAGAAAGTATTTGGTTGAAACATTGTATCTCTACTAACATCTATACCAACCAAGTTGAAAATAGTTTGGAGTAATACAAGTTTATCGACAGTTACTCTTACCAGATCTTAAAATAATCAACATGTCTATTGCTTTAGTCCTGTTATGTCCATATATACTGATTGTCATGAATTACCGATCTTTGAAGTCCTGTTGCTAATATCAAATATCAGACGGGCCATAGCAAAATCTTTGATCCCCAGATATTAATAGATGAAGATTGAATTTTTTCATCAGAATACATGAATCTTACAACTGTTAAAGAAATAGATTGAAATAATTATTTGTATAAAACACAAGTGCGATCTGGAAAGTCATGCCAGTGGGAATTTCTCTACTTATAAAATAAACAAGCTGGTTCCAATAAATGGCCTGCCAGGAATCTTTATAAAAATTTAATAAACATAGAGCAAAATAATTGTGCTGTGAAGAAAATTAGTTGAAAAATAATAAGTATCCTGTCCAAAATAAGAGCTGTGCCAGTGGGTGTTAAGGTGGGGGCATGGGGTTTGGTGCTGAAGGTAAATACAAGGTAACCAAAAATGTTCTGTCCGTTTTTAAAGGAAAAAAAGAAAACGCTTCACAGTATGTGTAACTTATATTTAGTCTTCGAAGTAATCGCCATCGGCATACAGCACCTTTGGCCAATGTGTCTCCAGCTGTTCAATGCCCTTGCAGTAGAACTCTGGGTGTTTGATACAAAGAAGTCTGTGAGGGCTTTGCACAAGCCTGGTTCATTGGTGAAGGATTTCCCATGAAGATGATTATCCAGGGAGTGGAAGAGGTGGTAATTGGATGGCGCAAGGTCAGGTGAATAAGGTGGATGGCACAAAGTTTCCCACCCAAATTGCTGTATGGTATCCCTGACCACTCATGCGACATGCGGCCTGGTGTTGTCATGGAGGAAAGCACACCTTTGCAATTCACCAGTGCTGGCTCCTTCTGGCGCAATGCCTGTAGCACACGTTTCAATTGCTGCGAGTATAGGTCTGCAGTGACCGTTTGGCTCGTTGGTAGCAGTTCATAATGAACCACTTGACTTGTCCACCAGACACAAAGCATAATCTTGCATGGGTGCATAGGCGTTCTTGCGGTGTGAGGGACAGCATCCTGAGGAGACAACCAATGTCTGGAACGTTTCGTACAGAACCCACTTTTCATCACTGGTAAGCACTCGATTGAATAAGGATGCGGTCTGGTGGCGAGAAAGCAGCTGCCATTCGTTGTCCCTTGTAGACCTCCAACAGCGTTTGTGGAACCCACTTTCTCAGTTTGTATGTCTTACCTAGGCGGTGCAGGTGAAGTCTAACTGTTTCATCACAAACGTTGAACTGTCTTGCAAGTTCACTACACGTTAGACTACTGTCCTCTTCAATGGCCGCCTTCAGGACTCCATCATTCAAGACCTGTGGTCGTCCACTGCGAGGCTCATCATGGAGAGACAAATCTCCCGACTTGAATTTTCGAAACCAACGCCTTGCAGTACGTTCATCCACAGCACTATCTCCAAATGCTTGACATATGTGGCAACTTGATGCAGCTGCTGATAAGCCCACTTTGAAGTCGTAAAGCAAACAGCCCCGAACGAGATCTCTAGACACTTCAATTCTTCTCACAGCTGTCTGGCTTATAACTGATGGCCGGGCATGGTGCGCATGTTTTTTATAACGTCTGATGTTCCTACTTCCGGCTGTCTGAATTTGAGAACAATTGCTACACGCATTTTGTATATATTTCAACTTCATTCAGTGACTAATCAAAAAACGGACAGAACTTTTTTGGTTACCTTGTAATTGTATCCCTGATATTAGGTACATAAAGGTACTGAAGACTGAACTGTTGGTACAAAGGGTTGCTGAAAAGTTCTCAGCCTGATGAAGAAGCCCTTCCAATCCTAATCTGCTCCTTGGTCATTTGTTGAGATAGTACAAAGCTGGTTGTATTGAGAACTTTTCAGCATTCGTTTGTATTTAAAAAAATAAAAATTCAAAAAACATAATAGACCTTTTTAACAACTGATATATTTCACTAGTTTTTGTCAAATAAAGACTGACAATGTATTCTTTTGTATCAAATAAAAGTGCTGTCGGTAATAGTCATGCCAGTGGGGATTTTACTACTTATAAAATAAGAAAACCAATTTAAATAAATATCCTACTGGGAATCTTTATAGAAATTTAACAAGATCAAAATAATTGTGATGAAGATAAAATTAGTGGGAAAATAATAGGCAGGATTATAGCATAAATGAGCCTGTGTTCCTGACGTTGCTTGTACAACACTAAATACCTTTTTTTTTTTTTTCAATCCACCGTTCTTGAGTTTCCCCACAAATTACCAACTTAAAAATCCTTTTTCACTGCTTTAGCCCTCTTTTATACCAACACCATAGCCAACTGACCGATTAACGTTTACTTTACTTTACCCAGTCAAATTATCCAGTCTGATCAATCTGCATTTGATTTGCTATTGGTCAAAACACACTAAGAAGTACAAAAGACATTGTTACAGAATATACACTTTTGGAATAATCTAACATGAAGAGGGGAGATTAATGCCATTTTTGAGGAACAAAATGCCACTGCTACCTACATGTCATGTATTGAGATAAGGAACTTATTTTCCTTTGCACCTTCAATCTGTCCTGTGAATATCAGTTTACAAGAAATTTCAACTGTCTCCTGATTTCCATTTTTCTTAAAACTTCCTTGTTTCTCACATGTTCCATCCATGGTATTCTTAGCATCCCTCTGAAGAGCCACATCTGTTGTCTCAATTTTCCTCTTTATATGTGAGGAAATTATCTGGCATTCATCGCCAAAGATGAGGATTTACATAGCAGTTCAGCACTTTTTCTATGTTTTAACAAAATTTTCTTTCATTTTTCTTTTTACTCTCCTTGTTTTGCCATTCATTTGTACAAACTTGTTATGTAGGTTACTCACTGATTCACCCCTGTCCTTTTTGCCTTCAGTATGTCCTGTGAGTATCAAATTCTCCAAACCTTTTCTTGCCAGAATCTATCTTACATATTTATAAGTCTATCATTTATCCTTGCTTTGAATATTGATGGCGCACATGGTCTGGTGCTCCTGCTATATATTTAGAGATTCTTGATGAAATCCAAAGAATCTGGACTGGAAGGGAATTCACAGAGACTCAGATAATAGCATGCAATTGAGACATATGGACAGATTTATTTTTTTTAATTTAATTTAAATTTTTTTATAGTGAGATTCACCCTGTACAAGGCCCAGAAACTGCTCAAGGTAGATGGTTATAGGGTAAGAGGCAGAGTCTATGAAGATATTTGGGGAAGATAACGGTTAACCCTAAACTTTAATAGGTTAAGATGGTAGTGATCAAGGAAAACATCCTCTCGGGAGTCAGTTTCATAGAGCATTGGTTCATGTGAAGAAGCTGCTCTAGTGAAACTTATTTCTCACCAGAGTTGATCAGGTGCTAAGCGATCCTATGACTACATTCAATTAGAGGACTGATGATGATTATATTTGAAAGGCACAATTGCAAAGTTTGTTTTTGTTTTTTGTTTTTCAGATAAAGGGTCTAGAATATAAGATTAAAAAAAAAAAAAAATTTCTCAAATGTACTTATGGTCCACCCACTTAAATTTTTATGCAACTATCTCGGGTAGGGGTGTAACCTCCCCACCCCATACACTTTAGGAAGAGTTGGATTAGGTAAGAATTATGCAATGAAAAATATAGAACATGATCAGATAAAAAAATAAAAATAAATCAATTTCTATTCACATGCTGAAATGAGTGTGAAGTCACTTTCTCATGAGCACTTTCATGTTAATCAATAAACATTTCACAATAAACTTTTGTATACAGACTTTTCTGTATTAGTTTGTTCTCTGGCTTTTGAAAAGAAATCTGCGCCAAGTGCACGAGGCAAGTAGCCTCAATCTTAGTCATGTGTAAAAATAGATTCCAACTGGCCATTGCTAGTGGAAGAAATTATATATTAAACCATTCCTTGGTATTTTCAGAAAAAGAGGAAGTGCCCCAAACAGATTTAGTTTTAAGCAATGTTGTACAATGTAAAAATCCATAACTAGTATGAAGGAGAAAGAGTTGAAATGAGAAGCTGTTAGCTGAGGGGTAAAGGAATGGGAACTGAGCTATAAGTAAAGACTGAGTCTGCTTTGGACACTCCTGACTGATAAGATCTGGGTGGAATAGGGGCTTTGCAGGATGTGAGATAAGGATGAAAACAGCTGCACGAGATGGAAAAGCAAAACAGTATACACTACATCAAATATCCTATATTATTTACTGTCAGACTAATATCGTCATCTTTGTTGTTATGATCGCAAAGTTTCAGCTATTGCGTCTACCGGTCTTCTTCAGATATCGGTTGATCTGGGTAACTAATAAGGGAATTTTGAACTGATCACATTTAATTGATAGGAGTAGATTGTTATTTATATTCAGACTAATATCCTTGTCATTCTTGTTCATGTACCCCCACCATGCCTTCTTGACATGTCAGAACTCACAATTCAATCCAGAGAGACACAGTGGGTGAGTAATAAATAATCATGACCTAAATAAGAACAAGATGAGATATCTGTAGATATGGACAGCAGAATCAGAACAACCTACTCTGTATATTAAATAAAGGGTTCAGTTTGAAATTCTCTGAAAGTTAACTGGTTTGACAGATACCTGAAGAAGGCTGCAGAGCACAACATCGGAAATGTGATAATAGCAAAATTGAGGATATTAGGATGAATGTAAATAATGAACTCTATATTCCAGAAATCTGTGGAGAACCATGACTGGCTACAACCTGATTGCAAACAGCATTAAAAAAAAAGAAAAGGTAGTTACCTTCACTGGTGCAGATTTTTACAAGCATAGCAGATAGACACTTATTCATTGTTGGCTAAAATGAATAACCAATGGTGGCAACTATAAGGAAAAATAGTATTTTCTAGCTGAAAACTTGCTCTATCCAACAGTGTCATTGTGCTCCCTGTATCTGTTGAAATTTTCCCTGGGAATAAATAAGAGGCATTACTTTTGGAGCAACACAGCCAAGCCAATTATGGTGACTATATGGGAAAATAATGTTTTCTAGCTGAAAACTTGCTCTATTCAACAGTGTCATTGTGCTCTCTGTATCTGTTGTAGTTTCTGTGGCAATAAATAAGAGGTATTAGTTTTGGAATGCAAAGGTATAGCCAATGGTGGTGACTAAGTTGGAAAATAGTGTTTTGTAACACGCACTGTTGGGTAGAGCAAGTTCAAAACTTGCTCTATCCGACAGTGTTATTGCGCTTCTTGTATCTGTTGCAGTTCCTCTGGAAATGAATAGAATGCATTACTTTTGGAGCGACAATTGAAATAAATAAGAGGCATTACTTTTGGGGCAAACATGTATATCCAATGGGAGTGACTATATGGAGAAATAGTATTTTGGAACTAAAAACTTGCTCTACCCAACAGTGTTATTGCACTCCCTATATCTGTCGCAGTTTTTATGGAAATAAATCAGAAGCGTCACTTGTAAGGGAGGTGGGTGTTTCCTTGTAGTATGATATGCAAAGCAAGTCATGCAGTCATCTTAGTTTTGATACATGTCTATAAATAATAACTAACCAATTACAACCTGCTTCTCTGAGGCAAATTCAGGAGGTGTACTGGTCATTTTAAGTTTTAATTTAAAACAATTACTGTTGTTTCTAATTTCAGTTGCACCAATTAGATTAGATTAAAAAGAAAAAAAAAGTCCTTAGAACTTCTTATGAGACCTGACCCACAATCTTAACAGTTCAGTGCCTAACCCAGAAGCTTTTCAAATTGGTGTGTCGAGACACTTTCACATTACTACCCTCTACTTCTTTAGTTATGAAGCACACATTTAATTAATTAAATCTTTTTATATACATTCTGAATTAAATCTGTCTATATTTCTGAGATGAGGTATTGAAATTATTTACAATATTTATATTGTTCAGACTGTTGTCTTCATCTTTGTTGCCATATTTACGAGTTGTGAGTTCGATACTTGGCTACAGCTGAGATGAAGAAAAACTTGGAGAGTTGAGTTAACTGGTACCAAGACATCTGGAATAGGTACAGTACATGGAACTAGAACACTCTACACCAATAAGGGTTCAGTTCAAAATTCCAATCACCTGAAGAAGGTCAAAGCATTGTGAATATGGCAATAAAGATGAAGACAACAGTCTGAACAATATAAATAGTGTAAATAATTTTGAATTGTATTATTACATGTTTATATACAAGTAAAAGCAGCACACATCCCAGCAGGCAGGTTGGTTTATAGCTCCAAGTTCTCCATTCAGAATTGTCCCGCAAGACAATAACTTTGTGAATTATTATGAAATTGGTGACATAACATTAGAAAAAATTTCTAGGGCATATGAAGAAAGAAGGCTTAGAAAATTCACAGGACATATTGAAGGCAATAGGGACAATAAGGTAAAGCAGTATATAACTTACCTTGTTAGTTTTTGCAAATGATTGTCAAAACAGGGATTAGGAGAGATAGCAAAAAAGTTAAAATTTACTAAGAGCTGCAAAGGACAAGAAATTTGTTTTTATCACAACACTTTGGTTGCTGTGCTCAATTGCCGTCTTTAGTTGTGTATCAATCCAGGTAACCTTTCTGAGTTCAGTTCCTGGTAGTACTCAGACTCATTGGAAACAGGTTGAGCAATAAATGAGCAGTACCAAAGAACTAGATGAGATATCCTTAGATAAGAACAATCTACCCTTGTAGATAAAGGGTTCAATTCCCTGATGATCATCCAGACTAACAAGAACCTGATGAAGGCCAGAGGGTATAATGGTCGAAATGTTGTAATAGTCCACATATAAATAATGTAAATATCCTATTATAATTGTGCTTGTCCTTCCCTTCATTAGGTTGTATAGAATTAAACCCTGCCAATATCTCATAAACAATGGATTATTCCATGTTTTGATAATGTGGAAAGTGGTGAAAAGACATTACTTTAAGTGAGAAAGTGAAAGAAAGAAGAAAGGGAAGCTAGAAATGGAGAGAGAGAGAATCAGATTAACCGGATAAGAACAGATACTACACTTTGATCTCAGCTAAAAGGTGAGTAATGGTAACTGCATTTTTCAGACACACAGTATCGAATGATGAAAACTGAATAAGGCAATAGCCAAAAAAGTATATTCTCTGCTGAATTATTTTAAAATTATTATTAAGAGAAATGTTTGTGACAGTGATTTGGCTAGAAATAAATAAATAAGGGAAAAATAAAAGTCTTTAACATCTCCTGCCAATACCTCATAAATAATGGACTATTCCATCATGATTGGGTTGGAAAAAGACACTACTTGGTTTCAGTGAAAGAAAGAAGTGGAAATTTAATCAGTGGCATAGCTAGGGGGGCGGACCGCCCCGGGTGCCAGCATGAGAGGGGTGACATAATGTCACCCCCAACAAAATTTTTTAACCAGGCTAAGGTGCCAAAAATAGTCTGAAAACAGTGGTGGAGACACAGGGTTTTGCAGGTGGGTATATGACCCCCCAGAAATAATTTATGACCCCCCCCCAGTTTTGTCCCCCTGTCAGAAATTTTCTAATAAATTGTCGGGAAATTTGTGAGTAGGAAAAATAGCAATGTTTTCAGCTTTTGATTTGAACTGATTATTTTGTGGTATTGGATTTTGTCTTGGATCATACATGTAAACAGTAACGTACCGGTCAGTAGAGTAAAGTAGAGCATGTATGAAAATTTAGCTACAGCTAACCATTCAGCATAGGGTGAATCAGGGTCATTGGGTGACATTTGAGTGGATCGCCCTGGGTGACGTTTACTCTAGCTACACCACAGTTTAATGGCTGTTTTAGTGAAATGGAAGAAGTTGTCAATTTCAAATCTTTTCATTTGTATCCCCTTACTTCTTAAAATAATGACCAGCATTCATATTTATGATTGTTATTGTAATATTTTGTTAAAGTTGTTAAGCTTAAATATATAACAATGTTATAGGGGAATTTCTATGGATATTTTATTGTTGTAGAACTTGCCATGAGCTTACTCAATCATTGACTTAAGAATTACGATTTGTCAGAAAATTCAAATAAGAAAAGTGTTAAATTTTCACAGGTCTTTATTGTATATTTAACTTGGTTTATGTAATCTTATGTAATGTGCTGCAAAATAAAATTTCTTTGCACCCTTGAATGTTCAAACATCTTGAATAAGCACTCAAGAAGCATACCGAAAATGTTTGCCAAAAGATTGATGAAACATTTGTCCATCACTGTAAAGACCAGATTTCCATTCTAATGCTACCTTACAAAACCTTATGTCATAATTGAAATAATTGTAAATTGACTCAGTGGGATGGGGTATCAAAATGCTTTATCTGAACATGCATTTCTGTCAAATGTTACATTCATGATAATTTGAAAATATGCTTTTAAGTGGGCGCCCAAGGGGGTCGTCAGCGATGTTTTGATTTGGTTCATCAGGGAGTTTCGGGTCTTTCAACATCATACTCCCCATCACCAAATCGACCCAATCAGGGGAGATCAACCCCTGATTCCCCCTTCTGATTAAACGCTAACAGCTACTCTGGCCTTTTTAAAGAATAAGAGAAAGAAAGACCACATATTCCGCACATCCGATTGGATGTTTGTAACAACCAATCCGCTGCACCGACTAATTTTTAAATGGCCCGCGGTGGGGACTGGCTTCTTTTCTTATTTCGGTGGATTTCAGTTTTGATGGATAATTGAGGAGGTAATCTTAATGTTCCTAAATCTTACCCTATTTCCCTAAGTATTGTAAGGTTTAATTATTTGCCATTTTTATTTTATTTGTACTTTTTTCTTTTCTTTTGGCGGGGATACTTGAACTCAACCCTATTATAACATTTTATCGTTTAGCCTGTTTCTTAACATTATTGCATGTTAACTTTAAATAGATGTATTTGCAAAATTAAGATAATAATTGTCTATAAACATGGCGTATATATATATATATATATAATATATTATAATAATATTTTTTGTTTAAAAATATGATTCCTTCGCTACATAAGAGTTCTCATGTTTCAAAAACGAGAGCCGAAATCATCCAAATAATTAATAAAATTAAGTTGGATTGTGGTGTTTAGTCCCATTTCATCTTCAAGCGAAATTTTAGGAATAAGCTATCTCTCGGTTTACGTGTATTTTTAGGCACGGTCCGTTACAGAATTTGTTATTGTGGGAGTGGCTAGACTATTTTCCTTCTTTAAATGGTCAGGGAGTTTATTCTTATCAATAGATTCATCATCCTCTGAGAGGTTTTGCTAAGATTGGGTAGGGTATCTATTTCAAGGCTAATGTTTACGGTCATCCTTTAGTTGGTTCCCAGTGAAGGATATTTTTATGGCGCGCCTACAGTCGTTATGTGTCTGGAGAATTGTCTTTTATTATTGTCTATCTGATTATCTATTTATTTATTTGTTTATTTAAGTGGGTGTTTTATATACAGATCGCTTTGCATTGAATTTCAATTTGTTTTTTTAGTTTTTTTGATGACGACAAAAAGGGTTTTTCCTATTTAAAGGTTTGGCTAAGCTTTTTAGAATTTTACTTAGCTATGTTTTTTTTTATTTTTTTTATGCTAATTATCTAATGCGAAAGTCTGTTGATGTCGGCAAAAAACCGTTAACTCCTGCCTATGGTTTAATAATTTTTCATTATTTAGGAATTTAATGATGTGTAGTTTTTCCTGTAAGCATAAGAGGCATGGGTCATCCCAGGTTCTACAGGTTCTTGTTCTATTTACTATTTTCCATTTTACTTTTGGTGTTTTATTCGTTTCCTTTAGATGCCAGAAATATTGGGATAGAGATGTCTGATTTCTATTTTGAATATTGTTGAAGGAGCTCTTGTGTTGTCTCCATCTAATTTGAAAATTATTTTTTGTTGATCCTATGTATATCCTATCAGTGTTAGGGCTCTCAATGGATGAGATAGTGCATTGGTATACCACGGATTTTGTGAGGCATTTATTTTCCAACGGGCAGTTTTTAGGGTTTCTACAATCGCATAATTTTTCGTTATTTTTATCTAGTTTTAGCTTATGTGTTTTATTACTGTTTTGGTATGCGAGTTTTTCTAGGATTTTCTTATTGTGTCTTTTTATGATTCTTTCTATATTTTCAGTGCAGCTGTAACTCAGTTTCAATGTGTTTTTGTTAAAGATGTTGCTAAGTTTGCTATTAGTGGGAAAGTGCTTTTCAATTAAAGCTAGGAACTTATGGCCTAGTTTGGTGCTGACCATTTGGTTGTACGGTGGGGTATACCAGATGATCTTTCTTTTCCTGTTTCTCTTATTATTGGTACTAACGTTTCTATAGGTTATGTCAAAGTTTTTGTATCCGCTGTTTTTCAGGGCTATTTCCTTATTTGCTGAGTTCATACTTATTCTTTTCTCTATTGATGTGGGTATATGCTTAATTATAGATGGAGGGTGGTTTGACTTAGGATGTACATACAAGAGATTAGTGTTAAGTTTTCTGTAAGGTAGGTGAACGTTGTTAGTTAAGTCTAGGGTTACGTCTAGGAAGTTTACTTTTTTTAATTTAGTGTTGACTATTGTTTTTAAATTTAGTTTCCCGAATTCATTGTAAATTACCTTTCTAATTTTCTGTTTTAAAGCTTATATATATATATACACTACTTATATGTGATGACATTGAAACATGATTCATCAAACTTGTATTCAACTATAATATACTACTTATATGTGATGACATCGAAAACTTCCTGCTATATATATATATATATATATATAGTGCAGGAAGTTTTCAATGTCATCACATATAAGTAGTATATTATAGTTGAATACAAGTTTGATGAATCATGTTTCATAGGCAACAGAATAAGAGGCAGACAGAGGTGGGGGGGCGGAAATAGACTGATGATGTCTATGTAGACTGGAAGATCCTTTGCAGAGACTCAGATATTGACTCACATCCAAGACATCTGAAGGGAGCTGTTCTGGTGTTCAGTTGCACAGCAACTGAAGTCGTGAGAGTGGTAAGTGGTTGTTAAAACAATTCTACTTATTCTTTGGTTTAATGCAGGAGATTTCAACCTCTTTAGAATCAGTGCCCCATCTAAAGATTGGACCTAAAAGATTTTAATTTCTTGTCCAAGTCTTAAACTGCCTAGCTGTCAAATTCTGACAGGAAAGTAGGAACTTTTAAAAAAAGAAAAATCATCATCTAGGTGAAATATTTATACAGGAAGGATATGAACATGTACGTATGCTTGTTTAAAAACCTGATCCAATTAAAAATAGAAAACTGATATTGATGCTGATAATGACAAATGGTAAATAATGACAAATGGCAAATTAGAAAAAAGGGTAATGCAGAATGTAATAATTAAAAAGGCTGTTAATGAAATTGTTTCTCATTTGAAGAGAAAATGAAAGAAAATAAAGGGTGTTCTAATAACTTGGACCGATTTAAAATGTGAATTAAGTTTAGGTACCTCCACTGAATTTTCAATACCTAAGTTTTCAAATTAAATTTTAAAAATGAAAAAGCATTCTTGAAGATTTAGTTTTAATTGAAAGCTAAATGTTTAATTTATTATTTCAAGTAAGTAAAATATTCTGGTGTATTTCAGATAGAAATTATATAGATTGGAATATCAAATAATTGCTTGATTTTTAAAAATGTTCTTAAAAGTGGCCATTTTCTTAATTTTTAAGAAATTTGTAAACAAACAAATTTATCAGGTTTTAAATTCTTTAAAAATTAAATTATAGATTTGTGACACATTATTTGAGTAAAATTAGAAAATTTAAAGTTAAATTAATCTGATTTGAAATTAATATTACTTAGTTATAGCATAATAATATAGAAGCATTTCTTAACAATGGGTTCCTCTTTGATCTTTGATGCATGGAGAAGCCCTTAAGGTGATGACAGCTCTTATGGATGAACAGAAATGACATTTATGTAAACTAAGTGAATACATTTTTCTTTTTAGTTTTTAACTACCTAGTAATTTTTACAAATTTTCAGCAACTATTTAATATTTTATTGTCTTTTAATTAAGTTTTTAAGTTTAAAATTATTTTAAAAATATTTGGGTACAAACAGGTGTTATGAGCTTTTCAAATTTTGATTTGAAAATTTACTTTTAACTTAACGATACTTGAAAGCAATGAAGAATTTTAAACGATTTTTGAACTATTATATTATTATAATTAAAATTTTTAAAAAATGAAAAAATTCTCGTAAAAATTCATTATTCATCAAAAACTTTTTATTTCTTCAGGCAATAGTGTCCTTATTTACAAAAGCAATTAAAAGCTTTTCTAATTAAATAATGTCATAGTTTTATTGTATTTTTTATTTTACAATTCAGAGAAGATTTTTGATGTAACTGTTTTACAAAAAAAAAAAAAAATGATTTACTTTCTCCAAAGAGTCTTGTTTTTAACTAATAAAAAAAATATCCCCCCACCGCTTAAAAATTTAATTTCTTGGAATTTCATGAAATTATGTAAGTGCATGGAAACATGTAAAAAAAAAAAAAAAATACTTTTTTACTAAGATTTTCTAAAAATAAAATTTTCAAAAATAATTTCATTCAATTCTGAATATGCATTGAAGGTTTCATTAAAATCTGACAATTATTTGAATTTTGCAAGAATTTCCAAATCAATGTGTGTTTTTCTTGGAAAAAGTGCAAAATAAAACAAACCTTTTTTTCTCTAGTTTTCTGCTGTTGTAAAAAAAAAAAAAAGAAAGATTTTTAACCAAAATTTCAAATGTGCTAGAAAGGAGTAAAAAATAAAAAAATATTTTGGTCTTTCCTCTTAATAAGCATTTTGATGACAAAAACTTTTTTATTGAGTTTGGGGTCTTTTTTCATGCTATGCTGTTTTTTACGTGATCTAGTGGAGGTACCTAATTAAGTTTAAGCATCTAATTATGTTTTTCTTTTTCTTTCAGATTTAGCAACTTAAGTCTTTGGCAATTTCAACAATGGAAAGATTAACAATCAAACAACATGTTAAAGTTTCAAGATTGCATTTGGAAAAATTGTTCATAAATTCAAACAAACTGGGTCGGTAGCAGATGTGAAAACATCACTGCATGCTCGGTTATGCTGTTCAGCTTAAAACATTGCTGAAGTGCACGAGAATGTGGCCGAAAATCCAGATACCTCTATTCATCATTGCACGCAGGAATTGAACCTCTCCACAACAACATTACATCGTTTCCAATTGCACTTTTGGTTGGTCAGTTATGTTGACAAAAAAAAAAAAAAAAAAAAAAAAAAAAAAAAAAAAAAAAATCGCAAAGTGTGCAAAATAAATTTCTGTTTGTCCATTTTCATAATAGGTTTCGATAACTTTAACATGTTGTTTGATTTTTGATTGTTAATTTTTCCATGGTTGAAATTGCCAAAGACTTAAGTTGTTAAATCTGAAAGAAAAAGAAAAACACTAGACGCTTATTTAAAATCGGTTCAAGTTATTGGAACCGTCTTTATTTCATTCTCTTCTTTATATGCTGTCAGGATGTAGGCGATAACGGCTCTCCACAATTTCAAGTTCTTTGTAGCTCTTCATAAATTTTATCTTCATTATTTCTCTTAATCCCTGTTCCGACATCCATTTACTCAAGTTTGTCAAGTATGTTATGCATTGTTTTGCTCTGTCCTTTAATATATCCTGTGAATATCAGATTTTCTTAGCCCTCCCTCATTATGTGCCCTAGAAACTTCAACTGTCTCTTTCTGATATTAAGTATAAGTTCCTTTTTTGTTTCCATTTTCTCTAAAATTTGCTCACATGTTCGGTCCATGGTATCCTCAACATCTTTCTGTAGAACAACATTTCTGTTGCATCAAGTTTCTTCTTCATCTTGGAGGAGATTGTCCAGCATTCAGTGCCATATAGGATTGATATTACATAACAGTTCAGTACTCTTTTCTTTGTTAGAAACAAAGTTTTTATTTTTTGTCTCTTAATACTCTGCCTAGCTCTTGGAATGCATTTTTGGCTAATCCCAATGTGTTCTTGGTTTGCAGTGTCACACTTTCCATCCTCTATTAAAACACTTTCCAGATATTTAAATTATTGCACTTGCTTGATTTTAGTATCGCCAATTTGTAATTTTCATTTTGAGCTCGTCCTTTTGCTAACAACCATGCATTCTGTCTTTTTACAGTTGATGTTTAGTCCTTTCTTCTTGTTTTCTTTCACTACCTTCTGTAGGAGATTTTGTAGTTTTCTTTTCATGTCTGCTATCAGCACTGTGTCATTTGCATATCTTATGTCATCAAGATTGCGGCCACCAATAATGAATCCTTGTAATTCTCTCAGAATTGCCTCACTAAAAACATACAAAATCCATAAGACTAAAAAAGTAAGTACTATAAAAACCAAAAATAGTAAGTTTACAAGTCTACCAAATGTTTATCCAATGAACTCAAAAAAAATTTAACTATCCCAATGATGTAATGGAATAACCAGTCACCCCCATGAATGATTACACTATAGGTAGTAAGTACCTATAAAGTCCACTGTCTACAAGAGACTGGAGGAAGAGTGAGAGAGAGAAAACTCAAGCATGTCCGGCCTTCCAATTAATGGTACTCACTACTAGATTGACCTGTGTATTATTGTACTGGTTGTGTACAATAAACCTTTCTTCTATTATCCACCTGGTGTTAAGTATTTATTCCCTTAGTATGGAATATAACACCCAAACTTTGAAATTATAACCACTATCTCCAAGACAAAGATTTGTTCAGCAAAAACAATAAACTCAATAACACATCGGAAGCTAACAACTACATAGGTGAGACATCTAGAAATCTACAGATACATATTTATAATCACAGACTAGACCTTTTTTTGGGATGACCCATTAAATTACTTAGTATTACTGAGAAATGAAACAGGTTATAACTTTGATTTCATAAATGCTACTTCAGTAAAAAAAAAAAAAAAAAAAAAAATAAATAAATAAATACAGCTTATTACAGAGAAAATATCAAGAAAGAATGTTAAATAACCAGCACACAATAAATATGGCACTGATATTCAGAGGGCACGTGGCTGAGTGGTTAGAATGTTTGCTTTCTGGCCATGAAACCAGGATTTGAATCTCACCTTGGTCGATTTATCAAGGAGATGATCTTGGCAGGTGGCACCTTAGGCAAGTGCCTACAAATAAAACCATGGGTTAACTTAAGCCTTGTGTGAGATTGAGTAGATGAAAGCATTTAGGAGCTGTTGATGGTTTTTGCTAGCACAAAGTCACAAGTCATCATGACAGAGAGTTTGAGTGTGCTGGCCTTGTTAAAAAAATTGATTATGCCAAATTATGCACACTCACCCAGAAACTATAACTAAAGTCTGCTCAGCTTAGTTGCAGTATAAACCACAGATGGACTGTGGGTAGAGTAGGTGTTTGTAATAGGCTAGCCGCCCTGGTAGATAAGTGTGTTTGGTAACAAGTAGCAGCTGGCCACAGCATGCAGAAAACTTAAAACGATTACTTGGTTATTTATTTTAGTGCATCATTTTACTTACAATTATTGCCATGTGATGCAAACAATATTGGATTAGTTAAACAAATTAGCTGTAAATAAGAATCAACAGTGACTTTTTATAGGTATCCACCACTAATATAAATGTAAAAAGTTATTGGCAATAATATAAGTAGTGAAGTAATCATCTTAAGAAACACGATAATCAAAATAAGTGTTGTATAATTTGTTGAGAATAAATGCTTACCAAACACACTTTTAAATATAAACAATATTTGTAAAGCATCAACTTAAAGATTAAAGTTCCAAACATTTGCAGGTGATGTAATCTAGAATTACACATTCACTTCAGGCATCCATCATATTTATTAAGCAATTAAAATATGCTAATATAGTCCAATATAAGTCTATTAGAAAATTGGGTAACATTTCAAGAATTAAACAGACACTGACATCAGGAGCTAAACACATGACCACCTATGAATCAAAATTGATACATACATAGAAATAAAAACCATAAAATAAATGTGACCAATGGAAGCAAGACAACGCAGAGCTTAAAAATGAAAACAAATCCACATTATTTCACTGATAAATTTTCTGATGAAGTTAAATAAATGGCAAAATATTTTAAATTTATAAAGATTTTCCTTTGTATTTAAAAAAAAAAAAGTCACTTCAACCCAAGTAAGGCAATAAAGCCACTAAAATGTAATGAGTTACTGTGTGTGAGAGAATATGGGGGAAAAGAAAAAAAAAAGAAGGAAATAAAGGAGAATATAACAATTGAAATTGCATTTACATTTTTGAAGATCAAAGTTGATTGGAAAGCAAAAAACCAGAAGAGAGTTCTACAAGCGAGAAGTGCAAGAGAAGAAACTGTTAGCATAGAACTTACTGTCATATCTAGGCATTTTAACTGTAAAATGAGGAGACCTAGCTGCCAATCTGTTATTGCAATTAAATTTATAAAGTCTAGGTACTAAAAAGGGAAGGTGTTCAGAACAATTAAATGAAAATATGTTATGGTTAAGTGAAAGTGATTTTACAAGATGGAGAACTGAAACTAGATGCACTAAATGTCTTCAATAAAAAAAATTTGGTCATTAAAATAAAATCCAATAGGTAACTACGTTCATTTGAAATTAGCAACAAGCAATTCAGTAATAATGAGATTTTGCCACCAATCTGGTACTGCATTTAAATTCATAAGAATATTTACCATGAAAATATTTCTGAAAAAAAAAAAAAAAAAAAAAAATGCATAGGGAAACTATGTTATGAAGGTGGGAAAGTAATTGAATTTTATCAAGAATCTCTAAATACAATACAGGAGGACCAGACTACATGTTTTCCATTGATATAAAGTGGAGCAGTTATATCAATATCATATATCAAATCAATTGCTACGTCTACTGCAAGGAAAGTTGGTTCAGTTGTACTAGAAAATCTTTCTCATCAGAATCCATTTTGCACATTTATAAATCTACCATTCATGTGTGTATTGAATAATGTCACCATATCTGGTCTGGTGTTCCTGCTGTACATTTTGAGATTCTTGACAAAATTCAAAGAAGGGTAATTGATCCTGACCAAGTATCTTAACTTCAGTCACTTTCCCACTGTTTTGTAATGTCAAGGAATAATTGTCATCACTTTTGTAATGCTCATTGTAGTAGAGACTTTGTAATTGCAAATACAACTATAGTACACCATTGAACAATGCTGGTGTCACATGCCTTTGAATAACACTCACACTAATAGTACTTGCTTGATAATACTCAAATAGTAATCCATATAGTGATCCAAATAGAAAAATAGTGTAGAGAGTAGAGAATAGAAGTCCATATAGAGGATAGAGTAGAAATAGTGATTGTTTAGACGTCATGCTACTTTCTACTTATGCATTTCTTCCATGGTCACGTCATCCACATAATTCAATAATGGGATCACCTGTGTTTGCTCACTGGCGATCTATGTTCAAACTCAAGTGTTGGCAACAACATTTTATTCCTATATAACATACTGACATGATGTGGCTTTTATCTGTCTTTTCTACAAATAGTTTCATTGCAACTGTTCTGAAGAGCTTTTTACACCCCCCCAAGGTGCCCTGACTATATAAATTTAAGCATACTACTAGATTGCCAACTAGGTCTCATTGTTTTACTATTGAACTAGCTAGATCGAACCACCACTTCTACTCTAACAGTTTCTTTATTTTGCACTACTCTCTTCTGATTTATTGTAGTTATCAGGGAACTACAATCTCCAAAAATTTAAATGCAATGTCAATCACCTTCTGTTTTTTTAAATCTTGTTCTTTTTTGTCCTTTTCACACTCATCACTACTAAAGTCTTCTCATTGTCTTTCACTTCCTATAACACCTTGTGTTCTAATGGTATTATTGCCTTGCTTTGGGTGAAATGGTTAAAAAAAAAAAAAAAAAAAAAAAAAAAATTAAAGCAGTATAGTACCCATTGAAAGAACAATGATAGGATTATTTATATAAGGATTGGCATTTATACTTTAGGACAGAGTAAGTGTGTCCTTAGCCTAGGATCAGTGTAATATCTTTGTTTTCTGAAAAAGTGTTACAGACACACACATAATTTATGGCCATGTCATGCTGAAACACCAGTTCTTGTAAAATTACCAAAAGTTAAGCAATGTTGAATCTGGTCAGTACCTACATGGGTGACTGCTTGGTAATACCAGATGCTGTCAGCTTGAATGTCTGGATAGTGTAATGGATAGTGGCTTGGAATTGGTAGTTCAAGACCCAAGTATCAATTCCAGTTGGGAAAGGAATGAATTTATCTCTGCTTCCTCCAGCTATGGGTTAATTAGTAAGACTTTTATCACTAAACCATCTGAAAAAAATCTTAAAATCTAAAAATATTTTCTGTCTTTAAATAATCTGCAAAAGGTTGATAGGTTGTCAAAAACAAATCAAATCACACACACTATATCTTTAAACAAGTTTTGTTAAATTCAACCGACAAAGTCGGCCTGTTTAATTTTCTATTGTAGGTTTCCAATTTTCAAATAAGTTGTCGAAGATCAAAATCAAAATTATGGATAAACTGCTTTTGTTTTGTTTTAACTATTTTCAACCTCACTGATTAAGAACCAAATGTTGACGATATGGTAAACAAGATTTTGTTGAATATATCTCGGCATATATTTTTGGAGATTGCTACAATTCAAATATACATGTATTGCATAAGTGATGTCATGTAAGAACCGTTTTCACAGAGCTTGACTGTACAGGAAAAAACTATAGCAAGTATTTTATACCTCTGCCTATATTTCTGAGATGAGGTATTATGTACACTATTTACATTATTCAAACTATTGTCCTCATCTTTGTCGCCATATTTATCACAACGTTTCAGCCGTTGTACATTCCAGCCTTGTTCAGGTGGTTGGAATATCGAACTGAACCCTTTATTTCGCTCACTGGAGTAGACTGTTCTAGTTCCACGTGCCATGTTTAATGGATGTCAGTTATCAGTTATCTCCTGTTAATTCCCCTCTCCAAGTTCTATTGAACTCATACCCTTTAGGTCCTGTCACTGGATCTAACCAACACCTTTATCCACTGTGCGATGTGTCCTTGTAATGTAAATAGTGTATTTTATACCTATATTAAATATTTTATACATACTTTATAACACTGTCTTCTGGAAGGCTAGAGAACGAATGGGCCAAAAGCGAGTAAAAAAAAAAAAAAAAAAAAAGAAAGAAAGAAAGAAAAACAAAAGTTTTTCTTCCATGTACTTTGTCCCTTCTGAACATAGCTGATTATCACTTGCAACAACTTCTAATCTTTCTAAGCAATATTTGTTCTCGCTTGGTCCATGTTCTGGCAAACATTTACACAAGTAGGTCGCTCACTGTTTCCTTCTGTCTCTTTTGCCTTTAATATGTCATGAATGTCAAATTTTCCAAGCCCTCTTCTATGTGACCTAGAAATTTCAATTTTTTTTTTTCGGAACCTAAACAAAAACAAAAAAAAAATCTGATGTGATATTATGAACATCCACATAGAAAAGGAAGATGTGGCTTTCGCTCGATCTCAAGTGTTTATGTTTTATAGCCAGTGAAGGATTCTTTTTGAAACCTAATTTTCTAAATGGCATCCACTTTCACTGAAGGGAAACAGGAAAGTAAAGGTGTGGATGAGGGGTTTTTGGAGATCAAGTGACAAAAAAAACGGAAATAGGGTGTATCCTGGTGCTTGTCTATATTAACAGTCATGCTTGAGATTGGAGTCAGTTCTGGCCTGACAGACTTGTTCATTGTGTGATTCTGATGTCATCCCTTCGTATCGTCAGCCACATGTTGGGATGTGAAGACGGGTAAGGAGTTGGTAGAGGGATGAGCTGACATAGCAGAAGTTGTCCCAATTCTCACCTACTTACCTACCTACCCACCCAGACAAGTAATTGAAGCCCCGAATAAAAAAAATACCTATTTTATGATACAGGAAACAAATTCTATGTCATTATTACTTGATGATGCATTTGTTTTTCCTTATGTTAACTTGTGAGCATGCAGCAGTCCCTTTCTTAGTCATTGGTGCTCACTGACAAGATCAAGAACTGAAATGGGCAACGGTAGTGTTGTATGTTTACAATGAATTACTACTGTGACGAACATTAGTCAAAAAGACCCGAAAATGAATTTAGTCTGTTCAAGCCAGTTTCATTGGCGATAGAAGGTATTGAACATGTTCAGATTGGTTACTGCTTTTGAATTAAGCTGACGTCTTTTTCTAGCAATGAAATCATCAAGTTCACAAAGATAATAGTTAATATTTAATGAAGATGATTAAATTTGGCAAGTGATTGTGAGAGATTAACAGAAGAAAAATCAAGGATGGATTAAGTTTCACTAATGAGCTTCTTTCATGAACCATTATCATGGCTTCAATTTGTGAACAAAAGGTTCAGTAGCATTTTTCCTCTCAGGTGTTTTGTGAGGCCTACTTAACAGAGGAATGCTTTTCCACAATGATAGCAATGGCGTTTATAGTGATTTTCCAAGCATAGTTTAGATGTGGCACAAGGCTGAAAATAGGGGGCACCCAGTGAGGATCAAACTCACTACTCACTTGTAAATTGTTCTAGCAAGACAAGCTTGCTAACCATTATACCACATCAAGGTATCTAAAGGTGATTTTCTAAATGTAGCTTAGATGTGGCACAAAGCCAAAGGATAGGAGCACCCTGTAAGGATTGAACTCACTATTTGGTTGCAATTGATGTAGCAGGAAAAGCTTGCTAACCATTACACCATGTTGAGGCACCCTGGCAAGAGAGTTTATATATTTCCTCTTAGAAAATATATTTCATTAATAAAACTTAATGGATTAAAGCTGGTAGACATTAATTCCACTGTTAAAAAAAAAAAAATAAATAAAAATAAAACCAAAAAACCAAAAAAAATAGTTTCTACATATCACACACTTGTGATAATAGGTTTGATATGTGATAGATCCAGAAATTATCCAGTTCCCTAGATACTTCCTTTTTTTGGACAGCTCAGACATTAGAGGTTGATGTTTTTAAGTGCAAAGGGGAGTTACTGCCTGAAAGGAGGAACACCTGGAATTGGAGTTAGCTCTTTTTGGCTTTTTCTTTAATCATTTTGTCCCAAGTAAGGTGGTAAAGTCACTAAGACACAAAAGGTTACTGAGAGTGAAAAAAAGTGAGAAAATGTTATTGAAGAGAAAGAGATCAATAAAAGAACAATTTAATATGATTATTGACATTATATTTAAATTTTTGAAGATTGTAGTTGACAGAAAATCAAGAAGTCAGAAGAGATGTCCACAATAGTGAAGTGGGAGAGAAGAAAATATTAGAATAGAACTTATGGTTACATCTAGCTATTTCAACAGTAAAAGAGACCTAATAGCCAATCTAGTACAATGCTTAAATTCATGAAGTATCAAAGGAAAGTTCATCAGAACAATTGCCATGAAATTATTTTTAGAAAAGGTACAGAGAATTTGTTACAGTAGTGGGAAAGTAACTGAAACCAAGATGCCGGGTAAGGACCGATAACATTGCAGAGGTATATAGCAAGAGTGCTAGATCAAATCTGGCAGCAAAATTCAGGGATGAATAGTAAATGTGCAAGATCGATTCTGGTGAGAAAATTTGTCTGGCATGACAGTGTGAACTAGATTTCCTAGCAGCAGACCTAGCAATTGATTGAATATAATCATTCCAATTCATGTTAATGGGAAACATGAGAGTGAGAAGTTGCTATGAATTACTCTCTTGATGGTTAGCATCAGCCATGCTGCTGTAGGGTACAAATAGTTCTCTATGATGACTAAAAGATAGTAGTTTTGTTTTGGAGGTATTAACATCTACATGCCATTTGTTGCTGCAATTAATAATGACCCAATGCAAAAAGGGTGAATAATGTGACAGCTGGAGGTAGAGAGATTTACTGGCATTGTGAACCTGTGTTTCATTTTGATTATTGTTCTAATAAGGGAGCTCTGAAAATTTCTCAATCTGAAAAGACTGGATTCTAAAATAAATCCTTATGTTTGCTCAGATTTTGGTAAATAGGTTGAGTGAAGAACTTTTCATCATCCCCTTGTATTTCACTGATGAAAATATGTTGTACTAATACCCTTGGAAAAGGCAAAAAGCCAACTCTTCTTCCTCCAGGTTAAATGATAGAGAAAAGTGGATTCTCTAGCTTTGCATGGTGACTAGTCTAAGAGAAAAAATAATTGAAATTAAACAAATTGGGCATTGATTGCAGAGTGGCAACCCTTCGACTATCAGCCTTTAGCTTCTCATGATAGATATGCCTTCATCATGAGAAATGTCTACAGCTCTACTAAAAGGGTTTGGGATTTTTCTGTTTTATTCATATCCTAATACAAGACTAGTTTACCTCAAGCAAGACAATAATCTCACTAAAAGGCATGATAACAAAGAAGGAACTGGAAACCCAATCCTAAACAGGAAACAAGTGATAAACCTCTACTCCTTTTCAAAAGACTGGAGAGGAGTGTGAACTAGATGATAGGCAAACACATCAACTCCTATTAGGGGAGGAAAAAAGTAAATAAAATTTCAGAGTTCAGGCAAAGACGTTAGAAGTATAGAGTTGAAGTAGAATTTAAAAGGAAACCCAATTTGAAACAGGAAAGAAGAGATATACCTCTACTCCTGTTCAAAAAGAATGTGGCAGAGTGTAAACTAGACAATACTCTTTCAGCGGGGCCTAGAATAGACATCCTCTGTAGAGAGGTAAGAACATCCCCCACACAAAAGGGGCCATTTTCTAAGTAAATGTTTGCTTACAGGCTTGAGTATTCATATATTCATCCATTAAATGACAGCATTTCATACAGTCATTGAAAAGTCCTCTTTGCCAGGGCTACATATGGTTTGGAATTCAAACATTTCCTTCTCCTAGACTGGTTGCCAACCAAGGCTGAAGAGCCCAGTCTGCCCTATTATAACTTTAACATGGGGGTGGATTCATACTAAGACACATAACAAAAAATGTGACTGGGATTTAAACATGGCTTTCCAATTTATTGTTCTGAGCTGCTAACCATAAAATTACCTGAACCTCCATCAGTATAAACCCAACCAGAGTTTTACCGATAAACTTGAGTATAAAACCCAATCCATTGATTCAGGTATAATAAAAAAAAAAAAACAACTTAGTATTCCAGTATAATAATAAAAAAAAACAAAGGTGGATATGTTATAAACATTACTAATTCAAACTTTCAATTCAAAATAGAGTGACAAAACATTCATGAGAAGGGAGCCATGTTCAAAAGGAGAAAGTTGATTTAGCATTTTACTAATTGTTAACTGAAGATTTTTTTGCTTGGAAAATTGAGGCAGAAAGGAAAATCTCTCTCTTTCTGCAGAGTTGTATAAGTGGGTGCTGAAAAGTGCTCAGCCTGACCAAGAATGGATTCTAAAATAAAAATATGATGTTTGGTCTGATTTTGAAAATTAGGTAGGGCTGAGAACTTTCAACCTCTTCAACTATCTTTGTTGACCCTCTTTCAACTGCACTTATATTGCATCTCCTTATCACCAAGTGCTATCCTTAATTTAACTCTCAGTTGACAGGGTAGTTCATGTTCTTGTAGCAATCAATAACATTAGAACCTTTGATGATAAGCCGTGTTTTATCTCAGTTGATGGGCTTCTTGACCTATATTGAAAACATTAAATACAAAGAGAGCTTAATTAAAACTGACACTTGGTGATGAAGGAAGTGTCAACAGATGGTTAAGACAAGGAACAATCCAAATCTTCAGTTGAAGGTGATATCAGAAAAGGTTCCCACCACTGGATTCACAACATCAACCAATTTCTCTCTCTCTGTGTTAACAGAATTTCTTTCTCTCTCTCTCTCTCTCACTCTCAACACTCTAAATATTAAAGTTCCCCACTAGATTAACATCAACCAATTTCTCCAATGGATTAACAAAATCTCCTTGGCTCTCAAACTGTCTTAGAATTCCTCATTGAAGTCACAACATTAAGCAATCTCTTTCTCTTTGACAAGTTTACAAAATCTCACTCAGCCACAAAATATCCTTAGTTCTCCAATGGATTTAAAACATCAACCAGTCTCTCCCTCTTTGACTGGGTTAACAAAATCGATCAATCTCTCCCTCTCCGACTCGGTTAACAAAATCGATCAATCTCTCCCTCTCCGACTCGGTTAACAAAATCGATCAATCTCTCCCTCTCCGACTCGGTTAACAAAATCGATCAATCTCTCCCTCTCCGACTCGGTTAACAAAATCGATCAATCTCTCCCTCTCCGACTCGGTTAACAAAATCGATCAATCTCTCCCTCTCCGACTCGGTTAACAAAATCGATCAATCTCTCCCTCTCCGACTGGGTTAACAAAATCAATCAAGTCTCTCCCTCTCCGACTGGGTTAACAAAATCAATCAAGTCTCTTCCTCTCCGACTGGGTTAATAAAATCAATCAAGTCTCTTCCTCTCCGACTGGGTTAACATAATCAATCAAGTCTCTCCCTCTCCGGCTGGGTTAACAAAATCAATCAAGTCTCTCCCTCTCTGGCTGGGTTAACAAAATCAATCAAGTCTCTTTCTCTCTGGCTGGGTTAACAAAATTAATCTCTCTCTCAAATTCTCACTCTCTCTCAACCATCTAAATATCCTTAAGTTTCCCCACTAGATTCACAACAAACACTCTCTCTCTTCTTAAGCTCTTGGATTTCTAACACCAACCAATTAATCTTTCTCTATAAAGTTTCCTAAACTGAATTCCCATAAACAGTGTCTCTATCCCTCTCTCTCAACTTCTAAGTCCCTAAATTGGATTCAATTAATCTCTCTCTTTTTCAACCACTCAGATTTCTAATACCAACCAATCTATTTCTCAACATCCCCAGAAGCTTTTCATTGATGCATCAATTATAATGGTATGTATTTATTTTCCAGACATTCTCATCCCACCATTGAAAGGACTTAAACAGTAAATTTCAGATTTAATGTGCTGTCCTGATCTTCCAATGTTAAGGTTGATTATTTATCAAATATCTTTTCTAACCAACTGAACCATAATCATCATCATCATAATTATTCTCGTGTTTGGAGATAAGTTATTTGATTGACGTTAGTTGTTATCTTCAGCTACTTAGAAATGGGACAGAAAAATATTTATGACGGCTCTTTTCCTACTGAAAGTTTTCAAGTTGATTCTTATCTTGTTAAATAGCATAAAAAACGCATGTAATACGTTTTGCTTATCTTAAAATATGACAAAATCTAAAAAAAAAAAAAAATCCATATTGTTTACATCCAGACTAATACTTTTAAGCTAAAAAAAAAAAGAAAAAAAAAGAAATTAAATTTCTTAGTGTATATATAAAAATCCGCCCACTCATTTCTCAAGCACACTCATCTGCTAAGGTGGTTAATCAATCTGTTGCTAATACCTGCTCAGACACATTTCTGGTTATTCAACACCCACAGAACCCATCTGGACTTTATACTGCAACTATGTTGCGTGGGCGTTAGTTACAATTTCTTGGAGAGACTGCATAATCTGGCATGATCAGCTGTTCAAACACCACATGTATGCTTAAACCCTTGGTCACCATAATTTGTACAAAAAATGCCAACAGTAAAAACACAATATGGTTTAACCCACCATACAAAAAAAGGGAAAAAACAAATATAGGAAAAATATTCATTAAAGTCATACACAAACACTTCTCTCCATCAGGCACTCTCCACAAGATATTCAACAGAACTGAAGTAAAAAAAAAAAAAAAAAAAAAAAATTCAGCTACAGTTGCACTAAGAACATGAGACAATAACAAAGCACCACAGAAAATAAGCAAAAAAACTACTCACACAAATGAACCCCATCTCTAAATGCAGAGCAAAGCACCAATGTCCATTCAAATGGCAATTGCTTGCAAAACAATATTGATGTAATGGAACAACCTGTCACCCCCCCATGAGTGACTATACTATAGGTAGTAACTACCTATAAGTATCTGTAAGTCATGGACTACAGAGTCTAGCTGGGATCTGTTGAGGACAACTCAGACTTACGCAAAAACTATTGACATTTCAATAGTAGCCCTCACTATTGAATTGACTTGCAATGACCTTGTGCATAACTGTTACCTTTATTCTTATTGTATTGGTTTTTACAATAAACCTTTACTTATTTTATCCACTGTGTTTGTCAAGTATATATTCCAATTAGCACGGAGTATGACAAATATACCAAGTACTTTAAAATCAGTAGATAATGAAAAAAAACCCAAAAAAAAAAAAACCTAGGATTAACTAAAGGAACCAGAAACGGAAAAACTATGGACACAAAACATCTTTTATAAATACTAAATATGCAAACGGCACAAACCTTTCTAAACATATATAAGAAATTAAAAACAAAAACCATATCACATCAAAAATATAATGGAAAATAAGGTAAACAGCATCAGCTAGAACAATAAATCCCCAATCTATATAGCTATTTTATCCTCCAGACAACATTTAATGACCTTCCCAGACCAACACAAATTACTAAATAAATGATCAGAACTTCTCTCAAAATGCAGACATGATATTACATTACTTAAAAAATCATAAATTAAAACTGAATACCTTGTAAAATATCATGAAAAATGCAAATATACAACATAGGTAATGTAACAAACTTTGGACAAAACCAATACTTTAAACTAAATAAATAACATAACTGATCCTCTATGAAATCTACACAAAAAAAGTAAATAATAAATTAACTATAAATCCACACACAAAAACAAGAAAATGTAATAATAACCAACAACAAATAAGTAATAAATAACAAGTAAAAAGTTAAACATTATAAAATATCTACAAATATTGTCTCACATGTGCCGATGGGACATATCATGGCATAGCTACACATCTCCTCATCTCAATTTAACTTTTGAAAATCATAGAATCAATAGAAGACAATGATTCTGCTTTCCCTCTTGAGGCCAATAATGTATTGATGATGAGAGGGGGATATGCCAATGACGTAGGTATTTATAGTTACAATAAAAATGATCATGAAAAGAAAATCAACATCCCCTACCAAGTGTTCCATGAAATAGGGCTCAAAATAAACTTTTCCAAAATAGTAACTATGGAATTGGAATGAAAGCAATGGTGGCATCTATACGGAAAGATATTCTGAATATAGATTTAGTAAATACTAAACACTTCAAATATCTTGGTGGGCAGATCGGTTATAACAAATTTAGTATATGAGATAAGAAAAGTGAAAATAGAATAAGCTGTATTAGACAGTTTCTCTGCAACATGACAAAATTGCTACAAAACCAAATCATTAGCCTGAAAACTTGAGTCATGTTATTAAAAAGCCTCATCAGTTTGAGACTTTCATATGGATGTCAAGCATGGGGCCAAACCCATTCAAAAATATCTAAGCTGTCAGCTGTATACAACCACTTTCTAAAATCAATGATTAAAAATGGCTTTGAGTGAATGAAGCCTGTGGGCCTTAGTGAAGACCACACTACTTTGAACCTAGTGAACTGGCACTACAGAATCAAAACGGATATCCCATGTAACTCCAAGAGAAAATAATGACAATATCAAGATGTTGACATTCTACACTACTTCAAATAAAAGGTTAGGAATGAAACTCCTATCATTACTGGAAAGAGCAATAACAGTTATTGGATTTGAGAAAGCTATTTTAATGAAAAAATGTTTTAAGAGAAAGATTTTATAAATTTCAACCAAAAGTAATACAAGCAGCTTGATCAATGAGTGATAAAGGTTTCCTTATTAGGAAATGGCTAATATTACTATTATTTTAGAAAAAGCATTCTCTATTCAATTCAGCAAGTAAGAATACAAAGTCAAAAATTTAAGAGAAAAATTAAATTCTGATGTCACTTCTAAATCTGGATCCATATTTTGTTTTCTAAAACAAAACATTGAAATTTGTCAATGATTAATAATTAATACTGATGAAATCCTTTCCTTGAAAATTTAATATTCATATTTATACTCTCTCTCTCTCTCTATATATATATATATATATGTAATATTTTCAAAGGATTTCATCAGTATTAATTATTAATCATTGACAAATTTCAATGTTTTGTTTTAGAAAACAAAATACAGATCCAGATTTAGAAGTGACATTTTTGATGCATCGTGGGTGGGGAGGGTGAATTTTTGAAATGGATATATTTTTTTTTTATATGAAATTATTTTTTTTTTAAAAATTGGAGATAAATTCTTGCTTTTTAAAAAAAAAAAAAAAAAAAAAAATACTTTTTATAAGTGAACAATTTTCACTGAAAATTTTAATTTGAAAAATTTACAAGTGAGTTAAAAAAAAGTCATCTTTTGTACAGAAATAAATAATTAATTGGGGAAAAAAATTTTTTTCATTGTAAAATGAATGATATTATTTGTAATTAAAATTGAGTCCACTTTATATCTATTAAATATATGTTAAATTATATATAGATAATATATAGATAATATATAGATGTATTATGTATATATAGAAAATTATGTATCTCAAAATGGTTCTCTTGAATTGAATACTAGAAAGGTACCAAATATATTTTTAAAATAAATACATATATGCATAAGTGAACATTGAGGTCAACAATCAGCAAAGACAGTATGTTTCATGCTTAAATGCAATCGTCAATGCCCGACAGAGGAGTAAGAAATCAGAAATATTTACTATTAGCTTGACATCTATATGCATATTACAGCATATGCACATATACAAAGATCCAAAGTGTTGGTACAACCAATAGAAATCCTGCCAGGTAAACAAAAGAAAACTCAAGGAAAAAATTAAAAAAAAAAAAAATGAAAATAAATTCATTAATTTATAAATAAATAAAATTCATTATCATCAGATATAAGGAAAACCTAGACAAGACTGTGAAAATAAAAAACTAAGAAAAAAATAGACCAAAAAGGTAGACACCTACCTTAAAAGTAACCAAATGTGCCCTATACCTTGGTTATTAAAACAGAGCAAAAACACTTCACATCACAAAAGAGAAAGTCTGACACACTACTCAAGTTTCATGCTCCTATGATCATCAGGTGACCAGAATGCTATATATATATATATATATATATATATATATATATATATTTAACCTACTGCAGTCAGAATGATAGACTCATTGTAAATTCCATGGTCTTTTCATTATTTGCATCATATGTGCTTCTCCAGGACTGTATACAGTTTTTGAATTCACGGTTGTCGTTCTCCTAAATTGGTTGCCACCCATGGCTATAAGACTCCATGTGTCCTGCTATTTACCTATAGCTGGGGAGAGGAGAGATGGATTCATATTTTTCATGAGGGTATTTGCACATAATAAATGTAACAAACTTGACTCTCCAATTCCTCAATCCAAGCTGCTATTCCATTATCCCACCATACATATGAGAGTGAGAGAGAGAGAGAGAGAGAGAGAGAAAATTGTGTTATCACATGAAGCTGAGTAGCAGATTTAGCATCATAATATTATATTAATGATATTATAATACAGGGTGCGATGGGTAAATTGTCGCCATTTTATATTTTGAATTTTGTCACCAGCACAGTACAGTAGGGCACAGTCAGTAAGAAAAAGAGCACCATGATGGAATTCATTCCACCAGAAATTTGGAAACAACATGTTGTACTGCTTGCATTTCAGAGTGTTTGGGTGTCACTCTGAGGACAGTGCAGACAATTCAGAAAGAGTTGGATGAGTCTAATGGTGATTATGAAGGTACGGCAACTCTGAAAATTCACTCTGATTGTTCTGATAAGAAAAGAACTTACAAATTTATTGGTGAGAGCCTCAGACCCAACACAGAGGCCTAGATCAAGTGCCTTGTGGTGGTAGTGCGGAGTTGGGTCAAGAGGGTGGCTTTTGGAAGACCCTATGTTTGGCAACAGGACTCTGCACCATGCCACACAAGCAAGGGCACCCAGCCATAGCTGTCAGACAATTTCTGTGACCACATCACCCCTTACATCTGGTCACCTAACTCCCCAGACTGTAACCCCCTGGATTATTATGTGAGGGATGTAGTTGAGCAAGAGACCAACAAAACTCCTTGTAGCACCAAACATGAACTGAAGGCAAGGATTATAGCAACATTCACCAACTTGAACAAGGAGACCGTCCTGAAGAGTTGCAGGAAATTCTGAAGTGGTCTGGAGGCTGTGGATGAAGTCAATGGCGACTTTATTGAATTTTCTCTTTTTAGTATTTCATGATATTTTTGTTTTAGTAAATATATCTGTTAAAATGAGATGCCAGTGTAATTTTCATATAATTCAGACGACAATTTATCCATCGCACCCCCTATATTATATTTGAGGTCTGCTGACTTTGGCATTAAGTGCTCAGTTTATTTTATATTTTAGCCATTAGCTTATATTTTACAGAGTGTGTCAGAATCACCTCCATTAGTGGCAATAGTGTCTTCATTGAGCTAATGTCTTACCATTATGTGGGAGTGATTTCTGCCACATGCTATATATATATATATATATATATATATATATATATATATATATATATATATATGATTAAGGTATGTTATACTATAAAGTTCTCAATATCCAGGATAGAGCTTATGTAAATATAAGCAGTGTGGACACAATACAACACTGAATGGTCAGTGTTTTGTGCTCGAATGCATTCTTCAGGTCATCTGCTTTCAAGCTTGAAAGTTGCATTCAAGAATGAAGCAGACTGTCACCATTCTGTGTTGAATACGGTGTCCATACTGCTTATATATATATATTTTTAAATTCTCCAAAATGTGTAGACACTATTCCCCAAAAATGACAGCAGTTTAGTACAGTGCTCAATGCCTAATAGCAGAGTCATAATAAAATAAAATAAATAAATAAAATGTAAAAATACTCTGTGTGTGTGTGTGTGTGTGTGTGTGTGTGTGTGTGTGTGTGTGTGTGTGTGTATGTATATATGTATATATATATATATATATATATATATATGTATGTGTGCATGTGTGTGTGTGTAAATGACAATAGAAAAACTAGTACTTACTGACGCATTTGGTCTAATGTGGACTTTATCAAAGCAAAAAATGAAATGAATTTATTTAGTTAGGGTCCCAACTATGGGTAAATAGTTAGTGTTTTAATCCCAGTTTGGGAGCTATGTAAGTGTAAAAATAGGTTTTAATACCAGAAATACTTTGTAAAAAAAATTTATTACCAGCAATACATTTTTGAAAAAAGAAAAAAAAAAAAAGAAAAAAAATATTACCAGAAATAAAAATTTTGTCGGTATTAAATAACCCATTGAGGCTGATATGCTGTAAAACAAACCAAACATATATATATATATATATATATATATATATATATATATATATATTGCAATTTCTAAAGAATTAATGAATTTATTTTTATCCAATATTTTTATTGCTTTTAACATTGTAGTGGATACTTGTATTTGAAATAGAAGCCCCATCCTTATATTTTTCCTTTAAACAGTGTATATTTTAGTACCCTATAGATGGAATACACATTGTTTAAAATAAAAAAAGAAAAAAATGCTGCAGCTATTTCAAATATGAGAATTCCACTATAATAGCATTTGAAGTTATATATTTAAATATGTTGAGAAAGAGGTGCATATATTTATTTTATTTTTATCACTCAAAATTATGCTTAAAATCAAAAAAATTTTACATCAATCTTGTCAACTAAAATGCTATGTGATATCATTTTTCCTATATAGCAATGAATGCCGGGTAATCTCTTCACAGATGAAGAAGAGATTTGTAAACAAAAGAAATTTAGCCCTACAGAAGGATGCTGAAAATAGAATGGACTGAACGTGTAAGCAATGATGTAGTTTTAGAGAAAATAGAAACCAAAAGGACACTTATACTTAACATCAGGAAGAGAGAGTTGAAATTTCAAGGGCACATAATAAAGAAAGAAGGCTTGGAAAAATTTGATACTTGCAGGATAGATTGAAGTCAAGAGGGATGGAGGCAAATAAAGCATTAACATAACCTAAAGAGCTTGAGTAAATGGATGGTGGAGCAAGGTTTAGGAGAGATAACAAAAAGACAAAATTTCTTAAGAGCTACAAAAAAGAGGAAATTGTGGAGAGCCATTATCACCTACGTCCTGAAGGAACATGGCACATAGAAGAACAATGAGCTTGAGTAAATGGATGGTGGAGTATGGCTTAGAAGAAATAACCAAAAGACAAAATTTATTAAGAGCTACAAAAGAGAGGAAATTACAGAGAGCCATGAACACTAATGTCAGCTAAACAAAAAACTGAACAGGCTTGTTTTTGTTTTTATTTCTCCAGAAGGAGGCATACGAGTGGTGATGACATAATTAAAAACAGATTTGTATCAGCTGCTTCCACTTGGATTAACCAAGCAACATATCTTCAGTGCTTTTATACTGTGTGGATATGCAAGCCTGGGGAGTGTAGAGTGAAGAATGTTTTGGGGCAGAAACTGTGTCTCTCTCTCTCTCTTTCTCTCACTCCTTCTCTCTGCTGGCTGCTTACACAGAGGCAGATGACCAGTGTCAAATGATCCAAATTCTAAATTTTACTATTTTTTTTTTGTTTTTCTAAAACGATAAACAAAAACAGAATGAGAAAAAAATCTAGGTTTGCAGTTTGAAGTTTTTTTTTTAGAGCGTTACTAAAAGAGGTACATGATATAAATATTAGTTTATGAAGTGAAGATCACGAGGATTATGGATTGAATGATGGATTTGTTTTTTATGACTTCCCAACCTTTTGAAGGTTATTTATCACTTTGAACACTGTAATCCTTGATGAGTACAGATCTCCCACTCTAGACCTGGTTGGTATACCTGGGTATATGCACTTTCACACAGCGGCCACCTGGATTCAAAGGATTAAAGTCAGGAAACATTTTTAGATAATGATTTTAATGATGCAAGTTCTATTAATTAACCCATAGCTGGTGGGGAAATAGAGTCATACCTTTCTTAAAGGTATTTGCACATAAGTGATTATAAAAAATTTGACTGGGATTGGAACTCTGCTATCTGATTTCCAATCCTGAGCCATTATCCATTACACCACCTACATATTTAAGCTTACAGTACCTGGTATTCTTGAGCAGTCACCCATCTAGAAACTGACCAGGCTCAGCATTGTTTAAATTTGGTGATCATATGAGAACTGGTGTTTCAACATGATATGGCTGTAAGCCATGAGGATACATAATGATTGAACCTTTATTTAAAGAAGTTAAGATTGCAGACAGTCTGTGCCACAAAGCAGTGTTTTTTTTAATTAATTTCACAATTACAAAGTCCAAGAGCCACTCAAAGTAGGAGGTTACTCAATGAGGTTTTTGTAATGGTGAAAAAGGAGGAAGTAAGTGCATATTATGTAGACTTGAAGAGGTTAAGATCATAGACATCCTCTTGAAAATCTGTTCCACAAAGTCTCTGTTTTCGAAAGAAGCTGTCTGTGGAACTTCCTCTTTAATATGAATTAAAGATTTTTGAATTTTGAATATATGACATGGCAGGTACTCGTAATGGTCCGAATTGACGGTACAACAGTATGTAGATCGTCTAAAAATTTGCGATGGAAATAACAATAGACTAGTGACAGGCTCATGACATTTTGTCTGAAGGAATGGGATTGAAGATGATCACTCATAAGGTGGTAGAAACACTTTTGAACTCTGTCAAGGCAGAAAAGTGTGAACTGGGAAGTTACAGGCTAGATATACAGCAATACTCCATTTTTGGTCAGACCAGACTTGTAAAGTTAGAGCATGGCAAGAGAGGTCAGGTATTTTCTGGACCAGTATAAAGAACCAACCATTTTCACCAACATCTTTGTATATTATAAATTCTACTTGAAATTTGGCGTGGACATGAGTTCCAGTCAACATTCAAAACAAGGAATTCTCATAAAAAGTACAACTGTTAATAATGACAGGAGAAAATTCAGAGCCTGTTCAGCAAAACATTACTAGCTTTGCTTTGGAGGTATTGAATGTTACAATCCCACATCCCTGAACTGTTAGAACTGGATCAGAGAGATCAACTACCAGGTTCTAAAACTGGGCAGGAAACATGCTCAAGTGCATACCGTATTTCCTGTATGCAAAGACACTACAATACGATGTATCATATAATTAGCTAGGTATCCCTTCTTCTGATCTCTCGATCCCTGGCTATCTTCCTCTCCTCAGAAAAGACTCTCTAACCTACATGCACGGTCTTGGTGTCTATGTCAAGGAACATCTCCCTCTGGCCAGACAATCCTCTGTCGAATCGCCAGACCAGTCATACATGTGTCTCCGTCTCTCTCTCTTCAATGCGGTAAGCTATCTCTTCTTCCTTTACCGCTCTCCATCCTCTTACGACTGTGAGATACTCGATAGCATTTCTGACAGCATAGACAAAGCTCTCTCCCTCCACCCGTTTGCTCACATTTTTGTGTTTGGTGACTTTAACGCCCATCACACCTTGTGGCTTAAGAATGCTACTACGGACCACGCAGACATTCAAGCGCTCAATTTCTCAATCTCCCATTCCCTCACACAGATAGTTAACTTCCCCACTCATTTTGCCTTCAACCGGGAAGGTAAAGCCTCTCTTCTCGACCTGTGCTTTACCTCCATCCCCAAATCCTGCAGCACCTCGCAACTCTGCCTTCTTGGTAACTCTGATCATGCAGTAGTATCAGTTAACATCTCCTTCAACTCCACCCCCTATAAAGAACCTCCTACCACTAGAACTTCATTCTACTATCAACGAGCTGACTGGGACGCGTTCCGTGATTTCCTCCGCAATGTCCCCTGGGATGGAGTCTTTAAGCTCCCTGTCCAAGAATGTGCTTCTGAAGTCTCTTCCTGGGTTAAAGCTGGAATTGACACTTTCATCCCATCAAGGAAATATAGGGTCAAGTTGCACTCTTCCCCCTGGTTCTCGGCTGCTTGCTCAGCTGCCATTGCCCATAGGAACCACTACTTCCACCTATTCCATAGCGACATGTCTGACTGCAATAGATGTCTCTTTGCCTCCGCCCGTAACGAATGTAAGTGTGTCCTCAATGATGCTAAGCCACTATTTGCTGCTCGGATGAAGGAATGTATTGCATCTCGCAAATTTGGCTCCAAAGATTATTGGCGTCTCTGCAAGAGCGTATTGAACTATTGCAAACCCTCTATACCTCCTTTATTCAACCAGTTCGAAGTCCTGACCTCCTCTACTGACAAGGCTGAATGCTTTGCTCGGAAATTTTCATTCAACTAGACGCTCGACTCTTCCGGTGTACCCATACCCGACTTCCCTCTTAGAACTGAGGCCATATTGAATGGGTTAAACATGGCCCCATCTTTGGTACTGGGCGTTATCTCCACTTTAGACCCCAACAAGGTTAGTGGTGGAGACGGGATACCAGCCATTGTCTTGAAGAAATGCGCGCCTGAACTGGCGCCTGCCCTTTCTAAACTATATAACTACTGCCTCAAGGAATCTTGTTTTCCTGACTGCTGGAAGTCCTCTTCGATTGTTCCTGTCTTCAAGAACTCCGGCAACCCCTCTGACCCTTCTAACTACCGTCCTATCAGTCTCCTTCCCCTCTTCGGCAAAGTAAGCCCTAATCAATACCGGGGTGGTTAACCACCTCACATCCCATAATCTGCTCTCAGACAAGCAATATGGTTTCCGCTTTGCTCGATCTACAGCCGATGTGCTTACGGCCATCACTGAAACAGTCTACCGAGCTCTTCAAAATAACGGGGAAGCCCGAGCCGTGGCACTAGACATCTCCAAAGCATTTGATAGGGTTTAGCATGCCAGCCTTCTTCGCAAGCTCCAGGGTTATGGCATTACGGGTCACTTATATAACCTAATACGATTATTCCTGCCAAACCGTAAATTGAAGGTCGTTCTCAATGGATTCTCCTCCAGTTCCTATCCCATGAACGCAGGTGTTCCTCAAGGCTCCATCCTAGGCCCCACTCTATTCCTTATCTACATAAATGACCTTCCTGACGCCATAACTTCCCAAGTTGGCATCTACATGGATGACACCACAATTTATTCCTGCCTCAAAAACACATCTAGTCTCGCTGACAAAGCTCGCCTGGCCGTGCGTCTCGAAAAGGACCTCCAATTGATTGTGAACTGGGGCATGAATTGGCTCGTCAACTTCAACGCTTCTAAGACAAAATTGCTCTCTATTAATCACCACAGAGATCCTTCCCTTCCCTCCATTAGAATGTCTGACGCTCAACTTCTCGAGAGCAACTCTCTGCGGCTTCTCGGTCTCACGTTGACTGCTGACCCGAGATGGAATAAATACATTGAATCAATTGCCTCGTCCACTGCAAGGAAAGTTGGTTCCCTGAGCCGCGCCAGGAAGTTTTTCTCCCAGGAGTTGATCCTCCAGATCTACAAATCAACAATTCGCCCTTGCATGGAGTATTGCTGCCATATATGGTCTGGTGCCTCTTCTGTTTGCCTCGGGGTTCTTGATAGGCTCCAGAGTCAGATATGCAATGTAGTTGGCCCTGCCATGGCGTCTTGTCTACAGTCACTTTCTCACAGATGCGTCGTTGCCTCTCTGTCTGTTCTACAAATACTTTCATGGAAATTGCTCTGAGGAGCTGCATTCGCTGGTTCCCAGATGTCATGAGTTCCAGCGCCTTATGAGGCTGGCATCCCGCTCTCACCCCTTCACTGTCGAAACTCCTAAATGTAGCCGTCTCTTCTACTCTAATAGCTTCATGTCTCGCACCTCTCGCCTGTGGAACTCCGTTCCCTTTTCCTGTTTCCCTGTGAGCTATAATCTCCAGCTATTCAAGTGTAATGTCAATCGACATCTCCAGTTGCCTTGATCTATCCACTACCCTCATCCTTTCTTCTATCACTCCTATCTGATCTTGCTCTAAATTTTCTGTAACCCCTTGCATCCTAGTGGCTTCCCGCCTTGCTTGGGATGAAATGCTTAAAAGAAAAAAAAAAAAAAAGAAAAAAAGAAAAGGTATATTTTGAACCCCCCCCCCAAAAAAAAAAGCCTGATGATTTAATATTAGGTTGGTGCAAAAATAATTTCGTTTTCTAACACATGTTACTATGTGAGAAAACGAAATTATTTTTGCACCAACCTAATAGCTTACCATACTAGCAAGTCCAAGTTGCTGACTCTTCGGGATCATTTTTCATTCTGTCATGAATGATCACATTTTGGACCTATTATTAAATATTTGTGCTTATTATTTATTAGATTTTCTATAGTTTAGCTTGATGTTATATCTGTTCATATCAGAATTAATTCAAACTTGCCTCCACAAGTCATTTTGACCATAAACAAACATGGTGGATAGTAAGTACTGGGAATTAGTGGATACATTTGAAATTAATGGTAGATCTATTAAGATAACTGGTTTGTTTCCATAGTACACAAAGTAAATAAGGCTGTATTCTTGGTTTACATATGAAACAACTGTCAGTCTATATTATGCAGCTGTTTTGTCTAGTTTTGACTTGCATATATATTATTTATTTAATATTATTTTGCCCTGTTCTCTTCCTTCCTTTTATTATTGTTTACTGAGAACTTTGTTAATTCCACTTGTTTAGCATTTTGTCAATTGTACTTAGCCATGGCCAATTACTCCACAGTTGACAATCAAGGCTAAAGAACCTAATCTACCCTATGATTTTTAACTCCTGGCTGGGAAGAGAAAAAGACAGATTCAGGTTTTTCCCAAAGGCATATGTGTGAAAGTGAATGGGACAGGAATTTAAACTTGGCTTGCCAGGACCCATTTTCATGCCAATATCTATTATATTACTACTATTTTCATACATTTTTAATAATATTCATTATATTTAATAATGCACACAAACATTTTTTAAAATGCCATGTCCCTTCAGTATGCAAGCAATCATAGCACTCCACAAATTCCTTTTCTTAGTTATCTGTAAAATGACATGATAATGGAATGGTTAAGTCATGCTTAAGAATTTAGAGTTTTTCCTACTCTTAGACTGGTTGCCATTCAAGGCTAGAGTGCACAGTCTATGTTACTATTTAACCTATGGCTGGGGAGAGAACAAGGATTCATGCTTTTTACAAATAAATTTGTACAAAAGTGAATTTGAACTGTTTACTGATTCCAATTTCTATGCTGGTAACTGTTATACTATCTGCACATCTACAAAAATTTATTACATAATGCTTACATAGAACATAGTCTGCAGTATATAGTATTATATAATACAAGACACACATGTATGTATTATATAACATGCTGCATACACAGTATCATAAAACAATATTGTATAATGTATCATCACACACATGTATGGCAAATCAAATGTTTAATCTAGTTTGTTTATTAATATAATAAATGTGTGTTTGTGGGATGTATAAAATGTATACAAGTGAAGATAAAGTGGAAAAGCTATAAATGAAATCTTTCACAAAGAGTGCCTGTTCTCTCTGGTTTCTTCATATTAGTATACAAGGAAAAACGTGTCAGACCATAAATTAAATTACCTTATTACCCTGATGACCAGACACAGACAGTTTCTTTGTTATATATACTAGCTTAAAAATTGCCCTATTCGGTGGCATTTAAGCTTGCCGCTGCAGAGGGCTCTTGATTGGGTATTCATCACAATAGGAGGAGGAGATGTGATAGTCAACAATAAACTACAGAAGAACTCAAAATTGATTACTGCATTTAAGTATTGCATTAATATTTAAGCTTACCTTTTAAAAGTTCAATGATAATTCTTCTGCCACCAGTTAATTTAATGACAATTTGATGTACATAGGTCCTTACTTTGCATACAAAACATTATTTTATATGACTTTCACTGGATTTTGCAATTAATTTTGATTATTCCCAAATTTATTTTCAAGTTATAATTGTTATTGTAAGAAAAAATTTATCACAAAAAAATCACATTAAAAAAAAATTTACTGAAAACAATTGCAGGAATGAAAACTTGGGAATCCCAAGTATCAGGATTGCAGGTCTATATCCAGCCCATAATGTTTTTAATTTGCTCACAGAGTTGGCCTGATTCCAAAATGGTATAATATGTTAGGCTACAGCCTCTAGGAGTAAAGTCAAAAAAGTGTGACACACTGACATTCACATTTATTATATATATATATGAGTGCGTGTGTGTATGTGTGTGTGCGTGTCTCTCTCTCTCTCTCTATACATATATATATATTTATAAGGCTGATTGATTTTCATTGGATTTTAAATCAGTCGACCAAAACTAGAATTTTTTTTTATGTATATACTTGTAGATACATATACATAGATACATACATACACACCCACCCAGATATACACATATATTAGAGCATTTTTTATACATGTGCATACATACACACATAAAAGATCTTTTTTTTCTCATACATACTTGTACATGCACACACACACACACATATATATATATATATATATATATATATATATCAGTGGCGACTTCAGGGTCGGTGGGGTGTATTGTTCTTGTTGAGCTTAGCCTGAGTGAGTCAACATTCAAGCATATCTATTTCAAAGCAACAAAATTTTTTCATAGTGCATCATTTTCATTCTTGACTTCAGCTGGATTCAAAATTAATTGTTTTAACTCTGAGCCTCAAAATATTGACCAAAATACATTTCATTATATTTTTCAAAAGTAAAAAGAAAGACAGTAAAAAGAAAGACAGTAAAAAGAAAGACAGTAAAAAGAAAGACAGTAAAAAGAAAGACAGTAAAAAGAAAGACAGTAAAAAGAAAGACAGTAAAAAGAAAGACAGTAAAAAGAAAGACAGTAAAAAGAAAGACAGTAAAAAGAAAGACAGTAAAAAGAAAGACAGTAAAAAGAAAGACAGTAAAAAGAAAGACAGTAAAAAGAAAGACAGTAAAAAGAAAGACAGTAAAAAGAAAGACAGTAAAAAGAAAGACTGAAATAAAATTAACATGGCTAGTCAGGCTATGTAGATCTGAGCCCAATCTGAACTGGAGACATATATTAAGCAATGTTTTTCTTGTTTTAATTTTATAAATAATCTTTTAAAAATCTCTAATGACTTGCATGCCATGTTTTTCAAAGAACATATTTTTATTTCAAATTATTGTTTTTAAATGTCCATTTTAAATAATTTATTCTGTACAGTATGAGGTTTTTTAGTGGAATGTGTCTTTTGAGAAAGGACAAATTAAATTTAGCCAGACCTTAAATTCAGCGAAAATAAAAAGAAAGTGGCAGCTTTAACTCGTCGACTGGAGGGTTGGGATGAGGAGTGTGACTGGGGTAGTGTTGAGGGAATATATCAGTAAGCAGTATTGATCATAAACATACAATAAAATTCACAGAGAGATACATAGACACACTAATGCATGAAGATATATACAATCACACACCTGAGATAGATATACACGTTATTTAAATTAAAAAAAAGAAAGAAAGAAAAAAAAAAAAAAACATATATGGCTTTGTCTTCACTCTTTTTTCTTACATGTCTGGAAAATTTTTTTAAAACAAGTGTTTATTTTTATAGAATTATTACAATTAATATTAAAATACCAAAATGTGGTTTTAATTTCATGTATAGAGATTTTTAAAATGATATATCTTAGCGTAAAAAGGAATCATTTTAGCATCTAAATTATATCAAGAGTATATTTTGTTACAGATTCTAATGAGCCTGACTAATATTGATGACCTGGAGGTGACACTGATTATATATATATATATATATATATATATATATATATATATATATATATTCAGAGTTGTCCTTCTCCTAGACCAGTTGGCATCCAAGGCTATAGAACCCAGTTTGTCCTGCTATTTGCTCATAGCTGGAGGGAGAAGAAGAGGATTCACACCTTTCCCAAGGGCATTAGCACATAAGTAAATGCAATGGATTTGACTCGAATTCAAACTCAGTTCTCAGATTCCTCAATCCAAGCTGCTATCCATTACTCCACCGTGCCTCTTCAAAACCTGCGGAGGATCGTTTGGGGACCTTGTGGCACTTAGTGCACCAGGTCTCTGTATTTGGCCCTTCGAAAAGTGTGGATGGTCCTGCATGAAACCTTCACCACTATAATCAAATCTCATGTGCCATTGTTGGGCTGTCAGTTTCCTGGGAACTGATCTGCTTGACCCTCATACATCAAATTCAATGGGAAAGTCGATGACAATATATATATATATATATATATATATATATATATATATATATATATACATACACACACACATGTATATGTGCCTCCTCATATATATATACATGTGCACATATGTACATGCATAGATCAGAGCCATTTTTTTAGTTTGTGAGGTACACTGTGTTATGGGCACAATAGGATGCCTGGTTTGTCATATATATATTAGAACTGATGGTGTTTTGATTTTTTTTTTTTTTTAATTAACAAACACCAAGTAGATCTTTGCTTAAATATAATAATATATATGAAAATATAATAAATGCATGAAAGTATGTTCAGAAACAGTAAAAAGAAACAAACTTACAAAAATAAATCAATGACAAAACTATAAATAAGAAAAAAGGGATTCTGTTCACACCTTGATAATTATAGATCTAAATCTACCTGGAGAGTACAGCAGAGGGACCACCTTGCCCAATGTTTATAACAACATCAATAATGCTGATTACGATTATGATGATTGTAAGCACTTCTAGTTCCACTAAGGAATACTGGGAGCAAAACAGATCAAATAGCAGTTTGAATAAGATAGTTGTTAAGTTTACCACATCTCGTGTTGTCTTTATGTTATTTTATTTTTCAAGTGGCCAGTCCTATATAATTTATATTTCCGCCCTAAGCCCAGATTTTAATAGAGCAAGAATAATGTTTTGTGGCTGGTGTCTATAAATAAAAGCAAGTATGGGGATACAAAAAGTTGAGAAAACTAATAGAAAAAGAAACCAAAATAAAATAGTTAATTATAAAGTATAAAAATGCTTAGGGCTTGAGATTGGAATTTGTGAGAGCTGAAACCCTTACTTATAATTTGAAAAAGGTAGTTAATTCTTTGAATAACCAAGCGAGCAAAAATGAAGTGAATATTTTCCTATTCACCCAAAATACATGTATTTTTCATCGTTCATTTTTCATACTTCAGAAAATAAAGAAATACGTGGGTTTATTTAGCCACAGCTAGACAGTTTCATTTATCTGGTTTTGACAAGAGAATTTTTGTTTGAAGAAAAAGCATATATGACAATTCCAGCATCCAAAGTCTTCATAAACAGAAAGGTTCCCACCTGCAGGCACTGAGAAAGAGAGAGAGAGAGAGAGAGAGAGAGTGTCAGCCATCCCTGTCAGTCAGTAAGGCCAGTTTTGTTCCCAGGCCATTAGAGATATGGGGCTGTTAAATGGAAGAAACTTACTTGAAAGAAAGAATGGAAATGAAAGAAGTCATCACTATTGTTAGACAAATCCTTCAAAGTTAATGAATGACCTGAAAGAAAAGAATGCCTTACGTATTGATAAGCATTTGCTTCAGCTTGAAACAAAAGAAAGATAGAATTATATAGAAACTGCCAACTGTAAATAGTTCGTTATCATCTAAAACGTCCCTGTAATTTGAATTTTTTTGCAACTGAAAGTATTGCCACAGGCCTGTCAGATATCCAATTTGACAGGTAAACACAATATCAGTTACGACATAGCAGAGAATAGATTCTAGCATGGGTAAATGCAACATAGCAGGTGTGTGGTAGCATTTACAAGTTGTCATTAGTCCTGAGAAACAGTGGGTGTTGCCAACACAACGGTGACAGTGCAGTCAGTGAAGGGTGCTAAAGAGTCGTTGAGGCCAGACCTATTGTCAGTTTGACACAAATACTGCATACTATATCACATTTTCATTGGAATAACCAATACAAGGATAACAAACTGAATTATTAATGGAATGAAAGAGCATTATTTTAGAACCTTAGACAAACATTAATGACCATTCGTCAAGGTGTTATCTTAGAATCACAAACAACCATTAATAATAATAATGGTGTAAATTAGCCATTTCCATACAGAAAACATCTGACATTCATTGACAAACAATTAGTGTTACTGTTGGTTACAATTTACAAGATTTTTTTCTTAAAACAGCTTATCACTAAATTAGAATTCAAGTTCACTAACTTTTACTACTCTTTCTAGTATTAACAGAAGTTTCCTTCCAAGTCTTTTGATTAGGGTTGTGTGGAAAGTCAAAATCTTGATTAAGTCACTAATTTCTTTGTATTTGTTGCTATCAAAAATCTTTAGTAATGTTTTTTTTTTTTTTGTATTTGGGAAAGATCTTTGTGATTTTCTAGTACCAGTCAATAGGGTCTGATAGGGGATTGTTTTATATAAAAACCCCAGACAAACAATTCCACAACAATGCTTTTTCTCAGCCCTTCAGACAAGCAGTAATATCTCATAAAAAGAATTTGTCTCAGCCCTTCATACAAGCAGTAATATCTCATAAAAAGAATTTCTCAGCCCTTCAGACAAGCAGTAATATCTCATAAAAAGAATTTGTCTTAGCACTTCAGACAATCAGTAATAATCTCACGAAAATATTCCTATCAAGATATCAAAGATTAATAATCCTGCAATAATGCTATATCTTAGAATTTCAACCACTAATAACTTGATGACAGTTCTTTATCTCATAATTTCAGACAGACATTAATAACGATGTGACAATACTTTATCAAAACTTTAGAGAAATAATATTAATAATTGAAGATATTTGAAGATCTTCTTACATCAGATGAATTAAGAGCATGAGAAGCACTTAAGTTAGTCTGCCATGGCTTCCTTGGTAACACACAGACACCAGGTTACCAAGATTGTATCAAGAAGTTGTTACAGGCTAATGAGGATATGGGATGTCAAATGTCACTCAAAATTCACTTCCTCTACTGTAATATTTAGATTCTTCTCTCTGAATCTCAGAGCTGTGAGTGGTGAGCATGGAGAAAGATTCCATCAAGATATTACTAAGCTGGAAAGAAACTACCAAGGTTGGTAGAACCCCAGCATGATGGGTAGCTTCTACTGGATGCTCCTGCACAGCATACCAGACACAAAGTACATGAGATCATCCAAAAATTCACTTCTGTCTGCTGTACTATGATGTGTATGTATGGTATTATCCAAGTAATTTAATTCTATCAATACTCTATATGTTTTTTTTCTGTAATATACCTTTGTAACAGATAATAGAGGAGGTATGGTGGAGTAATGGATATTGGCTCAGATTGAAGAATCAGAGAGCCAAGTTTGAATTCCACTTGAATCCGTTACATTCCATGCTAATACGCTTGGGAAAGGTATGAATACTTCTCTTCTCCCCCCAGCTATGGGTAAATAGCAGGACAGATCAGGTTCTATAGCCTTGGATGGTAACTGGTCTACCGCAGAAAGAAATGACAACGTACAGCAGGAAAAAAATCTGCCTTGTCAGTCATGTATCAAAAGATACATGATTGCCTAAGCGTGTAGCACGCATCGCACATAACTGATTGAATAGATAAAATAAACATGCATATAAATTTATATGCTGTATAATAAAAATGTGATATATGAAAACAAAAACAAAACTAGGTGTTGTTAGAAATTCCTCATTCATGACATCAAAATAAGTAAAAAACACCTATTCACATGCTTGCCTCAAAGAAAAAAAAATGTAAATCAGTAATTTTCTCCCATCTTATGGATAACCTCATGTGTTCACTTTCACACAAATATTCTTGGGTAAGGCATGAATCTGTTTTCTTCCCTCATCTACAAGTTAAACAGCAGGGTAGACTGGGTTCTCTTGCCTTGGGTGGCAGCCAGTCTAGGAAAAAAAAAAAACAGCTGAATTCCAAACCATAGAGAAAGCAATGAGAAACCTCTCCACTATCTTTTTAAAGAATCCATGGCAGTTTACAGATAAAGAAAAAGAATCTGTGGAGAGCCATGATTGCCTACATCCAAAATGGACATGGCGTAGATGACTACTCCAAATTCCAAACCACAAAGAAGGCAATGGGAAACTACTCCACTATCTTTCCAAAGAATGCATGGCTGTTCACAGATAATAAAGAAAAAGAATCTGTGGAGAGCCATGTTTGCCATGTCCATTCAGGATGTAGGCAGAGATGACTATCCTGAAAGAAAGGCAACAGAAAATCTAGATTCACCTGAACAACATACTGTACAGAAAGTACACAAGATCATACAAAAAAAAAATTCACTTCTGACTGTCTGCTGTATTATGATGTGTATGTATGGTATTATCCAAGTATTATTATGTAGAGACAACACCAGAAAATCACTCCACTATCTCTCCCACAAATGCATGGCAGTTCACAGATTAAGGAATCTGTGGAGAGCTATGATCGCCTACACCCTGAAGGAAAATTGTACTATAAAAAGTAATTAGAAAGCTGTGCATGGTACAGAAAGTTCAAAATCCCACTTAGGCTATTGCATTTACTTTCATAGAAATGCCCTTAGAGAAAGTCACGAAAACTTCTCTTCCCTGCCCTTCCCAATTTTAGCAGAAATAGCGGGGTAGACTGGGTGATCTAGTGATCAGTGATTGTTTACATCCCAAATGGACATGTTATTAAAAAAAAAAAAAAAAAAAAAGAAAAAAAGAAGAATAATAACATGAGGACTAATATGTTGAAATGTGTCACTATTTGCTTTGAGAAAACCAAGTGCATGTTTAAAAAGCCAGGAAATAAATGCTAATAAAGATCAATCATTTAATTGTGACAACTGTCATATGTCGTGTTTTTTTTGTTTTCTTTAATGAACAAAAAACAAACTTGTATTGAAACTTATACAAGTGAATAGCATTTGAATTTTCACACCTTTTCAACTATTTTAAATAGAATAAGCTATTGTATGTATATGTTGGCTGATGGATAGATACAGGAGTGGTGATCGTACCCGAGTACAGTTGCTTAACCAAGGGATATAGATGATTACAGTTCCTGGTTCTGACACGTGTTAACCAATGTTGTCAATTATATGAGACAACCAATTATGACATAGGGCTTATAATCTAAACGAAATACCACAAGTTTTCTTTTTGTTTTTTAATTAATTCACTCAAAACAAGACAATAACGCCATTAAGATACAAGGGGCTACTGGAAGTGAAAGAGAAGGAAAAGACTTTAAAAGAAACTGGAAACCCAATTCTAAACAGGAAACATATTATAAACCCCTACTCCTGTCCAAAAAGCCAAAGAAGAATGTGAACCAAATGATAGGCGAACCTATCTATTCCACTTATGAAAAATAGTAAAAATTTCAGAATTTAGAGGGAGATGTTAAAGTATAGAGTTGTAAAAAAATTTAAAAAGAATTGGAAACTCATTCTTAAATAGGAAACCAGGTATATATTCCTGTTCAAAAAACTGGGGAGGAGTGTGAACTGGACAATAAGTGAACCTAGTGCCTTCATCTTTGTTATCACAACATATTGGCCACTGTACTTTCCAGCCTGTATCAGATGCTTGTCAATCTGGGTAACCTTCAGGGAGTTTTGAACTGAACCCGTTATTTCATCTACAGAGGTAGCCTGTTCTCATTCTGCTGTTCATGTCTAGGGATATCTTGTCTAATTATTTAATACTACTCAGTTAACCCTCACTGTTTACACTGAGTCCAAGTCCACACTACTTGGCCCAAGGATTGAACTTCTGATGTTACAAAAATCACAAGCCAATGCTTTAATTCACTAGGGTTTCAAATTCCATGATGCTTACTCAGATCAACAAGCACCTGACAAAAGCCGAAGGGCATAGTCAATGAAACGATGTGTTAACAGAGATGAGGATATTAGCCTTATTGAGCACTACTTAAATAGAGTGGTTCCTTCATTAAAAATAGGGAAAAATTTGGAGGGGATAATTTATGTAGATTATCATTCTTAAGAACTTCCTTAGGCTGTAAGCCTTGTCAGAATAAAAAACACTGATTTTTTTTTTCCCGTAAATTAATAAAATTATGTATCCATTTATTGTTCATTTAAGATAAATAATTATGAACCTCCAATGTTAGTACAAGTTCTTCTGAAAAAATCCCATACAAAAATGTTTAGAAAGAAAATTTTAAGAGTACAGAAAAAAAAAAAAAATTTAAAAGTTTAAAAAATTAAAAACAGACATCAATGATGTTATACTTTGAAACTTGACATCTGTAAATGCTAAGTCCAATAACTTTATAAAAGTCAGGGGACTGATTTCACATTGATATTATGAACAGGATTCCTTTCTAAAATGATAAATATTTTTTAATTCTGACAAGTGTTGTGGCCTAAAGGAGGTCTAAAGAATGCTAATGTACAAAATTTATTTTTAAGACAATTGTCCTTCATTTTTTTTTTTTTTTTTTTAACGAGTGGACCATTTTATTCAAGTATTGTCTTTTCATGTAAATATTAGCTACTCATCCCAAAAAACAAAAAACCAGTAAGCACAAATAAATATCAAATTTTCAATTGGAAAGACCATCATATTCTTTAAATAAAAGTACAAGTCTTGTTTCTTTTTTATTATAGAGAAAAAAAAGTTTCATTGTTTGGTTTTTGGCAAAAGACAGACTGATTGTTAGAGCAAACATCCAAGTTAAGCTGCAAACATTAAGTGCAAAAAATGAGTCACTGACAAAGAAACAATCCTGAAGGAAGATTTCAAATGAACTACTTATGTATTTAAGTCAACATGAAGTTTCACTTAGTCTGGCACAAGGCCAAAATAAATGCACGAGGCAAATGGGAAGATTGTGCTGTGTGAGAAAGTCACTGAGAAAAAGGGTACATGTGTTCTGTATGATATGCTGAAGACAAAATTACCAAAATAGAAACAAGTCAGTGGCAGGTGTTGCCATAAATGCATCTCAGATATGCTAATATTGTGTGTCCTCTCCCACCTGTCGACCAATGAAAAAATTGTTCTGTCAGTAAAAGTGGTTGGTGTTCTTGAATTGAAGAAAAGTCATTTTTCTAGCTCGTCCATCAGCTTGCATATTGGATTTCTGACACGTATTGAGATTTGTGAAATTGGACTGATGATTCATGATTTTGACATATCTTTCTGCCCCTGGATGTCAGAGTTTGGACTTGTGATTTGTTTTATTTCATTGTGAAATTGGGCCGCCATATCAATCATTTGAACACATTGTTTGGAAGGAAAAAAACAAAAAAAGTTTAAAGCTTTTTTGCTACATGATGCTCCCATCTTCCAAGTAAGATATTGCCGTGAAGAAAAAAATAATCATAATTCGAAATCTAGTTGTTAGAGGCTTATGGCCACATCACGTTGAAACACCAGATCCTGTAAGATCACCAAAGTTAAGCAGCATCATGTCTGGTCACTACTTAGATGAGTGACTGTCTGGGAATAATAGGTGCTGTAAACTTGGATGTGCGAATGGTGTAATGGATAATGGCTCAGAATTATTAATCAGAGAGCCGAGTTCCAATCACTTAAATGCAAATACCTTTGGGAAAGGGTATGAATACACCTCTTCTCCCAAACCTTAGGTATGAGTTATTTAGTAAGATTCACTAAAACCATTATTATCTCAAGAAAAAAAAATTGTATGCAAACTATTCAGATTTTAGCATTTGAGGTTGATATGCTGCTAAATAAAACCAACCAACCTACCTAGCTGTTAGATCAGTGAGTCTTAACTACCATGTGCTGCGAAATATTCTCACAGTGTGTGTGTGTGTGTGTGTGTGTGTAGTAATGGTACAAAAGCTGCACAAATAGTTGAATAGAAACATTGAAATAAAGTAAGTTTATATTTGTGGGGATCTTGTTTTTAATCTATGGTTTTATTTCATAACATTTAAATGTATACTTTTTGATATTTTCATTTGTTCCTAGGTGTGTGGTTGTTTAAAAAGGTTGAGAAACACTGTGTTAGACTTTGATACCAATATACTATAAGATACCAATATGATATAAGAGAAATTAAAAGTTAACCAATCCTTGTTGATATTATTAGCCTCATACCCACCAACACAATATATTCTAATGAGCAGCAGGAGGTTTTTCACATCTGCAGATTAAAATGAATTCAACCATGGAGCTCATTTATATGGAACTTTATGGTGGAGTTTATTTTCTCCATTTCCTTTCAGTAGTTCTGTTGTCAGCTGCTTGGAGAACCCTTGTCAATATGATGAAAGAATTACCTCTTTTGAATTTTTTTTTATATTCTATCAAAACATTTATCTGGGCTTGAACTCTGTGCAATGGAATTATAAATACACAACTACTAAGGTCAAGTCAAAAGTTATTTCTATTTTGGTGGAACAAATTGTCATATGCTGAAGAATAAAGATGATAAACAAAAACGAATATTATTTACAACTCAACCTAATATCTATCTATCTATCTCAGTTTGTTCTTATCTATCTATCTATCTATCTATCTATCTATCTATCTCTCTCTCAGTCTGTTCTTATCTATCTATCTATCTCTCTCTCTCAGTCTGTTCTTATCTATCTATCTATCTCTCTGTCTATCAATCTATCTCAGTCTGTTCGTATCTATTTGCCTACTTATAACTCAGAGTACATCATAGATAATTCCTGCTGCCAGTTTGCACGTATATACACAAATCCTCTAAACAGTAAATTCTGGCTATTCTCTCAAACTTTACTGGTATATGCAATAGGAAGAGTTGGTCTCAGTTTCATAATGGAGACATGAATATTTTCTTCTGGTGTCAGTAAGCACATGCCTTTTATAAGTTATGTTCTACCCAATTATTTACATTTGAACTAATATCCTCATCTTTGTTTTTATTACAATGTCTAGGATTTGTGCCCTTTAGCCTTCTTCAAGTGTCTGTCAATCTAGGTATCCTTCTGTGAGTTTAATTCCCAGGTTAGTTAGTACAGACTTAGACTCAGTGGAAACCGTGTGATCAATAACCGAGCAGTACCAAATAAGAATTAGACAAGATATCCTTAGGCGAGAACAATCTACCATATTTATATAAATAATCTAAATATATATCTAACAATCCTAAGTAATGTGCTGCAAAATAAAATTTCTTTGTGCTCGTGAATGTTCAAATATCATCTTGAATCAACACTGAAGAAGACGAGATATCCTAAGACATGGACAGAGTAACAAGAATAATCTATGCTTGTAAATTAAATGAAAGTGCTCAGCTAAAGAAAACCAAGATCAGCAGACATCTGATGAAGGCTGGTGGTTACAATGATCAGAATGAGGTGATAAAAAAGATGAGGACAATAACATTTATATAAATCTTATAATTCTGCTTGTCCCTCCCTTAGTTAGCAGGACCATTACATCCTGCCAAGAACTCATAAATAATGAACTATTCCATTTGATCATGTGGAAAACAGAAAAGACATATCAGAGATGTTACTTGGTTTCTGTGAAAAAGTAAAAGACAGAAAGATAGAAAAATTGAAGGGCTTAACGTCTGTTTCAGTAAATTGTAAAAGAATTATAAATTTCAAAACTTAAAAGACTAATTAAAAAACAGTATTCATATTTATAATTGTTATTGTCAATAACTCATAAATAATGGACTATTCCATTTTAATTGAATGGAAAGACAAAAAAGACATAGCAGAGATGTGAAATGGTTTCATTGAGGAAATTTTTTTTTTTTTTTTTTTTTTTTTTACAATTATGTTCACCCTGTACAAGGCTCATGAGCCATTCAAGATAGGTTACAGAGTAAAAGGCACAGTTTATGCAGATATGTAGGGAAGATAACAGTTAATCCCAGACTTGTACAAGATTGTAGTGATTGGGGAAAGCATCCTCTCAGGAGTTGATTCCACAAAGCAGCAGTTCATGGGAAGAAGCTGCTTGAGTGGAACTTGCATCTCACCAGTGGTATACAAATGGAATGAGGGTGATTTAATACAATGTGTAGCATGGCAGGTCTTAGATGTGAAGGTCAGACCTGGTGGAAATAAGGAATGTAGTCTACCTGAACACTTTCTATGGAAATAGCAATAGTTTCGTCTGTGAGAAAGGGCTTGTAGGGTGGAAAATAATTTGTCACCTTCAAGGATGTGGAGATGCTTTTGGAATCTATTGAAACTGGAAAGTGAAGACTGGGGAGTTTCTGTCCATATATGGCAGCAGTACTCCATTTTAGCGTTACATATTACCAGTAGCAGGCCTAAGCCTGACACGATCTGAAACAATTCAAATAAGATAACCCAGATCCTATAAACAGACTTGAACAAAAAGAAATCAGAAAACTCAATTAGCAAATACTTTTACATTATTTTTCAAAATAATGATTATTATTATTATATTTCTATGGTTTGCCAACAGGCAAATATATATTTAATGACGAATAGACTTTGGGCATGTGACCAAATACTTAGCACGTGAGAGTCTTGCCATAGTCGATTAGTCAAGGAGGTGACTTCTAGATAATAATGTCCTGGGGAGATGGGCACAGCATGTGACATCGTTGGAAAATGACCAAGGATCCATATTACAGGTTGGCCAAAGTTTTGTGATTGAGATTTGGGTGATAAAACTGTTTGGAAGCTGTCAAGTCTCAAGTCCTCAACTTATGGCCAGAAAGAAGATTTTTTGCCTCAAATAATAATAATAAAATAAAAAAAAAAGAACACCCATCATCCCAGCAGCCTGGCCACTTGTAGGGAATGTAGCAGCCTGAAGAACACACTATAAATGCAATACTTTCAAAAGAAGGAAAAAAGAAAAAGGAGGAAAAAAGAAAAAAAAAAGGAAGGAAGGAAAAGAAGGAAAAAAAAAGGAAAAAGACCTCATCTGGCTCTAGTAAAGGTAGAGGATAACAGGAGGAATCAGGCACTTACTGGAGCAATACAGGGAACTGAAGATTTTTTCCGGCATCTTTAGTGATGGATCATTTGCAGGAGATCCACTTGAGGATCTCATACATGGGTTGAGTTTAAGTTCCAATAGGTGCTCAAAGCACAAGACCTCCCTGAGGAAACATCTGTTCATCATGATAGGTGAAAGATTAGGGTTCAATCAGCGATGATGGAATGTAACTAGTTTGGTTTGCATGGCATTGAATCTAACCAGCAAGTTTTTTCCCCACTGTGATGTTAGAGCTTAGGTCAGAAGAGAGATTAACTGCCAATCTCTAATCATTTAAAGTTTTGGAGGTGCACCTATATACCACTATCATCAACATAGTATATTCTGATTATTTGGGATTATCTATTAGGCAGATCATTTATGTAGAATAGCAAGAGGGTTGGTTCAAGAAGTAAACCCTGGGGATGCCTGTATTGATGGGTAGGGTCTTGGGCAGCTGGCTGTTAACAACTACTTACGGGGACCTCTCTATTAGGAAGGACTTTATAACTGAAAATACTCTTCCAGCAAATCCATAGCTGGAGGGACAGAAAAGGAAAGGGAAGAGAAGAGAAAGGAAAGGGAAAAGGGGAAAGGGGAAGGGGGAAAGGAAAAGGGGAAAGGGGAAGGGGGGAAGGAAAAGGGGAAAGGGGAAGGGGGAAAGGAAAAGGGGAAAGGGGAAGGGGGAAAGGAAAAGGGGAAAGGGGAAGGGGGAAAGGAAAAGGGGAAGGGGAAGGGGGAAAGGAAAGGGAAAGGAAAAGAAAGAGAAAAGGAAAAGAAAGAGAAAAGGAAGAAAAGAAATGAAGGAAAGGAAGAAAAGAAATGAAGGAATGGAAGAAAAGAAATGAAGGAAAGGAAGAAAAGAAATGAAGGAAAGGAAGAAAAGAAATGAAGGAAAGGAAGAAAAGAAATGAAGGAAAGGAAGGAAAGAAAGAAAAGGAAGAAAGAAAGAAAAGGAAGAAAGAAAGAAAAGGAAGAAAGAAAGAAAAGGAAGAAAGAAAGAAAAGGAAGAAATTTAAAAAAAGGAAGAAATTTAAAAAAAGGAAGTGATTAATGTCTTCTGCAAATGCCCCATAAATAATGAACTATTCTGTTTTGATCATGTGGAAAACAGAAAAGATATCAGAGATGTTATTTGGTTTCAGTGAAAAAGTAAAAGACAGAAAGATAGAAAAATTGAAGGGCTTAACGTCTGTTTCAGTAAATTGTAAAAGAATTATAAATTTCAAAACTTAAAAGACTAAATAAAAAAACCAGTAATCATATTTATGATTGTTTTTGCAATATTTTGTTAAAATTGTTAAGCTCAAAAGATGAGATACGGAAATTCCTATGGATATTTTATTGTCAAAGAATTGATGTTGAACTTATTCAATCATTAACTTAATTAAAATTCATCAGAATATTAAAATAGAAAAACTGAAATCTTCATGGGTACTTTCAGCATAAATAAATATTATTGTGTTTATAGTATATACATAATCTCACATTTAGCAGCCATGATGAATTAAATGTTTCTTTAAGCCAAAAAAAAAAAAAAATTTCTAACTCAGTTTCATGGAGTTACATCCAGAGTAAATTATAATAAAGACTGCTTACATTTGACATTTAGACATTAATGGTCCAGCTATTTGTTTTTGCTTCATACTCTAAAATGGATTTTTCTTTTAAGCAAATCAATAGAATAAATAAAAATAAAATCTCATGGGAAATAAAACCTTCAATATCCACTGTCACCAGTTTTGGTCCAGTTATTTACTAGTAAACATTTTATATTGCTGCGCTTATGTTTTTAAATATGCAAGGTCAATAATAGTCACAGACCAAAAGATTTTGAAGCAGTAATATTTTTCTATACACTGTGTCTTTTCAGGACATAGGCAATCATGGCTCTCCTAATCTGTTCTGATAACTAATTATACAAACTTCTTAAATAAGTTACTTACCGTTTCCCTCTGTTCCTTTTGCCTTCAATATATCCTGTGAATATCAAATTCTTAAAGACCTCTTTCTTGTTATATCCCCTAGGAATTTCAATTCTTTCTGATACTAAGTATAAAAATCCTTTTTTCTGTTTCTATTTTCCTTAAAATTTTATCATTGCTCACATGTTCAATCCATGGTATTCTCAGCATCTCTCTGTAGAACTATATTTCTGTTGTCTTGTCTCTCCTTCATCTGAGGAGATTGTCCAGCATTCACTGCCATATAGGAGGATTGATATTATATAACAGTTTAGCACTCTTTTCTTTTTATGCAATGAATTTTTTTGTTTAAGACTTTGCTTAGATTTTAGAAGGCAACTTTCCCTATTTCCTTTGGATTTTGGTGTCATTTTAATTCAAATAAGACATACAAGCCAAGTCTTTTTGTTAAGGCAGCACTGGGATTAATCTCACAAAGCAATGTAGTTTGTTGCCCGACAAAGGATTTGTCATAATGATTTCATACAAGGCTTGACAAGACCAGACCCTCTTCCTGACAATCACAGTAGTCCAAATACATTGAGTGTTTTTATTGAGACACCATCTAAAAAGGTGGCCATTCAATGCTTGAGACACCATTCTTATCTTATATAGGTTGGCTGTTGGCTTCCTATAAGCTCATCCGCCCTTTGTCTTTTGTCTTGTGGGATGATATGACACCCTTCTCACCAGCAGAAAAGCTAGTGGGAAGATTGTTTAGATGTCAATCACCCATCCATGTGACAGTTTGTACTGGGTTACATACTACCATCTGAAACAATTCAGATAAGAATCAAAAGACACCCAGATCCTATAAACAGAGTTAAGCACAAAGAAATCAGAAAACTCAATTAGTAAATACTTTTACATTATTTTTCAAACTAATGATCATTATTATATTTCTATGGATTGCCAACAGGCAAATATTTATTTATTGAATAGACTTTGGGCATAGGACCAAATACTTAGCATGTGAGAGTTTTGCTATGGTCAATTAGTCAAGGAGGTGACTTCTAGATAATGATGCCCTGGGGAGATGTGCACAACATGTGGCATCGTTGGAAAGTGACCAAGAAACCATATCACAGGTTGGCCAAAGTTTTGTGATTGAGATTCGGAAGATAAAACTGTTTGGAAGCTGTCAAGTCTCACGCCATCAATTGATGGGCACAAAGAAGATATTTTGCCTTGATTAGTGAGCTATCTAAAAGTAAAACACTCATCCTCCAGCAGCGTGGTCACTTGTAGGGAATGTAGCAGCCTGAAAAAAAAACCACTATAACTGCAAATACTTTTAAAAGAAGCAGAAAAAGGAAAAGAAAGAAAAGGAAAAAGGAAAAGAAAGAGGAAAAAAAGGAGAAGAAAAAGAAAAAGAAAGAAGAAATACCGAAAAAGAAGAAAAACGGGGAAAAGGAAAAAAAGAAAAACGGGGAAAAGGAAAAAAAGAAAAACGGGGAAAAGGAAAAAAAAGAAAAACGGGGAAAAGGAAAAAAAAGAAAAACGGGGAAAAGGAAAAAAAAGAAAAACGGGGAAAAGGAAAAAAAAGAAAAACGGGGAAAAGGAAAAAAAAGAAAAACGGGGAAAAGGAAAAAAAAGAAAAAAGGGGAAAAGGAAAAAAAAGAAAGAAAAAAAGAATAAATAAAGAATAATAATAGAAAAGGTCATATGAAGTTGTAATCTGCTAAGACAGCAGTACAACATTTACATCAAAGATTGGCATTTTCTGACATTCTAAAGAGGCATAAGACCAGCAGGTATCTTTTCACCAGACTTCTTTACAGTAAGGTGATCCTGAGAGGACTAGGAATTATTATTAGTAGACACAATGTTAACAAAATAAGATCTACAGATGACACAGTGTTGATAGCAGACACAGAAAAGAAACTACAGGAACTCATAAGGAAGGAAAGCAAAAAGAAAAGACTGAACAATTGTAAGAGAACAAAATATATGGTTGTCAGAAAGGGGAACATACCAAGATATTGACTATTAGAAATGCCGAAATCAAGCAATTATAAAAATTTAAATATCTTGGAAGTGTTTTAACAGAGGACAGAATGTGTGACACTGAAATCTAGAGGCATACTGAAATAGTGAAAGATGCTTTTCAGAAGCTAAAACAATAGTATTAAAATACAGAAAAATTAGAAACAAGGAAAAGTGTGGTGAACTGTTACGTAATATCAAACCGCCTGCAAGACAGTGGATGCTGGACAACCTCCTCACAGCTGAAGAAATTTTGCATATTGAACATTTGTGAAATTGGTTATAAAATCTACATCACTTTGAATATCTTGTTTGAATTTTAATAAATAAATTTGAGGTCTATTTATTTTCATTTGCTTGGAACATCTAGTTACTCAGATATTCACATTTTAAATTATGTCAATTTTTGAGGGACACCCTGTATGCATGAATGTATCTATATTATTTATTTTAGGATAGTAAAACAAAAACAAAACAAAAAATCGTTGAGAAAAAAAAAAAAAAAAAAAAAAAAATAGCTAAATAACTACAATTCTGTTTCAACACTACAAATGTCTCCTCAGGCTTTGGTGAACTAATGGCGAGTGAACAATTATTTCAATTTCAAAAAACAGAATACTTCCTCTTTTTAAGAGAAAAAAATAGATTTAATACTCCATTTATTCTTATTTTACTTGGAGATTATATATATATATATATATATATATATATATATATATAGGGAAAAAAGACAATAGGAAAACTGTAGTTTTAGTCGTTGCTAATGTGGGCTTTCTCAAGGCAAAAAACGAAATGAATTATTGAAACAAAGTATCTATAAACAAAAACAAAATGTCGTTAGCAACTAGAAGTATTTAGAAACACTATTGTATATTCATATAGTCTTTTTTTGCCTTGAAAAAAATCCATATTGGACAAAATGTGTTGGCTAAAACTACACCGTTTTCCTATTGTCTTTTTTTCCTTTATACATATTGTCTTTTTCTACAGATTAATTCTGAGAAATATATATGTGTTCTGAGTTCTGAAATGAACTTGGGTCCTAACAGTTGTTCAAGGCAAAGAGAGTAAAATCATTCATCATGGCTGGAGAAAACTCAGGCTTTGGTGGTGATGAAATGTTACAAGCCAGTTTCTTCACTTCCATTGAGCATGTCAGAAAGAGTCAGGTACTTTCTAGAGTAGTATAAGGTATCAACCATTTTCCCTATCATCTTTAACAATGAACTGTATATATCATAATTTTAAAGTCTTAAACTTTTTATGTCTCTTTACCATGACAAGTTTCTCAGAATACAAAAGATAACATACCTCCAAGCATAAATAAAAGGTTCTAATTTAAATATCTGGATATTAAGGGAGATAATTTAGGGATCATAGGTTATTTCCCTTGAACTCTACTATGAATGCAAAATGGTGGTTAATGTTGAGGTGACCAATGGCCTGAATATACATTTGCTTCAGTATTATTGTCCCTAAATATGGGCATGTGGCTGAATAGTTAGAATGTTCACTTTCTGACCATGAGACCCAGGTTTAAATGTCACCTGAGTTGATTTGTCAGGAAGTTGACTGCTTCGGTCTGGGGGAGGCGATCCTAGTGTGCGGCACATTTGGAAATGTACCTGAAAACCATATCACAGGTTGACCCAAGCCTTCTGTTTGAAAATGGGTAGACAGAACTCTTTGGGAGCCATCAATGGTTGTGCTAGCAAAAAGTCACAAGTCATTGTGACCGAGAATTTCTGTGTGCTGGCCTTGTTCAGAGTATTGATCATGCCAGATAAGACACTCTCTTCCAGAAATTATAACTAAGGTTCACTCAGCATAGTTGTAGTATAAGCCAGAAGTGGTCTCTGTGGGTTTTCAACAAGCAGAAATGTGTCTGAGCTGGTGTCTGCAATAGGGATTGCCTAGCTGCCCTAGTAGACAGGTATCCTTGGATATATGGCCAGCCATATTTTTATTGCCCCTAACAAGCAAATCAAAGATTGCATTTAAGTCTTTTATGTGCCATATTCATTCATAACAGGGACAATTATGGCTCTCTACAGCTTCCTATCCTTTGTAGCTCTTAACAATCTTTGTCTTTTTACTATCCCCCCAACTCCCTGTTCTGTCAGCCATTTAAACAAAGTTTGTTATGTAGGTTACTTGCTGTTTCTCTCTCTTTTTCTTGCTTTCAATGTGCTGTGAGTGTTAAATTCTCCAAGCTCTCTTTTCTCATTATATGTTCCACAAATTTCAACTAACTTTTTGATTCAAAGCATCCTTCCTTTGCTATTCGCCCTTTCTAATATTCTATTTTTCATCCTAAAAAGAACAAAAAGAAATTCTAATAAATTATGGTCGGTAACTAAACTGGCTCCTCCAATCTTTTCAGTAGGGTACAAGTTATGGCTGTAGGATGAATGAAACGAACTATCAAAAGGTGGAAAAACTATTGAGCGAACAGTCAGCCTATTGGATAAAATCATTGCGGAGAAAGCAATGGGGAAACAATTCCACTATCAGTCCCAAGAAAATTTATAGCATTTCACAAACAAGTCAACATGACATTTATTTCTGAGGACTATGTTAATGGCATTTATATGCTAATAAAATTGTGAAGAATTTGTAGTGTTAGATTCCTGAGTAAGACTGAAGAATACAAATGTGATAAAAACAACAAAAATTTGCCTTTTTTTATATCTTCATGGTAATTGTTCTGATGAATTTTCCTTTTGTAAATATTCATTAGAGTTTAATTTTTAAAAGTTGTTATTTTTATTCCTCAACCACAGAAAAATTGTACATATGAGGACTAGTTAAGACTTCATAGAGACTCTGGGGTATTACGGTGACTGTAATAAGAATGGTAAGTAAGAATATACTGTTTTGGTGTAAGGAATACCGTGGTATATTTGGGTCAGTAAGTGCAGCTAGCTAAGTTTAATTATAAGACAGATGAAAACCAGCCTTCCCCATCCCTGCTTTTTGGCCTTGTGCCACATTTTTGTATTTTACAAAATATATATCACTTTCCTGTATGGTACCTAGACATTATGAATTTAAGTACAGTACTAGATTGGCAGCAAGGTCTCATTATTTTACAGATAAAATGGCTAGATGCTAACAGTTTCTTCTATCACACTTCTATCAATACTTCCAGCTTCTTGCTTTCCACTTAATTTTGATTTTCAAAAATTTAAATGGAATGTCAATTGTTATTTTCTATCTTTTTAATTACTGTTCTTTTATTGTTCTCTGTCCTAAAAATATTTTGTCTTTATCTGTCTATATTTTTTTTGTTATATTTTCTTACACTCAGTAACCCCTTGTGCCTTAGTGTCTTTATTGCCTTACTTCAGGTGAAATGAAAAAAAAAAGTTTGAAAGAATATTTGAGTAACATCTAAAACACTTCAATGAGTTTTTTTTCGGAGAAAAAAGTTTGCCAACATTCAAGTGTACCGAAGAAGTTTTTCACAATCTCCAAAATTTAATTGAATACTGATACGAGATAAGAGGGGCAAAATGATAAAAATATTTTCAAATGGACAAAGTTGATAGATAAGAAAAGAACTTCTAAACATTGACTGCTGTGAACAAAGTTTTTGTGAAAAACAAACTGAAGTTGGTAAAAGAAATGTTAGTGTTACATGCACTTGTCTTGGTATTCACCCATAGTAGGTAATCAGCTACGGCCAATGATTGTATAGTTACTGCAAAAGTTCCAAGTCAATATTTTGCAATAGGGACTCAAGCCTTTTTAACCCATAGAATTCCTTTGCTTATCCAGAGAATCAGCTAGTCAAGAATGGCAAACCACTGGTTAGAACTCTAACAACCCAAATTGCATGTGGATGATTTAAACCATGGACATAGTGATGGACTTCCTTAGTGAAGTAAAGCAGAATGTGGTAATAAGATTTTGGCTAATTAGCCAACATTCTCTCTCTCTCTCTCTCAAACAAGTGAAAAGGGAAACTGTCAGCCTTTGATGCAGTCTATGATGCAGAGTTTGTGCCTGGAGAATCAACACAAAATGTAACGAATGATTGCCAAGTAAAGGAACAGAGCCAGTCTGACTGACTATTTTAACAAGAGCAGGGAGAAAAAAAATGTAACGGTAATATTAGCCATTTCCTTATAAGGAAACATTCAGTATACATTGACCAAGCAGCTAGTGCTAGATTCAGTTGAAATTTATAGATTCTCTCAAAACAGGTTTTCAGGAAAATAGGTTTTTCAAGTTCAGTAACTCTTTCCAGTATTGATGGGGGATTTCCTTCCTAACTTTTCATTTGAAGTAGTGTGGAATAACAACATTTTGATTATGTCATTATTTTCTCTTCAAGTAACAGGTGTTATCCATTTTCATTGTTGTTGAAAGTCCTCACATGATGTGGTTTCTGTTATTTGGTACAGTTCATTGTGATTCTGTACTGCCAGTCCACAAGGTTTGAAGAACACTGCTTTTAATAATAATAATACAAACTACAGAGAGTGCTATATAAGAACTGGTAAAACTAATCTCTGAGGGGATGTTGAAAAGTTCTTGGCGTGACTGACTCACCAAATGACCAAATATGGAAATTTCTGCACTGCTAGCCACTGTACCATCCAGTCTTATAGTTTTTTTCTTAAAACCATATCACTTCCTTCAAAATAACTTTTAAAAAAAGAAAACATCAATAAATATTTATAAAAGGAAAGTTCATCAGAACAATTACCATGAAGATATGTATAAAAAAGGCAAATCTTTGTTGTTTTATCACATCTGTACTCTTCAGTCTTATTCAGGAATCTAACACTACAAATTCTTCACAATGATCATGGCTCTCCACACATTCCTTTATCCTTATCTGAATTGTCATGACTTCTTGAGAAAGATAGTTTCCTCCATTTCCTTCTACTTGGGATTCAAAATTTTCCTTTTCTTAAACTGGTTACTGCCCAGATAGATAGGGGAAGAAGAGATTGATTAACGCCTTTCTTAAAGGCATTTGTGTGAAAGTGAATGCAAGTGTCTAAGTTGGAGTTTGAACACCACTCTCTGATTCCACTTTCTGAGACAATAAATGTTACATTACTTGTATGGCCTTACTTATAGCCAGATCCAATTCAAATCTTTGATTGTATTACCAATGACCAGAGAGTTTTCTGATATATTATTTACAATAGGACTAATGTCTTTACCATTTTTTTCTTTCTTTTTTTAGTATCACAACATTTTGGCTGTTATGACCTCCAGCCTTCTTTCAGGTGTCTGTCAATCCAACTAACCTTCAAGCTTTAAGGTATGTCAAACTGAACCCTTTATTCAATCTATGGGATAGATGGTTCTCGTTCCATTGTCTATGTCTAGGGATATCTTATCTTGTTAACATTCCTAGACATGAACAGTGGTACGAGAACAATGTACCCACTTTAGATTATTTAACAGGTTTGGGGAGGTTTACCCTTTAGGGTACCCACCATCCACTGGATTAAAAGACACCAAAAGCTCAAGGGGCACAATGTCTAAAATGTTGTGATAATGATAAAGATAAGGACATTTAAATGAAATGAAATTTAAGGGAATGTTTTATTTCCATGATTGATCAGGGTAAAGAGTATCAAAATCCAATGGTATAAAATTTGGTAATTTTTCTGTTATTTTGTTACATGCGTACTAAAGTGACAAAACTTTTCATGTTATTTGTAGACTAACAATACAATAAACAGCACTTACCGGTGTAAGGGTTCCAGCTAGCGTCCAGCTGGCAGAAAAAAATAAAGCAGGTTGTAACTCAATACAAATCCTGCAAACTAACTGATGAATCAAGCTGGTATTTATATAGAAATACCTCCACTCTGGTACCAGCAGCCAATCACAGCCCAAGCAATGGACTATTCCACTTTAGCCCAATGAGATGCTCTATGGGACAATAAATAGCTCTCTTTCTCAAGGTTGAATTACTATTCACTTAGCTTGCTCCACAACTGAGTGTTTATCTCAACCATGTGATTTCTCTACATTATTGTTCATCAAAATAAAGAAAATAAATTCAATCAAAAAAAAAAAAAAAAAAAAAAATGTATGTGGGGAAGGTTTTTCCTTCAGGAATGCTTGATGGGGGTGGGGAGTTGAAAAGAAAGGTAACACCATCATAAGCTTGACATGGTGAAAGAAGGTCAAAAAGATCCACTACTCTGGTATCACATCTGATAGCTTTGAAATGACTCTCCGAGCCAAAAACGTGATTAAAATAACAGAAATTTAAGCGGATTATTGTCCCCCTCTACCCTCCCTGGTCATCCAAATATCCAATACCCACAGCTGATCGAATAGGTGATCGCTTTGCCTTATCCCATGTTGTGGTTTGCTTTGATCATAAGGTGGCCAAGATTGAATTGTTGTCAGGTATCGTATTAGGTTGGTCCAAGCTGGGTGAAAATGCAAAGAAAGAAAATAATATTTGAATAAAAAAAAAAAAATACTATCTTTATACGAGGTCTTTCGTACAACAGTTGGTTTAAAGTTTAGGAGTTCGCAAGCAGACAATTACTGGCCCAACCTGCTTCTAAGTTGGATGTGACACTTTGTTGACTTTGTAAAGTTTGGCACAAGGCAGATATTGGAAGCTCTTGTTAGCAGATTATCACATGGGATGTCTCGCGTTCGGTGGTTGGAACATTCTCTCAGGACAATCTCATTTCTTGCTTCAAGGTATTCGTATTTATTGACACTTACCCAAAACTGGTGTAGGGTGTGAGGTGGCTGGGTATTCAGTATTTTCTACCTGTCACAAAGAACCCTATCTCTATTGTCTGGGTTCTGAGAAATTAATTACTTCCCAATTTGGAAGTCTCCCCCTTTCCTCAGGTGACAGTCAAATTCCTTATTCTGCACCATAATTTTTTCCTTATCTTCTTAGCATCTCCCACTAATACTCCTCAGTGGGCGTGGGCAGCTTTTTTGGTGTCTTATCTGTGCCAACTACATCGGTCACAATCCACCAGCAAAGATTAATTCCAAGTTCGTTAATCAAAAGTATTATTATACCAAATTTATTGTCCTACAAGCAAATTTTCCAAAATCAGTGTTGGTTTGTTCTTGTCTTAAGTTGAACACAAAGCAGATGGCCTCTTCCTTCTCCTTTGGGTCCTCATCAGGTACATTCTCCAAAGAAAACCTTTATCTCCAAATTATATCATCCATTAATGTCAAAATATTGCCATATGTGACCCCGTTGTAAAAATTAAGTATTGTTTTGAGCCAGCCATCTGTTTTTTTTTTTGTTTTTTTTTTTAAGAAATTTTGGCTTTCTAAAAAATAAAATCTTCAATATTTCCCATGATAGTTTATCAGTATATGGGTACATGCTATCCAAAAACATTATTATTTACCAGTAACAAATAGTGTCACATTAATACGCAGTCAAATTAAATGAAACATTATTTTGTACCAACACCATAACCGAGTCAGTTAAGTGCTATATGTGATACACACTTGGGTGATCTTGTCACTTTCAATTCATGATTGACTAGGCAGAAGATTTTCTTAGACTGTTTTCCAACCAATGCTATAGGGTCCAATCTGTCCTGCTATTCAACCCATAGCTTGGGGGAATGACGGATTCATACCTTCTCTAAGGGTATTTGCATGTAAGTGAATGTAATGAACCCAACTTGAAATTGCTCTTCAATTTCTCATTCTGACCTGTTCCAGATAACTGTATATTTACTGAAATTTTAGAACCAAACTGACACCACCCAATAGCAATTGATCTAGTATCTTACTTGGTACACCTACAAATATGAACTTATTTATCATCCTAAGTACACCAGCTATATGATTCTTCTCCATAACAGGTGTACTGGACATGTGAATGCAACAAATTAAAAAATAGAAGTAGTGTTTCAGTAAAATAGTCCCAAAATATTTTACTACAGGTGTATGAAAATAGCAAATCTTCATAGAAATCATGAAATTTACTTGAGAATATAATTGTATTCATGATGTCTTTGGTTTTGGTATCCCCCGCCACAAATATATAAGTGAAGTACTCTTTATGCACACAGCTTGAGCTGCATGTATTTGCTGCCTAAAAAGATATCAATACTTTTGACAGACTTTAAACCAGGTCAATAATCTTTTTCTGTAAGATAAGACAGAGATCTGCATGTATTAAAAAAAAAGGAGAAAAAACGAAAATGCATGCGTGCTATTTTTCAATTTTTGCAAGCAAACTCAAAATAATCGAACCGTAGAGTAATTGGCCATAGTAAGTGCAAAATTATATATATATATATATATATATATATATATATATATATATATATATAGAGAGAGAGAGAGAGAGAGACAGAGAGAGAGGTACCTCCACTAATTCAGTATATGTAAGGTTTAAAATGAATTTTTAAAAATAAAAAAGCCTTCATGAAGCTTTCATTTTAGCATTAATTGAAAGCTAAAGTATTTAAAATTTACTATTTCCAGTAAGCAAAATACTCTGTGGTGTATTCCAAACAGAAATCATATTGATTGGAATTTATTTTTGTTTTTTCATTAAAATCGATCAAAACAGCCATTTTTGTCACATTTGTAAACAAAAGTTAATTCTCAGTTTTAAAAATTTTGTAAAAATAAAATATATATTTCTGAAACATTATTTGAGGTAAATTAGCAAATTTAAAGTTAAATTAATCTGATTTGAAACAAATTTTACTCATAGCATAAAATGTTGTATACAAAGATTGCTTAACTATGGGGTCTTGTTTTCCTAATGTGTTAATTGATTTGTTTACATCTGATTGACAGCTGAACATGTTCATAGTTAAGTATGGTGAAGCAGATGATAAATTGTTTTTTTTTTATTGTAAGGGATGGGGACAACTCTTAACACATGTCATTTAAATTCTAGATTTATCGGTTTGTACATACTTCAGAATTTCTGCATGTAGTCACACATACAAAAACAAATAAAATTCTTTTAAAAATAATTGGGGTTGTTAAATTGTAATAAGTGTTACAATACATGATTAGTACATATAGTTTTAATAACAATATTTTCTACAAATTATCCCATTGAAAATGAATTTTAAAATTCAAAATTTTTCTACTTTACAAATCATTCAATTTAAAATTGTAAAAAAAATGTAAACAAATCTTGCAAGCATTCATTTTACATTAAAAATTTTTCTTCAGACAATATTGTCTTTAATATATATTATTCATAAAAGCATCTATAATGAAATAACTTCTTAGTTTTATTGATTTTTTTATTCTTCAATTAAGAACAGATTTTCAGTAAGAGTCCGAGTATGTAAAAAAAAAAATTCTTTAAAGAATTCTGCTTTTAACTAATATAGTCACTAAAAAATATCTCATTGCATTTCTTAATTTTTTATAAAATTAAGTAGGCAAAAACATGTAAAACAAAAAAAAAAAATTTAACAAGATTTTCTTTAAAAAAATTCAAAAATAATTTTTCATTTGTGAATAAATCCTGAAAATTTAATTAAAATCTGATAATTATTTGATTTTTGTAAGAATTTAAAAATTAATGTCTGCCATTGTAAAAAAGAGGCCAAAATTTTCTATGCTAAAAGTTAAAACTGCTAATGCAAGAAAAACAAGTTTTGTTTTTTTAATCAAAATTTCAAATGTTCTAAAAAGGAGTAAAAAATTTAATTAAATAATTAAAAATACTTCCTCTTAAAAATAACAATGATTTTGGGAATAAACTTTTTTCATTACATGGCATGCTGATTTTTTAGCATTTTTGCAGAGGTATCTAAATATATATATGCAAGACAAAACTAAGCAAAGTAAGAGTAATTAAGGAAACCAGAGTTCTCACGTAAAATGGATGCAGTCTAGTGATTGTAGCAATCTGACTTCAAGACTAGACAGGACAAAAATATGGCAGATAAGATCGAGAAGTGGTTTGTTTTATTGACTAGAGAGAAATCACAGAATACATCTGTATGATTTATTTATAAATTTGCAGGAGATGTAGATTGGAGCAAATATGAACCAATTCAAAGATCATGGAACATTTTATTAAAAAGTAAAACTCAAAGACTTTCTTTCTATTTTTTGACAAGAAATCAAACAAAAAGGAACAATTTGTTTTTTCTTTTTCACTCATGTCCAAGTGGCGGCATGACAGATACTGCCAAGCAAGTATAAAAAAGTGTTATTTTCTTAAACAGTGAAATTAATATCAACTGGCTCAGATCAAGAAGTCCTGCTAAAGAAAAATGTCCCTCCCAGTAGGAAACAAACATTTACCCCTTTTTCCATCAGAGAAATCAGCTACTATGGCTGAAGTGTGCCATTACCAATTTTGCTAATGTTGTCTTTAGCACAATGGACATTAACGAGAAAGAAACAGAGAAAAAGTCATGCTGATTATTATATAGTAATGATGAATAAAACATAAAACTGCCATTTCTCCTTCTATGTGGGTGTCTATGATATCACATCTTTACCATACTTCCTGTCATCAAGTCATACAAACTCATTAGGTTCATTCCATTTTTTTTTTAAGTATGTCTTCCCTTTCTATTATGAACATTCCTTTTAGATTTTAGGCATCCTTTCAAGGTGTGTGTCTTCTGTCAATTCGTTTATCATTTTTATGTGTGTCTGGTTCACTACTTGTACTTGGAGAATCAGGTACTAAATGAAAACCTCTTTCTGTTGACTTTCTGGGTTGAATATGATTTGCTCGCCTGCACTTACATTACATCCTCTTATCCCCAAGTGTCATTCTTAATCAAATTCTCTTGAATGACAATACAACCTTTACAGCCAACCTGTGTAGACAGGATAGCTACTTTGTTGACAAACACTCTTCTCAGCTTCAAAACTGGAACTGAATCAATACACATAAGAACTGGTATTAGAGTAAGCATGATGTTTTATCAGTTTGGATTAGAGTTTACATTTTCTATAATTTTTATTAATTTTTTCATTACAATGGTTTATTTCCATCAATTTGTTGCTTTTTATTTCAGTATACTGAAGAAAAAATATCGGTATGTGATTAGCAGTATAGTATAATTATCAATAAGTAGAGAGGAATGAAAGAGAGGAATGAAAGAGAGGAATGAAAGAGGAGGAGGAGGAGGAGGAATGGAAGAGGAGGAGGAGGAGGAATGGAAGAGGAGGAGGAGGGAAAGTGGAATGGAAGAAGAGGAGGAGGAAAAGTGGAATGGAAGAAGAGGAGGAGGAAAAGTGGAATGGAAGAAGAGGAGGAGGAAAAGTGGAATGGAAGAAGAGGAGGAGGAAAAGTGGAATGGAAGAAGAGGAAGAGGAAAAGTGGAATGGGGAGAGGAAAAGTGGAATGGGGAGAGGAAAAGTGGAATGGGGAGAGGAAAAGTGGAATGGGGAGAGGAAAAGAGGTATAGGGAGAGGAAAAGAGGAATAAAAAGGGAGAAAAGAAGAGAAAAAAGAAAAAGAAGGAAAAATGAAAAATAGAAATTTTTTTTTTTTTACTCAACAGCTGAAGTATGTTATGTTAGCATCTTGAATACAAAGAAGTGATTTAATTGTCTAAACATTATTTGGAATGTTAACCATACTTCTCAAAGTTATAGACAAAATACAATGCAAAAACAACAAACCATGTCAATACCAAGGAGGATATTTTGCTATATTTATGGATAAAGTTATCAATCAGTTGTTATCAAAATTCAGTTGATCCCAAATACTTCATTTAAATCAAAAGCAATATTATCCCAAAATTATCAGTGGTGAGTATTTTTTATAATGTATCCCAAACATCTTATTTTCAATATCACTTAAAAAAAAAAATTAATACAGGCATATAGAAATTGGCAAAACAAAAAATGATACCAAACTTATTTTGGTAGGTCAATTAGCAACAAAGTTATGACCATTCAAAGTTTGTCAGTTTTCTGTCTATTAGACGAGAAGTCAAATTCAACAGTGTATAACTGAAGATGCAGGCTTCAGCGTAGTTAAGAATCATTATAAATGTAATATCATATAGGTAGTCTTGAAGTAAAAGAAATATAATACTAATGACATCAATAATTATTAGATCAGACAAGCCTAAACATTGGGAAAAAATTATGTTCTCAAAAATAAGATAGTTAAGACATGACACAGAAGGGGATGATTGACTGTTCATATAAGTTTCATTTTCAACAGCTAATGCCTTGTAACTTCTTTGCTATGATTTATAGCACAACGAAGATGAAGCGAAATGTGTTTGCCAGTAGTACATCAACAAAAACACTCATTTACAGTGCAAAAAAAAAAAAAAAAAAAAAAAAAAAATTGGATTAATATATATATATATATATATATATATATATATATATATATATATATATATAATTCATTTTTTTTATTTTAATACCTATACTCAAATGGTGTGAAAGAAACCTAGATAATACAATTTGTAAAAGGAAAAAAAAACAAAAAACTAAACAAACTGATATCAAGGAAAAAATTCAATAAAAAAAGAAAAGACTAAAAACATCTGTACCACTTGAAAATAATCAACCAGCACCACAATGTCTAGCCGAAAGAAAAAACACCGACAGAGTAATCCAAGTTGAAACGTAAAAGTGCTCAATACACTAAGTAGAGCAAAAACTATTAGGTTGGTGCAAAAATAATGTCATTTTCTCACGTATGTTATTATGTGAGAAAACAACATTATTTTTGCACCAACCTAATAGTTAAGTTCCAGCTCGCTAGGATTTTTTAGTTATATATGATAGCATAACCTTAATCATGGCGAGCAATCAGCCAAAAACTATTAGATTTCATCTGTAATCTATCACATGTGCATTTCCCCACTCAAATCCAACTTCATTTGACTTTTTGTTGAAAAAAGACACTGGTGTGTTTGAAAATACTGATTTTTAACATCTTTTCTCATCATGTTCCTATTTGGTATAAATACTATTATATTTATAACATGACACAAAAGGGGGAAAATTGACTTCATATAAGTTTCATTTTCAACAGTTAATACCTTGTAACTTTTTTGCTATGATTTATAGCACAACGAAGATGAAGTGAAATGTGTTTGTCAGTAGTACATCAATAAAAAAAAAAAACTGATTTACACAGTGTAAAAAAAAAAAAAAAAAAGAACAGAAGAGCAATTTGATAGTAGGGCCGAGGCAGAAAGTATACTATCCTAAACTTGCCATAAAAATGTATCTATTGAAGGTACATGCCCAAAACATTACTAATTTTAGGATGCAAAGGTCAGCAAAACAGCTCTTTTCTTTATAACATCGAAACCTTTTGTCATAGACATATCTAATTTGGGGAAATCCTGTGAAATTATGCAATTTTTAACTTACTAAAAATTTAACAATAACAACTACAAAACTTAAAAATTTGTTTCATAAAATGAATCATTGGTGAATTCTTCAAATAAATGCTTATTGCTTTAAACTGATTTATCTTCAAACTAAAAATGTTGAAATGAAGTTTATTGGAACTGATAAAAAAGACTTTATGGACAGTTGGAATGGTCCTTCTGCATTTCCTCTTCTAAAAATGATTTACAGCCTGAATTTGTTTATAAACCTCTGCTATAGCCAGTATTCCTGGGACACTTCATATCCTATCATCTCTTGAAAGTGGTATTATATCAAAGTCTAATATAAAGACAAACGTTAACACCTCTTGTGCAATATCATCCAACAAAGGCTATCAAAAATAACCATTTCTGCCTTTAGTTGGAACTAAAATTTTGATTACAGCACTGAACAATGTAAAAGTTGGAGCAATAGTATACTGCAAACCACTGGCCTTGGCACCTGTAACTGAACGTCATTTGAAGTGCTTCTTCATCACAAATGCTACAATTGTTTGAATACTCAGATTCATTAAGTGCCTTTTCTTCCTTTGTTCGTTTAGTGGTGGAGATGGAGTTCTATTAAAATTTATATCAGTAAAAATTGTTCCCTTCATCACATTCATTTTTTAACAATCAGCATACATTGCACAGAATTTGGGGTCTTCTTCAGCCTTCTTCTCCCACTTAGAAGAAAACTACTTCTCAAGACACAGAGTTCATCATCCACTGAATAGCAGATTAAATGTAAATTCTGGGTAGGGGCCTCTTCTGGTATGAAAAGCATTAATACATAAAAAAGGAATGGATACCTGCTTAAAAAAAAAAAAAAGGATGTTATTCTTATTATCTTTTATAATGATGTTATGATAACAGCTTAAAAAAAAAAAAAAAAAAAAAAAAAAAAAACTACAAAAAGACAATGCATGTTTACAAAAGCTGAAGAACTGTATACATTTATTTTTTAAGAAAATGTAAATTTTATTTTAACCTCTGAAATAGGACCTAATTCCTTAGAATTAGTAACCAAATAATCATAAAAAAAAAAAAAAAAAAAAAAAAAAAAGGAAATTAATTACATTTTGAAAATTACCTAATTACACTTCAATTTTTTATGGGCACATCTGCCAAATTTAAGCTTATCCAGTTCATTTATGCTATTTTAGTTTTTTATAAAATGTATCTGGTTTCATTTTTTGAAAGAAAATCTAAATAAATTTTCAATTTAATCTCCAAATCAAAAGAATAAGCGAAAATATTGCCAGTTGTGAATGGAAATGAAATGAATTACCATTAAAAGGAAAACTGGACACTTTAAAAAATTTTATTTGCATTTTTTATGGACAAATGTAAGGGTGAAATTTTAAGAAAGAATATATCGAGTTTATATATTTATTTTTCTTATATGTATGATTTCTGTTTAATGTTTTCATTAAGAAAATGAATAAAAACAGCAGCTAAAGCAAAAGGGATTTGAATGTGACAGTTTGGACAAAATAGAATTAATAAATATTTTATATACTTTTTAAATGCATCATTAAAACAAATATATGAAAAAGATTTAAACTGTAATATCCCTCGATGAAACAAGTCTGATTTAAAATGGGGATCGGCTTTCAACGTTAATTCACTTGGTCAGTGATACAAATTTCAATGCGTTGGACCCAACTGTTTTGCACAAAATGAATGCAGTATACAATCGTTTTTATTTGTTTATGCCTCATGGGTGCAGAGACTGATTACACTAGTTTACAAAGGAATTGAGGCAAGCATAAAATAGGAAGGTGTAATTTTCAATTTTTTAACAATTGAATTTCTCTGGTATTTCATTCTGTAAAGTTTTCAACTTGGAAATTTTTGTGAAAAAAACTTGAAAATATTTTTATTTTGTCTGAAATAGATTAACACAGTGGTTCTCAAATGGTACAGTGTGCTTCATAAGTGCAGCTGAAGAGGATAGCAAGTGAGGCATAATGACTGAAAGACAATCAAAGATTTAGAAACAGTCTCAAAAAATTCATATGCCAAAAATAAATATGATTTCAAAATTTAAAATATTATTATGGATTACTTGTAATTGGATGCATGAGTCCCAGTATAAATAGTTATAAATAATTATTGACTGATTTCATTATTATGATATTTTTGCATTATATCAAGTATTAAGAACATAATAACTAGGCTCTGCAAATTGGAGGAGAGAGTTATCAATGATAATGTTCAAAACTATGGTTATCTCCCTTTAATCCAGTTTTTTTTTTTAATTATTAAATCTACTTTTTATCACATAAAATTTGGTGAGGCGCAAGTTAATTTTAATTCCAAAACTGCAGCCCAGAGAAAAAAAAGTTGGAAATTACTGACTTAACAGAACATGCTGTTCTAATAATATGTTCACTATAATTTGAATTTAATTTATTCATTTTACCAAATCTTAAGTTATACAGATCTTTAAAGTTTTTCTTTACAAACACTACAGTCTGGACATTTTCTTTAAAAGAAAAAAAAAATGCTGACCTTCCAAGTTTTGTTCTGATAATTAAAACCTTTTGTCATATTAACTTAACAAAATGGTTGTTCATTTCTACAGCCTTCTTCATGTGCATAATTCATAAGAAAAGAGACTGTGTTTTTTATGACAAGATGGTTGTGTCAATAGCCAAAATACAAAGAGTTCCTTTGTTCAAACAAAACTTGGAATGTTAATAATTGAATTGCAAAGTTACAGACAATAATTACCTTCACCTTTTTAAGTCTAACCTTTAGAGTACTCTTCAAAAAGATAAGAGATGATTGACCTAATGAAGTACTGTTCTGATATATTTTAATGACTGAATGAAAACCATTTCACTCTTTCTCTCTGAAGAGAAATTCATATATTATTAGTATTATCACCCCCTCTATCTTTCCTTTCTTTTTCTCTCTAAAACCAAAGTGTCTCTATTATAGCCTTTTCTTCTGTCTTCACTCACAATCAAAATAGAATGGTCCATTATTTATCTCAGGTAATGGCAGAGTATAACACACATGCTAACTTACTAACAGAAGAACAAGAAAAATTATTATTATTATTATTATGGATAATGTTAGCAATTGGTTATTCTTATTAGGATTAATCAGTCCAAAACACTTTATTTAAAATGAATTAAAAAAAAATTAAGTCAATAAATTTCTGTCTGAAATTCTGGGATGAGGAATTATTATTTACACTGTTTACCTACAGAATATTTTACTCATCTTTTTTATTGTTATCAGAACATTTCAGTCATTGTGCCTTCTGGACTTCATTAGTCGTATATCGATCTAGGTAACCAAACAGATGAAGGTTGGAAGGAACAAATGCTGAAACTTTGTGATAAAAAAAATAAGATGAGGACAATAGTCCAAGTGTGGATAACGCAAATCATCAATAAATTTCACCCTAATTTTTTTTTATAATGCAAAGTCATTCATAAAAATGTAAATTGTTCTAATATTCTCTCCTTTGCTTAATTATTGCTACTAATTATCTGAACAACCCATTCCCAAAGTGATTGCAATAGTTGGTTTCTTGTGTAATTGTGAATTTCTTTCTTTGTTTCATAATGGAATCATGGATTTCCTATTTTCTGTTTGTTGGCACGATGGCCAAATAGGCTTTGGTGTTATGAATATTCAAAACCAGGTGAGAATTCTTTTCAATGTCTTGAACAAATGCCAAAGTAAAGGTTTTTTTTTTCCCCCAAATAAGAGAGCAACAAATGAGCCACAATAAGGTTATTGGAATTCATTAGATAAAAGATTCAATTTTGCTAACTATTATTTGATGACAGTCTGAGAGTTGCAATAAAAATTAAGATTATCAAAGAAATACTAGTAAAAAAAAAATAATAGGTGCATCTTAGTCATTTAAGTAATATTAACATTACTTGTGTATCCTGACAAAGATTGGCTGCTTCTCAGGAATTAAGGTTTGGTTGATTGATTTTTGACATGTCATCCCTTGTTGGGTTATTTAATGCCCATTTTTGTATGGGGCACTCAGTGAGGATAGTACTCACTACTCAGTAATAATAGTCAACCATATTAATATATATAATATTATATTAATATGTATTAAGGAAAAATAAGAAATCTCTCTGGTTAGTTTTAAACTAGTGTATTTGTAATCTAATCAATAAAGCAGCTGCCTTGGAGACACAGGCTTTCTGAGAATAAAAGATGCAAGTTTGGATGTTGGAAGAGGCTACTTTCTAACAATCATAGAATGAAGTTCTAAGAATTGTGATGTGAACTGTGATGACAATAAGAAATTCAAGGACTATTATATCTAATACTACTAGTAGAATAAAAAGCAACAGAAATAAGATGAAAGAAAAACTAGTCAAGAACAAATTCTAATGACAATTCCTCAGCTAAGAAATTCAAGGGCTATTATATCTAATACTACTAGTAGAATAAAAAACAACAAAAATAAAATGGAAATAATCATTAAAAATTAATAATGAATTCTAAAAAGCCTCTTAAATGGAAGATGTATTTAAATTAGAAGAAACAGGGAAATGACTGACATCAGAATGTTCATTTTTAGAAGATAAAAAAAAATTGATTTTCTATATAACCTATGATATCATAGGTAGGATGTATTAAACAAATGTCAGAACTTTCATGCAATATAATGATTATATATATATATATAGTAACATAGCAAATAATAGTAGTTGATACGAGATAAGCAAAATTGGCATATGTATAGTCTGAAGGTGGCTCATATTGGAAAGAAACCACTTATATACAGGTAGAAAATAAATTCAGTAAATACTCAAATTTAGAAGGAAGTGTCTTAACCAGACTTAGTTGACCTTTCTAGTTAAGCAATCCTGAGAGAACTAGAAGTCCTACCAGGATTTATTATTGACAGTTACAATCTTAACAACATAAGATATGAAGATGACAGTGTTCATAGCAGATATGGAAAGGGAACTACAGGAACTCATATGGAAAGTAATAAAGGAAAGCAAAAAGAAAAGACTAAACCTCAATTGTAAGAAGACAGAATGTATGGTTGTCAGCAAAAGGGGTAGCTCAAGATGCGAGCTACAAAATGGAGATGCCAAAGTCATGCAAGTAAAAAGATTTAAATATGTGAGAAGTGTTTTAACAGAGGATAGAAAATGTCACACTGAAATCCAAAATTGCATTGGAATAGCGAAAGATGTCTTCCAAAAGCTAAGAATAGTATTAAGAAACAGGAAAATTTCAATAGAAACAAAGAAAAAAAATGATGTAAGAAGAGACTTGAGGCATCAGAAGTGTGGTTCTACAGAAGGATGCTGAGGATACCATAGACAGAACACATGAGTAATGAGGAAGCTTTAAGGAAAATGAAAACAAAAAAGACACTTAGCATCAGAAAGTGATGGTTGAAATTTCTGGGTCATATGAGGAAAGAGTACTTGGAGAATTTACTACTCATAGGACATTGAAGGCAAGAGATAGAATAAAGTAGCAAGTAACCAACCAAGAGAGCTTGTATAGATGTGTAGCAGAACAGAGAGAGAGCAATGGTGAAAAGATAAACCTTACTAAGAGCTACAAAGGATATGAAACTTTGGAGAGCCATGGTTGCTCAAAAGAAATGATAATAAAATAGGGATTATATAGAATCAATACATAAAAATCAAATAATCAATAAGGCTTAACAAACAAGTAATGAGACTAAATTTGTTAAACATCAGCATAAGCAATGTGGCTCACAATACTTCATCTAATCCAAATTCAAGATAATATTCCTACTAATACTACTAGATGAAAAGCAAATGAAATTAAGATGAAAGAAATTCTCTTCAAAAATTAATAATGGCTGACAATGCTTCATCTAATCCAAATTCAAGATAATATTATTACTAATACTACTAAATGAAAAGCAAATGAAATTAAGATGAAAGAAATACTGGTCAAAAATTAATAATGGCTGACAATGCTTCATCTAATCCAAATTCAAGTTAATATTACTACTAATACTACTAGATGAAAAGCAAGTGAAATTAAGATGAAAGAAATACTAGTTAAAAATTAATAATGGCTGACAATGCTTCATCTAATCCAAATTCAAGTTAATATTACTACTAATACTACGAGATGAAAAGCTAGTGAAATTAAGATGAAAGAAATACTCTTCAAAAATTAATAATGGCTGACAATGCTTCATCTAATCCAAATTCAAGATAATATTCCTACTAATACTACTAGATGAAAAGCAAGTGAAATTAAGATGGAAGAAATACTAGTCAAAAATTAATAATGGCTGACAATGCTTCATCTAATCCAAATTCAAGATAATATTACTACTAATACTACTAGATGAAAAGCAAGTGAAGTTAAGATGAAAGCAATACTAGTCAAAAATTAATAATGGCTGACAATGCTTCATCTAATCAAAATTCAAGATAATATTACTACTAATACTACTACTTTTTAAAACAATAAACATTGCCAAAGAGTGAGGGTAGTTAAAGTGATGTCATGGGAAAAACAGTCCCCTTTGACACTACATCTTATTGCGGGTATGTTTATCCAGATTTACTTAAATATATAAGTAAGAGATCTAGCTCCAAATGAACTAAATTGGCAACTCTGATACTAATGACAAATGATCCTGTCATTTTTGATGGGTAATATTGCTAGTTTATAATGATTAAAATTTCTTGTTGGAAGAACCAAGTTTCATTTAATGCATGAACCTAAATGTAAAGTTAGAGATACATTGGGACATACATTTTCTAAATAAGGATCCACTACTGTTGAATTGATGGAACATTTATAAGAAAATTTTACTGAGGTACAGCTCTCCAATGAGTAATTCTAAGCCATTATCCATTAAACCACTCGTACATCCAAGCTTATAGCACATGGCATTCCCAAATGGACGCCCATCTAGATACTGACAAATCTCGATGTTGCTTAACTTCAGTGATCGTACAGAAACCGGTGTTTCAATGTGATATGGCTGTAAGCCTACATGTAAATAGTGTAAATAAATTCTCATCCGAGAAATTCAGAGAGAACATTTTTTAAATGTTTTTTTAAAATTTGTATAGTTGCAACTAGCACAAAAAATATACAAAGTGATTGAATGACCGTTACTCATGTATTTGCAAATAGTAAAAAAGAAAAAGAAAAAAAAAAAAAAAAAAAAAAAAATCACAGGCTATGTCAGTTAGATCTACTTATCGGATAAATGAATTGTTCCTTTAACAACATGGTGACTAATGTTATTTGTAGACAGCCTCCAATTCCAAATAATTGTCTTATTTAATAGGAATTCTCTTTGAGTGTTTATCAGGAATGTGAAATCAGACAAGATTTGTCTGCTTTTGAAAATCTGGAGCTACTTAATTTTGCATTTTGCAATTTTTTGAACTACTTTTAAAATACAAATAGACTATTTTGCCGGCCCAAGAAAAAGAGACACCAAGGCTATTTTGCCAGTAAATATAAATAGTGTTTTAGAACTAAAAATATATTTGAGATCATCAGTGTAGTGGGTGTGTGAACTGTGTAGGCAGGACTTGAACAACAGATTCTGTGGTCTGTGACTGTTGTCTGCAGTGGGTGCACCTGAAGTGTATTGGCAACAGAACCATACCCAAGGGCAAGTTTAGGATTTGCAAAGACTTATGCCTGAAGTGCTAAAAATATTCAGAGATTTCTATATTTCTTCTAATAATTGATCATGAATAAATAATTTTAACTTGTGTTTTAACAATTGATGATGGAAAAGATTTTAAATTGCCATAACAATTGGTGAAAATAAATAATCTTCTGTGTCAAATCTGTGTTATTTTTAATATTACCTGTCTTCATAATAATAAATGTATTTACCAGCAAAATAACCTGGGAGTCTATTTTCCCAAGACTGGTAAAATAAACTTAAAAGCATGTTTGTCTATTTTACCAGGAGCGGCAAAATAATCTCTTTCCTTAAAATAAGCATGACAAATTTGAGAGAAGAGGCAATTTAAAACTTACTAGCATTGAGCTTTCAAACGTTGTCTAATTTGGCATGACTACTTTGGGGCTACACGGTGTATGTTTTTGTGAGCATTAATAAATATTATGGATTGGGTCTCGAAGTAAAGATTTATCTTCTCTTTCAGTTCAAAGTGAAAACAGGATTACCACATTAGCTTACTTTTGAAAGAGCATTTAATTTTGCAACTTGATACTGGTGGTGGTAAGGAGGTACTGATAATATAAACTGGACTAACATGAGTTACTAAAACATTGGTTAATTAGAACAAATGAATCTTGTCATATGTAAAGCTACCAATTATACCAACACACTGCATACGGAGTTGCTAAATTTTGCTACTTTTGAAAATCCAGTGCTACTAAATTTTGAATTCCTCTACTTAAAAAATTTTGAGGCTACCTTTTGAAAGTAATCTGGGCTGTCTATATTTCTGAAATGAGGTATTATTTAACTATTTACATTATTCGGACTATTGTCCTCATCTTTGTCACCATATTTATTACAACGTTTCACCCATTGTATGCTCCAGCCTTCTTCAGGTAATTGGAATGTCGAATTGAACCCTTTATTTCGCTCATTGGGGTACATGGCACAGTGGATAAAGGTGTTGGTTAGATCCAGTGACAGGACCCAAAGAGTGTGAGTTCAATACTCGTTTAAGGCAGTGGAGAACTTGGAGAAGGGAATTAACAGGAGATAACTGATAACTGACATTAAACATGGCACATGGAACTAGAACAGTCTATCCCAGTGAGCAAAATAAAGGGTTCAGTTCGACATTCCAACCAGCTGAAGAAGGCTGAAGAGTACCATGGCTGAAACGTTGTAATAAATATGGTGACAAAGAGGAGGACAATAGTACGAATAATGTAAATAGTGTAATCTGGGCTAACTTGGTCAATGAATAAAATGAATGTCAATTCAAAACTTAGGAGCACTGGGGTTTCAAATATGCCCACTTTTTTACTTGTCACCCAACCCTGTAACACAATCCCTTCAATGTACTATGAGTGTCAAATTTTCCAAGCCCTCTTTCCCCATTATATGCACTTGAAATTTCAACTATTTCTTTCCGATTATAAATATAAGCATCTTTTTTGTTTTCAATTTACTTCTGTGAGGGGATTCATTTGCTGCCATACAGGAGGACTGATATTTTCTCTGTTTCTATCAAAATTTTTCTGTCTTAATACTTTGCTTAAGTTTTGGAAAGTACCTTTCATCACTATTCTAATATCCCTTCAGATTTTGGTGTCATATTTTCTGTAACCTTACTGATTATAAAATAAAAAAATTGGAAAAAAAAAAAAAAAAAAAAAAAAAGCTAAAAGATTAGAATTTTTATTGCTTCATTTACTTTTTTATGACTTATTAACTTTTTGCAGGTAATTTAAAGCCAGTAAATATTTTTAGATTGTAAGAATTTTTTTTGAGATAATAGTGATTTTATTGATACACGTTCTACTAATTAACCTATAGCTTGTGGGGTAAGAAGTGGATTTATATATTCCCCAAGGGTATTCATGTGTAATTGATTATAACAAACCCAACAGGAATTGGAACTTGACTCCCTGATTTCCAATTCTGAGCCAATATCCATTATACCACCTGCACATTCAAGTTTACATCACGTGGTAGTCCCAAAAGGTCACCCATCTAGGTACTGATCTAGTTTGATGTTACTTAACTCCAGCAACAATATCATTGGGTAAAAATTTAATCAGATAATTTAAACCTTTTTGAAGGTGGAGGACTACTTGTGTTGAAAAGTTCTAGCATTTTGCTAAATAAATGGGAGTTTAATCTGGGATAACCACAAAATGTCATCCATTGAGGTCAGATATAAGTAAGGGCCTCTAACCTTCTGATTTAGTCAGGCGATGTTTATTAACAAAACAGGTTGTCTAAACATTCTGTTCTCTGTGAGCTGTGGAACTACAGAGTATAATCTAACATTATTATTATTATTATGAACTGATTTTCAAGATAGATATATGTATGTAGCTACCTGATGGCTAGTAGTTCAATCCTTGGGTCAAGCAGCAAGATTCATTCATACATTTAGTTTCTTTTTGTTTGATTTGTTTTCTACGGCTTATCAACCCCTTGCAAGTTATTTAAAGCCAGAAAATATTTTTAGATTGTAACAATTTTTCTTGGAGATAATGATTTAGTGTTACAAGTCTTACTAATTAGGAGGAGAAGAGCTGGATTCATATCTTTCCAAAGGATATTTGCACATAAGTGAATATAACTGGGAATTGGAACTTGGCTTTCCAACTAACAATTCTGAGCCATTATCCATTACACCCCTCACACATCCAAACTTACAGCACTTGGTATTCCCAAATAGTCACCCATTTATGTACTCACCTAGCTTGATGTTGGTTAACTTTAGTGATTGTACTGGAACTGATTTTTCAATGTGATGTGGACGTAAGCCAAACAGTCAGTTGAAAAAACAAAAGTAGCATCACAATGATGAAGCAATAGATATGAAATATAGGAACTACTTAAACAGATTGGTTTTCTTGTTTAAAAAAAAAAAAAAAAAAAAAAAAAACAGTAAGAATTTTTCAGGGGGAATAATTTTTGAAGATTAGCATTCTTTAAAACTTCCCCAAACCACAAGGTTGATGGAATGGAAAATTGATATTTTACCCCAAGCAAGGCAATAAAGTCACTAAGACAGAGAGAGAGAGAGAGAGAGAGAGAGAGAGAGAGAAAAAAAAAAAAAAAACAAAAAAAAAACAAAAAAAAAAAACACAGGAATTAAGAAGACAGAAAATAATGATTTACATTGCATTTAAATTTTTGGATATCAGAGTTGACTGGGAAGCAAGAAACCAGAAAAGCCAGAAGTATGAGAGAATAAACTGTCCGCAAAGAAATTATGGTTACATCGAGCCAATTTAATTGTAAAATGATGAGACCTAGTTGCCAATCTAGTACTGTGCTTAAATTTGTAATGTCTACATACCAAAGATAAAGCCTATTAGAACAATTACCATGAAAATATTTATAGTTATGTTATGGTGGTAAGAAAGAGACTGAAGATATCAGATCAGGACTAATAACATTACATGCCATATTTTGGAAAAGAGAGAAATTATTGAGGACCACAAAGGATAGGAGGTTATGGAGAAACATGATCATGCACGTCTTGAAGTGATATAGTACATAGAATATATATATATATATATATATATATAGTGTATTTAGGCAGCAATCCATCATTTATACATGTTTCATTAAAGACGACAGACAAGGTACTGTCAGTAAGTTTTTTATTTAATTTTTCTTGCGACCAAACAAGTGCTTTCTTTGCTGGACACAGAGTGTGTAGAAACTGTCCAAATTTCACTTAGAAATATCAAAGAAATGCACTACCCCACTTAACATGAACAAAAAGTTATATTAATTATCTACTGCAAAAATTTAAAACAGCTAACCTCATCCTAAAAATAACAACACACCTGCAAAATCAAAACTGCAAAGAACAAATATTATTTATGAGTTCAAATGCCCCTGAAGGAACAGTGTTCCTGATCAAACCAGACCAGTAATTACATCGGTCACACTACTACATGCCTATCCTGCTGACTTACGTTACACCTATCTGACCACAGCTCCATCAGAACCCATTTAAACACACAAACTTACCAGACTCTGTCCCAAACATACTGGTAGAAAATACAAGCATAATAACCTCATCCACATGTAAAAAAATATTAAAAATAATGCTAGCCTTAATAATAAAAAAGAAAAAGCCAACACATTAACTATGAACATGGCCATAATGTGCTGACTGTGTTCAGAAAATAAAACATCCCTATAACTCTAGAAATATACAACCCATACACCAAGTTAAAAAGTAAAAATAAAATCATTCTTGATAATGGTTAAAAGTATAGCCGAAAGTGCGCGGAATTACAGAACATTTGGACAGTTTCTACACACTTTAGGTCCAGAAAAGAAAACATTTGTTCGAACACAAGAAAAATTAAATAAAAGCTTAATTGCAGTGCCTTGTTTGTTGTCTTTAATTAAACATGTGTGTATGTGTGTGTATTTTCATTTTTCAAGGATCAGTTGTCCCAGCTACATCTGATGATATAAAGCACTTGTCTTAACTGCTTTTGGAAGATTGATGGAAAAAAAAAAAGACCAAACTTTACAATGCAATTTCTGTGAAACCTGGAAACTGAAGAAAAGAGACAATACTTTGAAAAATGTCTCAGGCTAGAGAAAATATCAGAGATAAAATCAGAATACCTGCAATAAAGAAAAGTTTGAATGCAAAGATTGGCATACCATATATACTTGTGTATAAGCCAACTTCAATAGCCCCTCCAGAAAAAAATCCACCTGTGTATAGTGCAACCATTCATGCATGATTTTTAACCTCTTCCAAAAAACTGTGTATAGTGTGATTTCCTATGTTTTTGCATAAAATAACTGATCATAAAAAACTGCAGTATACTTGAGTAAATATGATAATTACTTTAAGAGGAGAAGGTTAAACTGGTTTGGTCAAGTAGTGAGAAGAGGAGAATGCTTTGTGTATAGATTGCACAAAGACAACTTCTCTAGTGAGACACTGCCTGAGAGATGGGAAAACCAAATCATTCAGGGAGGACACATGAATACTACTATTGACACTTGAAAGTATTGTCTTGAACAGGAAGTGATGGTAAAGTTTTGTGGCTAAAAAGCCCAGAAGGATCGTTTTGGGATTAGAAAAAGTCAAGGACAATGTTTTATGAGGCCAATGCATTTTTATTGTAGTCTGTATAAACATGATCATAAATAGTTTTCATAGCTTAAATATACTTCTCCTTTACAGAGAGATTGGCAATAATGTTAATGACTTCAAGATTATAGGTAACATCTCAACAAAGTTCAAAATTTGTGATCAAACCCTTGAACTTATTTTTTAGTTTCTTGAAGTTACCATTGCTTCATTTTACACACTTCTTCAGGTATTTAACAAAGTTCTTAAAAAAAGATCTTTCTGTCATATATATATATATATATATATATATATATATATATACACACACACACTTCTAAAGAAAATTGTTCGGAATGAGATTTAAAAAAAGAAAAGGCTGATATTATCCATATATGTAATTCTCTTTATTAAAAAATCTTTCAAAAATAAAATATATTTTTCTGAAATTTTATTTGAGGAAGGTTAGGTGATTTAAAGTTTAATTACTCTGATTTGAAACAAATATTACCAATCTTATATTCTGATAATATTGTGTATGGATGCGTACATTTACAAAAAAACAGCATGTTTATGCACACACAAAATTCTTTTTAAAATACTGGGGCAGAGGGCTGAATTGTAATAAGCTTTTTCCATTTATGATTAGTAAATATAGTTTTTCCTTAGTAACAATATTATCGAACCAGGACAAATTAATACAGAATTTTAAAAGATTTAAAAGTTTATAAATTATTCTAATTAAAATTTTAAATGAAAACAATTCTTGCAAAAATTCATTATTTATCAAAAAAAAAAAAAAAAAAAAAAAAATGTTTTTCTTATGACAATAGTGTCCATAATATATCTTATATATAATATAAGCAATTAGAAGCTTTTGTATTTTTCAGTAACTGAGGATACTGTTTTACAAACAAAATTGAGGATTTAAATTTTCCAAGGACTTCTGCTTATAACTAACATTAACATTAAGCCCTACAAAAATGAATTTCTCAAAATTTCATAAAATTACATAAGAGGTAGAGGGTTGTAACAGGTGTAAAAATAATTTTTTACCAAGTCTTTTTTGAATAAGTGCTGAAAGTTTCATTAAAATCTGACATTTACTTGATTTTTGCAAGAATTTCCAAATCAGTGTGTTTTTCACTGTAAAATGACACCAAAATTTCCTAAAGCAATCTATGGTCACCTGATGACACAAGAAAAACAAAATTTTTAACCAAAATTTTGAAGGTTTTAAAAAGATTAAAAAATATAATTTAATAATAAAAAAATCATGTATACTAAATTTTTAGTGAATTTTTGGTAGTACCTACATATATACATATACAGGGTGTATCAAAAATACTTTTACACTTTTCACACCGAAACAAGGACAAAAGTCCATATAAACATGTCTGCAAATCCTTCATTTTCAAGTTAAGTTTAAAGAAAGTTTTCAGTAGAATCGGAAACCTACCCCCAAATTTTGTAAAAGTATTTTTTATATTGTCTATTGGATTTTACATTTAACAGCATCTACCTAAACTTTAAACTTAATAACTACATTTTTTTGTTTATTAGACACTATGAAATGGAAAGACTATATTGAATCTATTGCTAGGTTAGCTGCTAAGAAACTGCTACATTTGTTTTCAAGGATTGTTATCTACAAAACTGTTTTTTAATTTCAGTGTTCCCACATTTGATAGAATGATTTTCAAGTCACTCAAAATGATGTCATATAAAAGGTCAAACTGAAATTTTTATGTTTAAAAAAACAAATACAAACACTTCGATATACAGTCCCATATGGAGAAAGTTAGCTTGTTTAATGTTGGTTACTTCTCTTTTATTAAAGGAGTCTTTCTGATTGTTTTTTTTTTACCTCTTTTTACCTTGCTTAATTTCTGAAAAGCATCTTTCATTATTCCTATTTGTCATCAGATTGGTGTCTCACTTTCTATCAGGTGTCATAACACAACCTCAATAATTACATATATAAAAAATGGGTAGTTTTGGCCACATCTCTTGCTGTCTGTAAGTAAAAGACTGCATATATAAGAAAAAAAAAACCTAAAAGATGAGAACAATCATGTTTTTGGCAACAAAGTACCAATCCTGTAGAGTTTAATCAGAAACAATACCTAATAATACCAATTTTAATAGTGTACTATACTGGGAGAAAAACAAGGGGTGCTGAAAAAAATTTTTTGTGTTAAACCAAGAATGGATTAAAAAAAAAGAAAAAGAATATTTTTCATCTTTGAAATATTTTTGGGAGGTATTGGTCAGGCTGAAATTTTTTCAGCACTTCCTTATAAAATTCCTTGTTGGGCTGAAGAGAAAATTAGCTTTCTATCAAAAGTCTTTGCAGGGTAGTTATTTAAGGGCGATGATGTTATTGAATAAATAAAAGGTAGATGAAAAGAAGCCAAAAGTTTTTAGTTCAGTGAACAGGAGCATAGAAAAAAAAAAAAAAATATCGTAAGGCCCACAGGAAAGTGGGTTGACCTAATTCCCCCCCAAATCACTTTCAATGACCAAATGCTAGAATTTCATTTGGATGGGTAGATTAAAGAACCAGAGGAACAATGTTCTTTGTATGCTGAACTGATAGAGCAGCGTGGGCAAAATTATTTTTAAGGAGGACTGTGTGTGTGTGTATATATATTACACACTAGCAGTATAATCCGTCTTCGACCAGGTATTTCATTACTGGTCATTTTTGCCATTCAGTTGGAGCAGTTTAAGTTTAAAGTCAGCTTACCTGAAAATCAATATTAGTAACAACATTTCAGTGCAACTGAGTCACATCTCCAAATTGGGGGTTGTTAAACAATTTAAATGGGGGGGGGGACCCTGAAAAGGGCCGTTTTTGCATTCTCAATCTTGCAAGGAAGTAACCTCTTCCATGGACTGTTATGGCAGAAGGAGAGAATTGGTGGGGGAGAATGTGTCTTCAGGATGTAGATGCATTTTCTATTGTTATTCAACATACTGGAAATGATGCCATTTCAAGGTGAGGCAATGTGGTTGAAGGTGGCCTATGGAAGTAGGGATAGAGGGATTGATTAGCCTAAAGAAGATTGTCAGGGTTTTAGCGGAAGGCCTTGTTTAACCAATGACTACTACTGATCCTTGGTATGCATCCCGCTGTGTGCTATTGGTATTCAGTCTATTTTGATGGATAGCAGATGACTCTGCTGACTGCGTGGTAGCAATGAAAGTAGCATTCGATTGTAAACAATTTCTGTGCTGCTCCTTGGTTTCAGTAGCATGTGCAACAGCAGTTGAAGAGGCATTTCTCCTCAGCGTTGAGTCCTATTACAATTCTCAGCATCACGCATAGCAGCATTTGAGGAGGCCATTCTCCTCAGCCATTGAGTCCTTTGATCATCATTTTCAGCCTCGCATGCAGAAGTGTTCAGGTATGCTTTTCTGGAAAGCCAATGGCTATGTTGATCTTCAGACTGATTGGCTTGGAGTGTAGCATTCTAAGAGGCATTTTGAGACAGGTGAACTGAACATTCTAAAGATGATTTGTTATCCCTTATTCACATGGAAGACCTGGCAGCAGCAGTTTTGCGACCTTGACAAGTTTTTTTTTTTTTTTGTGGCATGTTTTAGGCAAGCATGAATTGTCAAATGGAATGCATAGGCAAATACCAGAAGAGAACACTGTAAAGCTACAGGGGGGTCCCTATGGTCGAATAACTTTAGGAAAGGTTGGAAAAATAAATGTTGAGTAATAAAAAAGCAAGTTTACTTATTACTATGGTGAATGCAACGCAAAAACTAGCAGGACAATAAAATATTTAAATTGGGAACGGCTATAAACGACAATGAAAGCAACACCTTAAAACTGTAGTAGTAGGCTTTTTGCAATGGAAAGGTAACATCACTTTAGAGAGATTGAAACCTTGGCCAAGAGAAGGGGAATATGTAAGCAGGGCTGGACATACAAAAGTAGAAACAGAATTGTGGGATTAAGTCGTAATAATGAGCTTAGGACTGCGTTGACAATCAGTATGACATGACAACATTTGATTGGACATGTAAAGCAGCCAATGGGCAACTCGAACAGGTGTCATATTCCGCAGGTCATGCGTATAGGCATGTTAGCATGTGACACAGTGTGTTTTGCAGGGCCACACATACATGTATTGCTGCACATGGTAATTATCAGGATCAGCGGCAACTGATAGGCAATGTGTGGAGGTGTGAATCATGCCCACACTGCATGAGCGAGGATTAGAAGGTTATGCGTAAAAATTGATATTAGGAAATGCATGAGGGGCATGAGGTGAATGAAACTGAGAGAACATGAACAAACAAAACTTGGTAAATGAACACAGACTTGCAGAATGAGTGGGTTTACACGTATGCAGACAGAATGGTTCCTAAATGTTGAGGTAACGGTGCACATCTGATGTCTTGCACCTGTAAAAGTTATTTTGGTTTGGTTTATTTTGTTTTACAGCATATCAACCTCAATGGGTTATATAATGCCAACAAAGTTTTTATTGCTGGTAATATGTTTTTCTTCAAAAATCTATTTCTGCGAATATTTTTCCTTGAAGAAATCTAGAGCTGGTCATATTTTTTGTCAAAGAATGTATAACTGTTTGTATTGCTGGTATTTTTTTAAAGAATTGCCAATAATAATTTTTCCTTAAAAAATTATTGCTGTAATAATTTTTTTTTATTACAAAGTAATCTCCAGCTATTCAAGTGTAATGTCAATCGACATCTCCAGTTGCCTTGATCTATCCACTACCCTCCTCCTCATCCTTTCTTCTATCACTCCTATCTGATCTTGCTCTAAATTTTTTGTAACCCCTTGTGTCCTAGTGGCTTCCCGCCTTGCTTGGGGTGAAATGGTTAAAAAAAAAAGAAAAAAAAAAAAAAAAATTCCTGGCATTAAAATGTATTTTTACACAAGTTTTGGTGTTAATTATTTGCCCATAGCTGGGGCCCTAACAGGTGCTACCACCCTGGGTCAGGGTGGACCTGGGAATATCAGCTATTAAGAGGTGGTTCCAAGCTCCTGAAAACCTCCTGGTCAGAGGCCTTGCTGTTGGATGTAGTTTATCGTCTTACCCAGGTTGCGGATGTAGTTTAACGTCATACCCAGTATGTAAAACTTATTTTAGGTTTGCTACAATTGAGCAAATGTTTCACAGGGAAAATGACAAAAATAGGATATCCCTGACAAAAATTATCTTGATTGAGGCATCATCACCCCCTCTCCAAAAAATGTCATTTTGCATGGCTGTTACCTTGTACAGCTGTGCATTGAACATCCCTGCAAATGCGACATGACCCTCTTCATTGTGCATCTTTTGCAATATATTTTGACTCTAAATTGATTGTACGCATTTTTTTTTTTTTTTTTTTTTTTTTTTACAGACATTAAATTTTGCCTTTTGATTTTTGCACAAAGTGTAAAAAATTCAGTTTTTCGATTTTTCACCTTCAAGGTTGTAATTATTTCCAGCCAATTTGGACTCAAAACCAGCACTGAAAAATTATCTATCAAACAAAAAAAAACTCCAGATGAAAACTGTGAAAAAACATAAACATCTGATCATACATATAGATATATATCACAAAACAGTAAATAGTAAAACGTTGGTGAGAGTTATAATGACAGGAAGTAGTGGAGAGCTATTGTTGCCAACAATTTGGACTCAAAACTGGCACTAAAGGATTATCTACCAAACAAAAAATAATTCATCGAAATCGGATGAAAACTGTGGAAATGCATAAACATCCGATCACACACACACGTTAGAGAATTATATATCTGTCCTGTATAAAGAGGATCTCATCAAAATAACTTTAGTTTCACAATAAAAAAATTAATCATACATGTGTATGTTATTGGTACATTTATTTGTTTATTAGACTATGAAGTGGAATGACTATATTGAATCCATTGCTAGTTCAGCTGCTAAGAAAGTTGGTTCACTGTGACGTGCAAGACAATTTTTCTCTTTAGAATCTATCATACATGTCTATAAGTCTACCATTTGCTCATGTTTAGAATATTGCTGCCACATATGATCTGGTGCTCCTGCTATTTACCTTGAGTTCCTTGATAAAATCCAAAGAAGAATCACCAGTATTATTGTTTCCTGATCTGGTACCTTGGATTCAGTCAATTTCCCACTTGTAAGGTTGTCTGTCTTTTCTATAAATACTTTCATGCCTGCATGTAAAATATTTCAAATAAAGATTTATATTTAATATTTTTTTGATATTTTCAAAATCGGGTATGATAAACCCATGTTTAGTAGGGGTGTAACTTTAATTGATGGTTAGTGTTCTAGGATTAACATGGGAAAATAGTAAGCCTTTTCAATTTTGAATCTTTTCATTTGTACCCTCTTACTTAATGACCTGCATTCATATTTATGGTTGCTACTGAAATATTTTGTTAAATTGTTAAGCTCAATATTTAATGATGCAATAGGAAAATCTCTATGGCTATTTTATAGTCATAGAACTCAACATGAACTTAATCATTAACTGAAGAATGATTATGATCGGCTGAGGTAACTTTTGTCTTTATCCATATTGTCCTTTTACAAAATATATTTTTTTAGTTATGCCTAGAATTTTTACACATGTGATAAAAGTCGCTAAGATGCAAAATGGTTTACTGGGAGTGAAGGAAGCAGAGATGACAATAAAAGAACAGGTTTGAAGGAGACAGAAGATAAGGATTGATATCACATTTAAATTTTTGAAGATTGTCGTTGACAGAAAGAAAGAAGTCGAAAGAGTTCCACAAATGAAAAGGGCAGGAGAAAAAACTATGAGCATAGAAATAACGGCTACATTTAACAATTTCAACAGTGAAGTTATGTGGCCTAGCTACCAATCTAGTACTATACTTAAATTTGTGAAATCAAGGTGCCAAAGAGGAAATCTCATCAGAACAATTACATGAGATTATTTATAGGAAAAGGCAATGGGAAGCTACAGGGCCACAGTGGGAAAATAACTGACCATGTAAATTTCAGCTTGTGGGTAAATAATAAACTGCTAAATAAAAATCGACAATACATTTTTATAGTAAAAGACCAACAATACATTTTTATAGAAAAATGACAATACAGCACTAAAAACACTATAAAAATATATTTTTATAGTAAAATTACCAACAATACATTTTATGATCTATATACTAGATATCTGAAAACATACCTTTAGCCTAAAAAGCATAAAATTATGTACAAAAGAATTAGATTTCAGCATTAAATAACCCATAGCTATTGATACACTACTAAACAAAATCAACCAATAAATTTCAGCTCAGACAAGTTGGTCATGACCAAAAAAGCATCATCAGGACCTGTGGGGTACATAAGTAGTTTTGCCGGCTTACTGTTGGTTACATTACAATACACTTAACCCAACCACTAACGACTTAATCCTATTTTTAAAATACTTGGTAAATCAGTACCTATTGGAAAAAAGGAAAATTTATTTTAAAAATCAAGTGAAATTTAAATAAAGGTTGCAAGTAATTCTATTGACTTACAGTTCAAGAAGTTCAACTATATCTGTTACAAACAATGTTTGCACTTCACACTACAAGAAACATTGGAGCCATAAATGGGACTAAACATCAATCTTCTTCTAGGTGCCATATTCTTCACTACCTCCTAACCCTTGTGGCTCTTAGAAATTTTTCTCTCTTCGCTAAAGCTCATGCTAAACAGTCTGCCATCCATTCACACAAGCTCACCACATAAGTCGCTCACTGCCTTCCCTTATCTCTCTTGTCCTCAATACACCCCGCGAGGGTTAAGCTCACTGCCTTCCCTTATCTCTCTTGTCCTCAATACACCCCACGAGGGTTAAGCTCACTGCCTTCCCTTATCTCTCTTGTCCTCAATACACCCTGCGAGGGTTAAGCTCACTGCCTTCCCTTATCTCTCTTGTCCTCAATACACCCTGCGAGGGTTAAGCTCACTGCCTTCCCTTATCTCTCTTGTCCTCAATACACCCTGCGAGGGTTAAGCTCACTGCCTTCCCTTATCTCTCTTGTCCTCAATACACCCCGTGAGGGTTAAGCTCACTACCTTCCCTTATCTCTCTTGTCCATGAGGATTAAGCTTCCAAAGTCTTCTTTTCTCATTATGTGTTCAAGGGATTTTCAATAAGAAAAGAACTAGGTCAACACCCAGCACTATCCTTACACCCAACTGGCCACCGAAACAGACATTCCACTCATCCTTCAACATCTCTGTACAACATGCCAACAATAAACAGACTCCCTCTGTCTTTTTTACAAATACTTTTATGGTAACTGCTCCAAAGAGCTGCTTTCACTGGTTCCCAAACTTCATGAATTTAAGTGTTCTACTAGGCTGGCATCTGGCTCATGCCCTTTCACTTTTGAAACTGTTAAATGTAGCCGTCTCTTCTACTCCAATAGCTTCATGTCTTGCATCTCTCACCTGTGGAACTCCCTCCCCTCTTCCTGTTTCTCTGATAGCTATTATCTCCAACTATTCAAATGTAATGTCACTCGACGTCTCCAGATGCCCTGATCTATCCCCTATCCTTCTCTTCATCCTTTCCTCTATCACTCCTATTTGCTCTAGCTCCAACTCTCTGCAACGTCTTGTGTGCTAGTGGCTTCCTGCCTTGCTTGGGGTGAAACACTTAAAAAAAAAAAAAAAAAAAAAATATATATATATATATGATATATATATATATATATATATATATATATATATATATCCCCCTTTATTTCTTCCTCTTGCTACCAACCACCTAATATAACAAAAGTATTGAATAATACCAGTCAGTTTTTTGCCCTTTGTACTCTGGGAGCTAGTTCAGCTGCCAGGCACTAGCCATCCAGATATTTGAAGTTGCACCCATACACTGTGGTGACATCTATAAGATGGTTTTGGGCAATACAGGATACAATTAAGAAACTTTATTTTTGCTGAATATACTCATTATTCAACAAAATACGGTTTCAAAGACATTATGAAATTACCTCCAGCATCACCAGATATTATTCAAGTAAAGAAAGCAAAAAACAAAAAAAACAAAAAAAAAAACTGCTTCAATATTGAAGTCAAAACTGAAACACTAAAAATCAATTGTTGAAAGGCTGATGAAGGTTATAGAATGTCAAAAAGCTCATATTAAAATTTAAAATAGTCTATTCACATATGTGAGAATATGTTAATCAAATATGTTTTTTTAACTTATACTTTTTGGATTTATTTAAAAATAAGTTAATTACAGTTAATTTGCATAATAAAACCTGGCCACCCCCAAGTCATTATTAAAATGTCTTTTTAATAAGGATAGAGTCAAACTTATAGAGTATATTGCTTACAAAAAGATATCCTGAGCATTTTACCAATATTGGTTGGTTAATACCAACTTTATTGTGAAAACACTCATTTGCATAAAATTTGATGTTGTATAGATCTAAAAAAGATATACATATGTTAGGTACCACCAAAATAAGTGTTTTTTTTCTGAAATCTAAACAAAAAAAAAACACTACCCCCGTTTTTAAAAATTTACCAAAAATTATCCAAATTAAACAAAATTTTCACTATATATTAATTGTATAAATATATCATTTTATTTTAAACCTCTGCAGATATATTGGAGGAAGTCAGTTTTACTTCCATCACAGATATCTTGTGTGTACTTTTTAATTTGGGGGCAATTATTCATTTTTATAGTCGCACAAAGAAAAATCCTTGAAAATGTTATTTCAGTAAAAACATTATGCAATATCAAGTGTGAACATACTGAAAATTCGAATTTGACCTTAATAAAAATAATTAAATAAATCTTAAAAACTAATTTTGAGAGTTGGTACTTATTTATTTTTACAAAATTTACTTGTAATTTTGAGTCTAATTTTGAAATACATCCTGTTTCTGTTCGTAACAAGTTTTTATTTATTTATTAAATAATGACATATTTAAAGGAATGAAAGATGTAATGTTCAATGCCATTTTCGAGTGTGAACATCTTTTTAAATAATTTTCATCTTTAAAACTGTCTGATTATTTTTTGTACAGAAGTTCAGATATCAAATAATTCTGTGACTGCAATCAATTAACAATATCAATAAGATTTTATCAATCCCCTCCCATTTTTGTAGCATTTTCTAAATAAATTTTAAAATCAAAATAATTGACACCCTCACTAGGTACAGTTAAATATTTTATGACATCAAACATAAAAATAATAACAAAACATGAAAGCAATAAATTAGACTCAAAAGTCACTAGTTTTTAATTAATTTTCTTTTTATAGTATACTCAATATAAAAAATAAAATTTGTTCTAAATTTCATAAAAGTGTATAGAATAAATTATATTAAACTAGTGGATATATAAGGTAAAAAAGATTATTTATTTTTAAGTATAAAAATACCAATTTCTAGTTAAACTTTTGATACTTTATACTTTCGTAAATTTTATGTTTGAGGGTGACAGTAAAAGATTACTGTTGTTGACCTATGACCTTGATAACCGCTCATGGGTAATCATGCATAAAAATATTATTTTTGCTATGTTTTAAACAAGTAATAAGCATTACTTTTTTTACAAAATACAGTAATTAATCCTTAGATTAACTAATTTATTTTGAAACAAATCTCTCTAGAACATATATTGGATTTTTAAGAGATTTTTAAATGTTTTCATTTTCTGTCTATAATGGAGGTTCGATGAGTCGTTGAATGATTGTACCAATGTTTTAAGGCGTGTCTAAAAACTTTACTGTGGTAATAAAATAAGCACCTCTCATCTCCCCTCTCGTTTGTAACCATCCACTATAATAAAATCAACGTTTTCAGCGCTAAAAAGCTGAATTAGTTAAATAAAGCTAAATCCTTTTAGTTGTTGCTGTATTACACTTTTTGACTTATATATTTATTTTTCTTTTTTACGGATTATTTTATTTTTATCTTTCAAATAAAGCCAAAATTTTAAGTCAAAGTAGACATTTCATTTGATTTATTTTAAAATGGTTTCTTTTGGTATGTGTAGGGTGAAGTCTGTGGTTGTGTCTAGAGAATCATACAGATAAATAAAAAAAAAAGAATAACCAATTTAGTTAATTTAGTTTTCAGGTACAGAAAATCAAGACAAAAGGAAGTTAATTTAATAAAGGATAAAAAAAGTAAAATAAAACAAATATAGGCATAAAACAAAGTTAAGAAAACTAAGATTTATTTTAAAAAGATGTTTAGTTATTGGGGAAGGTGTGGATTCATATTTTTTTTTTAAACAAGGCAAACGGCTAAGAAAGCATTTTAACAGGAAGTCGAGATATTTCATTATTGCAAATTTATTAAAATTTGGTATTAAAAAATATAAATTTCATGATTGAAAATGAATAAAAATTTGCTCTTTCAACTCAAGCGAAATCTTCCAAAAAATATGGGGGAAAAAAAAAATACATGAAAAGTTAAAGTGTTAAGTTATAAATTAAAATATTTTTAATTTTAACACGCCATAATGATGAGACTTGATTGGGTTTCCGTTTTGTTTTTTTGTTTTAGCCTTTTTTTAATGACCAAATCAAAACATAATTATTTTTTACTACCTCAAAATAAATAAAAAAGATTTTACATCAAAAATTTAAAAATTTTTTTTATTTTGACACGGTTTATATATCATTTAATTTTAAATTACTAAAGAAAAAAAATGCGTAACTTATCAATTTTAAAAATCAAAGAAAAAAGAATTTCTTTTTAAGGGTCCAAATAAAAATACAATTTCCATTTCTTACAGACTTCTTAGAACTAATAATTAATAATATTTTTATTGTTAAAAATACTTGATCTTTGTCTTTTTTTGGGGGGGACACCAAGTCCAAAGGAATAAAGGACGTTTTTATAATTCTTTGTGAACAAACTACCTTCAGTTAAAAAAATAAAAGCGAGTTTTCTCTCATAAGAAAATGGTACAGTGTCTGTATACACGGTGTACACTGTACACCATTTATTTCAAATTGACTCAAGGCTCCTACTGAAAATTGAACACAGACTAGAGAAACGAACTCGCTAACCATTGCGCCAAAATTGACCTCCATAAAGTTATTTTTTACCTGAACTTCCTAGTCAAGAAGACGGTATGTGGCACAAGGCCTTTTTATATGAGCCCCCCATAAAAATGGATTTTTAAAAGTAAACGTGTTTTATGACTTTCCCAAGAGCATTAACTCTTTATGACTACTTAGTGAAATGTCTGATTTGAAATTGTAACCACACATTGTAAAATAGATTTCCCCACCAAAGCCATATATTACCGACCCAAACAAATAAAAAAAATAAAATAAATAATAAAATAAATAAAAAATGCCATAATTCAGGTGGGAGGAACACACACACGAAAATCAATCATCTGATTCAGACAACGGGATATTACTCTTTAAAAGACATGGCAGCTTTAAACCTTAAAACAATTACGGCATTAACCAAAAACGTGACTGATGTGTAAATCACCTGGAGTGAATTTTAACCTCACTAGGTAGATGTGATCATAATTTTGGCCTTTTATAAACTTGCTTGGGCGGAGATATTTTGAGTTATTTTAAAATGGTAGCAGGTTAATTTCCCAAACCAAAATCATGAAAAATAAATAAGGTAATTAAAATTATTAAAAAAAAAAAAATCTGATAAACGAAGGTCATTGTAACGTCGTAAATGGTAAATAAAAGACTTTCTTTCCTCATGGGATCAGGCTCTCCTAAATTTTTTTTTTAAGCCAAACATTTTTACATTCAATCTGACAGAAAAGTCGGTTTATGAGGCGAAAGCTTTTATTTTCCTACAATTCCCAATAACAAGAGAAGTGGTTCATGTTTTTTTTTTTTTTTTTGTCAGACCATGTGGCATGGTTTTCCAAACAAAAAGATTGGGTTTTGTGTTTTTAAGGAGCGACAGAAGTCAAAAGAGTCCAGTTGTAATCATCAGCTAAGGAAAAAAAAAATTAGTCAGTCTGAAAGTGAAAACGCAAAATAAAGAGAAATTTTATCTGGGTAAAATAAAACAAATTAAAAACAAAACACTCCGGGTCATCTGCTTGCTAATCTTGTTTAGTTTACGAAATTCCCTTCTTGTAATAATCGGGACAAAAACAGTTAAAAAAAAAAAAAAAAATGTATGTGAATTTAAAATCACATGCTTTCCCCGAGGAAATTACATCATCAAATTCGCCCTTCTTTAAGAACTCCGACCGCAAAAAAAACATTTCTGATAATAAATAAATAAATTAAAAAAAAAAAAAAAAAGAGGAAAAAACAAAAACAGCATTTTAAAATACTTTTTCCTTTCTAACAAGAACAATATTGTTAGTCTTTTTTTAGAGCATTTTTTTTACATATCCTTTCTAGACTAAAAATAAAATAAAAGTTTATTGCTGAAAAAATGTTTGGTTTTAAATTTTAAATAAAACAAACATTGGTTATTTGACAAGCAACAGAGAGACGTTGGCTTTTTTTTTAATTTTTAAAATTACAGTGGGTTTTGTTTTGTTTTTTTTTGTAGTAAGAGAAAATAAATAAATAGTTGCTAAATAAATCATGTAAAATGAAAATTTATTTAAAACAATAAAATAATGTATCCCAAAAATACTAAAAAAAATTTAGAAATTTAACAATTTAGAAAAAAAAAAGTAAAATGCAGATTGGATTTTTAACTGAAATAATGTTTTTTGTTAAATAAACAACATAAATTTTATGGGAAATATTAGAAGACTTTTAAAAAGAGAGAAATAAATGTTTTTAATTCAAATCAAACCAATTTTAATTACTCAGCCAAGAAATTTGGATTCGAATGTTTTCTTGTTTTTTTTTTTTGTCGTTTTTTTGTGAATCTTTTTTTTTCTTTTTACTTTTTGTTATTTCATTTTTCCATATTTTAAATTATTTTCCAATACTTTATGCATGGATTAAAAAAATAAATAAAGAAAGAAATATTTTTAAAAAAAATACAAGCCTTACAAACGATTTTTTAATGAATCAATCAACTCAGTAGTAATAAATTTATATATCAATTTTCCTGATTCAATAAAAAAAAAAACTAAAAAAAAAAAAAAAAAAACTAAAAAAAAAAAAACAAAAAAAAAAAAAAAAACTTAATACTTAAATAATTAAATCAAAATGAATAAAAAGAAGCTTACTGATTTGTACGAATTTTCTTATTTTTTTTTCTTTTAAAACTAAAATTAATTTCAGTTGGAAACAAAGAAACAACAATGAATTGGACAGATGAACATTTTTGTTTTGGTTTCTCACAATTATTCAAGATTTATGTGAAGAAAACAACAAGGTAAAAAAAAACAGCTGAACAAAAAAAATACTTTTATTTTTCTTTACTTTGAACCCATATAAAAAATAAATTTAAAAAAAAAAAAAAAAAAAAACTTTTTTCTTTTCGTTTTACTTTTATTTGTAAAAAAAAAAAAAAAAAAAAAAAAAAAAATGTCCCATTAATTAATCAATAACATATGAGGAAAAATTATTATTAAAACTAAAAGTTAAATTATAAAAAGAAAATGATTAGTTTTACTAAAAAAAAAAAAATTTGGTCCCTAAAACAGAAAACTGTTTTACTTTTAGGGACCAAATTTTTTTTTAGCCAACGTCCAATCCAATGATTATAGATAGCATCATTTGTTTGTGTGTAAAAAAACCCAAAAAATACAAGGCAATTGAATAAATAAAGAAAAAAGATTATACAAATAGATAAATTAAATATAAAAATAAAATAAAAAATAAAAATCAAATTAAAAAAAATTAAATAAAAATAAACAGCTGTTTTTTAGTTTTTTTATTTAATTTCAAAAATTGATGTTATTTTCTGTTAATTAATAACTTAAAAATAAAACAAGTTTTTTTTGTTTTTATTTAAAAATGCTTCAACTTAAATTACTTTTTTTTTTAGAAGCAGAACAAATCTGTCTAGCAAAAAAAAAAAAAAAAAATATATAGAAAATTCAGGCCATCGATCTTGTTTAGCAATTTTACTTTTGTTTGAATATAAAACAAACCAATAAACATTTTTTTTTTTTTTTGCCAAGGACAAACTTGACGTTTCTTTATTGTTTGTCCATTAATTGAATTATAATTTGAACTCAACGGTTTTGATTGTGTGTTGTTATTTTGTTTTTTTGTCGAAAAGAAGTGACTAAGTTGTTACAACATCAGCAATTGTTTTTGGTTTTTTGTTAAATGACTGGATTTTTTTAGTCTGTAAAGTTTTGTCGACAATGTTGAAGGACTTTTTTTTTAAGGTAATTTCTTCGATTGCATCAAAATGTAATTGAAGAAATTAAAAATACAGGCATTTTTAATTTAATTGGTGCGACTAAAAAAGTTTTTTGTGGGTGATTAACAAAGTTCATTAATTCAATTGTGATATGTTTAAGTTTAATTTAAAAACGACCTTTTTTTGTTTTGTTTTTGTTAGAATCTAGTATAAATAATAAACAAAGACAGAAACATTTACTTCAGGGGAAAATTAAGAGAAAATCCGGTAAAATTTGGACGGAAAATTGTTTTTTTTTTTTTTGTTTTTTTATTTAAAAATCCTAATAAAAACGGTAATTGTGCTTTTCAGCTTTGTTTATTTTTTTAAGCTTCTGAATTCAGAAGTCGTAGCACTTTAGTTTTTTTTGCACAACACAAACAAGGAAATGTTATTTAATTTATTTTTTTTTTTTTAAAAAAAAGGCTTTTTTTAGTCATCATTACATAGACAAACAAGAACAAAGAAATTTATAATAAAAAGAAAAAAAAAACAAGAGCTGGAAAAATATTTTGTTAGAAAGTCATTTTTTTTCTTAAAAAATAAAAAAGTGAAAGTAAATTGATTTATTTTTTTAAATAAATTAATAATTTATCTTTTTTTTTAATAAATTATTGTTTAGTGAAATTGATTTAAGAAAAACATCAGAAACAATACAAAAAAAAAATAGTATTTTTTTTTACTCGTTTTTTTTTTAATTTTATTTATTATGTCTGGAAAAATAAAATTATATTTTTTTTTTATCAGTTTAGCTGTTTACTGTAAAACTTTAATTATTTGAAACAAGTAGCCTGACTTTTTTTAATTTTTTTTTAACAGATAAGATAATTTTTGATATTCACAATCTTTTTTTTTTAGATTAAAAAAAAATCCGATAAACTTTAAATAAAAAACAAACAAAAAAAAAAAAAAAAAAAGCCAAAAAAATTATATAGAACAGTTTCTTTTCTTACCTTCCAAATTTAGCATACGTTTTCCACGTGCCAAATGAACAATTAAATTTTTCCATTTTTCGGCAATCCGCAAGTTACTGTCAAATGATTCAAACTGGAATACACCAAAGGTTACCGAAATCCTGTGCCTTATTTTACGTCCACTAAGAATTTTTTTCTTGAAAGGATAAGCATAAACTGTAAAATAGGCCCGGGAATCATCCGGGGTTTTCCCTTTAAAACAGTGGCAACCCACAACATCGGCTAAATGAATAAAATCACCGACAGGACGCTTGTTTTCATTACCCTGGTTATTATTATCGTTGTAATTGTCATTAAAGGTGTTCCTTTGGTTGTTGATCGTGGTATGGCAAGCCGGGGTTTGGTTGTTAGTGCCTACATTAGATGTTTGTTGAGCAGAGGTGACCCTGGCTGATGCAGGGTCTTCGCTGTTTGCTAAAGGTGAGGTTGCGACATCATTGTCCAGACCAGCGCTATTGTTGATCACAGACTGCTCCCAGCTGCCATTTGATGATGCAGTCTGGAGATACGATCCATTGTTAATTTCACCCCATTCATTGCCCAGGGGACTGTAAGTTAATGAAGATCGTTTAAGGGCGACAAGGTAGTGTTTCTTGCGCGGATACAGAGTAAACACACCTTCAATAAGGACACTGTGCCGCCCAGATGCCATTGGAGGGATTACGAAGCCAGTTTTGTTGTTATTATCAATAATATTTTTTTTTTTTCTTTAAATATGGTAATAGCCACAAAAATTAATTCTATGCGGGGTCAGACAGAAGGACGGACATTGACAGATTTCAAAAGAAAATATAAACCCTCAAATTTCCAGTTCTTTATCCACCCGACAACAGTAAGAGTCGGATCGCATTATTACAATTTTAATCTATCATATCTTTTTTTTTAAATTTACACATAATGTTTACGAGTGTTTATCATTCTTCCTTCAATCTTTTCTTTTTGAATGAATTAAGAAAGTGCGTGTATTTTTTCTCTCTCTCTTGCGATCCGTTACGTAGCGACTGCTGTCTCTGTCTGCCTTACTACCGAGGCTTGATATATTTTTTTTAAACTCCCTTTGTCAAAGGCTAGTGTTCGAAATGATAACAATAAGCCTGCCGTGTACACATGGGTGCGCGTTGAGTGTTGTGGCGTGTGTCTCTTTGGTTGAGCCACAACCTGCCTACTGACTGAACGCAGTCACGTGACCATACATGGTATGACGTCACGAATAGAGGGTTTTGTTACCTCAATGAGTAATATATTTCCTTAAACGTGTATACCAATTTCTTGGTCCTCTCTCTCGGAGTAATCATCCACTAGTAAAAGGGTTTTCTTCATTTTTTTTTTTTTTAACTATGATAACAGACGAATGTTTGTTTTTTTTTTTTTTTAAAAACAAAACAATGCTTCCTTCCTCTACCCTCTTCTGCTATAAGAAACACATGTACTAAGGGAAATAACTGTCTGTTGTGTAAATTCAGTTTTACATAATTTTGGATAATCAGTTGTGTGAGACATGCAGTGAAAAAAGAAACGTTAATCCCCCGGTCGGTGTGACATGCACAAACACACACACAGAGGGATCTTAATAAATGGGAACATTGGTATGGTTTCTAAACAAATACTGTTAAAGTACCCGCAATGAGGAAAAAATAATTAGAACTTATTTTTGAAATATGAGATTGTTCATGTTATTGTTGTTGTAAATAATTAAAGATTAGATATTAATAACTATAACAAAACAAAAACAAAAACAAAAAATATAAAGGACTTCACCTGGAAATTTGTAGCATAAAGGTTTGGGTGGGGCACATAGTTTACAAGTTAGTTACACATTTTGAACTGTGCATCAAGACAGTAGGAAAAAGTTTAAATGAATGAGAAATTTAAGAAAGAACAGAGCATTTCCTACAATGATGCTGGGAATTTAGGAAGATACTGGAGATAGTGATTTTCCAAGTGTAGCTTGGATGCGGCACAAGGCCGAAAGTAAGGGGCACCCAGTGAGGATCGAACTCACTACCAATTCGTAATTGTTTTAGCGAGACAAGCTAGCTAACCATTACACAACCTCGAGATGCCTAAAGATACTGGAGATATGAGAAGAGATATACTGTCACTCAATTTCCAATGATGACCACAAGATATCTGACCATCCTGGGTATGACAATTTAACTACATCAGTGTCCTGGGTAAAACGATAAACTATGTCTGACAGCAAAGCCTCTGATCAGGAGGCTTTGCGGAACGTGGAACTACCTCTGAATTGCTGGTGTTCCCAGGTCCACCCTGACATAGGGTGGTAGCACCTGTTAGGGTCTCTGCTAAGGGCAAACCCCAAACTGGGGTCAAAACACTATGAAAGTGTAAAATAGGTTTTAATACCATAAATACTTATGTAAAAAAATTATTACCAGTGATACATTATTTCCAGCAATACATTTTTGAAAAAAAAAATATTATCAGCTATACATTTTTGAAATATATTGAAATATATTTGAATATATTTTTTCTTTCTTTTCTTTTTCTTTTCTTTTCTTTTTTTTTTTTGAAGAAATATGGTGTACTTGGGTATATAAGTATAGTATCTTCTGTTATGGATCTTGTCCCTTCAGGATGTGAGTGATCATGTCTCTCCACAACTTTTATTCATTTTCTTCAACCTGTCACTCTCTGATTGAACAAAAAAGAGCTTTTCTTTTTACTCAGAGAAAATAAACTTCACAAAGGCTGAAGAATAGACCAGCTAAAATATTATGTCCTGTGAGTGTTAAATTCTTCAGGCTCTCTTTCCTCATTATGTGTTATAGAAATTTCAACATTTGTCTCTGATTGAACAAAAAAAAAGAGATTTCCTTTTTACTTACAGAAAATAAACTTTACAAAATCTAAAGAATGAACACACCAAAATATAATTTCCCATTAGTGTTAGATTCCCCAAGCCCTCTTTCTCAATTATGTATTGTAGAAATTTCATCTTATTTTTGATTCAACAAAAAAGAAGAGCTTTTCTTTTTACTCAAAGAAAATATAACTTTGTGAAGGATGAAGAAAAGACCAGCCAAAATATGATGGCCTGTGAGTTTTAGATTCTCTAGGCCTTCGTGTTGTAGAAGATTCAACCTGTCTCTTTCTGAATGATCAAAGAAAAAAGAGCTCTTCTTTTTACTCAGAAGCTGGACTTACTAAAATATAATGTCCTGTAAGTGTTAGATTCTTCAAGCACAATTTTCCCATTATGTGTTGTAGAAATTTCAACCTGTTTATTTCAGATTCAATGACAAAAAAAATGCTTTTCCTTTTGTCCAAAGAAACTAAGCTTCAGAAAGACTGAAAAATGAATCAGCCAAAATATTGGTGCAACCAGTGACGTGCAGTGGTTTAGGGATGTTTGATGATGCCTGGAGGCCAACTCCTTGATCGTATGCCCCTAAAACTCAAGTAGGTGGGGGTGGCCTATAAGGACTAGTACTGAGAAATGTGAGAAAAGAAGACATTTTAAATATGTAAAAACAGATGAAATATGAAATAAACACTTTATTCAAATTAAACATAAAGCAAATTTTTATTCACTCTTTGATTGGATGCCCTCCTGATAAGGATGCTCAGATAAGGTTGCACACTCTGCTTCCCCTTTTGCATGCTACAGGTTGTAACAATATCAATTCCACAAAATTGCTCAAATTATCTAAACAAAATTTGAAATGTTAATGACTCTTCCCAATGTTACAGACAATAAAGCAGAATGAAAAACAGAAGATACAGGCAATCTCTAGTGATAACCACTGGATATCCTGTATGAACTTCCAAATGATACTGGGGAAGGTGCTGAAGATATGAGAAGACTTGTTGTCACTCAGTCTTCAGCAAAGACAACCAGACAGTTGGTGTGAACAGGCAAAAAGTTGAAAAATAATTATGAAAGATTCTGTGGAAGGTGCTGGAGATTTTAAGAGACTTGTTGTCACTCAGTTTTCAGTAAAAAACAACCAAATATCTGCTGTGAGCATGTGAAAATGGAAGAAAATTAAAAACTGAAAGTATCTGCATTTTTGTTTGTTAGTTTTTCTTCAGTAATTTTCCCCCAATACAAAGCTCAAGACCCACTCAAGTTAGAAAATTACAGTTGAAATGCTAATCATGAATGAAGTTCATGATATGAACACAAGAGAAGGTAGTGTGGAAGTTATGATTCTAATGTTATGAAGGACTGATAACGATTCATCCTTGACTTGAAGGGTTTTTCATTTGTACCTTTGTCTTTAAATAATATATTTGTAATCATTATTGTAATATTTTGTTAGAGTTGTTAAGCCCAAATATTTGATGATGCAATACAGGGATTTCCATGGGCATTTTATAGTCATGAAATTAGCAAGGAGCTTATTCAATCATCAAATTAAGAATTGCACCTCCTAAAAAATTGCAAATATAGGAAAACCATGAAAATTTCATCAGTATTGCTAATTTAATTTAATCTTTGAAATTATTTTTTTGAACAAAAATATAAGTAAAACTTTAAAAATCTTGGGATAATTTAATGAAAAAACGTTCTTGTAATATTTTGTTTTTGTTCTGCTCTAATTTATATTGAAAAACTTCACAGTAAATGAATAAATGCAAGCAAAACCTGACCTCAAACATCAAATAATTCAGTGGAGCAGACACTGCTGCACAGAGAAAATCATTTATTATGATCATTTTGGGTCATGGCCTTTTAGATAACAAGAACTTAACTGATAACTTTATGCATAGCATATAAAATTTGTGACAATTTGCATTCAATAAATCAAATTTAAGGCTGTTATATTAATAATAATTTAAAATTTATTGATTTGAAATTATAACATTTTAAATTTCATTTTTAGTTCCGTTTAAATAAAGTGTTTCAGATCAACTGATTTTTCAGCTCTTATGAGGTGTATTTTTTGAGAGTAAAACGGAAAATCTTATTTTCTTTCTTTTTCTTTTTTCTTTTCATTCCTTCTATTCTTTTTCTTCCTTTTTCTTTCCTTCTTTTTTCTTCTTTTTCTTCATTTTTACTTTTCAATTTTTTTAAAGGCCAAATATTTGGGAACAACAGAATTTTGGATAAGTGATTTATAACATTATCCATGAACATGAGAAAATGGCTTTGTCTGTATTTAGGTAGTTTTTTGTTTTTACATTGTATTTTATTGTCTATAACTTTGAGAAGCATGATTAGCATTCCAAATATTGTTTGAACTATTAATTGCCTTCTTTATATATTTAATGCTAATGCAACAATTTTGCAACATGCTTCAGATCTTGTGAGTAAATAAGAAAGTTTTAATTTTTTTTCTTTGTTTTTGCTTTCTTGTTTTTTCTTTTTCTCTTTTACTTCTTTATTCTCATTCTTCTTATTCTCATTATTCTCATTCTTCTTTTTCTTTTTACTTCTTGAAAGGTATGCTATACTTATATATATATATATATATATAGGAATAGCATACTTTTCATATATATATTATATATTCTGAGATATGGATGATGAGAATTTGCCTTGGATTTATTTCTGAAAAGCTACAATGAATTTCTTGCTTTTGAGCCATTCTGAAAATGAGATGAAGATTTATCTTTAATTCCATACAAAAAACTCAGAAAAACTATATTAACACCTTTCAGCATGAACTAAGAATTATAAAGAAAAGATACAGAATGAATATTAATGGCTTTTTAATAGTCACTCATTTTCTTTCTTTAATCACAAGACACACCAGCTTAGGAAAAAAGTACTATGATTCACTATTTAACCCTAGAACACAGACCATGGGTATATAGTACCCGGCGCAAATTTTCCTATTTTTAATTACAATTTTCAGTACCTGATTTTCTTACCTAAATAATATGTTTTTCAGTTCCTATTAAGGTTAACTCAAAGTACAAAGTTTGAAGTGCCTGCATATAAAATATTTCAAATAAAGATTTATATTTAAATTGGATATGATATACCCATGGTTAGTAGTAGTGTAACTTTAATTGATGGTTAGTGTTCTAGGTTTAAGCATACACACAAATACACCTACACATATTTCTTTCTTTTGTTTCTTTGTTTTTGATGAAGCCATAAAAAGTGTAATGCGTAATGAAATCTAGTTTCAATGAAACATTTTCCATTTGACAAATTTCTTAAGAACTTTGTCAGGATTCTATATCTTATTTTAAGCTCACACACACACACACACACACACACACACACACACACACACACACACACACACACATACTGATTGAAATGTAAACGGAAAACTGAAAACAGCCGCACCTAAAGAGGTACAGACAACAAAAAAAGTGCTTGTAGCAGACTTCACCACATTAATTTAACTTTAGATTAGGAAACAGGGCTGATGCAGAAAAGGATAAGCAAAAGACATTGTTACAAATAAAATATGTATTTAACAAGATGTACAATATCAAACAACGATGTGAAAGAAAGAATGCATTTAAGTAAGAAAAGATTGAAATAAGCAAGAGTTGTCTCTCTTTAACTGTTATTTTAATATTTCAAAGTTCACTGGAAGAATGTTCATGAGTGTCTCTTATAATGACTGTTCTTAAAAGATTTGCCGTGTTAGAAAAGATTATGTGAGTATATACAAAGTATGTTCAGCATGTGAGTGGTGTGTGTGAGTGAGAAGGTTGGTGCATGGTTTCAACTGTCATGGATTTCTTTGTCAGCTGAATTCTCACTAATTAGGTAAGAAAAATTCTTGCTTAAATAAGTGACTATAGGCTCCAGATTGCTGCACAGGAAGAATTATTCTTCACGTGCAGATTATCTGATTGGTTGGCCTAGACCAATCAGCAAGGGAGCTTCGGGGAGATTTAAGAAAGCTTCTGTGATCCATTTCTCCCAAAAGTGCACAAAACTGACTACATAAAAATAGAGCGATTACAAAATTGTCGCACTTCTGTGATTTGTAAATTGTCTAAAATAATGTAGTGATGATTAATTAATCAATGAATGCTTGGCGTTGTATGTGATTTGTATTTTTGTATGTATGTATGTTCGTGTGTGATAGACTTGCACATGCTCAATACAAAATTCAAAATCAAATCCACTCCCTCTTTCTTCATACTTTTACCCTCTCACTTCTGGTGTTCTGGTATATTGGAGTAGTTTTCTTTGGCTTGTGCATTCTTCCATATATATATATATATATATATATATATATATATATATATATTTTCTGATGAATTATAATTCTTAAGTTAATGAATATATATATATATATATATATATATATATATATATATATTAACTTAAGAATTACGATTCATCAGAAAATTTCTTGGGCATTGCTAGCAATAATAAATTAATTTTTCTTTAGAGTGAGATAGCAAATTGGTTTTCATTCAGTCATTCATCATCCTTTAACCTCCTTATGATTGGTCAGGACTCCATTAACAATCCCTTTCCACACTGTTCAGTCCTGTATTTTTGCCCCCAGATGCCCAATGTTCAACCTTGAGTCCCAAGCTATGGTGTCTAGGAAAGTCAATTTTGGACATCATGATAGAGAGATTTCAGTCATTAAATGTATCAGACCAATAATTCATTAGGTCAATCAACTCTTATAATCTTTTTGGAGAGTACTCTTTTAGACTCTGCTGCAATTAGATCTCTTTCTTATTCATTCTGCATGTTGAATGCCAAGAAGGGAGAAAACAAAATAAAAAAAGTCATTTTCTGCACATAGGTTCTGTGCATCACATTGGGTCCATGAAGCAAGTCCCTCTAATGAAAGTGATATAGTGACCAATCCCTGCCAGAAAAGGGGATAACCTTAGAGACTGACAGTTCCATTTAAAAGCAGGTCTCTCGGAAGGACTATCAGCAGTTGCCAGCCATAAGGCCATTTCCCAACATGCAGGGTACTGTCATTGTCACCACTATGACCACTTCTCTCAACACAATCATTACCTCTCCCAGGCTTGACTAATCTCGCTTGACTCTCCACATGCAGAATTCAACCAACAATCCATCTTTGACACTACCAGGCTCCTGACACTTACCAACATCACACACAGAATCCAATGGTGACCAGCTTTGACACCACTAGGCTTCTAACGCCAACCACCACGAGTTATAACATCTTAACATCATCACCACTCAGCCACAAGACTTCCTCATCTCCAATGTTGTCATCTCATCAACCCCACTGCATACTCCCTAATCCCTTGTCTTCACAGCCATCACTTTGGTCACCTGACAAAATGCAGACATACCTTTGCAGCCATCACCCCAACTCTGTTTTGTTGATCCTCAGTAGTGAAATATTCTACCACAGGCCCACCAGCTACACCTAATCCCTTGTCACCACCACTGTTACCTCATCAACCCAATTCACTACAGCCATGCCCTTGCAGTGAAACATTCCACCTTAAGCCTACTAGGTACACCAATTCATTATCATTACCAGCATCACCTCAATAACCAACACACCCTAAGATGGATTGACCTACCACTGTGACCTCAATTGATCAACACATGCATCAGACTCAACCAACAACTATATCCTGTGACCTTGGTCAAAACAACCCAAGAAATCAGTCAACTCCCAGTGCTACTCTTACAACCAACCACCTCCCTACAGTCAGCAACTGAAATCAACATCTTCCCTAATTTTCCAACAGTTGTAATATATCTTGTATATTAAACAAATACAGGTTGTTTAAAAACTTAATCCTTGTTATTCATTTCCTCTGGCAACAAAACACTCATTATAATATTCTAAGGGTTAGACTTAAAATGGTGAAGGTAATTATTGTCTGTAACTTTGTAATTCAGTTATTAACATTCCAAGTTTTGTTTGAACAATGGAACTCTTTGTATTGTGGCTATTGACACAACTATCTTGTGTCATAAAAAAACAATGAATTATGCACATGAAGAAGGCTGTAGAAATGAACAACCATTTTGTTAAGTTAACATGACAAAAGGATTCAATTATCAGAACAAAACTTGGAAAGTCAGCATCTTTTTTGTAAGGACAAATGTTCAGACTGTAGTGTTTGTGATGAAAAACTTAAAAAATCTATATAACTTAAGATTTGGTAAAATGAATAAATTAAATTCAAATTATAGTGAACGCATTATTCGAACATATCCTGTTAATTCAGTGGTTACCAAGCTTTTTTTGCTGCATTTTTGAAATGAAAATTTGCTTGCACCTCACCAAATTTTATGTGATAAAAAGTACATTTAATAATAGAAACACAGAGTGAAGGGAGTTAAAGGGAGATAAATGCGAATTCAAAGTCAGAACATTATCATTGATAACTCTCTTCTCCAATTTGCAGATCCTAGTTACTATATTCTTAATACTTGATATAATGGAAAAATATCACAATCATAAAGTCGGTCAATAATTATTTATAACTATTTATACCGGGATTCATGCATCCAATTACAAGTAATCCATAATAATATTTAAAATATTGAAATCATATTTATTTTTGGCATATGAATTTTTTGAAACTGTTTCTAAATCTTTGATTGTCTTTCAATCATTCTGCCTCACTTGATATCCTCTTCTACCACACCCATAAGGAATGGTGCACCATTTGGAAATCATTGCATTAATTAATCAATTTTAGACTGTAGTGGGTTAGCCAATCTGTACAGTGAGAAAATCCATATTAAACTGACCCTCTACAATGTTTAGTAAATCAAATGCAACAAAAACAACAACAAAAGAAATACTCAAATTGGCAAATACTTGTTTGAACAAAAAATATTTTTATATAACATCAAGTACACATGATATAATAAAGTTGTTTAAAACACTTTAGAGTTCTTGGTTGTGTGATCAAGGGTAATATAAAAGGTGTTATGCTATAGATCTAGTAAGGAATTAAACAGAGTCTGTCTATATTTCTGAGATGAGGTATTATGTACATTATTTACATTATTCAGACTATTGTCCTCATCTTTGTCATATTTATCACAACGTTTTGGCCGTTGTACGCTCCGGCCTTCTTCAGGTGGTTGGAATTTCGAACTGAACCCTTTATTTCGCTCACTGTTCTAGTTCCACGTGCCATGTTTGATGGATGTCAGTTATCAGTTATCTCCTGCTAATTTCCCTCTGAAAGTAACCGGGTCTTGAACTCACACTCTTTGGGACCTGTCAGTGGATCTAACCAACGTCTTTATCCACTGTGCCATGTGTCCTTGAGGACATCTGGGTATGAATTTCTGGGTATTGTAAACCTAATGTCTTCAGCAACTATTTTTACCAGTGCTCATATTGCAATTTTGCTGTTATCATTTCATGTTTTTACCAGAGCTCATATTGCAACTTTGTTGTTGTTATTGCTTTTCTCTGCCACTCCTTATTACTGGTTCCCATATTGTATTTATTGGGTTCCATGGGTTTGTGTGACGAGTTGATTATTTTAAGGACTCACTGACTAGAGTTATGTCGAAGTTTCATATTTATGAATTTTCTTGATCACGTAGGAGGCTTATTTACCATTTTTTGGTGCATTGGACTCTGAACAGGTCAACTCAAGGTCAACTGTGTGGACATAGGCAGAAACATGACATTATTATTTATGGACCAATCAGAAAGCTTTGTTTCGTACTGAACTCTGGAGCCGATTTTAATGGGTTCAGCACAAACTGAGAATACTCAACTGTGATCCTTTTTTAACAGGTTTAAAACAGAGAATGTAGAAATCTAATTCTACAAGACAAAATGAAAACTGTTATTATTCATTGAAACTTAATATACAGTATCCTTACAGAGTGGATACCAACTTAAAATAAAATTTAATTAAAATCCACTTCACAGAGAATGATAGAATTTACACAAAATTTAAAAAATGTAAATTATTACTCTTCAAGAATTCAACTTTTAAATTCTCTTCATGAGAAGAAACTGGACTAAAAAAAATACAATTTTGTAAAAACACCTCAACAATTTCTGGAATATAAAAATTTAGGATTTATACTTCATCTTTCTTTCCTTTTTCTTTGTGGATGATTTGAATATTTTTGTAATTCCAAATTTTTTAACCCATTCAATCTTCCACAGGACCAACTGATTTTAAATTAAAATAACCAATTGATAATATTTGTGAATATAAAAATGGCTTCCTCTATTTTTGGTGTTTTTACATTCTATTTTATTGTCTATAACTTTTGTTCAGACAATTAAATCCCATCTTTGAAAATTTGCTGTTGTTAACACATAGTTGATTCAATCTTCAACCTGTGTTTGGTGTATATTTATTTTTCTTTGTACAGTCTGGAAGTGACAAGTCCAAACTTCTGAGACTGAGGTTTGGAGAATCAAGTACTCACAGGGAAAATGAAAACAAAAGAAGTAATGGAAACAGCCAGTAACCTACTTAAAGATTTTATATGAATGAATGATAGAATAGGAAAAAAGACGTAATTTTGTAAAAACACCTTGACAATTTCTGAAATATAAAAATTTAGGATTTACACTTTATTTCCTTTCTTTTTCTTTCTTTTTTCTTTGTGGATCATTTGAACTGTTTTACAATTCCAAATTTTTCAACCCCCCTCAAACTTTCACACGACCAACTGACTTTGATAACAATAAGTCAGTTTAAAGTGGGCATCCTGAGCAAGTGCACCTGGGCCAGGTCCCAAAATAGACCAGTCCCCTCAACCATTGGCTGTCTGAGCCTCAGTATTACTATCAACATATCCTCTCTAGTGCAATGAGGGATGTACTGCTGTGGACTGCACCTGTCAGTTTTGTTTTTGGTTGTGCTTTGACCAAAGACAAAGTTGCATTCTCTCTGAAGAGATGATAAACAAGATAAGATAAACAGAATCTCGCAAGTCCAACTTGCAAAGTTCATGTATCATAATATGCCCTTCCTCTTATTGCTTGGGCACTTATATAGTCTCTACCTTAGCTATGCTAATTAGGCAGTCATTTACATATTATGACACCATGACTGGGGTCAAAGGTTGACAAGCAATCTAATTTATATTACAAAAGAAACAAAAATATTTTTTTATCTTAAAACAATGTGATACCATAAATTTCTGGTTTGTGTCATTTATAGAGTAGAGTTTGAAAGGTGAAATTGTAAGCTTGGGTGGGGTTGGTCATTAAGTACAGTCTTAGGTCTTAGGTCTGTTTAAAGTGTTGTTTTAATTTGATAAAGAAATTGTTCTGTTGGAATAAGGGAATTAAAGCATATCTTTACATGTCAGGTTTGTTTTGATCAGGGTTATAACACATTTATGATGACATCTGTGATAATTAGGTCAAATGAGGGTGAAATTCCAGAACATGGAAAATATTCCACTGAAGGGTGGATATGAGCGAAGCAAGTCCACAATATTGATTGGCCCACCAATGAGAGAAGGGCTGGGATAGAGCTTCTTGTACTCCCCTCTGATACTTATGACACAGGGCCATTATTTTGATTAAACCATCAATCATATTGGGTTCTTGGGGGCTTTATTTCCTCCCCTTCAAGGAGTATGACACAAGACCATTGGTCAAGCATTGGGCTAGCCAATCAGAGCAGTACAATTGAGGTTTGCACCCACATAAAAGCATTTGCTGAAAGAGCAGAAAAAAGATTGATCTGGTCTCGCCACTAGTAGACTAACTTTTTCCCTGACAGATGACCATGGTACCTCAATCAGCTAAAGTTCTGTTCTCTGTGCCACTTTTTGAATTCCTTTGATCATCTTCCTTCACTTAAATAGTTGAACAACTGTGGAACGTTTAGCCATAACTGTGACTGCCAGTCAACCTTTTCCTACCAGGTTAAGAATTCCTTATATGGGGAAACTTCAAATCCCTTTTGTTTATGTATTCACAATATTAATCATAGTATCATAAATAAAAGCAGTTATTTTTTCACTTGTTAATGAGTGTTGTTGAAATTAATTAAGTTTACTAGCAAAACCGGTGACTTTAGTCTTTCGCAAGCATAGCCAGGACAGAGAGGGTGTCAAACCTGATCTTCAATAGTTCTTCAATATTCCTGTGGATCTATAACTGGCCACTGATATTTGAGGATACCCGTCTACTAGGGCAGTTAACTCATCCCTATTGCAGACGCTTGCTCAGGTGCATTTGAGTTTATTCAACACCCACACAGACCACCTGTGGTTTATACTGCAACTATGCTGAGCAGACCTTAGTTACGGTTTCTAGGAAAGAGCATGTTATCTAGTGCTATGGGATCTTACCCATAATAATAATAATAGACAATTCCATACTTAATAAATACTGCACCTCAAGAGTAGGCAGAGGGTCAGTCAGTAGTTCAAGTCGAGTAAGTAGTTCAAGTCGAGTCAAGAGTTGAGTCAGAGGCAGTCCGAAACAGAGTCGCATTCAAACAATTACTGCAAGACATTGGAATAGTGATACTGGTCGAGACTACATTGTTCTCCCTACTAAACCTGATTGTTCATACTAACACTTCTACTTCTCTGTATATATTCCTGTTTGTAATATATCTGTGTTATTCCATACCTGTGTTCCAGTTCTTCTTTATTGGTTCTACCTTGGACTATCACAGTGGTACAAGGAACCGGACCATAACATTTAGCATGATCAACAATCTGATCAAGGCCAGAACACTCAAACTCTCAGTCACGATGACTTGTGACTTCATGCTACAACAGCTATTGACAGCCCCCAAGGGTACTCCCTACCTAATTTCACTCACAAGGCTTGGGTAAACCTGTGGTATGGTTTTCAGGCACTTTCCAAAGATGCTGCATGCTGGGATTGCCCCCTCCAGACCGATAACATCAGGAAGTCTCCTTCTTGACAAATTGACCATGTGATTTGAACCTGGATCTCATGGTCGGAATCACTTGGCCATGTGCCCACAGATACTGAAGCACAAAATCACAACTTGGAGATTTGTGGAGATGGACTAATGGGCCAGAGTGAGAGTGGCATACAGCAAAACACACAGCAACAGGGCCATAATATCACTGTATTGCGTATAATGCAAAATTGTTTATAAAAATGAATTTATAACTTGCAATGCAAATTGTTGTTATTTTTATAACTTCTGCATTATGTTATCAACTTGTTATTGTTATCTAGAAAAAACTGTCCTAAATCCAAAATGATCATGAGAAATGATGTATGTGTGTGTGTGTGTGTATATATATATATATATATATATATATATATATATATATATATATATATATATATATATATATATATCAACATTGCATGGTGACTATCAGTTTCATGCTTCAATGTGATCTTGTATGAAATTTGATTTCCATCATATTTTCTCACTCAATCAGTAGTTATTAATCTCGCGTATCATATTCAGTCCCTCCTTTTACTGTTTGAGCACTTATATAGTCTTTATGCATTAGTTATGCTAATTAGGCAGTCATTTACATGTCACTACATATTGAGAACTTCCCTCGACTAACATCATCATCTAGGTTTTACTTTTTCATCAAGACTCTCAAGCCTGAAAAATGTTGACAGATATTGACTATGAAGAAGACCTAGCTATCACTTCAGACATTATTACCAATGCCACAGTTCTCCTACATCATCTAGAAAATGCTGCCAATGATGTTGGACTCTATGTCAATGCCTCTTAAACTGAATTTATAGGCTTCAAGAATCAAGGCTCAATGCAAACTGTATCAGAGAAATCAATAAAATCTGTCAAAAATTTGTATAGTTAAAGCCTGGGCTGCCTTGAATAAAATGGATATAATCTGGAAATCTGATCTACCAATCAGACTTTCATAGTTTCTTTTGAGTCACTGTAGTGGAAGTGTTAATGTATGGTGCCACTGCCTGGACAATAACTAAAACACTAGAGTCTAAGCTTGATGGAACCTACACTCAAATGCTGAGAGCTATACTTCACGTCTCTTGAAGACAACATCTAAATAAATTACAGCTCTATGAACCCATCCTTGATATTTCTACAATCTTACATAAATGCAGAATGAACTTTGTAGGACTTTATCAAAAATTTAGGTTGATTGAGTATATATCAGCTGCTTTTCTGAAAAACACTCTTTTAGGCTCTAGCTTAAACTATTGACTTTCAAAAAATATTTTTGCGTCCTTCCGATTTGAGGAAAAATAGCAGTGTGTGATTTTATTTTGGCACCAATTAAAGGGCTTCTCTCCAAATCCCAAGACACATTCTGGAGCCTATCTTGATGTATATAAAATCAAAACTTAATTGAGGAGACAACACCACAGCTGCTAGATGAATTCAGGTCACTCTGATCAAGAAGCAACAACAGAAGAAATTTGGTGCCACCAGACGAGGATGTGAAAAGAAAATCAAGGTCGCTCCTTCATCTAAGACAAATCCATCAACTGGTGTGAAATCTGGTTTCTTCACTGTTACCAAGAAAGTTTTTTTGGATATTGTACCTATTACTAGAAGGCATTCAGAGAAGTACTACCTTTCCCCTTTTTATATTTGCTTTAATGTCGTTTGACTTTCTGAAGACCTCATACAACATATTTATATTTTGTATTGTAAAAACAGCATATTTTGTTTGCAGTATATCCTTTATTGAAATAATTTTAGATCCTTTATTGAAATAATTTTAGATCTTTTATTGTAATAATTTTATATCTTTTATTGTAAAAAAAAGGTATAATTTTAGATCCTTTATTGTAAAAAAGTATAATTTTTGAACCTTTATTGAAAAAAGGTACAATTTTAGATCCTTTATTGTAAAAAAGTTATAATTTTAGATCCTTTTTTGTAAGAATAGATATAATTTTAGATCCTTTATTGTAAAAAAAGTTATATTTTTAGATCCTTTATTGTAAAGAATGTATAATTTTAGATCTTTTATTGTAAAAAAGGTATAATTTAAAATCCTTTATTGGAAAAAAGGCATATTTTATTTGCATTATATATTTTTTTATTTGTACATACATGTTATTAGCAATTGTTTGGCACACAAATCACTTAATTTGTGTAATTCTTTTCATTTTGTTTGTTCAATAAATTTAATGTAATTCTTTTTTAAAACTCAGATTGTATCATCTGTCTTTGTCGTGTGCTTTTGGCCTTAGACATTGATGTTACTTCAAACATTTGTTTGTAATACATTGATACTTTCTTTTTGTAGGTTTTTTGCCTTATTAATAAATCCTTTAACTTTGCTGCAAGCAAGTCTAGAACTTGGGTGTGATCTACTGCTCTGGATATCTATCCATGGAGCAAGATGGATTAGTTGCCTGGCAACCACTAACATTAACTGGCTATGTTATGACATAGAATGTCGCCGTAATGACCTTCTGATCTTGATAGACTCATAAATAAAATTACATATCACTACAATATTTTCTTTTATTGTCTATAACTTTGAGACGATTGATTAACATTTCCATTTAATATTTTGGGGACAATGAATTCAGAAAGTGGACCTGAAAAAAAAACAATTTTGTAAAACACTTTGTCAATTTCAGGTTTAGAGGTGGTAGGTAAAATCTGGTGATGCATTGTAACGAATCAAGTGAGTTAGGCTGAAAAGAATCACCAGAAGTTGATAAGTAAAAGACTGGTGGTGCATTCACAATGAGCTGTTGACTATAGGCTGAAATAGCTGTACTGGCCAGTGCAGGTGTTGTAATTAATCAAGTGAGTTAGGCTGAAAAGAATCACCAGAAGTTGATAAGTAAAAGACTGGTGGTGCATTCGCAATGAGCTGTTGACTATAGGCTGAAATAGCTGTACTGGCCAGTGCAGGTGTTGTAATTAATCAAGTGAGTTAGGCTGAAAAGAATCACCAGAAGTTGATAAGTAAAAGACTGGTGGTGCATTCGCAATGAGCTGTTGACTATAGGCTGAAATAGCTGTACTGGCCAGTGCAGGTGTTGTAATTAATCAAGTGAGTTAGGCTGAAAAGAATCACCAGAAGTTGATAAGTAAAAGACTGGTGGTGCATTCGCAATGAGCTGTTGACTATAGGCTGAAATAGCTGTACTGGCCAGTGCAGGTGTTGTAATTAATCAAGTGAGTTAGGCTGAAAAGAATCACCAGAAGTTGATAAGTAAAAGACTGGTGGTGCATTCGCAATGAGCTGTTGACTATAGGCTGAAATAGCTGTACTGGCCAGTGCAGGTGTTGTAATTAATCAAGTGAGTTAGGCTGAAAAGAATCACCAGAAGTTGATAAGTAAAAGACTGGTGGTGCATTCGCAATGAGCTGTTGACTATAGGCTGAAATAGCTGTACTGGCCAGTGCAGGTGTTGTAATTAATCAAGTGAGTTAGGCTGAAAAGAATCACCAGAAGTTGATAAGTAAAAGACTGGTGGTGCATTCGCAATGAGCTGTTGACTATAGGCTGAAATAGCTGTACTGGCCAGTGCAGGTGTTGTAATTAATCAAGTAAGTTAAGCTGAAAAGAATCACCAGAAGTTGATAAGTAAAAGACTGGTGGTGCATTCGCAATGAGCTGTTGACTATAGGCTGAAATAGCTGTACTGGCCAGTGCAGGTGTTGTAATTAATCAAGTGAGTTAGGCTGAAAAGAAATGTCAGAAGTCGATGAGCAAATGTGGCTGGTGTGTGTACAGGTCAGGAATGGTAGAAGTAAAGTACGAATGCTGGAAGATAAGGAGCTGTGGTAGCTTAAAATAATAAAGGTCTGGAATGCTGGAAGCATGAGTAGACAGGAAAGTTTCCAATAAACGTCTAGTTGGCAGACAAAAATAAATGTGCTGTAACTTAATACAGAACCTGTCCAAGCACCCTGATCACAGGGACCATGGACCTGCACTTCTTCTCCTCCTCTCTTCTCCCTCCATCAGCAAAAAGATGCTGGTTTATATGAAAAGGTGCGCAGTAAGCTTGATAGGTTATTAATATCTAAAAAATTAAATCCTGAGTTGCTTTAATGTATTAAAAATGTCATGAAATGTTCAAGTAGACCATTTAGATTGTTTTAATAATAATCAAACAATTAGGAAAAACATAGTTGATTATAAAATCTAATTAAAATCTAAATGTTTTATAGAAGAAAGTGGCGTGGTGCAATGAAGAAAAGGCAAAGATCTGGAAGTAATAATTCGTCCATCATGAACATGAACAGGAGTAGTGAGGGCACTACGATAATGTGAATTCATGAGAGAAAAAAGACGAAGAGGGATGATAACAGGACAAAGTGTCTCTTAGAGCAACAAATAGCAGGAAGTTGTGCCAAGCCATCATTTCCCACATCCTGAAGGCATATGGAACATAAAAAAAGAGATTCTACAATATTATATAGTTTTTATCAGTGTTCTAATATAAAAGCCACAATTAGATGTAAAGAATATGGCAAATTATGCTCATCTTGTTTCAAATATTCATAACACCATAGTCTAAATTTTGACCATCATGCTTACAATCAGAAAATAGGAAATCATAATTGATTCCATTATGAAAGAAATTCCATTATGAAAGAAATTCACAATTACACAAGAAATAAATGATTGCAATTAGGTCTTTTAGATAACAATATGATGTAATGAATATGCATACACCTGTGTTCCCCCTCACAGGAATATGATAAATACAGGCTGATGTAGACGTACAGGTTGACGCCCATTGGACTACGCTATTGGCTATCCTATGGGTCTACGCCTATTGTCTACACCTATTGACTACGACGAGTACCAGTTCAATTACTGCTACCTGCTAGATTGTTCTACTTGGTTACACTAGCCTAAACCACTTAGCTACTTCGATCAAATATACCCCTTTCCAGGACATATCACAATAATCCACAGATAACATTAAGAAAATGATATAAGTATTGTAACAGTTGGCATTCATTGGTTGCAAATCCATTTTTATCACCAAGTTTATGATATAAAAAATTGATACAAAAGTTATTGACTTCATTTTATAATTTAAAAAAACATTTTTAATTCATTTTATATAAAGTATTTTTGACCATAACAATAACCATTTGATAACATTATCAGTAATTATCATAAGCAACTCCTTTCTCTCTCTGTATCTCTCTCTCACTCACTCTCTCTCTCTCTATATATATATATATATATATATATATATAGTCAACACTTAGAGGCGACAGGCTGTTTCATGCCAGACGCAATAGTCAAGCCACAATTGTGTCTAGCATGAAACAGCCTGTCACCTCTAAGTGTTGACTTCAATGTTTACTTTTATATTTATACACGCTCTATCTCTGATATTGAGCACTTTATCCCATAAATATAGCACACCTTAAGAGTATATTTCTTCATGTATATATTTAAAGAAATGTTTGGTGGTACAAAATTTTATCACTTAGCTAACCCATTTTTCATTTTTACTTTTTATTATCATGAGTGGTAATGATAAAACTAATTTTTGTCTATTTATGGCAGTGATATTTATTTTAAGTAAGTTCCTTTCATATTGTCTGATAAGCTTAATCACATTATCATTGAAAGACGAAAGGAAAACACCATATTGATACATGTTTAAATCCAATCTAAGCTTAATATACACAATATATATATATATATATATATATATATATATATATATATATATATATTTATGTCCATGTTATCAACTATAAACATGGGCACAATATATTGTCAATGAAACATTATATAAATACATACATTCAACAATCTATTTCTAGTTAACAGTTAATATATTTCAACCTTGAAAATGGCTAAATGTATAGCCAAAAGCGCTTGTAAAAAAGAACTTTTGGTCAGTTTTTGTGTAATTTATCTACTGAAAAGAAAAAATTATAAGATCACATAAGAAATTATATAAAAAACTTAATCAAAGCACCTTGTCTCTCATATTTAATGAAACTTGCATAAGAGAAGGGTTGCTGCCTAAATACACAATATATATATATATATATATATATATATATATATATATATATATATATATATAATTATTTATTCGAAAATTATAACATAAATCTTACTTATTATAAAAAAGAAAGATTGTGTGTGTGGGTGTGTGTCTGTACGTTTATATATTGAATCGGATTTTCTACATTTTTCAACCGATTTCAACAAAACTTCACAGGACTACGTAAAATTACCTTGTGGTGATTCTAACAGCGCCAAAAATGGGAAAAACACAGTTGTTTTTGCACGAAATCAATTTGAAAACACGATTAAGAGGCATCACGAGAATGAAAGGGGGACAACTCATATCGAGTTATACTTATTATAAAACCCAGGGTGTTTGTGCGTGTGTGTGTGTCTTCGTTTATATATGGGGTCGGATTTCCTACATTTTTCAACCGATTTCAACAAAACTTTTTTTTGGCAGGTAGTGTTTCTTATTGTCTTGCACACTTTTTTCTTTATTTTTACATTCAGAATGCTTTAAAAATTCTATTTACAAGACAATTGTTTATAATAAAATTCTATTCAATCGGTAGACTCATAATGATTGAAAACAATGTTTTTTTTTTAGTTTGGGTTTGACCAATTCGTAAAAAAAAAAAAAATAAAACTAATTAAGACATGCGTGTCTGTCAACCTTAAACAATAATCTTTGTCAATTTTATTTTTCAGTCTTTATCATGGTCGATACTTGATCTATCTCTTACTGTTACATTCCCGGGCAACGCCGGGCTCTACTGCTAGTATGTTATAAAAATAGCCATTTTGTTTCAACACTTCTGGTGTCTTATCAAGTGATGGTGTTGAATGAAGAATAAAGGTTTTTAAAAAGTTCAAATCAATCAAACATATATATATTATATATATATAATTATATATATTATATATATATATAATTTATCTAAACTCAACATAAAATTTGTCACAACTACATCTAAAACAATGAAAGACTTAATTAGTACAAAACAAAATAATTAGCTAAAACTTGAAGGAGGACTTTATTCTATTACCTGTAATAATTGCTGTAAGGAATACATAGAAGAAACCTCAAGGAATTTATATAAAAGATTATAAGAACACAAAAGTGATCTTTTACAAAAAAGCGCATTAAATGCATTAGTTGTTCACTATAATGTGCCTGACCACAACTTGGATTTAAAAAATGTTACCCTAATTAAAAGAGAAAACAATTTACTAAGATGAAAATATCTAGAAAGTGCTTTAATCACAAGATCATCCACAGCATCTAGGTTCTTACATCGTTTCACCATTTTTGACAGATCTTCTATTACTACAATGTGGGATATTTAATAACAAAAGTGATGCAAACATAAACAAAAATAAAAAGAATGTAACTGAAATTGACTAGATTACACAAAACATATATTAAGAAAAACAAAAAGAATTTTAGAATTCTCAGTATCTCTCTTTCATTCATGTACATGTGTAGTCGCATCAACATAAATATAAACTTAATCTGATGAAGTCTTACAGGACAATGTATGCGTCACTTAAAAATTTTTTTCCACATTGTCGTATTTCTTATACGCCCCTGAAAAAATAAAATTCGGTTGAGCACTCTAGAGGGAAAAGCACGAATTTGTAAACAGGGACTGCTCCTCTAAGAATTGAACACTCTTATTTTTACGCATTTATTTTAGAATAAACATGCCAGTGTTTATTCTAAAATAAATACATAAAAATTCACCTTCCTCTCTGCCGGGAGCTGATAGCTCAGGGGAAAAATCTCTGACTGATGCCAAATCGGTTGGGTTTCAATCCTGGCTTGAGGCAATTGGACGTCTATCAACACTGATGAGCTGTGAAACAGTCTGTTTGTGGATGACACACAAATATATATATATATATATATATATATATATAAAACCTAGTGAGCCAAAACCTACCTGCCAACATTTTACCTAATGGATCTTCAGGGTACTAACAGTTGTACCCTGAAGATCCATTAGGTTTTACTTAATTTACTCTGTTGGTGTTTTTTCGTTTGACTAGACATTGCAGTGCTGACTGATTATTTTCATCCAACATGGATGTCTTAGGCCCTTTTTTTTTTTTACTGAATTTTTTTGTTCAAATATATTTTTTATTTACAAATTGTATTATTTGTTTTCCTTTTCACACCACCCAAGTATAGGGATTAAAATAATATGTAATATATATATATATATATATATATATATATATATATATATATATAAATTGGGGTCAAATATAGATTAGAATCTGACAGAATGATAGGATAAGGAACCAATAAGAAATGTTTAGACATTTCACATGTTTTGCTTTTATCAGAAAATGAAATATGGAAGAGAAAAAATTCAGCTATTTTTTTTTTATTTTTGTGTTGTTTATTTTCATTTGTCAAGTAGACTTCACATGTACTTGTCTTGTCAAGCAGCATTTGTGTATATAATTCTTGTGTCGTTGTATATCATAATTCTAGTTGGTCTATGCAAAATTTGGTTGGTAATATGTGTGCCTTTGTGCGTCTTGTGGGCATTTTTTATTTCTCTCTGGTATTGCCTATATTTTGATTGGGGATGTTTTGTGTGAGAGTGAAGCAATTTAGATTACACTTCTAGGAAGACAGATCTTAGACTTGGCATTTACCCAATGTTCCCACAGAACGGGATGTGGCACAAGACGAGTTTAATGTGTATTTTTCTGAGCACGTATGCCTGGGCAAAAATTAATAATAATAATGGGGTTGGGTTTGTCTACCTTCCCAGATGAGACTCTGCCATTTGTCATAGCCTCGTCTGCGTTTCTTTCTGCCTCCCGGCAGAGAGTTGACAAGCAGTTACCTAATGGTAAAACTATATTTTTTACCATATACGCTGCGTGCCAAATTATTATCGAGATAACTTTTTTTCTAATATTTCAAAAACAGTCCAATCAATTCAGACAAAATTTTCACACAATGTTGGCATCACTGAGCTACGCAATCACTGAAATTTTCGTACTGATCTGCGCAATGTAAACAAACTGGCGCCATATTTGTTATCAGCACGGTGATTTGAGCGTGCCAAATTATTAGAAAAGTATAAAAATTTAGTGAAAAGATGGGCCGTAAAAGCAGTTTAAGTGATGCTGAAAAGAAAACTATTACCTCAGAACTCTCAAAAGGTAAATCTACCCTGGAAATTTTTAAAATGATAGGGAAGTGTCATCCAACAGTGAAAAATTCACTGCCGACCCTACACAAGTACGCAAAAGGGCATATAAAGGCAAGCCGAGGGTTATTTCACGTCGTCTCATGTCACGACTTAAACGAGAGGCCACGAAGAACCCTGGACTTACCAGTCAAGAGCTTTTCAGTCGTATTGGGGATCCTACTGTGTCTAAAAGTACTCGGTTTCTGAGGGAAATAGCAGTATCGAAGTCTCCTTTGACGAGAAATCACATTCAAAATCGATTGAAATGGGCCGAGGACAATATGAAGATTGACTTCTCTAAAGTTTTGTTCACAGACGAAACTCGAGCAACACTTGATGGGCCAGATAGATGGTGCAAAGGCTGAGTAATGAACGGACAGAATCGCCATCAGTGTTTGAGACGCCAACGGCGGTGGGGGCATAATGATCTGGGGATTATTGGAAACACATTAGTGAGCCCGTAGAGAGTACTAGATGGCGTCAAAATGACTGCTGATGGATACATAGCGTTTATGAAGGAGCATCTCGAACCGTGGATGAAAAGGCAAAGAGTTGCCTTCAGAAGGGCCATTGTTTTTTATGCAAGATAATGCTCCCTCACACGCTGCTCACAAGACTACTGAATATTTGAAACAGTTAGGCTTCGATGGACCTCGAAAAATGAAATAGCCAGCAAATTCTCCGGATTTGAACCCAATCGAAAACCTTTGGAGCATCATGAAGCGAAGACTGTACGCCAACGGACGACAATTCAGGAGCAACGCTGAGTTGTGGGAAGCAATTCTTGACATATCTCGCGGCATTACAGCAGATGACATCCTACAATTAACAAATTCTATGGATCGTCGACTTTTTCAAGTAATTTCAAAACAGGGAAAGTACATTCCCTATTAATTTGTTTAAAACTGAGCCTTTGTTTGTATCTGTTATTATTTGTTTGATTATCTTATTTATTAGCATCTTTTGATCATAAACATTCACGTTCAACATTAATAAACGTTTTGTTTGATCAATTCTGTGAATTTTACTAAACCTTTCTAATAATTTGGCACGCTCAAATCACCGTGCTGATAACAAATATGGTGCCAGTTTGTTTACATCGCGCAGATCAGTACGAAAATTTCAGTGATTGCGCAGCTCAGTGTTGCCAAAATTGTGTGAACATTTTGTCTGAATTGATTGCACAATCTTTGAAATATTAGAAAAAAAGTTATCTAGATAATAATTTGGCACGCAGTGTATGTACTAATAAATAAATTATTACATTATATTATGATATAATATATAATAATAATAATATATCATATGTTATTATACATATTATATATAATCAAGTCAGATTATGCACTCTCTCCTAGAAACTTCCACTCAGCAGTATAAACAACAGGTGGGATTTGTGGATATTGAACAAATGCAAATATGCCTGAGTAGCCTTCTTCAACAGGGATTGGTTAGCCTCTCTAGTAGATGGTTGTGCTTTGAAAATGAGTAGCAATTTATTATATATAGTCCTCATTGGACTTGAGTATCGATTTGCTTTAGGCAATATATTGATTTCTCTCTCTCTGTCTGTCTCTCTCTCTATATATATATATATATATAAATATATATATATTTATACTATTAATCATAAATACCATATATACTTGTGTATAAGTCTACTTCATGTATATTGCAATTTTGAATTTCTTTGTGAAAAACCTGATTTTTTCATATAGCTTGTGTATAATGTGACCTCAGCTTCTGAGTAACACTACTAGGCCTAGTGTAATCAAATATTGCCATACTGGGCATCACCCTGGACATATTTTATAGCAAATAAATGGTGTTCATTCCTTTTTGCACAAAGCTACCCTCAAATGCTGAGAAAAACAACTTACATTAAAATACCATATTTTTGTTTTCATTTACGCTTGATTATGGTAGCTCCCGAGGATGCTTGATTTCTAACCTCTTAAAAAAAATTACCCATATTTAGAGTGACGCCTTACTTTTTGCATAAAAACTTGCGCTATACAATATGACATAAATATAAAGAAAATATGAATAAAGAAAAGTTTTTATAGAACGTGTTTTGTCCTCTAATGGACTTTATCAAGGCAAATGTAAGGATTTTATTTTGTAACAAGTATTTATAAACAAAAGTAAAAATGTTGTTAGGTTTTTAAAATTTATCATGGCTGGTGGGTGTCATCCTCAGGTGGACTTTATCAAGGCAAATGTAAGGATTTTATTTTGCAACAAGTATTTCTAAACAGAAGTAAAAATGTTGTTAGGTTTTTAAAATTTATCATGGCTGGTGGGTGTCATCCTCAGGTGGACTTTATCAAGGCAAATGTAAGGATTTTATTTACATTGATCTCAGCCAAAAGGCCAATAAGGGACGGTGACCGATAAAAGCGACATTATTCCGACACATAGTATGGAAACTGAGTAAGGCAAAAAACAAAAAACAAAACAAAAAACGAAAACAGAACGGTTACCACAAAAAATAACATCGTTGGCTTAATTATTTTAAAATTATTATTAAGTGAAATGGGTAGTTGTGAGCCACAAGATAACAGATAAAGTTTCTGTAGAATAACAATAAATCTCTCAATAGCTTTATCAGTACTTGTTTCGTGACTGACAAGCTGTACAAGCATTTAATCATCACTACTGTTGTTTTAAAAAAACATTTCTCTGTTATTTTAAACTTAAAGTAAGTATTTTTTTTTTCAAATCAGATTAATTATACTCTAAATCAGCTAATATTCCTCAAATAAAGTTTCAGAAAAGTATATTTTATTTTTGGAAGATTTTTAAATTAGAGAATTAACTTTTGTTTACAAATGTGTCAAAATGGCTGATTTTAATGATTTTAGTAAAAGCAGCCCTCAAAAATCGATTCTATAGTGAGCATATAACAGTTTTTGGTGGACTCGTAAAATCGAAAAGGAAAAATAAGACAGAATTTGAACAAAGGAATATTTAAAAAATATATCGGCAGGACATTTTACAAAAGAAATGAAATGTGAAAAGTTCAAAATTTTGCATTAACGAAAAGAATACATTTTTTCACTATGAAAAATCAGCAAAGAAGAGATTGAATATTTCAAATCTAGCGCCGCCTGAGAATCTTTGAGAATTTTTTTATTCACAAAATTTTAGAATATTAAAATTCGAAGACATTTCGATAACTTCAGTGAAGAAATATTTAATGTATTGAAATTTGGAACAATACGCTTCTAATGGCAAAGTAGACGATTTTTTTTTTATTGATGCCTTTTTATGGGGTTGGAGGCGGGAGACGGCGACTTTGATCGGGGGAGATTGTCCTCAGTCAGAGATTTTTCTCTGGTTGATTAAGAGTCTTAATTTAAGACGCTTTGTATTCTGGCCCTGTGGGCAATTAATTTAGTTTTGCCACGTAAAGTAACGTGTTATCTTAAATATTCGACTTACAGTGTCGAATTAATTTTCTTTAATATAGTTAATATTTATTTAACTTTAATTGCTATATATCTGATTTCAAGGATGGGAAGAAGGGTTAGTTAGTTTTTCGTTTCGGTCGACTCTGGACAAAAGATTTTTTATTAGCTTCGGTTTAATTCCGAAGCTAAAATTTGTTTAAATACAGCTTGAGAAAAGTTATATTTTATTTTGATTTGACTTATAAGGCCTATTGAGGTATTAACGCAAATATAGACCTTTGTTAAAGATAACAAAGGTACTTTGCTTCTTTTGGAGATTTGTTTCAACTTAGAGACATTTATTTGTAAGAGGTGTTTTTATTCCCAAGAAGAGGAATTATTACCTTTTGATTTGTTTGTATTGTCGACTGGGAGAGTCAACGTTTTATTTGGCAGAGTCGTTCGATGCGGGGAAGGCTGCCCCATTCTCGTTCTCTATTTATCAGGTCATCCCATAAGTTCTGTCCGAATTTTGAATTAAGAAAACAAGTGACCAAATGTTACATTTAATTACAGATTCAATAAACAATGTATTTTCCCTGATTATCTATTACTTCTTTCCATCTATTAACAAGCTTACTAATTCCATTACTGTAAAATTCTTTTGGCTTTGATTCGAAGAACTCACAAATGTCAGTTTTAACCTCTTCCTGTGTTACAAAAGCTGTTTCTTCCAAATGATTCTGTAAGCTACGAAACAAATGGTAGTCTGAAGGAGCAAGATCGGGAGAATAAGGTGGATGAGGAATTTTTTCCCAACCAAGTTCTTTGATCTTTTGTGACGTGATTCTTGCTGTGTGGGGTCGCGCATTGTCCCGATGAAACATCTCCCCTTTTCGATTCACTAGAGCAGGTCTTTTTTCCTCAAAGCTTGGTTCAAACGCTCTAATTGCTGACAGTATATTTGAGCATTAATTGTTGCATTAGGTGGTAAGAATTCGAAGTGGATTACTCCTTGGCGATCCCACCAGATTGAAAGAAGAACATTTTGCCCATGAAGTTCCCTTCTCGGCTGTGGCTGGGGCCCTTCCCCTTTACCAAGCCACTGTCTACGACGCTTAACATTTCGATAAAAGATTGATTTTTTGTCGTCAGTCATAAGTCTATCCAAAAATGGTGAAACAAGTTGGCGAGAATGGAGAGAAGAGCAGATGTCAACTCGGGATTTGAGTTTGCTTTCAGACAAATCATGAGGCACCCATTTTCCAAGTTTAGGAACTTTTCCAAGTTGTTGAAGATGACGATGAACAGTTGTATGGTTTGAACTGAGAACCACTGCCAATTCCTCAAATGATAAAGCAGAATTTTCTTCAAGGGCTGCTTCAAGAAGCTTTTCATGAAACTCAACTGGACGTCCGGTTCGATCTTCATCTTCAAGGGTGAAATCTCCACCTCTGAATTTTGCAAACCATCTTCTGCAAGATCTTTCATTCACACATTCCTCTCCATAAACTGAGTGAATGTTTCTAGCCACTTCGGCTGCTGAGTTTCCTTTCTTGAACTTATAAAGCATTATGTGCCTCAAATGATTCTTGGGTCATTCCATGTTAGCAGGGTTTTAATCAAACAAAATTTTATTGTTCTCTGAAATAAAATTTGATCAGTTTAAATGCATCTAAACATAAAAATAATGTTCAGCTCCATTAGACATTATGAAATACTCTTTAAATTTCGTTCATTTTAACAAAAAGTTAAAATTCGGAGAGGACTTATGGGATGAGATTTTAAAATATTTTAAATAGATATTTATTTTAAAATTTGATCTTAGCCTAGGTTAGATGCTGTGTTTTCTAATTTTCGCTTTCAGCTCCTAAGAAAGAGAAAAAGAATTTCTGAAGAAGAAAAAGAAATGTATTTGAAGAAAAAAAGAAGATAAAAGAAATTTGTAGAAGCAAGAAGATAAAAGTATCCGAAGAAATTGACTTTTAAGAAAATATTTTAAAACAAGTTTTTCATTGTGAAAGAAAAAGAAAAGGTTGAAAAAAAAGAAAAGATGTTTAAGTTGTCAGTTTAAAGATTGATACATTCTATAAAGACTGACAAAATTATTAATGTAAGTAAATCCTTTTGTTTACCATTATGTCTTGTTACTATTTGGCATATGTAACAATATGCATGGAAATTTTGTTTTATTGAAATAAATGTTTTATCCGTGAACACTATATTTTGGTTTTATCTACTAAATTTAAGATAGTCTTGTTGTGGAATCTATGCTGAGTAAGATGTATCAGAAGGTGCTTTTTTTTGTGAAGGCCAAGAATGTGTCTGATCATAATGCATTTATACACAACAAATAAATCAAACAAAAATAAATAGACAATTCAACTTCAAGAAATTACTGAAAACAACGTCATTAGAGATTTCAACAATAATGTGAATTTATTTGTATGTCAAATATATATATATATATTTGTATGTCAAATATATATATATATATATATATACAAAAAGTGATAATAAGTTTCTTGTTAAATGTAGCAAGTGAGATAAGGTTACAAAGATTGTCCATGCAGAAATTTAGTGAGTAAAGGTTGATAGTTTAAGTTTGTGGAATTAAAATAGTTTGATATCAGCAAGGAAAATTATCAGTTGTGTAAGTTCAAGTGATAGTGTGTATGTGTGTGACAACTGCTAGTGTTGATTTAAGTTATGAAGAGTTGTTTGCCTTTAATTGATAGGCTATAGTTGATTGAATGTACAATTACTGTTTTGTAGTGATAATGTCACTTTTTAGTAAATTGTAAGTTAAGTTTCTTCACGCAGCAATAGTTGTGCAAGTTGTGTTGAGTTGTTGAGAGGTTGGTAATGGTTATTGAGTCAGTGTGTTGGCACGCGTGGGGTCTGCTGGTATCTCTTGAAACTCAGTGTCTGACTGGTCTGAATTAAGTCGAGCGATTCCTTTTATAGATTTTCGAGTTTTCAAATAGGCTCCAGAGACCTGCGCGGGAAAAAAAGGTTTGTCTCAACTTTGCTACATTTTAGTGTCCTTTTAACCAATGGGGTATTGAGTTTGGAAAAGTAAAGTGATGATTGGTTAAAGATTTATTTTGGGAAGAGTGAATATTCCCATAGGGGGTGACAGGCAAATGTGGAGGATTCCATAGTCTGCTTCTTTGAGTTCTTTTGTTTTTACTTTCTTATGAAGAAGCCGAGAACAAAATCGGCAGTATAGTCCTGTGTCTTAATATATTTATTTATAAGTTAAAGGTATTTAGGGTTATTAATGTTTCTCTTCAAATCATCAGGGGTCGATAATTTCAAAATCTCACCGCATTGAGATTTTATTAACCAGGGGCAGTAATCCAACCATTCCAATCAATATAATTTCTATTTGAAATACAAATTTTGCTTACTGGAAATAGTAAATTTAATCATTTAAATTTCAACTGAGGCTAAAAAGAAAGCGTCAAAAATGCTTTTTCATTTTAAAAAATTCATTTTAAATCTAAGATATCAAAAATTAGTGGAGGTACCTACTTGTGGGTTATCTGTCGCCACTTTTTAAATTAATTTTCCAACTTTTTCACAAATACAGATGTGTAAAAATATACTGTTTGTTTCTTATTATATATATATATATATATTAAATTATATTTTTATTTCTCCAAATAGTAAACATTGTATTATTTGGGTAGCATGAGCTTGCAAGATGGAGTTGAATGGGTCTGCCGATTCCATCGTATAGCTGCCTTCTTCACATGAACTCGGCCAGGTAGGTCTCAAGACAGTTTTGTGCCGTTTCTTGGTGACGCTTGTTCCTTCGCTGTGCTGATCCCCACAAACGTTTGATATTCTAAGTATGGAGTTCGATATCTGCATCAATAATAAGGTATCGATGATTAACCTTGATGAGCAGTCTGAAATATGGCGATTTAAGTCGTAAATAATATCAATACAGAAAGATCACGAAACACAATTGAAAGTTAAAAAGGAATTGTCGCCGTTGCTATGTTTTTCCACGCCTGCATTTTATTCGATTGCGATTGGCTAATAAATAACTACTACCTTTATATAGGCGTGTCTTTAAATCCTTTGGTTTTGAGCTTGTTTGCTTGTTCTGTTAGTACGAGTGTAGTGATTGGTTAATTTTTAACCAATCACATATTTTAATGCAATATTAAGTTTTCCCGCGTTTCCGTGGGAGCCTACCCTTTTTTCTTAACAGGGGCGACTTTTCGCAAGTCGTCAGTAAGATCCCGTAAGATTCCAGCCGTCAGCACAAATGCACGATCTTACTCATCACATTTCAAACGCACGCACAGACACAGAATTTCGTAATATAAACTTACATTTCTCTTTGTGACTTTGCCAAGTTCAATCAACCAGAACTCTGTTGATTCAAACCATTCTATAACACAACACATTTTTAATTAATTGTATTCTTGTGTTATTTATTCTTAACATGCAAACTTTGCTCTAATATTGAATTCTGAACATTTTTATCCCAAGAGAACTTTCTTCGAACAACCAGTTACAAATCAATCTACAGTTAAAGGGGAACAACTTATTTTCCTTAATCTATACATTGAACACAATTTTATTGCATGTTTGTTCTTGTATGTTATTTCAATATATATTTGTTGATTAACAATTTCGAGTCATTGTTGTTTACTTGAATCTTGTACGTTGGAAAAATCACTAATATAAATAGTATTGGTCCATCTACAATCAGAATAATATTGAAGTTCATATATACAAATACTATAGAAATAATAGTTCTTGTTGCAAACAAATTGTTTTGTTTGCGGCTCGTTAAAGACACCGGAATGTAGCGACTGCTATGTTTTTCCACGCCCACATTTTATTCTCTGCGATTGACTAATAAATCAATACTGCCTTCCTATAGGACAATTTAGCCATCGCAGTCGTTGCTTTGAATTTTTTCGGTTTTGAACTTGCTTACTTGTTTCGTTAGTACAAATTTAGCGACTGGTCAAATTTTAACCAATCACATATTAAAGTGCAAAATCTACTTTTCCCGCGTTTTCGCTGGGAGCCTACCTGTAGCTTTAAAAGAGGCGACTTTTTCATAAGCCACCAGTAGAGTCCACTGAATTTCGTTTGTCAACACAAACCTATGACTTTACTCACATTTCAAACGCACACCCAGACACAGAATTTTGTAATACATATATACATATCTCTGTGACTCAACCAAGTTCAATCAACCAGGAGTCTGTTGATTTCTCTAACACAACACACTTTCTGATCAATTGTATTCTTGTGTTATCTATTCTAGCAGCAGACTTGTTCTAACATTGATTCCTGAACATTTCTCTTTAAAGAGAACTTTCTTTCGAGCAATCGAAAAATACGGTAAAAGGGAAGCAACTTCTTTTCTCTTAATCTATACATTGAATACAAATTATTGTATATTTTGTTCGTGTATATTATTTCAATATATACTTGTTGATTCATATTTGGAGTTTCGTTGTTTTCTTGAATCATTAATAATACAAAAATATATGCGTTAAAGAACACGCCCATAACAGGAACATGGAACACAATATTCATGCCCAGAATGTTATCAGAAAGAGCGATACAGATGCAGAAGGATGTGTTCCTACGTCTTATAGACTCCGCCACAAGGATATCATGGAACTGCTCAGCAACCTTGATATATTCGGGAAAGATATCAGAATAATCAAGAACCTATACTGGCAGCAAACAGCATGCATACGCATAGGGAACGAGTTCAGTGAATATACGAAAATACAAAGGGCTTTAAGGCAAGGATGCGTCTTCTCACCCGACCTCTTCAACCTATACAGCAAGGCAATTCTGAGAGAATTGGAAAACCTACTGGGATTTAGCATTGACGGCCACAACCTTAACAACATAAGATGAGAAATTACAAAATCTCCTACAGAAGGTAGCGACGGAGAGTGAGAAAAAAGGACTAAGCATAAGCTACAAGACAGAATGCATGGTCATCAGTAAGAGGAAGAGCTCGAAATGCGATTTTCAGGTCGGAAATACTAGAATCAAGCAGGCGCAGAAGTTTAAATATCTGGGAAGCATTTTGACAGAGGACGGTAAGTGCGACACTTAGATCCGTAGACGTATTGGGATGGCCAAGGACACATTCCAAAAAGTGAGAAGTGTAGACAGGAGGATTTCTTTGGTAACAAAGAAAAGAATACTGAGCTGTTACGTGGCATCTGTCCTTCTTTACGGCAGCGAATGTTGGACGATTTATTTCTTGCGTGCGGGGCTGGTACATACTACCCCAGCTCTCCCCGCCACCTGACTGGGAGGGACAAGCCTGATTAGGGTCCTTGGGCAGTAATTTGTTACTCTTGCTATCTCATCAACATTTGCTTTTTTCTACTTATATTTATATATGTTGCAAATTAAACTAAGCAAAATTGACTCATTGAGTCATTTTTTGCAGATTTTAATGTAATTCTTTTTTTCGTTCAAATCTGTGAATTTGTCTTGTTCATGCTCATACTTCAAAAATATATGAAATTCATTTTTTTTTTATTCATAATGTTTAATTTCTGTCTATATCGCTGAAATGAGGTATTATGATTACTTACATTATTTACATTATTCGGACTGTTATCCTCATTGCCATATTCACAACTTTTCGGCTGCTGTATGCTCCGGCCTTCTTCTGATGATTGGAATTTCAAACTGGACCTTTTATTTCATTCACCAGGGTAGATTGTTCTAGTTTCACGTACCTCTTCTGGATGTCTCAGTTATTTCCGTTTAACTCAACACTTCAGATTTTGGTAGCATGGCCTGGTATTGAACTCACAACTCTTTGGATCTAGTCACTGGATCTAACCGTCTATGTATTAATTTCTGGGACTTATAAAACTAATGTTTCAGCCACTATTTTTTTTACCAGTGCTCATATTGCAATTTTTCTGTTATTATTATTGAATATTTTTTTTTTTTACCAGAACTTATATTGCAATTTTTTGTTGTTATTCATTGCTTTTTTCGCTGGCACTCGTTATTACTGGTTGCTACATTGTGTTCATTTCTGTGCTTGGTCGACTCAGGAGATTTTTGTAGACACTTCTTTCGAGTAAGACCCCCCCCCCCATAGAGGAGGACATGACTAAGGATATGAGCACTGGTAAAAAAAAAATGGTTGCTGAGACATTAGATTCATAAGTCCCAGAAATTCATAGACGTGGCCCAGTGCATAAAGGCATTGATTAGATCCAGTGACTAGACCCAAAGAGTTGTGAATTTCATACCAGGCCACAGCAGTGGTGAACCAAAACTTGGAGAGTTGAGTGAAGAGGCATGGCACATGGAACTAGAACAATCTACCCTGGTGGACGAAATAAAGATTTTGGTTTGAAATTCCAATTACTTGAAGAAGGCCGGAGCATACCACAATAATTAAAAGTCAATATACGAGTTTGGATATTGCCATCAAGAACTAAATCTTGATATTTTGAAACCAGTGACCTCATCTCTTAATCCAATAATCAAAGAACTTAAGTACTTATGCATGGTTACACTGGTAGGGTCAAGTGATAGATGGTAAGTGACCGGAATTCATGGGAGGTCAACACTAGGGTTTCTATTTAGCAAGCGTAGAGACAAGACAAGCTTTCCATGCCAGTTGCTGATGATAGACCATTAAGTTACTTGATAGCATCTCAAGCCCACAGCAGTAGGGTGGACAGAAGAGCCCACATGGTTATATTGAAGTTAGTAGAACATACCACTGATATGGCCGTTTTCCTTGAGAGAAATATTACAAGTAAGACCCTCTCACTTTTTACTTTTCCACTGCTCATTTTATTCATGTTACAATTTCTCTGTGTGGGACAAATTAGTAACAAGTATTGATATATTTGTATATTTATTTCTTGTGTGACACACCTGTATATAAAATCTCTTTGAGAATAATGTCTGTTTGTCATTCCTTTTTTTTCATCTATTCTGTTTCGTCCGTGTATTTAGCTGGGATATATATATATATATATATATATATATATATATATATATATATATGCGGAATATAGTAATGCATATAATGGGAAAATGTCCCCTGAAAGTATTTTTTGCCATTAATAAAGAACTGAGCTAATATAATTGACATTTCTAAGATTTTCTTAACATTGTATGAAGAAGGTGCTGAGGAATTTTGCATCAATCTCATATAATGAAAGCCGGGGAAAGATTACTCATATATAGGTTAGAGTGCAAGGCTTAGCATTGTTGTTTATACCATAGGTGTTCGTTGACCTCCTTCAAGTGTGTGATTGAAGCGTTGGATCTGTAAAATGATTTCTTGTTTTGTTTTTTTTCTTTCTCATCATCAGCTCAGCAGAAACAAATCAACCACTGAAATGTAATGAACAAATCAACAAAGATGAATGCACTGTTCCATATAATTCTTAGAATAAGGACACTGCTTCATCTTAGAAATTTCACATTATACGAACAAAGAGAGAAAACATTGTGAGAAAAACAAAAATGATAATAAAACTGTCCAGATAATTCACGGTAACATCCTTTAAAACAACCATTGTTATGGTCCGGTTCCTTGTACTACGGTGATAGTCCAAGGTAGAACCAATAAAGAACTTGAACATGGATATGGAAAAACATAGATATATTACAAACAGGAATATATACAGAGAGGTAGAAAAGTGTTAGTACGAACAATCAGGTTTAGTATGAATTGTCTGAACGCGACTCTGTTTCGGACTGCCTCTGAATCGACTGACTGACTCCTGACGGACTTCACTCCAGACTTCAGACTGAACTCTAGACTTCAGACGGAACTCTCTGCTTACAACTTAGTACTGTTAGGCGCAGTATTTATTACGTATGGAATAGTCCATTATGTTATTATGGGTAAGGTCCCATAACAACCATGTTACTGCAGGATATAAATGATCATCGCTCTCAATCCTGAGTAAGATGATAAACCACATCTGGCAGCCGGGAGATTGGTGGTTTTGTGGAGTGTGGAACCAACCTTTAATTGCTGTTGTTCCTAAGTCTACCCTGACCCGGGGTGGTAGCACTGGTTAGGGTACCATCTATAGGCAAATAGTGAAATCACAAACAAAAACATAACACTATGAAAGTATAAAAATACAGTTTTATAGTAAAAATACCAGCAATACATTTTAATATAAAACATGACCAACAATACGTATTTATAGTAAAATGACCAGCAATACATTTTATCTTTAGTTGAAGGCATACAATTGCGTTCAAAATATTTTCGGCATTAAATAACGGATACAGGTTGATATGCCGCTAAACAAAATCAACCACCTAATCATTACTCTCCGCATCTTCCCTTTCTGTAAAATCTCTATATATTTCTCATTGTACGAACAAAGAAAGAAAGTGCATTAAAAGAAAACATTGTGAGCAAAACAACAAAGATTGCAAAACCATCTGGATAATTCGTGGCAATACTTTTAAAATAACCATGTTCCTTGTAAATGATCATGACTCTCCACATCTCTTTCTGTAATATCTCTATATTTCCCATCGTACAAACAATGTGAGAGAGTTGCATCGAGTGAAAACATTGTGAACAAAACAACAAAGATAACAAAATTGTCTGGATAAGTATTGGCAATATTTTTTTAAAAACAACAATGTTCCTTGTAAATGATCATGACTCTCCACATTTTCTCTCTTTGCAATATCTGTGCATAAATCTATAAAATTTCAACATTAAATAACCAAACAAGGTCTGTAAAATTAACCAACCAACAATTACCAAGGGGGTAATGGTTAACAAGGCTAGTCTGGTTGACACTTATGACTGAGTAGTGAATTGTTCCTCACTGAGTGCACCATACAAATTTCAATATTAAATAACCCAACAAGGTTTGCCACATTGTAAAATCAACCAGTCAACAATCAGCATGGCGGAATGTTAGCGAGAGTAGTCATGTTGGCAATTACTACTTACTAGTGAGTTTGTTATTCACTGATTGCCCTTTACAAAATCCAACATTAAATAACACAACAAAGGTTAAAATATTGTAAAGCCAACCAACTAAAAATCAACATGATACAATAGTGAGGTAAATTTGGTTGACCATGACTACTGAGTAGAGAGTTCAGTCCTCACTAAGAGACCCACAGAAAACGTTGACATCAAATAATCCAAGGTTTAACATGTCACAAAATCAACCAACCATCTGCAAGTTCATATTTAACAACTGTCAGTATTGAGAGCCTACCATATTTTTGGGTGTGTTATATGCACTTTATACCTTCAAATTTATCGTCAAAATCTGCTTGCATCCTATGCAATATAACTGTCTGTCTGTCTGTCTCTCTCTCTATATATATATATATATTTAAAGATATTTTTGTAGGTACAAAATTTAATGATCGAAATAAAAGTATAAGACTTAATATTACGAGACATATTAAAAAAGGGCGAAGCAACCGGTTTCGCTGCCGCTCTTCAGGCTTCAACGGGAGATTTAATTTAAAATTAACACAGAAAAATGTACAATAAAAGGAAGAACCTGAGAACAACTGTAATTAAGAGTTGATTCCACACTCCTCAAAACCTCCAGAAGCATTGCTGCTGGGTGTAGTTTATCGCCATACCAGGACTGGTCTATTTTGGCACCTTACCGTTGCAATGGAACTACTTGTTGTTGTTGTTGTGGTTTTTTTTTATCTTTTTTTTTAAGTAATGTGAATCTTAAGTTTAAAGTATGAGTCGTCCACGGTGACTTGGGAGTCACATTTAGGTACTCGGGAACACCTTCAATTGAAGACATTTGTCTAGAGGAGATTGTGTATTTCTAAATGGGCCTCATGTAAATGTTGTATTACTGTTCTAAGTAACAGTAACCTCCCAGCCCCCCCCCCCACACACACAAAAGCACAAAGAAATTCCTGGCATATAATAATAGATGGGAATATCATGGCTGGGTATCAAGTGGGTTGTTTTTTAAGTTTCAAGAAAGGATGAGACAGGCAAGGTGACTTGGGAGTCACATTTAGATATGTGAAAACACCCTCAGTCAGAGATTGATCCAACTAGGTTATCCTCTCATTCTTTGCTGGCAAAAAGGCAAAGCCAATGTAGTCTCAGGTTTTTTTCTTGGCAAAAAAAAAAAGAAGAAAAACTATGTGAATCTGATACAAATAATCTTTAGTGGTGCTAAAGTATGCAACACTTGGGTGAAGACTACAGATCAATCCACCAACCATGCACTCTATTTTCAAAGTAGACATGTCCTCACCTATTCGCAATATTATCCTTCAGTTGAGGTCAGAGGCTAAATTCAGAAAATGTTGAACTAGAAATATTTATGGGTGTTATTTTTATTTCCATTTTTTTTTTATCTCTTGTAAGCTGAGAATTTCGAACTGTTCAGCGTATCCATCCCCACCTCATCTTCTCCATATTGATTTCACAGATTCTAAACATCTTGGATCATCTTGTTTTGTTTGTCTCTGTTATTGTGTGGCATTCATAACATGATACAAAGCAATATTGCAATTGAGAATGACAAGGCTTAGGTATTGTTATTCTTCACAACAACTACCTGTCATTCAGGTTTTCATCGAAGAAAGGCATGACAAATGTACCTATCAAATAAAATAATACATATTTATAAATAGTTTGTTTCAAAAGTACATTTGTTTCCATTTCTGTGACGAGCTATTGTTGACATTATACAGGGATTTATTCAGACAAATTGCCTGCTTTTCTTATCTTTATCGCAAATAGAGCATCCTTTCTCTTTGTAGCATGATGTCCGAATAAATATTTCAGACCATCAAAGAAACCCAGTGAAACAGTGAATTAATCTGGGATTATTCCTGACTGCCGAATCAAGAAGCACATGAACTCAAACCTGCATCTGGTTTTGCAACCGAGGGTGGGATTATCGAAACATTTTTTTTATAATCATTTCATCCAAAACATGGTGATAATGCCACTAAGATGTAAGGGGTTCTTCTTCTTTATGTGTCATGACCCTTCAGGGTGTAGGCGATCATGGCTCTCCTCATCTTCCTGTCCTTTGTAGCTCTTAATAAATTTCGTCTTTTTGTTATTTCTCCTAAACCTCTTTCCGCCTCCATTTACTCAAGCTCATTAAGGAAGTTACGCATTGTTTTCCTCTGTCTCTCTTACATTCAGTCTGTCCTGTGAGTATCAGATTTTCTAAGTCCTCTTTCCTGTGCCCTAGAAATTTCAACTGTCTCTTCCTGATATTAAGGATACGTTTTTTTTTCGTTTCCATTTTCTCTAAAACTGTCGATGATCACATGTTCGGTCCATAGTATTCTCCTGTCCAGAAGACCGAGGAGGAGTGTGAATTGAAATTTTTCTTGTTTTTTAATACTCTTCTTAGCTTTTGAAAGGCCTTTTTTACTATTCTAGTGCACCTGAAGATCTTGGTATTCTCAGTATCCTTCTGTAGAAACACATTTCTGTTGTGGCAGGTCTCTTCTTCACCTTTGAGGAGATTACTGGAAATGAAAGAGAATCAAAAGATTTAGTGAGGAGAAAAGACAAAAAAATCAGGATTCCAGAAAACAGAAGATGACAATTGACGTTGCATTTAAATTTTTGAACATTTTAAGTGGAAGAGTGTGCCACAGGCGAAAAGTGCGAGAAAATAAGCAATTAGAATAGAACTTACTTTTATATCTATGCGTTATACACCGTATCTATGAACACTAATGGGTATGTCTCAATCCTCATAAATACTTTAGTCATTATTTTAAGTGGGGGGTAATATGTTGTCTATGCTGGCAGAGTGAGCCGTCAGGGTTACAAACTAATATCCATACAACTGAATATGTTAGCTCTATCACAGATATTGAAAACTTTGGAGAAATAATGTTTTGGAGAATAATTTCTTTCATATATATATAACTGCATAGACGTACATATACTTGCATATACGTATATATATTTCCTCCTCGTGTGTTATAAATACAGTGCTCAATGTTGTGAAACAGAGCTATAAGTATGTATATATACATAATATTCAATGTTGATCGCACGACTCGGAGTTTCATGCAGTTCTTGCAATCTTTAGGTGCAAATATAATCTGATCGTTATATAGTTCGCATTCTCGTGGTGATGATTTGAAATGGTGTGTTAAGACTTGTTTATTTAATTGTAGAATTAACTATTAATATCATTCAAATTCTTAAGTTTGAAAGGCGAAGAATAAATAAATTATTAAAATTTAAAGTTGGATTCAAAAGAATATATCAAGAAGATGAAACTCTGAGTTGTGCTATCAATGTTGGATATTATATATATTCATTAATATACCAAGTATAGGATTCGTGTATACGGAATAAATTCTAATAACCAACAAATACTATTCTTAAAAGAGTGCTCAATACAGACTAGAGCAAATATAATTATTTATTCGAAAATTGTAACATAGATATGTTATGAAATCACTACAAAAATAGCCATTTTTTGAATTCAACACCATTACTTCATAAGACACCAGAAGTGTTGAAACAAAATGGCTATTTTGTAGCGATTTTATAACATATTTATGTTATAATTTTCGAATAAATAATTATATTCACTAATATATATATATATATATATATATATATATATATATATATTTGAGGATATTAAAACAAAAACATAACATCGCTTGAGGAGACTTATTTGTAGTGTTGAAATATTATTGTAATTGTGTAGCAATTTTTAACATGCTTTTGTTTTAATATCCTAAAATAAATAATATTTAGCTCTACTATGTATTGAGCCCTCTTTTAAATCAAATGTTACCTATATTCGAATTATACTCCAATAGTTATCATTTTACCTATATATATATATATATATATATATATATATATAGGTAAAATGAGAACAAATATATATATATATATATATATATATATATATATATATATATATATATATAAATGAAATCGGCTTTATGCAGAGGTAATATGATAGCCTATGAAGATTTTCTGAAGCATAGTTATTGCTAGTTGAAAGCTATATATACCACCTGCCAAGCGACCTAAAACCTTAGGCATGAAAAATTACGAAACAAAGAAAAGAAAAAAATAGACCAAAATGCAAGCACTTATCCAAGTAGTAAATTAAAGTGCTCAATTCTAACGTTATCTACACAAAAAAACCTTTACAACGTCATCCCTCAACAACGCATAGCTCGAATCACTACGTAATTTTCGCAATCTTTAGGCAAATATATATATATATATATATATATATATATATATATATACTTTATATGAACAAACGATCATTCTTCAAACATATATTCTTAAATATAGCAGACAACGAATGTATATTATGTTTTATCATGAGCCTTTCCAAGCATCGTATAATGGCTTTAGTTTCAAGAGAAAATAAAGACAAAAATTGGATATTTGTTTATTATTCTGGTCGTCGATCTAAGCTTTGACTTACATGAACCATCAGCAAAATAGTTATATAGACATTACAACAGAGATGTTTACCATCAAAGATGACATCCTGTTATGTTTACATAGAAATTTGCTGTACGACGATAACGGTTGCAGAATAGCAGACGCAGGTCGTAAATTCATAATACGGTTCTATGACGTCGTACAAAACTACGTGACAGAAAGAAATGTTATCAACAGAACCATGCGTTTAAATGCATTTTAATATGTTGTGACTGGTTTGAAATATAATTTTGTTCAGTGTTTGTTACTTCGTTTTAATGTAGATGGCCTCAAATATCTTTTACTGTGTGTATGTGTGAGTATTGTTGTGCTATCAACTAATATTGTCTAATATTATGTACATAGCTATGTATTTCTAAGAAATTTTGTTTAATGTATCTAAGATTAGAAAGGTGACAGGTAAGTCTACAAGAGAGCGTGGTTGTAGTAAAACCAATGGATGTAGTGTGTTTATTATTTGTATCAGAGATACAATCTTTGAACGGGCATTTAAATTGATACATTGCATTGTTTTTTTTGTTTGCTTGTTTTTTGTAGAGGGTTTAGTTGTGTAGCTGTATGGTTATTGGAGACTTTGAGGTCAATTGTTTTAAATTTTTTATAATATATGATGAGCTTAACTTGTTTATTATTATTAATGGGTTTAACATTTCGACCTTTTATGTTTTTAAGTCTTATTTCATCCTGCTTGTAATTATTATGTATTTGGTTACAATAGAATAAATTAATGTTCATTTTGATATACACTATTGTGGTTACAATTATTATTAATATTTTCAATTTTGTTAGTGGTATTATTAAGTTTATTGAGATATATTTTAATTTGATGCATGTTTCATTAAATAATATAGGCAAGTTTTGTCTATTTATTTTAAGTAGTTCCTTTCATATAAGCTGATAAGCTTAATAACATTATTATTGAAGGACGAAAGGAAATCACTATATTGATACATGTTTAAATCCAATCTAAGCTTCTGGCTTACATAAGTCATTATCAAAGATGACAATTACTTTTCAATATATCAACCAATACACGGACGAAACAATAATGATAGTCTGTTTTGTTGCATGAAAAATTTCAAAGCAATGACTAACTTGTGTATACGAGACGCAGAATCGAAAATCGAAAATCGCGTCGCAGCTCGTGACGTCACACATGACCACACGACAGTGAAAACGAGAAGTATTAAGTATGGGAAGCCATTGGTATAAACCAATGGCTTCTGTTATCAATTATAGGCATTTATATTTTAATTTGTAGATCAATGACAGTATTAGGGAATCCATTATTAATGAGTGTTTATTTGATGTTATGTAATTCTTTATAGAATATGGTTTTGGAAGAAGATATCATTTGTGTGCGTTGGATTAAGTTTTTTTTTATAACTGCTAACTTATATCGTTGGTATATTCACTATTATAAGTAAGAAGACACGACTTAATGCTAGTGGGTTTTCTATACAGAGAACTAGTAAATTTATATGTGCTGGAATCAATAAGTACTGTCGTGAATAAGAGATGGACTGCGACACTCCTTTACGACACGATATTCGTTTACGGCCCATTCTCCGGACAATCAGCCATATTCGAGAATACCAGGAGCACGTGTGATGTGAATCCTGCTTGTATTTTGCCGAATAAAGCTTGGATTAACTTATCTTCTGAGTCTCAGTCTTCATTCTTGACAATTTATTCGGCAAAATATCTTATAACCACCATGTCGGTGTCTGTATCAAGTTTTGGCTATAAACCAAGAATATTGGATATCGACCCGAATTCAACACTCACCGCCAGAGAATGGCGGCAATGGCGTACTATATTCACTAACTATTTAGACGACTACAAAGACAGAATCCCCAACAAACTACGGGCATTGATAAGCTGTGTAAGGCCTACAGCTTTCAAATTCATTTAATCCTGTGAAGATATCGAATCGGCACTACATCGGCTGGACTCAATATACATTAAAAAAACGAATGAAGTCTTTGCCCGCCATCTACTGGCCACACGGAAGCAAAGACAAGATGAATCGATTGATGATTTTTTTCCAAAGTCTCGAAAAATTAAGGTGAGACTGCAACTTCAAAGACAGAACGGCTAAGCAAGTTGGCGATGAAGCTGTGAGAGATGCTTTCATTTGTGGGATAGCATCACCAGCAATCCGACAGAGATTACTTGAAAATAAAAACTTGGATCTGCAGACAGCTCACGAACAAGCACTAATACTGGATTTAGCCCAGAAAAATAATGCGGCTTGCTTTTCTCTCTCCAATTCATTCATTGCTGTCATTAACAACAGGAGACCACGTGGCGACTCGACAGGCAGTAGTAGCGAAGAAAAAAATAATCAAACCAGTGTCGCTGCCACATTCAACCAAAGATATAACAATTCTTGTAAGAAGATTTCCACTGCAGCTTCGAATAATAACACCGGTAAGAAAGTTTGTTTTTTCTGTGGTATTATACCTTACCATAAACGATCCATTTGTCCGGCACGTTACGTAATTTGCCATCGTTGTGATAAACATGGACATTACCAAAAAATGTGTAGGTCATCAAATGTGACAACTAATGCTATGATTCATTCAGCTTGTATTTCTGTAAACACTACTAACGTACTAGTGGGACTTTTCCCATGCTGCTACTTTCGTCATAGTTGAAAATAGAACCTTCAATACTCTAATAGATTCTTGAGCTTCTGAAAATTTTATCAACAAAAAAGTGGTGGATTTATTATCTCTGAGGATTTTTCCCTTGTCAAAAAAAGTAAGTATGGCCCAGAAAAGTATTAATAGTCGGTCTAATGGATTTGTAGTAGTCGATTTTAAACTGGGTCTTAAGCGATAAATTATATACTTCCGTTCCTTTGACTATCATGAAGGACCTCTGTTGTAATGTTGTTCTTGGACGGGAATTTCAATCCCGACATCTTAAGGTGACGTTTGAATATGGCGGCTATTTACCGGAACTCGTTGTGAAAGGCATGGGTGCCTGTCTTGCTCTGGAAGCTACTGATATAGCTGAACCAACCTTGTTTCCAGGGATTTCAACTAAATGCAAACCAATTGCTACTAAATCAAGACGTTTTAGTAAAGAGGACTTGGATTTTATTGCTGTAGAAATTAGCAAACTTCTGGAAGATGGGATTATTGAACTCAGTATTTCACCAAGGCATGCACAATTAGTAGTGGTTAAAGATGAAAGCTAAAATACACAAAAAACAATTATGTGTGGACTATTCTCAAACCATAAATATCTATACAGAACTAGATGCTTTTCCATTACCAAGAATTTCTGATCTGGTTGCAAATCTTGCCAGGTATAAATACTTTTCAACTTTTGATCTAAAAAGTGACTACCATCAAATCAAGCTCAAACAATCTGACAGGAAACATACTGCTTTTGAAGCAAATGGCCAACTTTTTCAGTTTACCCGTCTCCCATTTGGGGTAACTAATTGTGTCCCTGCTTTCCAACGTGCTATGAATGAAATTGTAAAAGAAGAAAATCTGACTGATACATTTCCCTATTTTGATAATGTGATAATTGGGGGTGAAACAGAAGAGGAACATGATAACAATGTAGAAAGTTTTATGAGGGTTGTGAGGAAAAGACACTTGACGTTGAACAATTCCAAAACCATAAAGAAAGTAACTACATTAAATACCTTAGAGTACCTTGTGTAGGGAATGGAAAGATAAAGCCTGACCCCGAACGAATGAAGCCATTGCAGGAACTACCACCACCTAAAATCATGAACAGTCTGAAGAGAATCAGGGGAATGTTTGCTTACTACGCTAAGTGAATCCCTGAATTCTCAGAAAAAAATACAACCATGAGTGAAAGCGGGTCGGTTCCCATTGGAAGAGAAGGCATTTAAGGCATTTAATACATTGAAATCAGAACTGTGTAGAGTGACCTTATAGGCTATTGATGAGAACCTACTCCTTCAGTTAGATTGTGATGCTTCGGACTATGCTGTATCTGCTGTACTTAGCCAAAACGGAAGGTCCATAGCATTCATGTCAAGATCACTCCATGCAAGTGAAAAGGGATATAGCATCGTTGAGAAGGAAGCTCTAGCCATAATAGAGGCCGTACGAAAATGGAAGCATCTCCTGTCCCCACATCACTTCAAACTATACACAGATGCAAGGAATCGTCACACCATACCGGCCCCGGATTCATCAATCAAGATGGCAGACAGTTCCCATGGGTTGTGCGTCTTTGAAATTAAAAAAAAACGTTTATGTGGTGTACAATTTGTTGTAGTACATAACAGGGACCGCACAGAATGAAGAACTTGTGGTAGGACCTGCCCCCAATGTTTATCTGGTAGCCTGAGTGACTTAAGTGCCAATTGGATTGTTTTCCAGACAACACCTACATACTGTTCGGCTTGACCATTACCCTGTGAGTGATAGGACGTCGAGTTACTGATAGCAACCCCTTTACCAAGTAAATATCCCTTTAGCTCCTGGGATATAAAAGAACGGCCTCTATCTGAATGTGCATAGTCTGGCATTCCAGTCATACTAAAAAGGAGTTCCAGGCACTTTATGACTGTGGAAGTGTAGGTATTTGTGAAATGATAGGTCGGAGAGGATGATCTTTTTTTATGGATTTTTACATTACCGTAAAGGTTGATAGTCATCTATAATCTTTTGAAGTTTATAGGATCCTAGTTCAGCATTGTTAGCAGTAACATAACATCAAACAAACACTCATTAATAATGGATTCCCTAATACCGTCATTGATCTACAAATTAAAATATAAATGCCTATAATTGATAACAGAAGCCATTGGTTTATACCAATGGCTTCCCATACTTAATACTTCTCGTTTTCACTGTCGTGTGGTCATGTGTGACGTCACGAGCGGCGACGCGATTTTCGCTTCCGCGTCTCGTATACACGAGTTAGTCGTTGCTTTGAAATTTTTCATGCAACTAAAACAGACTACAATTATTGTTTCGTCCGTTTATTGGTTTATATATTGAAAAGTAATTGTCATCTTTGATAATGGCTTATGTAAGCTGAAAGCTTAGATTGGATTTAAACGTGTATCAATATGGTGATTTCCTTTCGTCTTTCAATGATAATGTTATTAATCTTATCAGACAATATGAAAGGAACTTACTTAAAATAAATAGACAAAACTTGTCGATAGTATTTAATGAAACATGCATCAAATTAAAATATATCTCAATAAACTTAATAATACCGCTAACAAAGTTGATAATATTGATAATAATTGTAACCACAATAGTGTTCGTCAAAACAAACATAATACTATTATTAACTTATACTGTTGTAACCAAATGCATAATAAGTAAAAGCAAGATGAAACAACATAATAGGTCGAAATGTTAAACCCATTAATAATAATAAACAAACTCCTCATATATTATTAAAAAATTTAAAACAATTGACCTCATAGTCTCCAATAACCCTACAACCACACAACTAATTTCGATACAAAAAACCCAATGTAGTGTATCAATTTATATATCCGTTCAGATATTGTATATCTGATACAAATAATAAACCCACTACATAGATTGGTTTTACTACAACCACGCTCTCTTGTAGACTTACTTGCCACCTTTCTGATCTCAGTCAAAATTTCTTAGAAATACATAGCTATGTACATAATATTAGACAGATATTAGTTGATAGCACAACAATACTCACACATACACACAGTAAAAGATATTAGAGGCCATCTACATTAAAATGAAGTAACCCACACTGGACAAAATTACATTAACGCATTACGAATTTAGGATTTGCGTCTGCTATTTTGCGAATGTTATCGTCGCCATGCAAACTTCTTTGAAAACAAAACAGCATGTCATCGTTACGGTGAACATCTCTTATAATGTCCACATAACCATCAGATCAGACTCGATGAATTACTTAAATATAACTATCAAATCCTCCTAACAATTTCTATCATATGTTTATATTTATATACACACACTTTTCACATATATATTGTATGCTATATATTATTGTCTGTTATATTTAATAATATATATATATATATATATATATATATATATATATATATATATATATATTTAACAATATATATATATATGATATTTGGGCAGCAGTTTTGTTTATATATGTTTCATTAACGTTTTCTCGATGTTTTATAGATGTTTTATTTATAGGCAAGGACAATTTTACAAAATATTTGGTTCGGTTTTTCTTGTGTTCTCTCTGGTTTTCTTTTATAAGGACCAAGTGAAAGCAAAAGTTGTTTGCAATCAATGATTATTGTCCAAAGCGCCTTCACCTAATCCATTCGCAATTTTCAAGGGTTTCGTTGTTAATATGTCTTGTGCTTATATTGCAAGCTGCATTGTATTGAAGTATTAGTAATAGTAAGCCGTGTTGTATAGAGGTAGTAGTAATTCCATTTGCCTCCAGCATATCCCCTAACACGTTTAACAGGCTTGTTTCAAAGCAAGTGATATGAGAGGGTTGACTGAAACTTCTTTATAAAAAGTGCTTCCATTAACTTTAAAAGTATTTCACAATTAAATGTTTTTAGAATAATTGTTATCTCCAAGGATTTTTTTATGGTTGCAGGGAGTTGTGTATGAGTGTTTAACTGCTTCCTTATTGGACTATGATCACTTAAGTGGTGTGTCAATTTTCTAATAATGAGGAATTTTTATCTATCTATCTATCTATCTATCTATCTATCTATCTATCTATCTATCTATCTCCATTTCATAATGTGTGACGTCATTTATTTACAGTTGGATACGCATCGAGCAGATATGTACGTGAGAAAATCATGGAAAATTGTAGTTTAAATACAGTAAAGTTGACCTTGCTAACCGAAACGCTCTTCTGTGGCTCAATCGGTAAAAGCACGTCAGGCTATATTACGGTTCCGTATAGGATATAAGTTTTCTATGACAATTTCTCGGACATTCAGGCCGGTAAATGTTGTTAATACTGTTTATTATAAACAGAGCATTTACTTAAATATTTGTATCTATAAAAAAGAACGTATAAATATAAAAACGTCTTAAAATACACATGTATAAACACGAGGACACACAAATAGACACACATATACAAAGAAGAAAAATCAACTTAACACCAATAAAAAGTGCATAAATTATTTTTTTATTAACATAAAAATAACGAAAACGATAAAATTGACAGGCAATTGCTGGTATCTTCTGACAAGTGAACCGAACAACTACACATTGTGTTCGAAACTTACAGAGGTACTGAATAAATGATCAGTGATCAAATCTTACAGAGGTACTGAATAAATGATCAGTCATCAATCAGCTAGGTATCAAATTCTGTTCATCTATCTATCTATCTATCTATCTATCTATCTAAGTTTATTGTTATACCGTACGTATAGATTATAATGTGTATGCCTCAATTCTTATAAACACAGTGGAATACGCTGTATGTTGATTCACTTGCGATTCGCTTCCAAGTGTGCTGGTCAAACTCTCTGCCCTCGGGTAGAGAGGGACCCAGATGAGGCTATGTCGAAGGGCAGTCTCGTCTGGGGTGGTTTTTTACGGGGTCTACGGGGAATTTTTGACCGAGTCTACGGGTTCAGATACCGCACAATAAACTCGGCCTTGTGCTGCATCCGACGTGTTAGGCGGTTAGTGAATATCTTCACTTGTGATTCACTTGCAATTCACCTTAATTCACTTCTAGCTCACCACTAGCAGTTGATTACTTACTACATGCGACTGGCAAATCTTGTATGCTGCTCCTGTTATAAATATCAACATTCCACTTCCAAACTTCGTTTTGGTTATTCTTATTCAGTAACCTATTCCTAGGTTACAACACACACACACACACACACACACACATATATATATATATATATATATAAATTACTGATCAGCACTGACAACCCAACTATTTTCCCTCCCTCTCTCTTCCTATATTCTGACTTTTTTAAAACATTTCCTTCACCTTGATCATCAATCCTTAATATTTCTGAAGCCTCTTTTGTCGTACGAACGCATTGTTTAATGCGATTTTTGAATCCCGCTACCGCCATTTTTTTTTTTATCAACATCAATTTTTGTACAAAAACTGGATCACAGAGCTTAATCAGCTTAATAAATATTTTCAGAATACCTCAACTTCTGATTGGTCATTTAATATTTAAATCATACCCGAATATCAATGTCAATTTCTGTGCAAAAAAAGTGGATCACGGAGCTTATTCAGATTAATATATATTTTCAGAAAATCTCAACTTTTAATTGGTCACTTAATATATAAGTCATGTTCGAATAACATCGACCTAGTTCTTGACCTGACCAAAAAATAATTCCGCCAAAATCTGTCAAGCCTCTGTGAGCCTAACACGTGACCAAAGTTAGCAATAAATATGAAACTTCTTTCATCTTCGACAGTGAGCCGATCGGAATCCTTTGAACTCGTCACACAGTTCCAGGCTTTACATTAAAGTTCCTTAACATGATTCCAGCCTGAGAGAACACTCACTCACACAGCAATATTTTATCACGACAATCAAATCAAGTTTCCCACATTCAACTTGATACACGAATCTTCGTCATACGCTTTCAAGCACAACGTTAATTATGTCAATTAACATAAACATAGCTTGTTAAGAACCACATACTCCAACTACAGAATATTCTCTTCCAACAAGTGAAAACAAATCAAAGAGCGACAATTCCGTAAAGTAAGCCGTGAACAATATTTCTCTACTTTAAGTACAATCTTGAACTGTTTATTTTTCCTTAAATTACAATAATGCTCAAGCACATTTTCTCATTATTGTGCAGACCATCCACAACTTATAATCTATCAAACCAGAACTTTGATAACTTTTCAATCTAAACATAAAAGGACGTCTGAACTTTTTAAAACTACCTCTTTACTCCAGTTGTTTGTACCTCTTTGTTATATAAGTATTTTATTTATTGTTGTGCAAAAACTGTTGTTTCTCATGTTGTCCTTATTCTATGTTTGTTGAATACTGAAATTTTAATGTGTGAGGAAATTGTTAATTTCATCACGCAGCCTATTTACTCAACAATTATTGATCCATATAATTTAATCAATTAACACAACCTCCACATGATTTTCAAGTGTGAACAAGTTTTAAAGATTTTTTTTTATGACTGTTAGATTATTTTTTTATATGGAAGATCAAAAATAAAATAATTCTCCGACTGCTATCAATTAACAGTTTCAATACATGAAATTTTTCTCTTTTCTTATTTTGCTCATTTTCTTATAGCACTTCCTTTAATTTGATAAAGTTTAAAATTAGAATAATAGAAAAGGACCTCATTGGATGCAATTAAATACTTCAATAACTTCTTAATTAATTTCTTTTATAGTGATTTATAATTAAGAAACAGGAGTTACAGCTTTGTTAGGTTATAGTAAAAAGAAAGGTAGTAAAATTCCCATAATGCCCTAGAAAGACCATTTTAACATGAAAATACAAAATCCTCCCCTTTCTCTCTGTCAGCCAATTGTTGAACCAGAAAGATGTTTTCTTAAATGAACTCACAAGAAAGATGTCTCTTCATACAGATAAGCCTAAAACCATTTCTTTCTTGCATTAATGCATACAATCAATATATAAATACATGTTCTGTGAATAATATGAATCAGTTATGTAAGAAATTGTATGTTTAATCCAAAATCAATCATTTAATAAATATGTTATATCTTGTTGCATGCACATTAAAAACTTTTCACACTTTATTTCTTATTTTCATGTAATATTGTGCACAAATATTAACGTGTTTTGGACGGATGATATAAACTGAGAACAAGGTCTCATATCATTCGCACTCCCACAACACTTCTTTTATACTTCTAATGTAGTATTATATAAAATGTTAATTCTACTACGTTTCATAGAAGTATATGAAATAAAAAAATATATTCTTAAATTATTAGTTATATAAGGTTAAAGATAATTTATTTTTAAATATAAACAATAACGATTTTTTGATTGTTGTACTCTTGGTCCTTCAGATTTATTTGACATTTTTAAATCTATTTTGCACACTTATAAAGAGGGGTGTGACAGTATAAGACAACTGTTGGTGACCTATGAACTTGATAACAGCTCATCTGTTACTGTGCATAAATAAACATTATTTACACTATTTTAAGCAAAAAGTAAGTATTAGTTTTACAAAGTTCATTTAATTAATGCTTAAATTTTCTACTTTATTTTTAAACAAATCTCTAGGACAAATATTAGATTTTTAAGAGATTTTTAAATTTGCTGTTTCCATTTTTTTGTCATTAATTACAGTTTAATGAGTGATGAGTGACCGTGCCAATGATTTAAATATGTCAAAAATCATTATTTAAAAATGTAAATTTATTTTTATTTTTCTATGAATTAGCTTCATGCTATTATTATCTTTCAAATGAAAAAAAAAAATTAACTTCTAAAGCAACATTTAATTATTTAAATGCTTTTTTTTTTGTAGGAATCCCATGTTGACACTTGACAAGCACATTACTGTAATCATTCTGGGTATGACAATAAAATACATCTGATTGAGAAGTTTTAAGGAGTGTAGAATCACCTTTTAATTACTGTTGTTCCCAGGTCCACCCTGACCCAGAGTAGTAACACCTGTTAGTATCCCACCTATGGGTAAATAGTTAACCCCAAATTGGGATTAAAACACTATGAAAGTATAAAAAAAATTATAGTAAAAATGCCAGGAATACATTTTCATAGTAATAAAAATTACCAGCAATAAATTTCATTTATGTAAGGAAAAAAATATTACGAGAAATAAATTTTGTAACAAAAAAAAAAAAAAAAAAAATTACCAGCAATACATTTTTGCAACAAAAAAAATTCCAGCAATTTATTTTTGTAACAAAAAAAAAAAAAAAAAAATTCCAGCAATTTATTTTTGTAACAAAAAAAAAAAAAAATTACCAGCAATTTATTTTTGCAACAAAAAAAAAAAAAAAAAAATTACCAGAAATAAATTTTGTAACAAAAAAAAAAAAAAAATTACCAGCAATTTATTTTTGTAAAAAAAAAAAAAAAAATACAAGCAATATATTTTTTGTAAAAGAAATTACTAATGCTTCCAAGAAAATTAAATTTAGACATTTAACCCGTAAAAGGTACTGTGTAAGTGTAAAACAAACCAAAAAACTTTACTGTAAAGTCGTCACAACACAACACTACAAATTATTGCATAATAAATGAAGTAAATAGCATGAAGCCTATTGACAGACTGACTCAGTAGACTGGGTGATAATGAGAATCAAATGAGCGTTGCATGTATTTTTGTTCAGCGATAGAATTCACCCAACGAACAGCCACGAATCATTCCAATTCAGCCTCGGTTAATTGTAATTCGTTTAAAGGTAAGTAATCCATACAATATTTACAGAGTTATTTCCCTTGTTTAAATATTTTTCGTCTGTTGATCTCATCAAAGTAATTATTTGCGCTTTTTTCCCCCTTCTTTTACAACAGGGACATTTCAACACAACGTCAGATCTACTTTACAGTTATGTTGCATTTGGTGGTATTAAAAAGCCATTTTGTATTTTATTTTATTTATCTTTTCTTCTGTTTTTTTTTTTTTATCAAATACATTTTTTTGCATAACGGCCAATACTTCATACGGTGGTCTAATTACTTTGTCTTTCGCCTTATTTCTTTTTAACCAAGAACATTCCATTTTAACTAGGTATCTTCACTAATTCTCTATTTAAAAGCGCACCCTGATGAAAAAAGGCTCCAAACTTGATAAACATTTTTTATCGTATATATGTTTATGTTATTATTAAAAGAGGAAAGACCAAATTATTTAAAAAAATTTTTTTTTTACATTTTTTAATCCTTCCTAGCACGTCTGAAATTTTAGTTAAAAATCTTGTTTGTTTTTGAGTCAGCAAAATTGCCATATAATCGATCATGTCCGCTATTTTTGACGACTTTGTAAAACAAAAGTGAAATTATCCGTTTAAAAATCCTGTAAAAATCAATTATACCTTTTTCAAAAGTTATTTGAGGAAAATTAGACAATTTAAAGTTTACTTAATGTAATTGGAAACAAATATTACTTAATTTTTTAGCAGAAAAAAATGAGTTGAAAAGCATGTCTAGCCGTGGTGATTGGTTTTGGAGGTGTGAATTGACGTTTACGTCAATGTATCGAAAACTAACGTCAGGAAAATTTATCGGACGGAAGGACAGAAGTAAAATTATTTTCGAATTTCAAGTGAACCAGCTTATTTAAATATATAGTAATATTTAAAAATTAAATACTTTCAAAAGTCTAATATTTTGTTGATTTTTAGGTCCTTTTTTTAATGAAGATATATCCAAAGCCTGCACTATTTCCGTCCCTAAATTTGAATCTAAAAAAGAAAATAATTAATAATTGCAATATATGTCTCTCTGAAAAATAATAAATTAATTATATTTAAAAAATGAAATTAAAATATTTAGTGGAATAGGATGTAAAAAAGAAAATTAAAAATTTCGAAAATGCGACGATAATGGTCAGAGAATTTGATACGTGCTAGACAGAAGGAAAACCAAGCAATTTCTTAAGGCCTTTCTCTTAAAATATGTGACCTATTATTTCTGAACCATGCATCCATAGTTCCGAAGAAAATGTTTTTAATACACTTTTTTTTCATATTAAAAATATTTTAAAATAAATTCGTGTCGCAGATTGTAATAAACTTTCAAATTTACTAGCTGTAAAAATAGATATTTTTAACAACAGCATTTGCAAAATGATACAAATTCAAAATTAATTTTAAAATATTTAACCATTTTATCACATTTTGTATTTAAAATTGAAAAGGAAGAAAATAATTCTTCTAAAAATTCATTTTTCATCGGAAAAAATATTTTGGCTTCATATATATTATTCTTAAAAGCCATTAAAAGCTTTTCTAATTAAATAATATCTTAGATTTATTGGGTTTTGTAGTTTATAATTCAGAACTGAATTTTGGATACCTACGCGTTTCGATTTAAAAAAACTAAAAACAAAAAAACAAACAAAAAAACGATTCTTCTTCAAAGTCTTATGCTTTTAACTAATATAATCTATAGAATCGTCCATATTTCCTACTCACCTCCAAGATAAAATACACTCTTCCATTAGAATCAGTTTTAACCAACACTTCACATTGCAAATCTCGACTTCCTATTGGTCGAGACGACACCAAAATATCTAACAATTGTCGAAAATCTATTTTCGCGCCCAATTCACTGGAGCCTACTTTGGATTCCAGAAACAAATAAAAAAGACCATTTCGATCCAATTCACCAGTCAGTCTCTTCACGTCAGTCAGTCAGTCGCTCAACTCTTGAACGACAGATCGGTTGAACTCTCTGCCTTCGGGCGGGGAGGAAACCGAAGGAGGCTACGCTGAAGGGCGGATTCTCTTTCGGGGAGGTAAACCGACCCTGAACCCGTTTATACGGGTTCAATGGGCATATTTTTGGCCGAGCCCACGGGCTGGGAGATCCCACGGGCTGGGAGATCCCACGGGGTCGGAGATCCCACGGGCTGGGAGATCCCACGTTAAAAAGGCCTTGTGCCACATGACGCCCTAGTGGTGGGGTGACTGAATATCGTCAGTCTCTTCACCTCCTGACCGGCTGTTCGGTTGGACTCTCTGCCTTCGGGCGGGGAGGAACCCGGAGGAGGCAACGCCGAAGGGAGGATTCTCTTTCGGGGAGGTAAACCGACCCTGAACCCGTTTATACGGGTTCAATGGGCATATTTTTGGCCGAGGCCACGGGCTCGGAGAGCCAACGTTAAACCGGCCTTGTGCCACATGATGCCCACGTGGGGGCGTGACTAAATATAGTCAGTCTCTTAACTTCTGACAGATGCCACACAAATCCACGCGTGTCACTATTTTTACTTAAGAAACTTTTCGCGCGTCAACTGCTGACTCAAACACCAACATTATTCTCTCAAATTTCACTTAAAACTTTCTAAGAAAAGTGTTCTTACACACTACTAACATAGAAATTGTATTTTAACAAAAGAACAATCCAAGGTAAACAACTCTGGAAAATTTAGACAATTATACTCTCTATTATTCGCGCATACAAACTACACAAATTTCTGTAATATTTTCCATTTTACTCTGTTTGACCAGTCCTTAAACACTTGAACAATTTTGAACTGTAAATCAATAAGACACCCAATTTATACATGGTCAATTCTTGCATTATCAAACCACAAGTTTTCTAATTCGGTGTTTCTGATTCAATTGCCGTGTGATTGATTCGTTTTTGAATGTCTAGATTCTATATTGTTGTGGATTATGGTGAACATGCCCGTAAACTAACCATTTTAATATAAAAACCTTCTGATAACAAATTCAAACTCATAGCAATCCCAACAAATCACTAAATTACACAAAGTCGAATTCTCGAGTTTTCATAAAATTAAGTAAGGAATAGTAACAGATGTGAAAAATTATTTTTACCATGACTTTCTAAAAGACGAACATTTCTAAAATAACTTCATTCATTTGTGAATAAGTTTTGAAAGTTTCATTTAAAACCGACACTTATTTGATTTTTGCAAGAATTTCCAAATTAATGTGTTTTTCAACTGAAAAATGGCACTAAAAAGGCTAAATGTTATTACGTGACCGCTGACGTAAAAAAACAAAAACAAACCAAGATTTTTAAAAAAAATTTCGAACGTGCTAGAAAGGATTAAAACATTTTAAAAAATAATTAAAACACTTTGGTTTTTCCTATTAATAATAATATAAACATTTTGATGGTAAAACTTTGTTTTTATTAAGTTTGGGGCCTTTTTTCATCATGCTATGCTGTTTTTTTTGGCGAATTAACGAAGACACTTAATTTAAAAAAATCACGTAAATCACTGAAATCTCGTGATAGTCCTTACTGCAGGAATAGGCGGGATTTTATTACGTGACTCAGCAAGATGTTGTGAGAATAAATAAAATTTTATTGTGAAAATAATATTGTTAAACCGTAAGATTCTATTTGACGTTTCACCCGAACAGCAAAAGAATATGACGTTGATTACCCCCCCCCCCAAAAAAAACAAACAAACAACCCCCCCCCCCCAAAAAAAAAACAAATAAAAAAACAAGAATGATAAGGATACTTATTCGAATTATAAATTCTATCATGAGGGTGTGAGCTTACAGTGAACAGAGGGAAAAGGGGGAAGAAAAAGAAGTTTGTATATATAGGAGTAAGGGAAGGTAGGGGAAGATTTTATAAGTAAACCTTTTGACCACAACTAGTAATAAAATTCACAGAAATGGAAACTATGTTGTTATTAATTTAACAACAACAACAACAACAACAACAACAACAATAATAATAATAATAAATATATAATTTAAAAAGTTAAAAAATAAATAATAATAGCAGTAAAAGTAATAAAAAATACCTATAATGTAAGTATATCCATCACACACACACACACACATACACATACATATACATATACATCTTTTTATATATACGTATAGGTAAGTATGTCGGAGTGTCGTAGAATAAACCGGCTACCCCATTCTATGTTCTGGCGCGTGAGGCGGGTTGTCTGCAACCCAGTAGGATGAAAGATAAAGCCTAACAAAAGTAGGAAGAACTTTTCATTAGTCAATGGCCGGCTAACTAGAGGCGGTGTTTCAATAAACTACTGTGGAGAAGGCAACGGGAAACCACTCCATTATTAATCCCAAGAAATATGGCAATTATCAGACGAAATATGAAATCTGACGACTTGAAGGGGGTTAAGTCTATGCGAATTAACACCTCTCCTGGTAAAGAGCGACATGTGCAACAGGTGTCACCTGACCGTCATTCAGCGTCTGTTAGCATAAACAGCGGAAAGTGGATAGAAATCCTCGGAACTGAGCACTCGCCCGTAACGGAGCGACAAGCGACATCAGCGCAGGTGTCACCTGACCGTCACCCAGCGACTGCTCGCATCAAACAAAAAATAACTCTCGGGACATGGAACGTTAGAACGTTAAACCAATGTTGCTAGTTGGAAAATGTAAAACAGGAGATGAATAGGTCAAATGTCAACATTTTAGGTGTATGCGAAACTAGGTGGCCATACAACAAAAATTTTGTCAGTAACAGCCACAGAATTATATATACAAGCCGAGAGAAAAATGAAAAAGGAGTTGGATTGATATTAGATCAAGGCATCAAGAAATGTGTTCTGGGATACTGTCAATTATCTGAAAGAATTCTTGTAGTTAAACTGAAACACTTTCAACATATCTATTATAATCGATTATGCACCGACAGCAGAAAGTATGGAATAAGAAATTGAATTTTTGTACTCCATGCTAGACAACGCCAAGGTTTAGTGTAAATCACAAGAAATTATAATTATCAAGAGAGACCTGAATGCTAAAGTAGGCAAGGAGAGGGCAAGGGAAAATTCGGACTAGGAACCTGCAATGAACGCGGAGAAAAACGGGCCCAATGGTGCACGGTTAATGACCAGGTAATATTCAACACCTGATTCCAAGAACATCCAAGACGATTATGGACATGGAGAAGCCCAGGAGGAGAAACTAAAAACCAAATCGACTACATAACTATCAACAAGAAATTCAGGTATGCAGTTGTTTTCCTACAAAATCTATCCAAGTGCTGACTGCGGGAGCGATCACCTCTATGTTGTACTTAAACTAAGAATGAAACTACGGGAAGTGAAGAAGCCCGCGCGCAGCATCCGAATTGCAATACAACAAACTTCTGAACGACATGAACGTGAAGGAAAAATATATGGACATTGTGAAAAGAAGATACGAGGAATAAAATGGAAATGGAAACTTGAAGCGGAATACACTAAATGAAGCTTTAGTGACACCAGCAAACGACTTCACCTTAAAGGAAAATGGACGAAGAAGAAAAAACGAATGGATCACAAATGAGATTCTCGACATGATGCGAAGAAGACAGAAAATAATGCCAAGACACGGAACGGAATACAGAAAACTACACAAAGAAATAAGGACCAAATGCAGGCAAGCTAAAGAAGAATGGCTCAATGAAAAATATGCAGAAATAGAAAGAATGAGTATCACAAATAAAGGAGAAGTGCATAAAAAATAATCAACAGGACAAAAGAGATGCTCATCAACAGGCTGCATAAAATCCAAGGATGGAAGGTTCATATTGTAGAAAGAAAAAATACTTCATCGATAGAACGAATATATCAGAAATCTCCTCCATGTTGAAAGAGAACAACTGAAAATACACACAAATATCGACAGACCGGAAATATTAAAAACCGGGAAAGCTGCTAAATTGAATAGAAACAAAGCGGCAGGGCCAGACAGAATTGTAATAAAGATGCTGGCAGCCTTAGATGATTTCGGGACAGACAAGATTACAGAAGTAATAAATTAAATCTACAACAGTTGTGATAAAAGTAGATTTATTTTCATAGCACTGTCTAAGAAACCAGTCGCAAACGAATGTTAACTCGACCAAACAATCAGTCTATTGAGCCACATAACAAAACTCATCATCCGAATTTTGATGAATAGAGCACGCAGAGGAATCAGACCAGAGATAGGACAAGAACGGTGCGGGTTCGTCAAAGACGCCAGAACAAGGATATTTATCCTCAGAATGTTATCAGAAAGAGCAATACAAATGCAGAAAGACGTGATCAAGTTTCAAACACCGACCAATTGACTAATAAAGGGTTGGTGTTGTTGCTCATTCCTGCAAATCATAAAATCAACCCATTAAAATATGACCTTAAAGTAGGTACCTCCACTTTTTCGCGGGAAAACAGCATTGCGTAATAAAAAATGCCACAAACTTTACGAAAATAATTTTTTATCGTCAAAATGCTTATGTTATTATTAAAATGAAAGACCAAATTAGTTTTTGAAATTTTTTAATATTTTCTAACACGTTCGAAATTTTGGTTAAAGTCTTCTTTTGTTTACGTCATCGCGGGGACGTTAAAATAACATTGTTTTTTTTTGCGCTTTTTTCCCGTTGAAAACACATTGATTTGGAAATTCTTGTAAAATTCAAGTAATTGTCCGATTTTAATGATATTTTCAGGACTTATTCATAAATGAATTAAATTATTTTTGAAATATTTCTTTTTAGAAAATTTTGGTAAAAAATATTTTATTTTAAATATGTTACACCCAACTTACTTATTGTCCTGAAATTTCGTTCAAAACCTTTTTATTTCCTGAAAATTTTTTTTTGTTTAAAGTAAGAGTCATTAGAGATGGTAAATCACCTACTTTTTTTTTCAAATTTGTGCTAACTGAAAATCTGCTCTGAATTGAAAAATAATGAATCCAATAGATATAAAACTATGATATTACTTAATTAGAAAAGCTTTTAATTGCTTTTGTAAATAAGTAATATTAAGGTCATTAAGGCCTGAAGAAATAAATTTTTCTGATGAATAATTAAATTTTACAAGAATTTTTCATTTGTTTTAAATTTAATTTTAATTATAATAATTTATAATAGTTTAAAAATCGTGCAAAACTCTGTATTAGGCTATTTCCTTGTGGTAATTAGTAATTAAGTAGAAACAAAATTTACGAGTTCAAAATTGCAAAGTTTAATAAACTTAGTTGTGCTAATTTTTTTCAAATAATTTTTTATGTTGTATTTTTTTACTTAATACGTTCCTTATTTCCATGTACGGTAGACTGAAATTGCCATTATTATAAAAAGAGTTTTGTCCCTTTATTCTAATAAATAAACATAACAGTAAAACTAAAAAAAAAAAGCGTTCACTCAGATTTCTAATAATTTTCATTTATGGTCATCCGTAGTAACTGTCATCACTCGTCAATCAACACATAGATCAAATATTGGATAAAAATAACAGTACCAATCGTTAATAATTGGTTGTATATTACTTTTTTATGCTATAAGTAAGTAATATTTCTTTTAAATCAGATTAATTTAACATTAAATTTTCTAATTTTACTAAAATAACGTGTCAGAATTTTTAAAAAATATTTTTAAAATCGATAAATTTGTGTTTGTTTACAAATTACTTAAAATTAAGAAAATGGCCGTTTTTAAGAAAATTTAAAATTCCAAAATTGAATTTGACATTCCAATGTATATAGTTTCTATCTGAAATACACCAGAACTGTTTACTTAATGGAAATAATAAATTTAATGATTAAAATTTCAATTAAAGCTAAATTGAAATCTTCAAGCATGTTTTTTCATTAAAAAAAAAATTCATTTTAAACTTTAAATTCATTTTAAAACATGGTGAATAAAATAAGTAAAGGTTTATTTTACAAACCAATACAATAAGAATAAAGGTAACAGTTATGCACAAGGTCGTCGCAAGTCAGTCCAGTAGTGAATGCTACTCTTGGAAGGTCGGTAGATCTCGCGTAAGTCTGAGTCGTACTCAACAGATCCCAGCGAGTCTCTGTAGTCCGTTGACTTACAGATACTTATAGGTAGTTATTATTCATAATGTAGTCACTCATGTTTTATAGGCGTTTGGCAAAATATTCCATAAATTTTCTCAGCAAATTTGACATATTCAGGAACGACATTAGAATAATCAAGGATCTATATTGATAGTAAACCGCCTGCATATGGACAGAAAATGAGTTCAGCAGATATATAAAAATAGAAAGGGGCATAAGGCAAGAATGTGTCTTCTCACCGGACTTATTAACCTTATACAACGAGATGATTCTGAATGATTTAGAAGTTCTACTGGGATTCACTACTGACGTCCACAATCTTAACAATATAAGATATGACCCAGTGCTGACAGCATACACGGAAATGAAAATATAAAACTTCCTACAGATGTTAGGAAAGCTAGAAGAAAGGACTAAGCACAAACTACAAGAAAACAGAATGCCTGATCATCAGCAAAAAGACGAGCAAATTATAGATCGGGGATACTAAAATCAAGCATGTCCAGATATTTAAATATTTAAATTAATATCTAATATTTAAATAATATTTTAAATTAACAGAGGTCGGAAAATGGAACACTGGGATACAAAGACGTATTAGGATGGCCAAAGACGCATTCCCAAAGCTAATCTTTTTTCCTTTATCTGTCCTGTGAATATCAGAACTTCCAAGTCCTCTTTTCTCGTTACGTATCCCAGAAATTTCAATCGCCTCTTCCTGATGTTAAGTAATAATTTTCTTTTTGTTTCCATTTTCTCCAAAACCTCGTTGTTGCTCACAAATTCGGCTTATGATATCGGCATCCTTCTGTAGAACCACATTTCTGTTGCTTTAAGTCTCTTCTTCATCTTTAAGGAGATTGTCCAACATTTGCTGCCATACAGGAGGACTGATATCACCTAACAGTTCAATACTCTTTTCTTTGTTTCCAACGAAACTTTTCTGTTTCTTGATCACTTTACTTAGATTTTGGAAAGCATGTTTCGATATTCCAATGGGGCTTCGGATTTCGGTGTCACATTTTCCGTCTCCTGTTGAAACACTTTTCAGGTGTTTAAATTTTATTATTTACTAGGTGTTATTTCGCGTGAATTTTGATAGTCTTTCCAAATAATATAAACGCTTGTATGAATATTTCTTCAATGTCTCCTGTCGTGAGAGCGGAACTGTTTTTAATCAGCGTTCCGATTTGGTCTTCATCAACGACTTCTGGCCTGCCGGAACGTTCTAGGTTTTCCAGATCTAAATTTCTACTTTTGGACCGAGCGTAACACTTACGAACAGTAGTCTCAGTTATGGCTTATATTTCTGACACTGTCATACGCACTTGTTACGAGACAGTAGCTATCATTCTTTGTCATTTGTTACTGGCCATAATGCTTTAGCCCATCGATCAGTGCATATCCTGAAAAAATATGCAAGTTTAAGCAAATGACACTGCTATGATGTTTAACACATTCTCCATCAGTTATGACTTGTATCAGTAAATCATTGTCTCCAAGAACTTCTTACGATCTAAAAATATTTTCTGGCTCCAAAATAACCTGCAAAGGGGCTGTAAAAAAAAAGTCAACCAATAAATCAATCAACCTATATTGTAGAGTAGAAGAACACATTTTTGATGTCTATTCCACTACATGCTTAATAAACAATTTGCATGAGCAAAATAAATTCACGTGTTTGGAGTTAACTATCGCAGAATGGCATCAAAATATGCGAAAAGCTTTCAGCCTTTAATAGTCAGCTGTGGTTAGTTTAATTTATAACGTATATAAATGTAGGTAGAAAAAAAGCAAAAATTGATAAAATAGTGAGGATCACGAAGAAATGTCCGGGTCCCTAAATCGGTCGCGGGATTCGGGTGTAGTACGCACCGGCCCTGGGAAGGGTAATGGCTCCCTCGTCACAAAACAATGAAAACTGTTTCGTAGCTTCATTTTCAAACACCAACCAATTGACTAATAAGGGGTTGGTGTTGTTGCACATTTCTACAAATCATAAAATCAACCTATCAAAATATGGCCTGAAAGGAAAGTGTTATATTCCGTACTATTAGAAAGACTTTCCAGATATTTAAAATATTTCAAATATTATCATGTTCGTATGAATATTCCTGCGATGTCTACTGTAATGTGTGGGTTTCCCTTTTTGGTTTTGCCAAAAACGCTTGTTAGGACGGCGCTGTTTAGGTCTATAAAAGTTAAACATCTTCTTCATCTTTCTCTTTTTTCCTTTTGCATTCAGATGTACTCGAACGTAGTGTGGCACCATTTAACGAGGCAGAAAGGGAAAAGAAAGAAAAGAGGAAAAGGAGAGGCTAAGGACCGAATCGTGGGTGATAAGCAAGAACACACACACGGCTAAGAGACAATGGATAAAAGGATATTTTGATAAGTAACAAATGGCGAAAGAGTGTCATTACAATGACAGGGAAATTCTGAGTAAAAAGAAAGGGAAAGAAAGAAAGAATCAGATATGTTTTGGCATCGGCTGTGTTATCTAAGGATATGAAAACAAACTATTGGTACGGGAAGACATCTTATTATCAACTACAGACCGGCTGGCCAAAGAAAAAAATTCAAATGAAAATGTTATTTCGATAAGTGACGAAAAACAGGCAACTAAAGGGACTTTGGACAGATATGAAAAATTAAGGACCACCTACGAGTGTCCGTTGACCGATTTTCCTTCGACGGAACATCCTTGGCCTGCGATAATAAAATAATGTTATCAGAAATATGTACCGAAGGAAAATGAATGGGAACCTAGAAGTGTTTTTTTTTTCTTTCTTCGAGGCGACAGACTGACTGAAACTTTGGAGATGTTTCTTTTTGAGACCGTGTTAGGAAGACCACCCATTCTGATAATTAGCGATAAAATACCTGACGTAAACCACGTGTAGAACAAGAGTTATGACCGCCATTGTCATATTGTCCCGTTCGCGGCCAGAGAAATGATAACGGCGATTAAGAGGAAGAAAAGGGAAAGAGAAGAGATAATTTTTTTTTTTTAGTTAAGCAAGATATTTTTTTCTTCCTGAAACAAAGCCGCGGATTCGTCCACGCCCGACTGAGACATCATTGGTCGAGTGGTGATCACGTGACGCACGAGGGAGGCTGTTGCAGCCCATCTGGAGGATGAGTAAGAGAGGTTGCTACGAAGATGTGGGGAGGGCAGTTCACACCCCTCTGAAGTATGATGAGAAGGTGGGAGTGAGGAAAGGTTCCCCAAAATGGAAAAAGGTGGGAATTCCTAACCAGAGAGGTGGATATGTATTTAGAATTATCGAGGAACCCCCCGGCGCCGACAAACTCACCCCGGTTTTGGTCGGTGCCCATATAAACGAAGCCATAACGAGCAGAGTTGAGTTGAGTTCCAGCAGTTCCCAGAGTCAGTCTTCAGTTGAAGCAAGCCTCGCAGATAGCTGACCAAGATTCACGCACATTCCGGACTTCTCTTCAACCCAAGAACAATTATAGTGAAGAGCGACTTAGATCCAGATCACCGAAATAAGTTTTTTTGACTTTCGTCCAAAGACCAATCGAAACACCAATTTCTTAGAGAGCAGACAACTTGAAGTGTTAAAACTTGCCTAGCGGAAAACGACGTGTCACAATCCATAGAACGGGTCGGGAGATAGATGCAGTCCTATGTATCGAACAACTAGACATAAAGTTTGTTACCTTTTTCTTTGATACTTTGAACTTTTGAGTTTTCATTTTATTGTCTTTTATGCATATTTGTGTGGTATCACCCCCGTTGAACTCGGTTTGCAGTACGGCCCCAACCACTGTTTGATCTCGTCTGCCTAAGATCAATTCACAACGTGGGTAGGCGGACTGGGGGATCAGTGCAGTTACCTTGGTAACCAGGCGTTGGAAGCGAGTTGGGAACGACGAGGCTGATATCAAATCTAACCAGATTCCCACCCGAATCACCAAAAGGTTAGAACGTCACATTTGGAGCAGCGACACCCGAACGGAGCAGCGAGGAGCGAACGGCTGGCGCCGCGGCGAGGACGTCACAATTGGTGCTGTTTAGGGACGTCACAGTTGGTGCCGTGGTAGACTAGGATAGAACGTCACGGTTGGCGCTGCGACCAGGGGACGACGTCACAGTAGATAAAGAACGCTGCCGCTTCCTCGGTCCTCTGTTAACTAAAATCTCGCACGAACACACAGACACGCTTATTTCACACCCACACAGACAAGCATATTCTCACTGCTATTTCTCATGTCGTTTCATTTCAATTGTCTACACATGCAATTACTTTCGTTAACACGTGCATATATTTGCTGTTTGTTTAAAATTCATTGTTTTGTGTAGTTATTTTTACCTGGACTCACATGAGTCCGCCCATATTGTTTGCGGGACAAACATTCCAGGACCCCATAAATATTTATGATACAACCTACAAACACTCATATTTTCAATCCATTCCAAGAACTTTATACATACAAACACGTTGGGCACTTCTACATGGTGTAATGGTTACAAAACTTGTTTTACTAGATTGCTTGTGACTGAGTTGTGAGTTCGACCCTCACTGGATGCCCCATACGTTCGGTCTTGTGCCACATCTAAACTCCGCTTACAGAATCATCATGCAAATTATCAATAATTCGGTTAAAGGTAAGTAATTCATACTATTGCAATTTACAGAGTTATTTCCCTTGTTGATCATTTTTTCCCCCCTGAAATCACGAGCCAACTCTTTAATAAGCTAGGCTATTGTCCCGTACGACAATTTAGCGGCGTGGTGATTGTGAGTTCAATTCCTGGACCGGACAGTATATACTTGGATGAAATGGAAACGAGCGAGCAATAATCAAAATAAGAACTAGACGAGATATCACCTGGCATGGGCAGTGGAACGAGAACAGTCTAAGTCCGTAGATTAAATAAAGGGTTCAGTTCAGAATTCATTGTAGATCGATATGCACCTGGGGAAGGTCGGTGATTACAACAGCTAAAACATTGTGATAACAAAAACATTTATGAGGACAACACTCCTTATGTAAATATTGTAAATAATGAGTAGTAATTTCCGTTTTGGTAGAACTAATTGTGATGGGGAATGTATCCTCCTAACTCCTAATCATACGAGACAGGCAAGGATTAAAAAGCTTCTGATAAAGTAATTCACAAAGAACTGTTGAAACTGCTAGGTAATCTCTACATTTGGGAAGGAGATTAGAATAATCCACAACCTATACTGGCAGCAATGGATAGAAAACGAGTTCAGTAAATATACTAAAATAGAAAGATGTGTAAGACAAGGATGTGCCTTCTCACCGGACATATTCAACTTATACAGCAAGGCGATTCTGAAAGAATTAGAAATTATTAGAAGCCGTAATCTTAAGAACACAAGATATGCAAATGGCACAGAGTTGATATCAGACACAGAAAGGAAAATACAAGAACTCCCACAAAAGGTAGCGAAGGAAAACGAGAAGAAATTACTAAACATCAATCAACTGCAAGAAGACAGAATGTATGGTTATAAGCAAAAGGAAGAGCCCAAAATACAAATTGGAGATACTAAAACCAAACAAGTACAACAATTTAAATATCTGAGAAATATTTTAAACGGAGGATGGAAAGTGCAACACTGAAATCCGAAGGCACATTGGGATAGCGAAAGATACCTTCCAAAAGCTAAGTAAAATATTAAAAAACAGAAAAAAATTCGTTATAAACAAAGAAAAGTCTACTGAACTGTTAAGTAATATCAATCCTCCTATATGGCAGTGAATTCTGGACAATCTCATCAAAGATGAAGGAGAAACATGCAGAAACGTGGTCCTACAGAAGGTTGTTGAACATACTTAACATCAGGAAGAGACAGTTAAAATTTCCAGGGTACATAATGAGGAAAGAAGGTTTGGAAAATTTGATACACACAGGATAGAGCGAAGGCATGGGAGACAGAGAAAAACAGCGTATAACCTTCCTGGTCAGATTGTGTAAATGGAAGGCAGGGCAAATTTTGGAAGAGATGGCGAAAAGACAAAATTTATTGAGAGCAACAAAGAACAGTGAAGTTGTGGTGAGCTATGATCGTCAACGTCCTGAAAGGACATTACATATAGAAGAAGAAGAAGGGCGAGAAGAAGGGCGAGAAGAAGAAGGGCGAGAAGAAAAAGAAGAAGAAGGGCGAGAAGAAGAAGTTGAAAAAAAATTTGTGTGATGGGATCGTCGGAATATTATTCAATTAGAGTTCTTAAAACCCAATGAAAAACTAAATGCACATTTATTTGTCTAGCAGATGAAACGTGTCCATAAAACAACGATCGGTCAAACTACAGAACGATTATGATGTTATTTCCTGTAGAACATTGTTTAAATCATAAGACTCCAAGCAACACGGATTTAACACGTGATTCACAAAACAGGGTTATAAGTGACCATGTTAATTCATATCACCATTGGAAGTTTAATTTCTCCGTTTTAGTCACAAATGTGTAACTCATAAAAAAAGAAGCGAGTTATATGAAAGGGAAATATCTTTTAAAATAATTTAATACTTTATTCCCTAAAGAGTAAAATTTTATTAAAATCCAATAACTATTCGATTTTTGGCAGATTTTTAAAAAAAAATCAACGTGTTTTTCCTAGACATTTTCTTATTTGTGACGTGTTCATAAGCGTTCGTAGTTCTCCACAAATTCCTGTTTTTTGTAGCTCTTAATAAAGTTTGTTATTTTGTTAACTCTCCTAAATGTGCGCCACCATCATACTTAATCTCGCTACGTAGATTATGCGTTGTTTTCTTCTTCTGTTTCTCTTGGCTTCAATGTATCCTGTGAGTATTTAAAATTACATTTATATTTGTAAGACCTTCAGAAAGCGATTCTAAAGGGAAGTAACTCTAGATTTTAAACAAGTGTTACTTCCCTTGCTAATAGCCATTTTATTCTAAATTAAAATAATAAGTACCGAATGGATAGTTGCTTAGGCCCCATCGAACCTATGATACAGGGCCCCCGAATCTATGGTATGCCGCTCTCAAATCGATGATACAGGTTCCCTACTCTTCTACATCTCAATTTTTTAAATACAAATTTAGAGACATGTAGATCATTTCATTTAAAATAAATTAACAATGTTTTGCGACAGTTTAAACTTTAAAACTGTAACATCAACTCGAGATTTTTCTTGTGAAACAGTTGAATAATTTTAACACATTTAACATTATGGATAAAAAATAGTGAATTTTATATAGTGTTTTTTTTTGTTTTGTTTGAGACTTAGTATCAGCAAAATAAAATCACGGCTTTGGAGGGGGAAAAACAACAACAACAACTAAAAAAAAAAAAAACAGCAAAAAAACAAAACAAAAACAGCACCCCCCCAAAAACCCCACAAACCCTCCCCCACAAAAAAACACGAAAAAACAAAAAACAAAAAAAACAAAAAAACAACACAAAAAAAAACCAACTAGAAAACGATCACAGAATGGCACCAAAATATGCGAAAAATTTTCATTTTTTAATTGTCAGTCGTGCTTAGTTTAATTTATAACATATATAAATGTGGGTAGGAAAAAAATGTTGCTAAGATAGTGAGGATCACAAAAAACTGCCCGAGGCACCCAATCGGTCGAGGGATTCATCAGGTATAATGGGAAGGGTAATGGCTTCCTCGTCACAAAACAATGAAAACTATTTTGTAGCTTCAGTTTCAAACACCAACCAATTGACTAATAAGGGGTTGGTGTTGTTGCTCATTTCTGCAAATCATAATATGGCCTGAAAGGAAACATGTTATATTCCGTGCTAATAGGTATATGTACTTGAAAAGCATGGTGGATAAAATAAAAAAAGGTTTATTGTAAAAACCAGTACAATAAGAATAAAGTAAACAGTTATGCACAAGGTCGACGCAAGTAAATCCAGTAGTGAATGTTACTACTGGAAGGTCGGTAGTTCTCGCATAAGTGAGTCATACTCAACAGATTCCAGCTAGTGTATTTGCTAACCTTCCCACGCGACCAGATATTGCACAAGGTCGAATTTAATGTGGGGCATCCGATCCCGTAGGCTCAGCCAAAAATTCCCGTATAAAACGGTGGCGGGTAGCTGTTTCCCGAGACGAGACTCTGCACTTCGGCATAGGCTCGTCTGGGCATCCTCTCTGCTCGGAGGCAGAGAGTTCGACGAGCACAGTTGAAAAAGATTCCAGCTAGTGTATTTAGCAACTGACCCACGCAGCCACATGTGGCACAAGGCCGAATTTAATGTGCGGTTCCCGAGCCCGTAAGCGCGGCCAAAAAATCCCCGTAGACCCCGCATAAACCAGATCGGGTCGGTCTACCTCCCCGAACAAGACTCTGCCCTTCGGCATAGCCTCGTCCGGGTTCCTCTCTGCTCAGAAGCAGAGAGTTCGACCAGAAAGCCGAAAAAGATTTCAGCTAGAATATATAGCCCCCCCCCCCACGAGGGTTGCATGTGGCACAAGGCCGGGTTTGATGTGGGCTCTCCGAGCCCGTAGGCTCGGCCAAAAATTGCCCGTATAACCCGCATAACGGGATCGGGTTGGTCAACCTCCCCGAACGAGACTCTGCCCTTCGGCGGAGCCTCGTCTAGGTTCCTCTCTGCCCGAAGGCAGAAAGTTCGACTGTTTAGCCGAAAAAAGATTTCGGCTGGCATATTTAGCTACCCCTCCCACCCCGAGGGTTGCATGTGGCACAAGGCCGGTTTAACGTGGGTTCTCCGAGCCTGTAGCCTCGGCCAAAAATATTCCCTTTCGAACCCGTATAAACGGGTTCAGGGCCAGTCTATCTCACCGAACGAGACTCTGCCCTTCGGCGGAGCCTCGTCCGCGTTCCTCTCTGCCCGAACGCAGAAAGTTCGACTGTTTAGCCGAAAAAAGGTTTCGGCTAGCCTCTGTAGTTCGTTGACTTACAGACATTTATAGGTAGTTATTACCTATAATGTAATCACTCATGGGGGTGACAGGTTATTCCATTACATCAGCAAATGAAACAATTGCTTAATGCTACACCAGATATGGCTCTCGTGGCTTCGGATCTTAATTTGATTAGAGGTATTAACATAAACCTTTTTTCTCTTGCTGAATTAAGATGCGCTACAGCAGATATCCTGTTTAGTACCACACATTTGATTATCAATTGCCGGACCATAACCAGTTGGGCATGTCCCCTCCGGTTGGGCACCGTTCATGATTCGAATATGAGATTAAGCGTTTCATTTGTAAAATTATTTTTATTCACTTCTGGACTCCATCAACGTCGACCGAATCAAGGGCATGTGGTTTGTATCCTAAGTTCAGTTGGATTCACTTCCTTGTTTATGCTGCTGCACCTAGCGACATCCTTTGATGCGCGATTCTGCACTTGAAGTCACTTTCTAGGTTAATCCTAGGTCGGAGTTCTTAGGTCTTTCGTCTTTCTGGTGACACCAGGTACAAAACCTATTTCGTTATCTCTTAGTTACCCGGTACATTTTGCGGTCACCACTGATGAATTCTTCTGAGATCAAAGGTTCCTGATGGACATTAAATTCAGTTCAGACCTTTGGTATGTCCTGGTGTGAATCATATTCTACATAGATACTAAGATAATTGTTCGCAATAACAATAAAGTTGTTACATGAATGTCAAAAATACACCAAGGAGGAAAATGACTTTAAAAGTAATTTTTGCGTCAAATTTGTGAGTAATAAATTTGGCCGCGATAAATAAGACAGCAATCAAATAGTAAATGAATTAAGGTTTTGATGAAGCAAAATTTCCGGTAAATATGTTAAAAAATCAATCGCGTTTTAAAATCATCAATGGACCTCTGCAATTTTCTGCAAATTATAAATTTTCTCTGATTTATCCTTCCTTTTTAAACAATTTGTCGAAACATTCATTCTCTTACCTGATTCAAAAAAACGAGTGATTAGTTTTCTTCATAAAATAAAAATAAAAATCGACAATATTATTCGTCTTGAATTGTTGAAATGGTAGATTAAAACAACTATTAGTTTAAGCGCATTAAAACTTAATAAATATTTTTCTTTCTTTTCTCAATATATATATATATAGTTCTGTAGTTCACTGCTACCAGCAAGCAGAATTTTTTCTCTCCTGATGATGGCCATGTTAGCCGAAACTAGTCTGAATGAAATAATAATAAAAACGAAAGAATATTAATATACAAACCAGTGTGTCTGAAGATTTTAATTTTTTAATATATTTTATTGTTCAATATATATATATATATATATATATATATATATATACATATATATATATATATATATATATATTTGGGCAGAAAGCAGATTTATTGAAAATGTATCAGTGGGGGATTAAATGAAATACGTTCTTTTTATCCCACTTAGTATGCATACAGCGTGATCAACAATCTGAACAAAGCCAGCACACTCAAACCCTCGGTCATGGTGACTTGTGACTTCGTGCTAGCACATCTATCGACGGCCACAGGGGTTCTATCTACTCAATGTCACTCAGCCGTCGTATGATTTTCGGGCACTTTCCAAACATCAGGAAGTCTACTTCTTGACAAATTAACCGTGGTGAGATTCGAACCCGGGTCTCATGGTTAGGAAGCGAACGTTTTAACTACTAGGCCACGCGCGAGCGCGCGCACACACACACATTTATATATATTTATATATCTATAATTAATAATCATTATTTTGTTTTAGTAAATAATTTATGTATTTATTTAAAATAATAGAAGGTTTTCAGCTAACCGTTTCCTTAATTTTTAAAATCATATATATATATATATATATATATATATATATATATATATATATATAATTGATTGTTGTGATTTGTTGTAAATACGCAGGAAACGCGTTCTGCTATAATTATTTTAAACACGTATGAACGCGCTCTGTCATAATTAATTTAAAAATTAACTGTTAAAACTATGATGTCTTTTTCATGTTTTGATCTAAAAGCGGTAACTTTAATTTATATAATTATTTTTTATAGAATTATAATTTTAAAAACATTGCTATTATTTTAAAATATTGTTGTTATACTGATAACTAACCTTCTTTAGTGTTGGTTGTGTGTCACTTATATAGAGGGCCTCGAGAATTTGAATTTTTTTTTATCTCCATGGTGGCGTATACTTGTATTATCAATAAAAAGACAGACATGACAAAAGAAAAATCTCTTCCAAGCTCCTAACAAAACAATTAAAAATCGCTGTAAAAATACACATAAAACTAAAAAAAAGCAGATAAAACCAATATCTTTGTTGTATTAAGTAAATCTAATTATAATTCAATACAATAAATACTCGACGATCACACTAAATTTTAAAAAGCCAAAAAAAAAAAAAAAAATTCTATTAACGAACTGAAATTGAAAATCAATAAACTAATCACAGTCAACAATGCAGAAAACAATTTAAAACTTCCAAAGATAATTGGTGATACAGGATACATGTATGGAACTCTAAAAATAAATAAACCTAACTTCCCTCTTCGTCCTATCATATTACAAATACCCACAGCGGTATATTAATTAATCAAATTCATTAACCAACTCGTTACACCATACATACCTATTAAATACAGTATTAAATCAACTCACGAACTAATCCAAATCTTAAAAACACAAAGACCTAATAATGAAACCATAGCCTCACTTGATGTTGAAAGTTTATTTACCAATATCCAGTTAGAGAAACGATTGATATAATTATAAAGAATATTTACAATAATCCTTATCCCGCTTAACTAAAAATCAACCTAACATTACGGAAATTATATTTGATTTGTACCACCGAGGTTACTTTCTATGACCATCAAATTAATAGGAACGTAGAACGTGATGGAATTTCCATGGGTTCAATTTTAGGACCAACGTTTAGTAACTTCTATATGACTAACGTTGAAATAAGATATTTACTACTACTAAAATATTCTCCATCTATCTAAGGTATGTAGATGATATTCTCATCTTAGTTAAAAACATAGATGAAATACATGAACTACAAAAAACTTCCAAAAGACTGCGTTCTTAAATTCGCAAATTAATTTAACAATAACAATAACATTCCTTTTCTTGATGTATTGATAGACATTAACAATAATACATTTACTACTTACACATATTTTGTGATGTCAACGAACATTCGTTGTCACTTTCGTAATGTTCGTTGTAGCAGAGACCTAATCGCAGATATAACTATCGGAAGGTACACAAGTCGATACCCGATCAGCATCGGCTGGGTCACCGCGGAGAGGGGGTATGATGTGGAAAGACCCAAAGCCCCTAATGAACCTTGGCTAGGAACATCACTGATGATGTATACCAAAGCATCCAATAGATGTATTTTACGAAAATAGTAACGCCGTTGAACAATACTGGTGTCAGATGCCTTCGAATAACACTCACACTAACAGTACTTGCTCGATAATACTCGCTCGAATAGTAACCACCGAATAGTAATTCGGGGAGTGATCACTTAGACGCCACGCTAATTCCCATATATACTTTTCTTTTACCATCACGTGATCTACTTATTCAAAATGGGATCGCCTTTGTTATCTGGTGATCTGTGTTCAAACTCCAGTATCGGCAGTGACACTTTATTCCTATATAACAGACACTTGCGCACAAAAACAGTTTTGGATGGATCCTGATAGACGTTGCGATACTTTGGGATACGAACCACGTAAAGGCAGAGCAGAAGGAATAATAAGAAGAATTAGTACCAAGAAGTAGTTCAAGATGACTCTTTTGTAGTCGGAGCTTTCGGCTACGCAAGACTCCTTGTAATGCTCGCTGTAGTAGAGACTTTGTAATCGCAGATACAACTATAGTAATACCGTTGAACAATACTGGTGTCAGACGCCTTCGAATAACACTCGCACTAATAGTACTTGCTTGATAATAGTCGCTCGAAAAGTAACCACTGAATAGTGATCCGAATAGTAATTCGTATTCACTAACCGCCCCACGCGGTCGGAAAGTTTATTGTGGGATGTCCGAATCCGTAGGTTGATTCAAAATTTCCCCGTAGAACCCGTAAAAACGAGGTCGGGTAGCTGTCTCCCGAGATGAAACTCTGCCCTCGTCTGGGTTCCTCTCTGCCCGGAGGCAGAGAGTTTGACAAGCACACTTCCGAAGTAATTTGGAGGGTGTGATATTCACTAACCTCCCCATGCGGCCGGATGCGGCACAAGGCCAAGTTTATAGTGGGGTTTCCGAATCCGCAGGCTCGGCCAAAAATTCCCTGTAGACGTATTCCTTGCCGAAGGGCAAAGTTTCGTTTGGAGTGGTAGCCATTTTCCAGACCAGGTTTTTACGGGGTTAAAAATTTCCCCGTAGACCCCATAAAAACGGGGTTGGGTAGCTGTCTACCACCCCAGACAAGACTCTACCCTTTGGCACAGCCTCGTCTGGGTTCCACTCTGCCCAGAAGCAGAGAGTTTGACAAGTACACTTCCGAAGTAATTCGGAGAGTGATCACTTAGAAACCACGCTAATTCCCACATATATTTCTGGTTTTTAACAGCAACAACTGTGCGATAATACTTTGCTTGAAATGTTCTTCTTTTTTCTTTTTTGTTTTCCTCTTTCTATCGTCTCCAGTTAATTCCACATTGTTGCTCCGTCAGCTCTTTCTGCACCCATGCTACGCTGAAAGCGAAGCAAAGTAAAATTGACGAAGGGATGACGGAGTTTTTGGTTGAATCTTCCTCAAACTGGTTCGAATTTGCTGTATACAATAAATTAGAAGCCGTAGGACTTTTGGGAGGATGGCGCAGTGGATATAAGTGTTAATTATAGATGTGTTACTGCCATCTAGTGGTCATGAGTTCAATCCATGGATCAGGCACTATTGTGGCCTAGTTAGGGCCAAAAATAAAGGCACAAGAGAGGAATTGAGTTAAACAAATATATTAACAGAAACAGTAATACAGACATATACAAACGGTAGTGTTACAGCAAGAATGTTCGGTCCGACTGTCAGAGCTGACTGCTGGAAATTTACCTCTCCAAAAATATTCCTATTCCTGTTCCTATTTATAGCTGAGAGAGTCCATGCGTGCGTGGGTAAATTACCATAACAGTCATCGATTCAGCAGGAATGAACAATAACTGACAGCACAGGGGCAAAATATCACAATAATTATTAGACATCCCATATCACCTGATGATGACCAGAAGGTACTTGGTCGAAACGCTGTGTCTATAGTAACATCTATATTAACCTAGATCAGAACAATAGTTCGAAATAATACAAACATATTGATAATTGCTCATTTATGAAATGAAATAGTAAACAGGATAGGATAGTTTTACTAATTTAAGAATTCCATGAATTAATTCTTTTAAATTTCATGAACTAATTCCTTTAAGTATTGTCAGTTTGTAGAATATAACTTCTCACCGAACAATGGCCTATCGCCAATGGTGAGGAGTAGGGGGAGGATTGTTTTAAATTTGACTCGGTTGCTATTAAAAAAAAAACCAACTGTTATTTTATCTTATTACACATAAAAAAAAATGTCGTTTTCTCCTGTCCTCCGATTGGCCGACCAGTATGACGACGAACCAATCAAACAGTTCCTAATCTCTCAACTACAAACTGCTTATTGCACTTTTCTGCCCTTATTGTATTTTGCTACCTAGCAAAGATTGACAACATAGACATAATATTTCTTGGGTCTAAAAATCTTATTGACAATCACTAAACGCTTCAAATATCTCGTTCTATGTGGATCAGTTATAACCATTTTCGTTTGCGAGATAGAGAAATTGAACATGAGACACAAACTTTGCTAGGATATTTTTTTAACCGTTTCAGCCCAAGGAAGGCGATAGAGCAACTAAGACGTAAGAGGTTACTGAGGATGAAAGACAATGGAGTGAAAGAAAATGAGTAAGCGTTACTGTGGAGAAGGGACGATAAAAAGAACAAGCTTGAAGGGGACAAATTAGAATTGACGTTTTATTATTTTTTTTTGTACATTGTAGTTGATAAGAAAGCAGGAAACAGGAAGAGAGTCCCATAAGCGAGAATTGCGAGAGAAGAAATTATGATAGAACTTGCAGTCGCATCTAGTAATTTCAAAAATAAAATGATGAGACCTAACTGCCAATCTAGTATTGCGCTTAAATTCATGCAGTGGAGACACTAAAGAGAAAAGCTCATCAGAACAATCGCCATGAAAATATTTGTCGAAAAGGTACGGCGAAGGTACGTTTCCGCGGCGGGGAAGTCATCCTCAAATTGCTACAAGATCAAAGCAATAACATAAGAACTCGAGTCATGATCGTAAATAGGCTCGTCAGATCAAGACATTCAGGTGCATATCATACAAGACGCCAAACTCGTACAGAAATGTCTGAACAGTCAGCTAAATACAACCACCTTCCCAGATCAATGATTAAAAATGATTTCCTGCGATTGAAGCCTGGAAGTCTTAGGAAGGACCATCCTTCTTCGAACCTTGTGAACTGGTGCTACATAATTTCAAACAAAGAATTGCGCCAGATAACGGAAACTACATCACTTAAGGACTGTCAACAGATGCAATGTCTAAAATGGATTGCAAATGTAAATCAAAACGAAGTAATGACATAATCAAGATGTTGACATTCTACACTACTTCGAAGAAAAAGTTAAGGAGGAAACCCCATCAACACTGAAAAAATGCTGAATGTTTAATTATGAGGAAGCGACTAATATTGTCATTAACATTGTACCAATGATTCTTGTGAAATATAATTTTTTTTATTCAAAGGACATGTCCACTAATTCACTAGTCCTATACTTTTAAAATCCTGCTTTGTCATACAAATGTCTTTACCACTATAATTCTGTTGCGTTTGGTGTCGTCTCTGACTGCAGTTCCTCAAACCCCAACGCTGCATCACAGACTGAAACAATGACTGACAATTATCTTTTTGCTCGCATTGTTTCGTGAAGGATAGTAGTAGTAGCAACCTTTCTGGAGAAAGCGAGGGGATAGGATGAATTTCAACAGGTCGGCCAGCGACTTGTCATCAGCATATGTTGGCCTGTCTCATCAAGGAATCTGGGAACGGCGAGGCATATTTACACATTTCCTTTTTAATGTTGTACTCAAATTTAAGCAAAAACAATCCATCACTGTTAATTCCTTGCCCATAGGATTCAAATCACTCTCAATTAGTTTGGGCCGTGGGAGTTCTGTCCAGTAGTGTAGGGTTTGCCATTAGGAGTCAGCCTATCCATTCTGTAACAATTTCAAGTAAACTAAACTAAACTAAAACCAGTTTAAACTACTTCCACCTCTGACTTACAAATAAAGGAAAGAAAACAACGCACAGACAAATAACACCGGATGAGAGAATACTTTTAAAGATTTGAAAAAATGCAACTTATTTTTTTTTTTATAGAAGGAAACATTATTGACAGTTTATATTATTCATCTCTGGTATGATACTTATTACAAATAGATAATTGAATAAAGCATAGACGGGGAAATTTAGCAGTTTTAGGTACTCGTTCATTTAGTCCAATCTGAAAAGTAATTGCACAAAACGAAGAAGTACAAGAAAGCTGAAAAAGGGGAAGGTTTAAAAACAAGAAAGTTAATAAAAAGAAAGCGTGAAGAAGAAGAAGCAGGCGGAAGAATGAGAAAGCCGAATAGCCAGAAAACAAAGAAGTACAAGAAAGCTGAAAAAGGGGAAGACTTAAAAACAAGAATGCCACGAATAAGAAGTCTAAGAATTATGGAGGAACGCTTTAAAAGAAAAAGGCTAATCAATAAAAATGAAGCATAAATAACAAGATGGCCGGAGAATAAGCAGGCGAAGAAATATAGATAGACTGATAAAAGGAAGTCTTTAAAAGAAGAAGGCCAAATAAAGAAATGATGAATAGCAATAAAAAGAAATCATGAAGAACAAAAAGGCCGAAGAATAAGATGGCTAAAAAGTATAAGAAAGCAGAAAAAGATGAAGGCTTAAAGATAAGATGGCCGATCAATAAAAAGAAATAATAAAGAACAAGAAGTGTAAGAAGAAGGATGCCAAAGAACACAGCTTATCTTGTTATTACTCATAACTGAAATTGGTTTGAAAAAAACTTTCAAATTTCAAACGATTAATTTAGGCGTCATTACAAATACTGAGTGAATGTTTTAGATATTTTCAACATGTTTTATTGATTACTTACATTATTCGGGCTGTTATCCTCATTTCGGCCGATGTACGCCCCGGCCTTTGTTCAGGTGATTGGAATTTCGAACTGAACCCTGCATTTCGTCCACCATTTAGATTGTTCTAGTTCCACGTGCCATGCCTCTTCCGGATGTCTAAGTTTCTTTACCTTAAGTCAACTCTTTTTCTTTTGGTTCACCACTGCTGTGACCTGATATTGAACTCACAACTCTTTGGATCTAGTCACTGGATCTAACCAACATCTATATCCACTGGGCCTTGGCAATGTGTTCTTAAGGAAGAGGCATGACACGTGGGACTAGAACAATCTACCCCGGTGGACGAAATAAAGGGTCCGGTTCGAAATTCCAATCACCCGAAGAAGGCCGGAACGTAAAACGGCCGAAACTTTGTGAATATGGTAGTGAAGATGAGGTTAACAGTTCGAATAATGTAAATAATGCAAGTAATCATAATACCTCATCTCAGAGATATAGAGGCCGAAACGTTGTAAATATGGCAATGAAGATGAGGATAACAGTTCAAATAATGTAAATAATGCAAATAATCATAATACCTCATCTCAGAGATATAGACAGATGTTTTATTGATGTGATTTAATTTATTCTAAAATAAAAACCAACATGCAAAACCAAAGAATCACTTTTTTCTTCAACAGCTGGGTAATACAATCATTTACAATTATAAAAGAATGAATAACAAACACATATGTTAAATCTTTGGAGAATTTACAAGTTAATGTATTGACCCTTCTCAATCACAGTCGGCAATCTATTACTCATTGATTTTCTTAAGTTCTTGACACCAGCTGGCTCCATTTCCGACACAGTGCTTTTAATTGCTTCCCAGAGGTCAGCTTTGCTGTCATATCGTTTTCCACCTTCATGTAATTTCATCTTTACAATTGACCATAGATTTTCCGTCGGATTCACAACGGGACATTATGGCGGCTATTCCATTATCTAGTCTCGTGTAAACCCTTTTTACGCTAAAGAATCTCGCCTTAAATCTACGAGAAGTAACATTCTTGTGCATAAATCCACACTTCGCTTTTCAATTGCAAAGCTGGGACTTGTATTATTCAAAGAAAATTGTTTTTTTAATCATTTCATCCCAAGAAAGGCAATAAAGTTACTAAAACGGAAGGGTTTACTGAGTATGAGAGAAAACGAGAAAAAGAAAGCATCATTAAGGAGAAAGAACAAAAAAAAGCAATCAATAACACAGAAGATAACGATTGACATGACATTTAAATTTTTGAAAATCAAATTTGGCCGGGAAGCAAGAAGCTGTAACAAAGTTCCACAAGCGTGAAATGCGAGAGAAAAAAAAAACTGTTAGCATAGAACTTACGGATACATCTATCCATTTCAACTGTAAAATGATGAGACCTAACCACCAATCTAGTAGTACGCTTAGATTAATAAAGTCTAGGAAAGTTCATCAGAAATTTACCATGAAAACATTTATAGAAAAGACACAGGGGAGCTACATTACGGTGGTGGGAAAGCAACTGAAGCTGGGATGCCAGGCCGGGACCAATAACATTGCAGATTCTTCTTTAGATTTCATTAACAATCTGTAAATACATAGCAGAAACACCAGCCCAATTGTAATAGCAATATTCAATATTTATAAATGTGTAAAATATATACTGGCAAAAAAAATTGTCAAGCACGATATAGGGAACCAACGATATCAACGATAAAGAAACCTGTTGAAAATGTAACCAAATTCATAATTATAAACAGAGTGAAAGGCTTCTAGGACATGTCTCCGCGTATGATGATAAACTACATCCGGCAGCAAGGCCTCTGATTGGAAGATTGGAGGTTTTGAAGTGCTTAATTGCTGTTGCTCCCAGGTTACCCTTGACTCGAGGTGGTATCATCTTTTAAGGTCCCAGCTAGATATACTTTAGATTTCATTAAGAATCTCTAAATTCATAGCAGAAACACCATCCCAATTGTATCAGCAATATTCAATGCATGGACGAATGGTAGTCTTATAAATGTGTAAGATAGATTCTGGCGGAAAAAATTGTTAAGCAGGACACAGGGAACCAACTTTCCTAGCAGAAAACGTAGCAATCAAGAGGTGGTTTCACGCTCCTCAAAACCCCCAATCTCCCAATCAGAGGCCTTACTGCCAGATGTAGTTTATCATCATACGCGGGCCTATCCACGCGCGGAGACATGTCCTCGAAGCCTTTCATTTTGTTTATAATTATGAATTTGGTTATATTTTCAACTGTTATTTTTATTGTTGATATATCCAAAATGGACATTCAATCACTCAAAAATCTTTTATTTCCTGTTCTTTCAGCATCTGGAAGATCCTTTCCATTACCGATGTTTCAATATATATATATATATATATATATATATATATATATATATATATATATATATATATATATATATATATATATATATATATATATTAAGAAATGTATATATATATATGTTACACCGGCCTCCTAACACAAGGGAATTACACCGGTTCTCACTATATATAGTGCCAGTAATACATACCCGGTGTAAGCAGCGACAGTACTACAACTGCCTAGCTGAGTAGTACCCGTTTCCTACCTTTGTATCTGTGATGTTAAATACACTTGTTCCTTAAACCAACCTCGACTTGATTTTCTTATTTTTACTATTGTGCCACGACACAACAATATATATCAAGAAATATATATATATATATTAAGAAATATATATATATATATTAAGAAATATATATATATATTAAAAAAAATATATATATATATTAAGAAATATATATATATATTAAGAAATATATATATATATTAAAAAATATATATATATATATATATATATATATATTAAGAAATATATATATATATATATTAAGAAATATATATATATATATATTAAGAAATATAGTTTAAGGTGTGCTATATTTATGGGATAAAGTGCTGAATATCAGAGACAGAGCATATGTAAATATAAATATAAATATATATATAAAAGTGAGCATCTTCACGGGCATTCATTGCAATAGAGACTGTCACTTCCGTGTGGGCCTGTACAGCCATGACAGATGCTGCACCGCCATCAGGAGCCGTGGTATATTTGGACGCTGAACCAACGTTTCTCTAGACTGTCGGATGCCACACGAAACTTTTGGGATTTGCATGGTAGCTTCAGACAAGGTTTAAAAAGAGGAAGCCTAAAGAGCAAGAAGGCCGTAGAATAATAAAGCCGAAAAATAAAAAAGGTTAAAGAACAAGAAGGCTGAAAAATAGGAAAGCTAAAGAAGAAATAACTTAGGCGATTAAAAAAGAAAACACCGACAAACAATGAATTCACAAGAGTAATTAAAGAAGAAAATATTTTTTGTTATTGATGAATTGAAACGTCAAATCCTAGTTTATTTTGCGTTGCTCAACCCAAGATCTCTATTTTAAAAGCTCTTGAAAAAAAAATGTGATTAAAAACTTGATTTTGGTTCTGAAGAATAATAAAAGAAAAGAAAGTGAATATTTTTTTTTCTCAACAGGGATGGATGCCAATCAGGTTGACAGAGAAGGAATTATCTCTCCCAGAACAGTTTTCTATGTCACTGCATTTAAAGGAACAATGAAAACCCACCACAACGACAAAAAAAAAAAAAAAAAAAAAAAGAAAAGGAAAAAAATCTAAGTGTTTCGCGCCTGGCTTAAAACAAGATGAAGGCTACGTTTTCCTGTTTACGTTTTGCAACGAAGCGTAAACCCTGCTGAGAAATTCAGCAAAAAATCGCTAAAACTAAATAAATGAAGAGAAACGTGGAAGTTTTGATAAAATTGAAGTGTGATGAGAAGAAAATACAAATATTCCGCTTACGGCCTTCGTAGTCTGTCCTTGAGGATGGCTCATTATATTTTGTCAAACGGAATCTTTCTCTCTCTCTATATATATATATATTTATAGCTATCGTCGGTTCATATTTATCTCATTCTGTTAATCTCTCTCTCTCATTCTCTGTTTACCTTTCTATCTATATGTATCACTCTCAGTCTGTTTATATTTGACTATTTTCAGATCAGTGTTAGTCTGTTGACATTTATTTTAGGTTTGTCATATATATCAATTAAAATATTAATTAATATCTCAGTATGTTAATATTTAAATGTCTGTCTCATATCTATCTATCTATCTATTTCAGTCTGCTCATATCTATCTATCTATGTATGTATGTATGTATGTATGTATGTATCTATCTATCTATCTATCTATCTATCTATCTATCTATCTCTATCTATCCATCTATTTCAGTCTGCTCATATCTATCTATCTATCTATCTATCTATCTATCTATGTATGTATGTATGTATGTATGTATCTATCTATCTATCTATCTATCTATCTATCTATCTATCTATCTATCTATCTCAGTCTCCGGTTTACACAAGCTTCTTCTTCTTCTTCTTCTTCTTCTTCTTCTTCTTCTTCTTCTTCCATCGTGACTGTAGAAAGTACACTTCAGACGGTATAAGTGGGGTACTGAAAAATTCTCAGCCGGCTAAATTCCCATAATCAGAATAATTCACTAAACAGAAGTTCTTTGTTGGGCTGAGGACTTTTCGACTCCCTTTCGTATGCTGTGTTCTTTTACTCCCTAATCGATTCATATTTGTAATTTCTTTTGTTGCATGTTCTTTACAGAGTCTATTACTGTCCTACTCGTGTATGTGCGGGTGTTGGTTTTTCACGTGTGGGTAAATAATTTATCATTTCGCACATTCACGTACATTTTTTGGGCGCGATAAATATTAAATGAAACCATTTGCTTTTTTTTTTCTTTTTTACAAATCTGTGCCGAGAAGCAAGAACAGAAAAAAGAAAGCTTTACTTTTTTTCTGCTTGTATAAAGATGGGTGGTGCGTAGTATAACTGATATCGGCACTAAAAGAGAAAATCAGGAACCGGGTTCAAATTCCGTGCTAATCTGTTGCGTTCA
>OZ010600.1:84436430-84648930 GCA_963932145.1 Acanthosepion lycidas | reverse complement strand
ACAGACTTGATTTTCATTGCAAACATTGTTTCTGCAGGCGAGCTTCCCATAGGCGTGTTCGGATTAGGGGTTATCCGATACACCTGCAGGAACTGTTGCAATGCTCTATCTGTCGGTGTGCCTAGTGCCGTTTTAAAAGCCCTTTTTAGAGTGTCCACGAACCTTTCGGCCTGGCCATTCGACCTAGGGTGGTACTGAGGCGTTGTAATGTGGTTCACCTGATATGACTTGCAGAAGTCTCTAAATTCACTTGATGTGAACTGAGTGCCATTATCTGTAACTACACAATCTACGACGCCAAAACGCGCGAATAGCTCGTGTAGAAATCCGATCGTGCAGTTTGTGGTTGGTCTTTTGCATTGTAGGACCTCAGGCCATTTTGAGTGGCTATCCACAGCAATGAGGTAGTACATGTTGTCTATAGGCCCCGCAAAATCGATATGAATTCTTTGCCATGGATGGTTTGTGTTTGGCCATGGTTTCCACGTCGTGGTTGGAGCTTTTGCTGCAAGCGCGCATCCTTTGCATGATTCTATCATGTCTGCTATGTCCTTGTCCATGTTTGGCCAATAAACATAGCAGCGCATGAGGCTTTTCGTACGGTTCTTCCTCGGATGTCCCATGTGAAAATCCCTGAGGATTTTTCTTCGTAGGCTGTTTGGAATCACTACGCGGTCATTGTATAGTAGGACATCATCGCAGAGGGAGAAAACTTCAGGCACATTGGGGTCTTTGTTGCGAATTTTGCTTTTTATGGATTGAATGAATTCATCCTCCCGAGACTCCCTTTTTATGTCGGCCAAAGTAACTGGGAGCTCTCTTATGGTACTCGCAATCATGTTTTTGATTTCACAATTTGTCCATAGAGTAGCAATGATAGAGTCTTCAAAGACTTCTGTATTTTTTGGAATGAGTCGCGATAAACTGTCTGCATGGCAAATATTTTTGGATGTTAGGAACTCTATCTTGAAATTATAGTTTAAGAGAATCGTTCCCCAACGAAGTAGTCTATTTGCAGTATAGACTGGCAAACCTTTTTTAGAACCAAAAGTTGTAATTAGAGGTTTATGTTCCGTCTGCAGTATGAACCGTCTACCATGTAGATATCTGTGAAACTTTGTCACAGCGAATATTAACCCTAGAGCCTCTTTCTCTATTTGGGAATATTGTTTCTCAGCTAGAAATAGAGATCTTGATGCGTGAGCCACAGCTTTTCGCGAACCATCTGGCAGTTTATGTAAAATGCAAGCACCTATGCCGTACGAGCTTGCATCACTTGCGACTATGATGTCGAAACTAGGGTCGTAATGGGTGAGGGAGAGGTCCGAAGTAAGTTTTCATGATCTTCTCGAATGCGTCTTGGCATTCCGGGGTCCATGACCATGGTTTGTCCTTTTTAAAAAGTTGGTTGAGAGGCCCTCTCAGATTTTGCCTGTTCTTAATGAACCCTTGGTAAAAGTTAGCTAGGCCGAGGAAGCTTTGTAACGCTTGAACGTTATCTGGGGCCGGCATGTTTCTGATCGCATTGGCTCTTTCTGAATCCGGCCAACGACCGTCTTTATTTATAATGTGACCTAAGTATTTAATCTCTTGTAAGAAAACGTCACACTTTGCCTCCTTAACCTTAAATCCGTATTCTTGTATCTTTTCGAATACGTTTATTATATGGTTCCGGTGCTCTGCCGTAGTTTTACTAGTAACTAGTATATCATCCAAATAGGCTGTTGCGTAGTCAAGATCGTCCAGCATGGCGTCCATGACCTGCTGGAAAATTTCAGGCGCAACCTTTACTCCAAAAGTCAGCCTGTTGTATAACCCTCTACGGGTGTTTATGCAGAGCAATTTGGAACTTTCTTCTTCCACCTCTATCTGAAGGTATGCGTCCGAGAGGTCGATTTTAGAAATTTTTTTTCCACTATTGAGTTTATTGAAAATTTCTTCAGGGCTTGGGAGAGGATAGTGGTGATCTTGCAAGGCATCGTTTAACCCTGTGGAAAAATCTGCACATCCTCGTATTTGATTGGAATTCTTTTTTACGTAGACTGTAGGTGCTGCCCACTCGCTGAAATCTGTTTTTGACAGAATACCTGCTTGTTCGAGTCTACCTAACTCTTTATTGATTTGCTCTAGAGCAGCGAAAGGGACATTCCGTTTCTTTTTGAATACCGGTTGTGCACCCTCCTTCACCTTGAACTTAGCTTTCATTTTAGTACAAGGCCTCCAGAAAAAACCTGGGCAAATTGTTGTTTGAGTTCCTTTTTGAGATTTACCAAATTGGACGTTGTACTTTGTATCTTGCGACAAAATGTACTCATTGGGCAATCCCAAAGATTGAATTTTTCTATCCAATCAGTTCCAAATAAGTTATCTGAAGTTTTCAATACGTAGGCTTTGAGCTTTTTGGTAACTCCATTTAATGTTACTGTAAGTATTACTTCGCCTAAAATGTTAATCTTTTCGCCAGTTACGGATTTTGCTGTTTTACCCGCTTTTAATAAGGTGGGCTTGTTTAATTTTCGCCAAGTACACCAGTTAATGGTTGAAAGATCAGAACCCGAGTCAAGCTGGAATTTAATGGACATTGAAAATATCTACAGTTACATATTTTCTCAAATTCCTATCGACAATATTGTCAGATTGAGCTTGCCTAATTTTATTTTTGGGTTTTCTCGTTCTGTTGGCGTACCAGCACGAAGTTAAAGTATGCACACTTTTATTGCAATTTTTGCAATATTTTTTGTTCTTAACTGGACAGAATTTCATCCAATGCCATTTACCACAATGGTAACATGGTCTGGGCGGTTTCTTTAACCTATTTGGGTTTTGGCTACTGCGGAATTTAGGACATGAGATTTGCCTTTTTTCTTTTTGAGGGGAGTAGGAGGTAGACTTACTTCTGATTTTATTAATCTGAGCCACACCTGATTCCTCGATTGTGTTTGCGTCACACTTTACAGATATTACTCTTTGACAATCCTCTACCAGTTTTTGGAGAGTCAATCCTTGTTCGTTCTCAAGCTTGGTCAGTACCCGTCGTCTGACTTCGGCGTCTTCTGCTGATACTAGACCTTGTGCGAAAATTAAGCACTTAAAATCATCGGCAGTCAGTTCGGCTAGTTTAAAATCATTACATAGCTTGTTTACCGATGCTGCAAACATTATAAAATCTTGCTGGTTGTCTTTGACTGTGTTCAGGCATTTCCAACGTTTGTGGAACAAGGTTGTGTTAGGCCCGAATATTCCGATATGAGCTTAATAGTCTCTAAAAATCCAAGTCAGTGGTTTTCTTGGGTAGTATGAAGTCTACGAACCTACTATGTTCTGTAGTTCCCAGTTTTCTCAATAGTAGACGTACCTTTTTTTTACTGGGCCATTGTTCACAGTCTACATTGAAAATATCTTCGTAGCACCTGTAAAAAGCCTCGAACGTTTTGTCGTTCTCTGGTACGTATTCAAAGGTTTCCATTGAATTGTAGATTGTACTCTGGGAGAATATTGTATCTTTTTCAGAGTTTGAGCCTTTTAATGCATTTACGAGCAATTCTTTAAGTTGTTTCTGTTGTAGTTCAGCATTCTGAAGCGTAATTTTTTTGGAATTCCATTTGTTGTTTATGGAATTCCAAAAATAGTTGTTGTTGTCTTTCTTCTGATTTTTGTTGCTGAACCAAATTTACTTTTAGCATTTGGGCAATTACTTTTTGAAAATCTTCCATATTTAGACAGATAAAAATGACAGCGATTTTTTGTTGCTTTGAAACCCGTGTACCAAGGGGAGGTACACAAAAAAATCTTGATAGTTTTTTTTTCTTTTACAAAAAAAATATGGACAGACAATTAGTTAATCTAAACTAATTATGTGTTTAGCTTTTTTGCAATTCCGTGGTTCCGTTAATTTTAACGTAATTGTATAAATTTTCACCACACTTATGTATTTTTTTTTATAGAGGTACAAAAAGAGAAAACTCACCTCAGTGAATTTGAGGGGAGAATAATTTTATGCACGAGTTCAACTCAGTTGCATAAAAAAAATTTTCAACAATTTTTTTTCGAAACTTGAGTACAATGGTAGTACTTCTGCTCTTGTGTTGTCAGTTTGTTATATGAACAAACTATTTTTTCCGTGTGTGGGTGTGTAAGAAATCGTTCTCGTAATGTTATTTGGACAGACATTAATATTCCGTAGATGTCGAATCACTAGTTCGTCACTGATGTTTGGCATTGGAATATATATTTTTTTATATGTAGACGCTGGGTGTTGCGTTTAAATCGCTAATGTATTAATACCAGCTTAATTTCTCGTTCAACACTACTGTGGGAACGCGTGGAGTTTCTGTGTATTTTTCGAGTACTCTGTCGCTATTGATATGGTGAAAACGAAATTCTCGAATCTTTCTGTCGCCACTGATGTGGGACTGGCAAGGTATTGCGGTTTTCGACGTGAATGCGTTTCTCGAATTCTTCGTCGACACAGATGTGGAACTGGTAAGGTATTGAGGTTTCAACGTGAGTGCGTTTCTCGAATCCTCGTCGCCACTGATGTGGGGCCAAAGTCGAGACCACAGAAGGAAAACACGGAACACGGATTAGATGTAAGAAAGATATATTAACAACAGGTTACAGAGATAGTGTAAGCTGAGCTTACTATAAGTTAGTGTCCAATACTGGTAGTCGTACGCGGCTCTCACTGTCTCTCTGTCTCCCTCTGTGTGTCTCTGTGTGTGTCTCTCTCTGTCTAGAGTGCTGTGTCGCATACATAATATAGACCTAGAAGAGTCTATTGTGTAGGTAGTTCCGGTCTCACAATAAACACTTATCCCGGAAATAATATCGGGTCAAAAATAAGTAACACAAAACAACGAATATAAAACAAACGACAATCCATGTTATTAACAAAACAAATTATATTTCTACACAATTGTAATGAAAGGAGAATACATTGAAATTGTAATGAAAGGAGAATACATTGAAAGATGTATGTATTTGTTAGTGTGTATGTGTGTGCGTGTGTGTGTGCATGTGTGTGTGAATATATATATATATATGGAATAAATCCTAAAGTGTCAGGAACAGCCTACCTAAGTTTCACGTAAACGGATCTTCAGGGTAAGCTGAAGCGTATTGAGCACTCTACATTTTAGCTTTATTACTTGCTTGTTTTTTTTTCCTTTGGACGATAAACTTCAGCCACTGGACGGATTTATTTCGCCCTGTTCGGATGTTTCTAGCTTTTTTCTTTCACTTTTTTTTCCTTGGGTGCCAATTTGTTTTGATAGACTTATAAGTTGTGCTATCCGAGTTTTTTTTCCAACCGAGTATTGCTAGTAGTTTAATATATATATATATATATATATATATATATATATATATATATATATATATATATTGTAATAATATTTTAATTTAAAATTATTTTACATCGCTACATAAAATTTTCTATGTTTCGGAACTAAAATTGTTCCGTGATCAGGCGATGTTGGGTAACTTATGGTGAAAACAGAAATCAATATGGTAGCTTATTTAAGATTTAAAAAGGAGGGGGCGAACAAGATTTCAAAGTTTTGTGGGTATGTCTAGGTTAACCAATCAAAAGACGGGACACGGCTGAAGCAGAAAATGGAGAAATATAGTTTTGGAGTTTATGGGTAGGTGTGTTATTCAATCCTGTCTAGATGTAATTTCTTTACGACGTGTTACCATTAACTGACATCCAGTTATGATTGCAAGTTTTAAGATACATTGATGTATTCACAGAGATATATTTAACTAATGGTTTATTTTAAAGAATTTCAAGATTTTGTTTTTAAATTTTATTTGTATATAATTGAGAACTATTTTAAAGCGGCTTCTAGTGTAATTAAATCATTTTTCTCTATATTATTTTGAACCCAGAATACAATACTTATTATGTTGAATGAACAATAAAACATGGCATTATTAAAGTTTAAAAAATCAAGGAATTAAATAAATGTGATATGTAACATTATATATTTATAAAACAATGGATATCTAAATGAAATACATAGATTTATATATATATATTAACTTGTCAGACCCCCGCCCTCCAAAAAAAAAAAAAAAAAAAAAAACCAGAAGAGAGTTTCCTAATATATTCATTATGCATCTTAATTCCTTGAGGGACATAGGGCCACAACAAAACCCCTCCAACGGACGCGGTTTCCGAGTGATCCTCTTCAGCTCGGCCCATGTCATGCCGACTGCCTTCCCGGGAATTTTTTATCAGCACGCGTCATACGCTCCGCTTTGGAGGACTCTTCCTCAGCCATGTCATTGTTTGCAGATTTTGTTGAGGTTTCTGCAACAAGTTAGTTTTTAAGTGAGTAGGTTGTTAGCCTACTGCACCCCCCCAACCTGGAGGACTAGGCTGTGTCTTTCGTCTGGCTACTACAGACTTGTTGAACTTGGTTGGGCCTGTTAAGGGCCGAAACCCCCGTCTGCATAGATCTGGAGGTCGTTGAAGCACGCAGCAAGCCGTCCTACTGCGTCATGGCGACACACCACCAGGGCGGCCCTAATATATACAGGGTGGTAATAAAGTCACTATACTTATAATAAAAAGCAAGGCATTGAAGCAGGTGGCTTGCAGTTTGAACAGTATCGGTAATTAATTTACTGTTGTTTACCATAGCATTTTATTGTTATTAGCCAGAATTAACGAGAACCAATTTAATAATAGATTTCCGGACTGAAAGAATAAATAAATACATAAAATAAAAAATGTAAATAAATAAAAACAACTAAAATAATTTAACCAAAATAAATAAACAAATCACTCCAGGCAAAATAAGCGCCAGAATGGACTACCCACAAGGCACCACTGATCCACATATATAAATAATCGAGAAAAACCCAACACTCGCGGCCTGCCGATTGCGTCTAGCATGAAACAGCCTGTCGCCTCTGAGTGTTGACTTCAATGTTCACTTTTATATATATATATATATATAGAGATGTGAATTTGGGCAGCCAAACAACTATTTAATACATGTTCTATTAAGCATTTCATTAACCGTTTTACTATACAAAAACTCCTGGCAGCCATCTCATTTATAATAGCGAATGTTCACATAGATACAAATTTGATTATCCACATTTAGTAAATATATATATCATCATCATCGTCATCCTTTGATCTCCAAGTGGTTGGTCGGAACGCCATTAAAAACGCCTTTCCATACCGCTCAGTCCTGCATTGCTCTCCCCAGATCCCTAATGTCCAACCTTGAGTCCCAAACAATGGTGTCTGGGGAAGTTAATTTTCGTGAGAAGACACTTCCAGAAGGATGTTGTAGAATTAAAGATGAGACGATTTCCATGTCCGTTCGGTGGTAGTGGCCGGCAAACTGCAATCGCTTTTGTTTGAGTTTAAGTCAGATTGGTCTCAATTCTGCGCAAACTGTGTTAAGCATTGCGTGGGATCTCCAAGTGATGTTCTGAAAAATGTGTTTTTATTTTCGAAATGTACATATAATGCTATTTTATTTCGTTTCATTTTCAGTTGCTAACATGAATTGGATGGTCGGGCATGGCGATTTCATTGTGGAAACGTTTATCAAGAACAACGAATCGGTAACTGCAACACAAAGAGCGTTGGTCCCGCCTAATCACCCGATTTGAACCCATGCGATTTTATTTTTGTATGTGAGTATACATGAAATCAAAGGTATACACTCATTGCTATCGATCTAGTGCACAAAAGATGTCATTCGTCAAGAAATTGCTGGCATCCCACATGAAATGACCCGGCGAGTTATGGCCAACTTTTGTGAACGCCTTCGACAGTGTGGGGAAAGTAAGGGCACCCACTTGATTGGTTGAATATTTAAAACGAAATGTAGCAAAATGGCATTATATGTACATTTAAAAAATAAGAATACATTTTTCGTTCTGTGCTCTATTTCGCTTTCATTAAACCTACAAATCTGTCAGATCATTTTGCCGCGCCCTATATATATATATATATATATATATATATATATATATATATATATATATATATATATATATATATATATACCCAAGTATAGGATTGGTGTATACAGAATAAATTCCAATAACCAATAAATACTATTCTTAAAAGAGTGCTCAATATAGAGTAGAGCAAATATAATTATTTATTCGAAAATTATAACATAAATATGTTATAAAATCACTACAAAAATAGCCATATTGTTTCAACACTTCTGGTGTCTTATCAAGTGATGGTGTTGAATATTTATTTTTGTAGTGATTTTATAACATATTTACGTTATAATTTTCGAATAAATAATTATATATATATATATATATATATATATATATATATATATATATATATATATAGTTTCGTGTTTGGGCAGTAACCTCTGTTTAATACATGTTTCGTTATACAAGACTGACAAGGTACTTTTGTTTAGTTTTTGTTATATTGTCTTGGATGAGTAGAAGTGTCTTATTTTCTTAACTTTCTGAATGTAAAAATTCTCAAACATTCGTTGGTTCCAAACAATATTGGTTAACTATTTTCATTAAGCCATTTTCAGAATATTTTGTTAAACTACCATAATAAATGTGAGTATTATTACGGACAGTATAAAAGTTGCTGAAAATGAACATATTCTTAATTTACAACTATGGCATTTACAGTGTGGGCGTGTCCATAAATATAGCACACATTGAAACTATATATATATATATATATATATATATATATATATATATATATATATATATATCGTGTGCGTGATATTTTATTGTTCCGTCATTTGCCTGATATTTTCCGGCGAAAAACAGACGTAAGCAAAGTTTTATTAGGACGCAAAAGATTTTACCGCCGACAACAGAGGAAGAGTAGGAATCGAATTGCGCAAAATATTGGAATGTGGCGCCGCCGTAAGCCTCGTCCAATCAATCGATAAATGCTTTTCAAACTGCCGACATTTTTTTTTTTTTTGCCTTTCATCTTTTTGCACTCACCATTTTCGATGTTACGAGCGACGTGTACGAGTTACTCTCCGCTATCCGCTTCCTCTCCCGGTTACTGTTATTTTGGCTTTCTCTTCGATGTGTACGGTGCCATTTCCTATTGGATACGCGGGTGGTGTAACGGTTGGCGATTAGGAATGAGAAATCGGCGAACCAGGTTCGAATTCCGACCGATTACGTTACATACACTTATGCACAAATGCCATTTGAAAGATATGTCAATTTCTTCTCTCCCTAGCTGTGGGTTAAATGACCGAGTAGATTGGGCTCTCTAGTCGTGATTGGTAACCAATCTAGGAGAAGAAAAACTATGGATTTTGGAGTTAAATGCGGAGCGTAATTGTTGATTTTATGATATCGACTGAGGTTGAGAAAGATTAGCAAAGTCTGGCACAAGGCTACAAATAAGAGGAATTCAGTAGAATGATTATATTGAAACAGTTGCTAAGTCTGCAGCTGGGAAAGTTGGTTCACTGTGATATGGTAGACAATTTTCCTCTACAGAATCTATCTTATATATTTATAAGTGTAACAATCGTCCATGCTTTGAATATTGCTACCACAGCTAGTCTGGTGCTCCTGATATGTATTTAGAAATTATTGATAAAATACAAAGAGGAATATGCAATGTTATTGGTCCTGGCCTGGTATCTTTCTCACCACCATAATTTGATATGCTCTAAAACAAAATAAACCAAACCAATCTATTTTAAAATTCTTGTCGACGTTAAATAAGCCATTGAGTTTGATATGTCGTAGAACAAAATAAACCAATCCAAACTATTTTAAAAATCTTGTCGGCGTTAAATAAGCCATTGAGTTTCATATGCCGTAAAACAAATCAAACCAAACCAATCTATTTTAAAAGTCTTGGCGTTAAATAACCCATTGAGTTTCATATGCCGTGAAACAAAATAAACGAAACCATTCTATTTTTAAAATTTTGTCGGCGTTACATAAGCCACTGAGTTTGATATGTCGTAAAACAAAATAAACCAAACCAGACCAAACCATCTTTTTTGTCATACTTACACAATTTCCAGGTGCCCAGATTACATGAATTTAAGCGTGCTACCAGATTGGAAGCTACGTCTCACCGTTTTACTGTTGAACTAGCTACATGCAACCACCACTTCTACTCTAACAGTTTCTTTTCTCGTACTTTTCACTTGTGGAACTTCCTTTCGATCTTGTGCTTCTCTGATAACTACAATCTCCAATAATTCCTTCAATCATCCCTACACAATTTTTTCTCATTCTCTTTCATTCCCTGTACCCCATCCCCTGTGTTCTAGTGGCATCGCCTTGCTTGGAGTGAAATGATTGAAACGAAGTAGCGTCGCTGATATGTCTTTTCCGTCATTCCACGCGATCAAAACGGAATCATCCATTATTTATGAGTTACTGACAGGGCGTAACGTAACGTACATGTTAAGTAACCAAATGGAAGGACAAGCAGAATTATAATAAGATATTGTAGTTGAATCAGTAATTTTTCCTTGAGCTTTGTTTTTTTATACCTACTATATATTTATGAAGGATTCAAGTAGAAATTAAGAGAAGCAGGGGGCCGCATACATTCTCCCAAAATGTCACAGGAAAGCACAAACGTTACTTTATATACTTGTACCGCTCTAGTAAGTACCTGCCGCCTTCTGCTATCCTAAACCTTTACAAGAGACAGATCAAACCGAAAATGGAGTACTGCTATTATATATGGCTGAAACTGCCAACGTCTTCACTTTCCACTCTCAATAGTCCAAAGGCGTCTCCGCATCCTTGTGATTGATGAATTATTTTCAACCTTACAACCCCATTCTCACAGGCGAAACGTTGCAAGCCTCTCGATTGCTTTGTCGCTGTATCCATGGCACGTGTTCAGATAATCTACATTCACCAGTCCTAATCTTCAAAGCTAAAACCCGCCATGCCACGCACATTGTAACGAATCATCCTCGTATTCCATTGGTGAGATGTAAGTTACACTCGAGCAGCTTTTTCCAACGACTCCCAAGGGGATGCTTCCCTAATCTCTACAAACTTAATCTGTTCAAGTCTAGGGTTAACCGTTATCTTCTACTCATATTCGCATAAACTGTATCTATTACTCTGTAATCATCTGCCTCGAGTGACCGTCGGGAATTATACAGAGGGAACATCATTGTTAAAAATATATATATAGAAATATACACAGATTATGTCCGTATATATATGCAAATATAAGCGTCACCAGTAACTGGAGACTTGGTGAAAACTGAAATGCGATGGAGGTCGACGTGTTAATGGAAATTTTGGTGGAGTCTTTCAATATGCATTGCGACCAGAAAAAAAATTATTTTTTCTTTTATTGCTATAGAAATAAACAGTAAAATCTAACTCTACTGACCTGTGCATTCGAGAGTCTTAATATAGAAAAAAGCCTTCCAGCTGGGTTCGAACCAGTGTCCTCCTTGTAGGGGACACCATCGTTATACCCGGCATGCTTTTAGACCATTCAGCTATAGAAGACTTTTAGATTCGAGCTCAAGTTCAATCACCCGATTTAAGAAATGCGCATCTCTTGTTCAAACCTTTCAAAGCCTACAACTGCTAACTTTTATTTTTTTTTGTATCCGAAATGTAAATAAATTAATTTGTATGGAATTAATGGAGCTTATTCATAATAGATTAGTTTTTATTACTTTAAACGTTGTATCTAATGGATAAACGCATTAAACTCTGCGTTGTTTTAAGGTGTTTATTCACGGGAGTCTTTTAAAGCAAAGCAAAGTTCAATTACCCATTTTAAGAACAGAAATCCAGACCTCTTGATTGAATCTCTCAAATATTTTCTTTATTAGGAATCTCGAATGCACCCGCCGGTAGACATAAATTTATACTGTTTAAAAACAGGCTATCTACTTAAGCACGTGCTTCCACTAAATGTAGCGTTTGACATGCATTCTTGTGAAAGATATAATACCAAAGACAGTAGAATTGAAAATTCTTTGAAAATGGGGTAAAACAAAAGGATAACTGAATTTATACTACTCCACTATCTTTCCCAAGAAGTCATGATAATGCCCAAATAAAAAAGAAAAGGTATCTGTGGAGAGCCACGATCGCCAACGTTATCTAGGAACATGTCGTTAAAAGGTATTGATGCAGTTTCTTTGAATTGGTTCGAGAAACTAAAAATTTAAAACATAATTTAATTTCGCCCATCTATGCGCACGCATGCGCAAAAGAGAAGTGATAAATTTGTGAATAGAAATAAAACATGTAATTAGAAAACAGCGGTATTGTCTGCAGCTATTTGGCTCATATCAGTGACAATGAATGTTAAGTATGAAACATTAGATTCAGAAAAACATATTTAAAAAGAGAATTTCAAACACAGCAGAATTGAAAATTCTTTCTAAATTGAAGAAAAAAAAAAAAGAAAAATTGTTTGCTCGCGCATGCGTAGTGTAATAGATTGCGACTCGGAATGAGAACGCGAGGAGCCGAGTTCGAATTCTGTTCGTGTTGCATTCGCTTACATACCCTTTAAATAGTAGAATCTGTATCTGGATTTTATTCTAAAAACAAATATGATAATAAAAAATTATTTCTTTTTATGTGCCGAATACCTTCAGAACGTAGGCGATCATGGCTCTCCACTTCTTCCTATTCCTTGTAGCTTTCAATAACTTACGTTCCTCTGCTATATCCCCCAGACCGGGTTCTGTCATCTACTTGCTTAAGCCCGCCAGGTATGTCATGCGTTGCTTTCCCTTGTCTTTCTTTCTTTCTATTCGACCAGGCCCTCCTTCCTCATTAAGTGTCTCAGAAATTTCATCAGCCTCTTCCTGACGTTAAGTATAAGCTTCTTCCTTGTTTGCATCCTGTCCAAGACCTCACCGTTGCTCACACGCTCGGACCATGATATCACACAAGTAGTTACTGAATGTTAGAGAATATGAGAAAAACACTATTAAATACTAAATATGTTTCGATTTTAAATTAGCCATTGGCGTACACACAGTCTTTAGTCATCTTCTAACGACTACAGACTGCGCGTACACCATCCCGTGCAGCTGTGGAAAGAAATATAAAGAGGAGACAGGCCACCCCCTTAAGATAAGGCTTCAAGAACACCAAAAACTGTAACAGGAGTGGAAAAATCAGGCGTGGCTGACCACATATGGAGAGAAAGGGGGAGATTATCGCCCTCTGTTGGATCAGGTTGAGATCATAGACAAAGAACATCATTGGAAAATTCATAAACTTAAGGAATCAGCACATATGCTAGACCACAAAAATCTCCTGAGCCAACCAAGCATAGAAATGAATACAATATGGGAACCAGTAATAAGGAGTGCCAGAGAAAAGCGATAATATCAAAAATTGCCATATGAGCTCTGGTAAAAAATTGGTTGCTGAAAATATTAGGTATAAAAACCCAGAAATTCTTACAGAGATGTCTTCAAGGACACATGGCACAGTGGATAAATGCGTTAGATAGATCCAGTGACAGGAACCAAAGAGTGTGAGTTCAATACCTGGTTAAGGCGGTGGATAACTTGGAGAGGGGAATTAACAGGAGTTAACTGATAACTGACATCCATTAGGCACGGCACGGCATATTAAAAACAAATAAATACACCATTTTAGAAAGAAGATCTTTTGTGCGCCTTATACAAAAACTAAGGCTGAATAACAAATCAGACAATACGATGTCTGTCTGGAAAGTAACAAGACTAGTGTCACAAATACTTTATACACTGCTGGAAGGATTAATCTTGGATACCGACCTCAACTCTGTCCTTACGGCCCTCTTGATGGCATCCACGCATTCAAAACGGGTCGCCTTGATGATCCCCTTGAGCTTGAGGAAAAGAAAAATGTCACACGGAGCAAGAACAAGTGAATATAAATTTTTTTCCAGTACGGCGAGGTTTTAGTCGGCCAAGAACTGCTGGATGCTCAGGGCATTGTAAACAGTTGCATTATCGTGGTGAAGCAGCCATGATATGTCCTGCCACAGATTTCAGGTGGGAAAGAAAATGCAATGGTTGCAGAAAGCTAAGATTACAGTTATCATGTTAGATTACAGATATCATGTTAGATGATCACACAATCCGCTTATCCATCTTTCGCTCTGAGCCCACACAGCAAAGCCAGACCCGTTACTTTTTAGACAGACCTCACATACATGACAAAGAAAGATTACAATTTTCGAAAATGAAAAAAAAAAAAAAACTTTCTGAAAGCAAAGCAAAAAATTAGATAAGACAAAAAAATTGTAAAAACCCACGTAAATTGCAAGACGGAAAACAAATGTCTCAGCAAGAAGAGAGCTTTGATGTATTTGAAATGGGTGATGTCACGGGGAAATTTTTATGTTTTTCTTTTACAGAAAGGTTCAGTTTAAGGTTTCAGTTCCTTCAAAAATTCTTCTCTGGAAACAGTCCAAAATGCACCTTCCTCCTGAATTTGCCTTTCGATTGAAATTTTAATGTCCTCCTGTCGTGGTAGTTCCTTGTCCGTAGAGAGATTTATGACTCCCTTTTGCTTTGCCACTTCCTTGAAATCTGAGCGTTTTCTGATCTTATCTGCTGACTCGACTCTTTTTATGAGAAAAAATGAGGCCCACAGAGAGCTCCATTCCAAATTTTACTAGGGTAGCAGACAACGTCTCCGATTGGAGATATATATTTTCAAAATTAAAAAAATGAAACAGTAAGAATTCACACAGAAGAAATAATTTTGGCGGGTTTTTAACACCGAATTCTAAAAATAGAACATTTCGGCCAATTGTAACATTTTTTTTTACAAACCGTTTGGCTTTTGTTTAAAATACACTTCTCTCAATGTACGGGTGACAGAAGAACCTAGCCGATTATAATATTTATTTACACTTTTTAATTAATTATTAATTTTAATTATCTTCCACTATTAAAATATAAAATATTATATGTCTTAATTTTCTAAGGTGGTGGAGGTAATCTAACTATTTTTATACATTCATTATAAAATAGGCAATTAAATTTTCGAAATCCTAAAATTGAACTCTTGTAAAATCAAACCCAAACTGTTTCCGACTCTTTTTGGAAAAACATTATTTAAAAAAAAAAAGAAAAAAAAATTTTAATCCGTTACTAATTTTCCAACACATTTGCATGAAACATGCTTAGGAAATTTGCAGATAAATTATTTGGGTTTTATTAAAATTCTAAAAATAGCTTTCTAAAATAACAAAAATTAACGAGGGTTTATACAGTAATAGTTAAGGGATAAACAGTCCTTTTGACACACCGTTTTCTTTTTTTTCAGATACGTTTGTTAAACTTTGCCAGTTTTATATTATACTGCATTTTTCTTGTTTGTATTCAAGGTATGTTAAACATGTAAACTCCACCGTGGAGGAAAAGGCCAAATGTTTGAAAAGCATCCTTATCTTTTGTTGATAAGGGTAAACAAGATTAGGATATATGACAAAATGGAAAATTTGTAAATTATAATCTTATGGAACCTTAAAGTTGTCTGGTTTTCTTTAAATTAAATTATTTGCTCTGATTTAACATTGATCTCTATGGATTTCATCCTCCTTGGGATTATCCATACGGATTACCAAGATTTTCATTACTCAACATACATACATATATATATATATGTATATATATATATATATTCTATAAAACTCCGATAGAGAGAGAGAGAGAGAGAGAGAGAGAGAGAGAGAGAGAGAGAGAGAGAGAGAGAGAGAGAGAGAAAACAAAATATAATTTTCTATGCAGAATTTTTCCGTAGAGCAACTTAGCAATAAGACAATCTTTACAAGTTTATACAATCTATTCTTCTTTCATCATTTATGTATCCGCTTTTCTATTTCCAACAGAATTGACAGATCGTGGGAGCCTTTTGTTAAATAATGAAGATTAACATTCCCAACAGTGAATAATAATGATAATAATAATTCAACACCACCCAGACCCGGTTACGGAGGCAGGATCTGTTACAATTTAAATGGAACTACACAATACACACAGACAGAACAATCAAACACGTTATTATTAGAGACGGCAAACAAAAAATGTGCCTCCTTATTGATATGGCAATCCCTGCAGACTGCAACGTATCTTTGAAATTTTTCAAAAAGCTATCAAAATACAAGAACCTTGAAATCGAAATCTCAAAAATGTGGCATATGGCAACATCAAGAATCCCTGTTGTAGTTGGTGCCTTCAGAATGATTGGAAAAGATTCCAGTAGACTCATTGAAAGGATTCCTGGAAACCCATGCCTAAAGTAATACAAAAAAAAATTGTTCTCACGAGTACAGACCACACCTTGCGAAGGCCTTTATCTATGCAAAATAAGTGTGTGTGTGTTTATTTAATTGGTCAGTGGAAAATGTTATGATGCCATTTCTAACCTTAGGTCTCTGGGCGGGACCCGGAAAGAAATGTGTACACACCAGAAATCAAAGGAAATAAAATAATAATAATTAATCAAACTGACTGTCCCTGGTGGCCATAATTCCAAGGCAAGAGAAACTGACCTCCGGATTAAGTCTGTCAGAATGTGGTACGTTCAGGCCACTATTGTCCCAGTTATTATTGGAATGTTGGGAGTCTATAGTAACGAACCTAAATACCTGCATAAAGAAAATCGAAATAAAACCTAATATCCTGTCGCTTCAGAAGTCTGCGTTGCTTGGATTAGCAAATATTCTGTGAAAGCTGAGCATTTGTTTGATGGCGAACGACTTGATGGAGAAAACCCATAATGCAATATCTCCGATTGAAAACGGAAAACCGCACGTAAAAACAGATAAATTAAAGACCGGGCTGGATACACAAAAACCAAATAACAACCATAAACCCTTTGGCTGTCCCTGTAGTGCAACACATTTTCAATATCCTTAAGTGCACCATAGCTGACATTAAGCGGATGGGTGTCAAAACGAGGAAGTTTCTCACTTGCTACCGCATGCATCATCAAAAGGCCAATGTTGATCGTGTGTATATGTCCAAATCCGAAGATAGCAGAGGATTAGTTCAACTAGAACTGTCTTACAAAACTAGAACAATCGATTTTCAAAGATACCTGGGAACTACAGAAGACTGTATGATGATCTGTGTCGAAGAACATGAAAGAAATAAGAAACTTTATTCAGTAATAAATAAAGTCAACAAATTCAAAATGGGGTTTCAATTAGTTGAAGATGTGCAAGTAAGCCATAATGCATCTATTGCAGCAGCAAAGAACCCCAAAAAGAAAACAAAAGCAAATGCAATGTACCAAATGCAGAAACGATAGCAAGATAAGCCTCTTCATGGTGAATACTCTACTGATGTAGACAAACCCTGTATCCTTCAGTGATTATGTAATGCAGGAATAAAAGTAGAAACTGAAGATTTTATACTTGCTGCACAGGACTAATACCTGATAACTAGAAACTACCAAACACAGATACTGAAAAATTTTGTTAACCCGAAATGCAGATTATGTGATAAATATCCAAAACCAATTGACCATCTTGTATCATGTTGCACCGTATTAGCGCCCACCAAATATAAAATGACAGAGTGGCCCAGTATTTGCACTGAAAAATATGCATCTTTTACGGGAAGGAAGCTACAGGAAACTGGTATAAACATCATCCGGACCTGACTTAAGAGCTGTAATAATTTTATAAGACTTTACAATACACAGAGACAGAACAATCAAAGCTAATCGCCCAGACATAGTAATCAAAGACCCCAAAACAGAATAGGCTTTCTTATTTACATGGTAGTTCCTGTAGACTGTAATGTATTTTTGGAGATCTTCAAAAACTATCAGAATATAAAGATCTTGAAGTAGAAATCTAAAAAATGTGGCACATGAGGTACTTGTAGCTGGCCCTCTCAGTTTGAATGAAAAAGTTCTGACAGACTCATTAAAGGGATCCCTCGTAGCCCATGTCTAAAAGAAATACAAAAAATTGTGCCCACAAGTACAGCTAACACACTATGAAGAGCTTTATCTATGTAAAATATGTGGGATCTTATGTAGTCTATTATTGTTTTTCTTCAAAATTGCTCAGTGGAAAATGTCATGATGGCATTTCTGACTTTAGGTCTCTGGTTGGGACCCTGAAAGAAATGAATATACACCAGAAATCAAAGGAAATAATAATAATAATAATAATAATAATAATAATAATAATAATAATAATAATAATAACCCAAAGCCAATCGCCCAGGTATTGTTATTAAAGACCACAAACAAAAATGGTGCCTCCTTATTGATATGGCAGTCCCTGCTGACTGCAATGTATCTTTGAAGATATTCAAAAAGCTGTCAAAGTACAAGGACCTTGAAATAGAAATCTCAAAAATGTGGCACATGGGAACATAAACAATCCCTGTTGTAGTTGGAGCCCTAGGACTGGTTGGAAAAGATTGCAGTAGACTAATTGAAGGGATTCCTGGAAGTCCATGCCTCAAGGAGATACAAAAAATTGTTCTGACAAATACAGCCCACACTTTACGAAGGGCTTTATCTATGTAATTTTTTTTTTTTTTTTTGGTCAGTGGAAAGTGTCATGACGCCATTTCTAACCTTAGGTCCCTGGGCGGGACCCGGAAAGAAATGTGTAAAAGCCAGAAATCAAAGAAAATAAAAATAATAATAATTTTTTTTCAAAACTGCTTAGTGGGAAATGTCATGATGCCATTTTTGACCTTAGGTCTCTGGTTGGGACCCGAAAAGAAATGAATATACAACAGAAATCAAAAGAAATAAAGAAATAAATACTGTATTCTGATAGATGTTACAGCCCAGCCGGCAAAAGCAAATCTTTGAGAAGGGTTGAGAAACTAAGTAAATATAAGGAATATGAAATAGATATTTGTAAAATGTGGAATTGGTCGCTGCTACTGGGTCTGTGAGAGTGATATCAAAAGGAGGAAACAAATATGTGGAACAAATTCCTGGCAAACCCAAAATTATTGAATTGCATAAAATCCTACTCATGGGTACTACTCGCATTGTTCTTAAATTTCTCTCCATTTAGTGACTATAATTATATATTTTTTCTCTCTGACTGAATGACAACTCATCTGTTTGCATCTCCTGTTACAAAAAAAACAAAACAAACTCAAAACAAAAAAAAAACAAAAAAACTGTTGTCTCTTGAGGTCTCTGGTTGAGACTTGGGTGCAACTCGATGAGTACGATGTACTAAAAAAAAAAAGGCAAAACACAACAACAACAACAATAATAACTAGTTCAAAGTTTTACTATTTGAAATTTCTGTTGAATCTTAATTCTTCAGTTAATGATTGAAGAAGCTTATGGAGAGTTCTACGGTAATAAAATATCCCTACAAATTCCCCTGTAGCATCGTTAAATATTTGAGCTTAACAACTTTAACAAAATATTGCAATAACAATCATAAATATGAACACTGGTCGTTATTTTAAGAAGTAAGGGGGTACAAATGAAAAGATTTGATATTGGAAACTTTTTCCATTTCGCTGAAACAGCCGTTAAACACTTTTATCTTCCTTTCTTTCTTTCATTTTTTCACTGAAACCAAGTAGCGTCTTTGATATGTAATTTGGCGTCTCACGCGATCAAAACGGAATAGTCCAATATTTATGAGGTATTAGCAGGAGACGTTAAACACTTCTATCAATCTTTCGTTCATTCTTTCATTTTTTTTCACTGAAACCAAATAGTGTCTCTAATATGTCGTTTGTCTTTCCACGCGATCAAAACGGAATAGTTCATTATTTATGAGGTATTGTCAGGGCGTAACGGTCGTGCGAATTTTAATGAAGGATGTGACAAACAGAATCATTTTATGATGATAATAATAATAATAATAATAATAATAATAATAGTTTACATCTTGCATAGATTTCTATCCATGCAGTGGCCATAATTATATTTTTTTTCTCTGATTGCAGGGTGCGTCATTTGATTTTATCTTCTGATAAAAAAAAAATCTTGTTGTTTCTTGAAGCCTCTGGTTGAGCTATGGGAACAACTCCGACTATACAAAGTAAAAATAATAATAATAATAATAATAATAATAATAATAATAATAATAATACTAATAAATTAAGTGAGGCTACACTAGGCATAGATCTCATGGCTTTTGATTTTAAATGATTGGAGGTGTTAGCATGTACACGTTTTTGTCGTGTAGATATTGAATTGTGATTTGGAAATATTAGGTTGGTGCAAAAATAATAGAAGTTTTTTGACGTATTTTTAACGTCAAAAAACGATATTATTTTTGCACCAACATAATAGAAGTTTTCCTGCTGGAGTACTTTGGAAAGTATTGGAGACAGCCAGTCGATGAAAAAAAAAAAAATGATCACGTGGTAACCTGAAAATAAACATCTTGCCACCAATTTTATGCATAAAAATGGTAATATTAACAGTTCCCTTGTAAGAAAGTATTTGGTATCCGTTGACCATGCAGTCAGTACAAAGTCTGTTGAAATTTATAAAATCTTTGTCTTAAAACAATTTTTCAGGAAAATTGGTATCCCAAGTCCACTAGCTATTATCGCTCATTCCAGTATTGAGAGTGGATTGGAGGGTGGGTATTAGCATCGTTTATCGGCCAGCCATTGTTTACTATTTAATGTTAGGAAGAATAATGCTTTTTAGCCTTCCAGTAGTATACCGAGTACTAATATTAGCATTAGCGTAGCCATTGATACACTAATATTGAATACGAATATAGAAAGACGAGATACGCATCCATAGCAAGCAAAACATTTAATAAGGCAAACAACTTACATACATATATTAAAAAGATTTATATATATATATATATATCCTAAAACAAATGATTGTTCATATTGTCCCAAAGGAACTAGGTGGTTTACAAAACAAGAACAAAGAAAAGAAATAACATACCAACTTTAAGGCCTTTGACCACCCGTAGATAAGTGAATAAAAGTGCATTCCTCAAAAAAACAACAAAAAAACAAAACAAAAACAAAAAACAAAAACGGAAGCAAAAAAGAAAAAAGTGACAGGAGAGTTCCTCTCTCTAAAGGGGCCGAACTTCCATGAGCTCAACCCAAGAGAAAACAACTGTGGCCTCCCTACAGGGGTTCCTTCCTAAGCTTTTATTTGGAATAGTGAGGAATAATAAATGTCCTGATGTTACTCATGACTACTGATCTTAATTGATTGGAAGTGTTAACATTTGCATATTTTGTCTTTCTGAATTATGATGGACTGCAGTAAATATCAGATTCAAAATAGTAATAGTAACATTAACCTTATAAAGAACATTCAGCCTTTATTTATTGAGCAGACAATACTAATTTAAGTTGTAATTTATAAAATCTTTCTCTTAAAATCATTTTCCAGGAAAATATATTTCTCAAGTCCAGTAGCTGTTATTGCTCTTTCCATTATTGACAGGAGCCTATTTTTGGTTCAAGTATTGGTGGGTGCTTACCATTTGTTCAAAGTTGTGTTATACGTTAATGTCTTCTTGCCTCTTGGTGTCTATGCCCGAGGCTTCGAGGCAACTCGTACTACACAAAACAGATTCCAAAATATTAATGATGTATCTATATTCTAAAAATCATATTTGTTGGAGTCTTTGTTTCTTACCGTAAAACAGCAAAAAACGGGCCATCGTAGCGTGGCTTTGTTAGGGCAATACTATTAAAATGCACCAACATAAAGAATAATTAAAATTCCAGTTCAATTTGTAAATGAATAATAATAGTGTGGTGGCTGCAATCGTGTTCACCACAATAGTAATGGACCAGTTTTTGTACCTTTGTGTATTTTAGAAAAGCAGAAGAGAAATTCACACCAACATTGAAAGCAGAAAAGAAACAAAAAAAAATGATTTCTAGAGAAATTTTCAACTTCATAATAATAGTGTGTGGTCTGCATTCATGCTCACCCCAATAATAACGATCCAATTTTTACATGTTTCTGTGCTTTTAGAGAAACTGAAAAGAAAATTATATCAACAATGAAAAAAAAAATAAACAAGCATATTATAGGAGTTAAATTTTATATATCTATATATGTTTTTCAACCAATAAAATCACATCAGAAGGATTGTTTGATAAAAAATTATTACAAGGGTAAATACTTTCAAAATAATTGCGGACGTAGTTGTAGACCTACCACGTATTATCATTTTTTTAACCATTTAGAAAATAACAATAATAACTCCATTTCACCACTCCCACAAATTCAAGAAAAAGATTTTCACATGCCAGTTCAGATGTACATGTGAAATTAGATTTTGAATCCCTTTACGGATATAAAAATAGAAGCGTACTGCTTCTCGAGGCTTACAACAATTTCAGAGGCTAGTTTGATCTACATGTGAGCACACAAACATGCACACAATGGAAGAAAGGAGTGATGACTTGCTCACGCACACACAAGGAATTGCTGTCTAAGCCTTTTGTCGATGAACTAACAAACACACTAGGCTGACCGTCATAAAGTAAGCGTGTCCGCTCATTTCACATCACAATAAGAACAGTTAATTACTTTATAAAAAATACTTCACTGAAAGGAACATTGAACATTTTTTGTTATATAAATGTGATTTCAACTGACGTTCTGCTTTTTCCTCAGAGAATAACATTGTTTTATGTTTCATTTAAAAGATGTTGCTGTTGTTGTTATTGTTATTAAATGTCTGGAATCCCAACACTCAGGTGGCAACTAAAACCTGGGTAGAAAAATCCCAACAATATATAATAAGTAATTATTGCATGAAATGATGATATCTGTGAAATAAAGCTTTCATTAATTTATGCAAAATTTTAATTTCTTCCATGATGAAGATTCTACATTTAATTAAAATAATAGTTTCCAAGTTGCAAGCAAGTATTTAAAAATCATTTAGAAGTTGACTCATGTTGATCAGTCATAAATATATGGAAAAATAAAGGTAATTTTCAATTTTAAAATAGCGTTGAAGTTTGATCAAGTATTGAGTTGACTCCATTATTAATCTTTTTTTTTCAAAATTCAATATAAATATGAAATAAATTTGAGAAATAGGAAGTAATTTGACATTAAAATTAAGTGTCGACTTCATTGGTCTTTATGTGTGTTAAAAAATAAAAAGAGAAATCAGAAATATGACTTTTTACATGCAACAAAAACTGAAATTACAAGTGATAAAAGCTTGGGATATTGTTTTCAGCACATAATAAACCACACCCATACCATAAGGAAATGCTTTCAGAGATAACCTGGTCCACCAATGCAAAGTTTTGCTCAAAATTTTTTGTTTATATTCTAACCATGTGGTTTACTAACGTTAACAGAATAGCAATTGGAATGAAAATATTGCTATGAAAATAAAACTATAACTAAAATGTGTGAAACATTAATAATGACTGACAATGTTTCATCAAATCCAAATTCAAGATAATATTACAACTAATACTACTAGATGAAAAGCAAGTGAAAGTAAGATGAAAGAAATACTAGTTAAAATGAATAATGGCTGACAAAGCTTCATCTAATCCAAATCCAAGACAATATTACTGCTAATACTACTAGATGAAAAGCAAGTGAAATTAAGATGAAAGAAATACTAGTCAAAAATGAATAATGGCTGACAAAGCTTCATCTAATCCAAATCCAAGACAATATTACTGCTAATACTACTAGATGAAAAGCAAGTGAAATTAAGATGAAAGAAATACTAGTTAAAAATGAATAATGGCTGACAAAGCTTCATCTAATCCAAATCCAAGACAATATTACTGCTAATACTACTAGATGAAAAGCAAGTAAAATTAAGATGAAAGAAATACTAGTTAAAAATGAATAATGGCTGACAAAGCTTCATCTAATCCAAATTCAAGACAATATTACTACTAATACTACTAGATGAAAAGCAAGTGAAATTAAGATGAAAGAAATACTAGTCAAAAATGAATAATGGCTGACAAAGCTTCATCTAATCCAAATTCAAGACAATATTACTGCTAATACTACTAGATGAAAAGCAAGTGAAATTAAGATGAAAGAAATACTAGTCAAAAATGAATAATGGCTGACAAAGCTTCATCTAATCCAAATTCAAGACAATATTACTGCTAATACTACTAGATGAAAAGCAAGTGAAATTAAGATGAAAGAAATACTAGTTAAAAATGAATAATGGCTGACAAAGCTTCATCTAATCCAAATCCAAGACAATATTACTACTAATACTACTAGATGAAAAGCAAGTGAAATTAAGATGAAAGAAATACTAGTCAAAAATGAATAATGGCTGACAAAGCTTCATCTAATCCAAATCCAAGACAATATTACTGCTAATGCTACTAGATGAAAAGCAAGTGAAATTAAGATGGAAGAAATACTAGTTAAAAATGAATAATGGCTGACAAAGCTTCATCTAATCCAAATTCAAGACAATATTACTGCTAATACTACTAGATGAAAAGCAAGTGAAATTAAGATGGAAGAAATACTAGTCAAAAATGAATAATGGCTGACAAAGCTTCATCTAATCCAAATCCAAGACAATATTACTGCTAATACTACTAGATAAAAAGCAAGTGAAATTAAGATGGAAGAAATACTAGTCAAAAATGAATAATGGCTGACAAAGCTTCATCTAATCCAAATCCAAGACAATATTACTGCTAATACTACTAGATGAAAAGCAAGTGAAATTAAGATGGAAGAAATACTAGTTAAAAATGAATAATGGCTGACAAAGCTTCATCTAATCCAAATTCAAGACAATATTACTGCTAATACTACTAGATGAAAAGCAAGTGAAATTAAGATGGAAGAAATACTAGTCAAAAATGAATAATGGCTGACAAAGCTTCATCTAATCCAAATCCAAGACAATATTACTACTAATACTACTAGATGAAAAGCAAGTGAAATTAAGATGAAAGAAATACTAGTCAAAAATGAATAATGGCTGACAAAGCTTCATCTAATCCAAATCCAAGACAATATTACTGCTAATACTACTAGATGAAAAGCAAGTGAAATTAAGATGGAAGAAATACTAGTTAAAAATGAATAATGGCTGACAAAGCTTCATCTAATCCAAATCCAAGACAATATTACTACTAATACTACTAGATGAAAAGCAAGTGAAATTAAGATGAAAGAAATACTAGTCAAAAATGAATAATGGCTGACAAAGCTTCATCTAATCCAAATCCAAGACAATATTACTGCTAATACTACTAGATGAAAAGCAAGTGAAATTAAGATGAAAGAAATACTAGTTAAAAATGAATAATGGCTGACAAAGCTTCATCTAATCCAAATTCAAGACAATATTACTGCTAATACTACTAGATGAAAAGCAAGTGAAATTAAGATGGAAGAAATACTAGTCAAAAATGAATAATGGCTGACAAAGCTTCATCTAATCCAAATCCAAGACAATATTACTACTAATACTACTAGATGAAAAGCAAGTGAAATTAAGATGAAAGAAATACTAGTCAAAAATGAATAATGGCTGACAAAGCTTCATCTAATCCAAATCCAAGACAATATTACTGCTAATACTACTAGATGAAAAGCAAGTGAAATTAAGATGAAAGAAATACTAGTTAAAAATGAATAATGGCTGACAAAGCTTCATCTAATCCAAATTCAAGACAATATTACTGCTAATACCACTAGATGAAAAGCAAGTGAAATTAAGATGGAAGAAATACTAGTCAAAAATGAATAATGGCTGACAAAGCTTCATCTAATCCAAATCCAAGACAATATTACTACTAATACTACGAGATGAAAAGCAAGTGAAATTAAGATGGAAGAAATACTAGTTAAAAATGAATAATGGCTGACAAAGCTTCATCTAATCCAAATTCAAGACAATATTACTGCTAATACTACTACATGAAAAGCAAGTGAAATTAAGATGAAAGAAATACTAGTCAAAAATGAATAATGGCTGACAAAGCTTCATCTAATCCAAATCCAAGACAATATTACTGCTAATACTACTAGATAAAAAGCAAGTGAAATTAAGATGGAAGAAATACTAGTCAAAAATGAATAATGGCTGACAAAGCTTCATCTAATCCAAATCCAAGACAATATTACTACTAATACTACTAGATGAAAAGCAAGTGAAATTAAGATGAAAGAAATACTAGTTAAAAATGAATAATGGCTGACAAAGCTTCATCTAATCCAAATCCAAGACAATATTACTGCTAATACTACTAGATGAAAAGCAAGTGAAATTAAGATGAAAGAAATACTAGTTAAAAATGAATAATGGCTGACAAAGCTTCATCTAATCCAAATCCAAGACAATATTACTACTAATACTACTAGATGAAAAGCAAGTGAAATTAAGATGAAAGAAATACTAGTCAAAAATTAATAATGGCTGACAAGGCTTCATCTAATCCAAATTCAAGATAATATTACTACTAATACTACTAGATGAAAAGCAAGTGAAATTAAGATGAAAGAAATACTAGTCAAAAATTAATAATGGCTGACAAGGCTTCATCTAATCCAAATTCAAGATAATATTACTACTAATACTACTAGATGAAAAGCAAGTGAAATTAAGATGGAAGAAATACTAGTTAAAAATGAATAATGGCTGACAAAGCTTCATCTAATCCAAATTCAAGACAATATTACTGCTAATACTACTAGATGAAAAGCAAGTGAAATTAAGATGAAAGAAATACTAGTCAAAAATTAATAATGGCTGACAAGGCTTCATCTAATCCAAATTCAAGATAATATTACTACTAATACTACTAGATAAAAAGCAAGTGAAATTAAGATGAAAGAAATACTAGTCAAAAATTAACAATGGCTGACAATGCTTCATCTAATCCAAATTCAAGATAATATTACTACTAATACTACTAGATGAAAAGCAAGTGAAATTAAGATGAAAGAAATACTAGTCAAAAATTAATAATGGCTGACAATGCTTCATCTAATCCAAATTCAAGATAATATTACTACTAATACTACTAGATGAAAAGCAAGTGAAATTAAGATGAAAGAAATACTAGTTAAAAATTAATAATGGCTGACAATATAAGTGGAAGGAAGTGGAGTTATGCAGGAAGTGGAGTAGTGGTAAAGTCAACGGGCTACACAATTTAAAAATTCTGAAATCTTTTTTATACAGTGTTTGATTTCAAATGTAGTCATTGTAGCTAAATGATCAGTTTATTTCATTATTAGCAGATGCGGCAAATGCCTCATGATGGTTGGAGAATACATCGATTGAAAGAGTGTTACAAAACGAACGAAGGTAAAGATTCTAGTTTGTAAAAATCGTTGAATAGAAATAGTATGGCGTTTTAGAAATTCAGACAGAAATCGTTCATTTCTTTTCGACAACGCTAAATCATTTACAGACAAAATGTGATTTTATTTTAAATGCAATTATAATATGCATTAAAAATATCTTTAAAAATACTGATTTTTTTTTTTTAAAAAAAGAACATTTTTTTTGTCTTTTTCTGATTAACCGAAAAACGCTTGGCATGAGAAAAGAATTGTCGGTTCGAACTTAGAGATGAAAGGAAAGATTTCAATTCTGAATGATACACACGCGTTAGCATGCTCGCACCCACGCGAACACACACACATACGTTCATATAAAGGCACATGTATATGTATACACATTTTTTTTGCAATGATGTTCAGTCTGTGCAAAGCTTGTAGGGTAGAATGTTATAGTGTAAAGAAGTACTACCCCAAGGAAGGTGGTAATGCCACCGGAAGGAAAGAGAAGACTTTAAAAGAAACCGGAAACCCAATCCTAAAAAGGAAAGAAAAGAAATTAATACAGAATTTTAAAAGTTTTAAAACTTAATAAATCTTTCTAGTTAAAATGAAAAAAAAAAAAAAAAATGTAAACAATTTTTATCAAAATTAATTGAATTTTTTTTCTTAAGAGAATAATGCCCTTGATATATCTTATTTATAAAAGCAATTAGAAGTTTTCTAATTAAATAATGTCATAGTTTTATATTGCATTTTTTATTTTACGATTCAGAACAGATTTTCGGTAAATGGTGTTTCTGTTCGATAAAAACAAATTGATGATTTAAAATAAATTCTTCAAGGAGTCTTGCTTTTAACTAATATAAATACGAAAACCCTGGAATTTTTATTTCTCGAAATTTCATAAAATTAACTAAGTGGAGGTAAAAACAGATGTAAAAAAATATTGTTATTAAAATTTTCTAAAAAAATATTTAAAAATAATTTAATTCATTTGTGAATAAGTTCCGAAAATTTCATTAAAATCCGACAATTATTTGACTTTTGAAAGAATTTTCAAAACAATAATTTTTTTACCGTAAAAAGACGCCAAATTTCCCATACAAATCTTTGGTCTACCAGCTGACGCAAGAAAAACACGATTTTTAACCAAAATTTCGAACGTGCTGGAAAGAGTTAAGAAATTTAATAAAATCATCAAAAATACTTTGGTCTATCCTCTTAATAATAAATATTTTGATAATAAAACTGTTTTTTTTTTATCAAGTTTAGGGCCTTTTTCATGATGCTATGCACTCTTTTATAAAAATTTTGGAGGGGCCTAGTTAAATTAACAGAACGACGGCTTTTGAAGAGAAAGAAACAAAACATTTACTATTTAAATATATTTTGATATATTTACTATACAAATAGAAAAAAAAAAAAAAAAGATAACCAAGGGGAAAAGAACAATTGCAGACAATTTGCGTCCGCGGACGTAGCTTAGTTGAAAGGCGACTGGTTAACGTGTCAATAGTTTCGGTTAAAGGAAAGTCACTGGCGAGCTTCTTTAGGTAGTAGCCGTTTCTCTTGAGGTTACTGCCCCCCCCCCCTTACAGATACCAATGACCGAGCCTGTGGTGAAGGAGCGACGTCGTGGTGGAAAAAAAAAAAAAAAAAGAGAAGAGGATTCTATGAATTTGGCGCTTATATAGAAAAGTTCGCGCGCCCCTTACGGCGCAGTTATTGGTACTTTCTTTAGCGTTTTCATTTTATCCAGTCCTTGATTATTTTAAGTTTCAATATTGAACAAAATCAAAACAGTGAACCCGAAATCATTGAATTTTCCGAACATATTTCAGTCTTAAACATTAACAACATAGCTGACGAATATCGTCTGCCCAAAGGTTTGAATGCTTATGTGACATTGTCACATCATATGTGGTTAGGTACTTGGTTCGAAAGGGTGTTTGTCAATTATTATAGTTGTTCTGTCGCGGTCCAGGTCAAATACTTCGTGAAGTTATTAGGTTGGTGCAAAAATCATGACGTAATAATGTCGTTTTTTTACGTATTTTTTTAACGTCAAAAACGACATTATTACGTCATTATTTTTTTCACCAACCTAATATTTTAAACGTCCTATTTGTGAAGACTTTAACAAAGTTGGGCTGTTTCTGCCTCTTGCTGAAAATCAAATTAACCATCTTTTCATCAGGAGAAAAGTTTGTTTTCTCACGTAGTGTTAAATAACCCAACAAATAGCCTGTATTGACTGATTTTATAGCCCTTCGTAGGGTTGAGAATCATACTGCAGTTGAACCTACACAGAGAGTGACTAATGACTTTGAGCGACTGACGTAATTACGCTTTCAGATGTAGTCATTACATTAAAAAAAAAAGAAAAGCAATGAGGAATAAGTCAAAGTTTAGAGCTGTCTTGAAACTAATGCCGCTTTTATTAGTCAGTAAATGTGCATAGGGTGTTATAGATAGCGGTTTGGAATGGGAAATTGTAGAAACGAGTTCGATTTTCAGTTGAGTTCGTTACATTCATTTATACGGAAATGCCCTTGCGAAAGGTATGGACCCATCTCCTCTCCTATGGGTTAAATAGTAGAGAAGACTAGGCTCCATGGTTGATAGCAGGTCTAGGAGAAAGACAACTCTATTAAAAACCTATGGCCAAGCAGCTAATGAAAGGATTGTAGGGTTCACAATGACTATGATCCTGACAATAACTATGGCAATGACTATGATACTGAAAATGACTATGATCCTGACAATGACTATGATCCTAACAATGACAATGAATATGATCCTGAAAATGACTATGATCCTAACAATGACAATGACTATGATCCTGAAAATGACTATGATCCTGACAATGACTATGATCCTGAAAATGACTATGATCCTGACAATGACTATGACATTGACTATGATCCTGACAATGACTATGATCCTAACACTGACTTTGACAATTACTCCGATCCTGACAATGACTATGACAATAGCTACGATCCTGACAATGACTATATTCTTCACAATGATTATGATCCTGACAACTATGTTCTTCACAATGACTATGATCCTGACAACGACTATGACAATGACAATGACTATGATTCTGACAATGACTATGATCCTGACAATGACTATGACAATGACAATGACTATGACAATGACAATGACTATGATCCTGATACTGACTATGACAATGATAATAATTATGATCCTTACAATGATTATGATCTTGACTGCATAAAAATAAAAAAAATAAATGCATGCTTATAGAATGCTGACTTCTCCAATCAATGACCTAAAATTTTTAAGGCTTGATACTAAATATCATTGCTATTTACCGAAGAAAGATCAAAAAGGGGGGAGGTTATCATCACTGATGAGAGATTACTGACAGAATGGAACTATCATAATTGTTTATAGAATCTGTGATTTCGTAGACAGGATTCATTAAATAAATACATTAAAACTTTCATTTGCTCCATATAAGGTATGGATCCATATGTCTCCCCACAGCTATGGATTAAATAGTAATGCAAACAAGACTCTCTATTCTTGGTTGCTCAACAGTCTAGGTTGGTTGGTTGTTTTGTTTAGCGGCATATCAACCCCTATATTAAGTCAAATCCTAAATCTATATATGTTATATCCAATTTTATTTTAGAGTTAATAATAGTCTTAGTGATACAAGTCTTACTAATTATCCCATAGCTTGGGGGGAGAAGGTGTGGATTCATGCCTTTGCCAATGATATTTGCGCATAAGGGAATGTTAACGAACCCAGATGAAATTTGAACTCGGTTCTTCCGATTAATAATTCATAGGCATTATCTGCACAACCAAGCTTACAATACGTGGACCAGTCTAGGGGAAGGAAAATTCTTTATTCAAAAAACGTAAAGGGGTCATTATCAGTGAGCAGAAATTACTGACACACTCGAATTATAAAAGTATAATGCAGTTTGTGATATCACAGAGAAAATTCATCAATTTTTCTTTCTTGCATGGTGTAAAATGATTACAAAAACAAAAAATAAAGAGTTCAGTTCAAAATTCCCTGAAGATTGCTCGGATCGACAAGCCGAAGGGAACAACGGCTAAAACGCTGTGGTAAAAACAACAGATATGAGGATAACAGTTAACTTGTAAATAATATCTTCTTGTCGCGGAAAGGCATCTGGTGGTAAAACATTAATTTTTGCAATTTCTGATAAAAGTTTATTTGAACAAGTGCTAGTATTTTAATACATATATTTGATTGATTGGTTGACTTTGTTTCGCGGAATATCAACCCCTCTATGGGTTATTTAGTGCCCAAATCTAAATATTTTGAACCCAATTTTATGGCTTGAACTAAATATATTTTGAACACAATTGTATGCCTTCGACTACAGATAAAATGTATTGTTGGTAGTTTTACTATAAATATGTATTATTGGTGATTTTAATATATATAGGTATTGTTGGTAATTTCACTATAAATATTATTGGTAATTTTTTATATAAATGTGTAATGTTTTTATAAAATATGTAATTAATTATATAAAAATGTAATTTTGTACTTTCATAGTATTTTGCTTTTTGATTGGAAGTTCACTATTTATCCATAGCTGGGATCCTAACAGGTGTTACCACCCTGGGTGGATCTGGGAATAACAGCAATTAAGAGGTGCTTTCACTCTTCTCAAAACCTCCAATCTCCCAATCAGAGGGCGTGCTGCCGGATGTAGTTAGTCGTCATACCCAGGACTCGTATATTTGACACTAAAATAAAAAAAGAAAGGGATTGTCTGAGGTCCGGAATAAGGCAAAACATTGACTACCAAAAAGGGGGCTATTACACGAATAAAAATAATTCATGAGCAAATTACTCTAGATCTGGCGTGGAAGAACACATCTTGAAGACGATTACCGAAAAAAGATGTCAGCATCTTTACTTATAAATGTTATAAACATCGTTTTCCCCATTGGTTCTGTTTTCTGCAAGAACCCCCCCTCTCATTGCCCAGGTATCCCAGTCATTTTATCTGTTGCTTAAAATGGTTGGTCTTCTGTACCGCTCCAGTAAGTATCCGACGCCTTCTATTATCTTCTACGTTTACAAGATGAGACCCAAAATAGAGCACAGCCATATATGGGCAGAAGCTGCCCAGTCTTCACTTTCCAAGCATTGACAAAGTCCAAAAGCGTCTCACTTTCCAAGCATTGACAAAGTCCAAAAGCGTCCTTGTGGGCGATGAATTATTTTCCACCCTACAATCACTTTCCCCAGAGACGAAACGTCACCAGCCTCTTGCTGCTCTATCACTATTTCCATGAAAAGTGTTCAGACGAACGACATTACTTAGTTTCACCAATTCTAAACTTCACGGCTAAGATCCGACATTCCATTCGTATTCCATTGATAAGATGTAAGTTCCACTCGAGAAACTTCTTCCCACGAACTGCTGCTTTGTGGAACCGACTCCCAAGAAGATGCTTCCCCGATCACAACAATCTTAATCTGTTCAAGTCTAGGGTTAAGCATTATCTTCGCCATAAATCCCTATAAACTGTGCCTCTTACTCTGCTACCCTTTATCTCGAGTGACTCTTGTGTCTTGTACAGGGTGAACATTATTGTAAAATAAAAAAAAAGCTTCTTATTCATATTTGAAGAAATATTACCAAGAAGTTCAGTACTGTTTTCTTTGTTTTTAAGGACCTAATCTCTTAATACTTTGCTTAGCTTATTAAAGACATCATTCGTTATTGCGATGTCTTTTCAGATTTTTATTTTCATTTTAATTTGTTTTTAAGACTTTGAGATAAATTTTGACAAAGATTCAATATGTTACTGACTCTCCATCCATCTTCAGGTGGGAATTTACCCAGTCTCAGATTTATTTTTTTCTTTAATGTTGTATCTCTTCAGGATGTAGGCGATAAGGACTTACTAAAGATTCTAATCTGTGAATTGGTATCCGTTTCTGTGAAAGATGGTGGAGTGGTTTGCCGTTGCCTTCTCTGTCGTTTGTAGTTCAGTGTCTTCCTTCTTTTACACTGGTTGTCACGCAAGGCTTGAGAGCCCAGTCTACCCTTTTATTTAACCCATAGCTGGAGGACGAATCGATGGTTTCATGCCTTTCCCAATAGTATTGTGCGAAAGTAAACGCAAAAGACAAACCCAGAATTTGAACGCGTCTCACCAAGTCCAATTTCTGCGCTGATAACCGTTATCCTACTCGTCCATGCTATCAACTCTGTACGTGTCTAAATGTGTACGTATTGATGTGTCTGTGTATGTGTGTCTAAATGTGTAGGTATTCATGTGTCTGTGTATGTTACGCATGTTTGTGTTCTTGTGGATGTATGTTTTTGGCCGTTTATGTGCTTATAAGAATATTTGTGTGTGTATGTATGTATGTATGTATGTATGTATGTGTATACATGTATGTATGTATGTTTGTATGTATGTATGTGTATGTATCATTCCTGATTAAAATCCTTCCTTTGATCTCCAAGTATGTCATCGACCAATCGTCTTACACTGACTAAAACGAAATTCTTTTTAAAAATATAGCATTTTAAAAGAGATTTTTTCTTCTAATTTAATTACATTTAAAACAAAATAAAATTTTTCTGGAAAAGATTTAGTGTGATAAAAAAAGTGATTATCGATTTCTCTCTGAATTATTAAAACGACATCCTATTATTATTCAATGTGATTTTCAGACTAGCATCTTTATCTTTGTTGTTTTTATAACACTGTTTCAGCCAATGTATTCGCGAACCATCCTGAGGTATCTACTTCGATCGCTAATAATTTATAATTAATGATTAAATAACGAAAATTTAGAATCTAGCGGTGGATACATTTGAAATGGATACGCTTAAAAACAAAATTCGTCTTCTCATATTGCAGCCCACTTACTTTACCACGACTCCACACCCCCCTGCTGTGCGTTATTCAGTTTCTGATAACAAAGAAAAAGTGGAAGCTTGAACATTAGATTTCTCAAAATTCTAACCAAAGACGGTTTAGCAATTTAATTAATATGCTTTGCATAAAAATCAGAACGAAAACGATTGTCAGTGGTCAGGAATTGAATTAAACATTACTTATAGAATTGTGGGAGGCACGGTGGAGTAATGAATAGCGGATCGCATTGAGGAACTGGAGAGTCGAGTTCGAATTCCAATCAAATCCATTAGGTTCACTTACTTCTCCCCCCCCAGCTATGGATAAATAGCAGGACAGATCGGGTTCTATAGACTTGGATGGCAACTGGTCTGCCGCAGAAAGAAATGGCAACCTGAAAAAAATCTACCCCGTCATCATGTGTTGAAAGTTACATGATCGCCTACGTGTGTATCCCGCATAGAACATAACTAAAAAAAAAAAAAAATAGAATTGTGCCATTATATGCATAATGTAAACGTATTGCTAATTATTTTATTATAGAAATATATTCAAAATTAGGAAGAAAGTGATTGCCAGTGGTGACGAACTAAGGTAATTTTATTAATTTTTAATAAAAGACTTTATTAAATTTATCGGAGAATGTTAACTTAAGGGAAATTGTCTAATGCGTATATGGTATCTTACAGTTATATTTTGCAGTTGAAACGAAGAAAGTGGTGAACTGCTATGTAAAATCTAATCTTCTATATGACATTGTTGGAAGATTTCACAGAAGAAGAGATTGAAGTGAGAGAGATATGATTTTATCAAAGATTGATTTAGAATACCATAAGCTTAACATAAGAACAATGAGGAAGTTTTAAGGTAAATAAGAAGTACAAAGCAACTGATAATTATAATAAGTAAACGCTTTTATTAATTTTTTTTTTAATTAAAAGCGAAGTAAAATAGCTTGGCAATGTCCTCCGGATTTCTGGGACGAGGAGTTATCATTATTTACACGGTTAACATTCGGACTATTGTCCTCATCTTTGTTGTTTTTATTACAACGTTTCAGTCGTTGTGCTCACTGGCGTCCCTCAGGTGTATATCGATCCGGGTATCCTATAGGGAAATCCGAACTGGACTTTTTATTCAATCTACAGGGTTAGACTGTTCTCGTTCCACTGCCCATGTCTCGAGTTACCTCATCTTGTTCTTATGACCGTCCAGTTATTGCTCGCCCTGTTTCCACTGTCCAAGTATACACTTCCCGGACCAAGGATTGAACTTACAATCACAAAACACACCAACGCTTTAAACCACTAGACTATCGTCCCGTACGAATTCCCTGTAGGTTTCTCGGATCATTCTGCACCTGATGAAGGCCGGAGTGCAGAACGACCAAAAAGTTGTGATAACGACAACAAAAATGGGGACAATGGTCCGGATGTAAATAGCTTAGTGAATTTAACACATACAAGATATATTAAAGACAAGACTAGCAACAAGTCATCTACTTAACAGGTTTGTGTGAAAAGATGGCGGAAGAGAGAGAAAAATGGACGGAAAAGTCACAAAAGTTAAAGTAATTCTTTGGTTATCCGGACGTCGATTATCCGGACGTCGATTATCTGCACGCTGATTATCCGGACGTCGATTATCTGCACGCCGATTATCCGGATGCCCATTATGCGGACGTCAATTATCCGGATGTCGATTATCCGGATGTCGATTATCTGGACGCCGATTAACCGGATGTCGATTATCTGGACGCCGATTATCCGGACACCGATTATCCGGACACCGATTACGCGTACGTCGATTATTCGGACACCGATTATCCGGAAGTCGATTATTTGGACGCCGATTATCCGAACGCCGATCATACGGACGTCGATTATCCGGACGTGAAAAGAAGAGAAAAACTGAAACCATTTGAACTAAAATCATTCTAATAACCATATATTTTAATCCAGCTTTGGGAGTTAGTTACCTCCAGCACACAGAAAAAAAGTGAAGCCAACCGGAAACAGACAAAAAATTGACACATCTTTCATAAAAAATAAACTGCGAAAAACCATGGATAAAGTGTTGGTAATTGTTATTTGTTAATATGTTAAATTTCTTTCGGAAAATCACTTTTTCTTTCTTTCTTTTTCGCTATTCAACTATCCGGAATTTTGAATTATCCAATCATATTTTTTAACCCTTGTCCAAAAGGGGTCCGGATAATCGAGAAAGTGCTGTACTTAGAGTAACAAAAGTCAAGAAGCGACACGCTCACCCGCGTCCTGAATGGATATGGCACACGAAAGAAGAAAGAGCAATGATTTGTTGAAACAGTTTTTACTCATACACCACGGTGGGACAACCTACCTTAGAGATTCAAATTGACGGGGTGATTGGAATCGAAATAGTGACTGGGAAATTTTATTAATTTAAAAATTCATACGGATTGTTGCAGTAATGAACTTACGTTTATATCAGGTTGAAACACCGTTACTGTACGATCACCAAAGTGAAGCAATGTTGAGACAGGTCAGTATCTAGATGGGTGACCGCTTGGGAATACCAGGTGCTGTAAGCTTTGATGTACGGCTGGTGTAATGGTTAACAACTCAGAATTGGAAAACGTAAGGTCGAGTGCCAATTTCCATTAGCTTCATTATATTCACTTACAGATAAATAAAGTATAAATCCACCTCTTCTTGCTCCAGCTATGGGTTAATTAGTAGAACTTGTGCCATTATTATCTCAAAATATTCTTACAATCGAAAAATATTTTCTGGTTATAAATAACCCGCAGAAAGGAAATTTCCTGAATCTTACTTATCATAAAACGCAGATTGTGTGTGTGTGTGTTTGTACGTTTATATATTGGATCGGATTTCCTACATTTTTCAACCGATTTCAACAAAACTTCACAGGACTACGTAAAATTACCTTGCGGTGGTTCTGACAGCGCCAAAAATTGGAAAAAACACAATTGTTTTTGCACGAAATCAATTTGTAAACACGATTAAGAGGCATTAATGAAAGGGGGACAACTCATATCGAGTTATACTTATTAATATCGAGTTATACTTATTATAAAACCCAGGTTGTTTGTGTGTGTGTTCGTTTATATATGGGATCGGATTTCCTGCATTTTTCAACCGATTTCAACAAAACTTCACTTTTTTTTGCCAGGTAGTGTTTCTTATTGTCTTGCACACTTTTTTCATTATTTTTACATTCAGAATGCTTTAAAGATTCCATTTACAATGCAATTGTTTATAATAAAATTCTATTCAATCGGTAGACTCATAACGATTGAAAACAATGTTTTTGTTTTAGTTTGGGTTTGACCAATTCGTAAAAAAAAGAAATAAAAAAAAACAAAACAAAAAATAAAACTAATTAATAAATGCGTGTCCGTCAACCTTAAACAATAATCTTTGTCAATTTTATTTTTCAGTCTTTATGATGGTCGATACTTGATCTATCTCTTACTGTTACATCCCCGGGTAACGACGGGCTCTACTGCTAATATTTAATAAAATGGTATATATCCTATTTTTCTCTAACAATGAATAAGCGTCTCAACCCTTCTATTTTAATCCGAAAGACTCTATGTCTTTCCGAAACAAATTAATATTCATGTTATTCAGACGGTATTTTTGATTGGCTGAATGAATGTGACGTAAATTTTAGTTATTCAGAGGATATTTTTGATTGGTTGAATGAATGTGACGTCAGATATACAGTCCAGTTAGAGGACTTTGACGGTTTCGTTAATCGGCAAGATGCGAATTTTGTAATCGAAGCTTTTTTTTTTTTAAATCGCCTGAGACGAGAAAATGTGATTTGAACTGAGTGGATCAATACGTGCGAATAAAACAATTTGCATTGAATGTATTGATTTTCAAAATTACATTAAAAAATAATGTCAAATTAAAGAAACTATTTATAATTTATGTTTAAGCAGTTTTCTTTGCAAATTGAAAAAAAAAAAACATTTTTCAAATTTGTAAAATATTCCACTATTTTTCATTCCTTCAAGTTAAAAATATTTTTTATTTTTATTTTGGACTATTGATTTTTAGGTACTGAGCTCTCCATATAGAGAATGTATCTACATATCATTGATGAGCAGAAGACCACATTTAAGCAATAACTACAGAGGATTAATGGCCTACTTCGAACGTTTGCATTTTGGCAATTCAAAAACTGAGTTAAGATATTATCGTGGTCGATTTGTCAAAGGTGTTGACTTTTTGATGATATCGGCCCGGAGAATCTATCACAGTTTGCGGTACTGTTGGGAAGTAGTTGAAAAACATTGCACAGGTTGATTATGCATTGTGGGTGAAATTTTGTAGCCGGAATTGTGATCGAGGTTTTCAGCGTTGGGAAGTAGCTGAGAATTAGAGTACAGGTTGAATTAAGCATTGTGGGTGAAATTGGGTAGCTGGAATTGTGATCGAGGGTTTCAGTGTTGGGAAGTAGCTGAAAATCCCAGCACAGGTTGACTTAAGCATTTTGAGTGAAATTCGGTAGCCGGAATTGTGACCGAGGGTTTCAGCGTTAGGAAGTACTTGAAAATCATAGCACAGGTTGAAATAAGCATTGTGGGTGAACTTGGGTAGCTGGAATTGTGACCGAGTGTTTCAACGTTGGGAAGTAGCTGAAAATCCTAGCACATGTTGGCTTAAGCATTTTGAGTGAAATTCGGTAGCCGGAATTGTGACCGAGGGTTTCAGCGTTAGGAAGTAGTTGAAAATTATAGCACTTTTGAGTAAAATTCGGTAGCCGGAATTGTGACTGATTGTTTCAGCGTTCCGAAGTAGCTGAAAATCGTAGCACAGGTTGAATTAAGCATTGTGGGTGAAATTTTGTAGCAGGAAATGTGATCGAGGGTTTCAGAGTTGGGGAGAAGCTGTAAATCATAGGACAGGTTGAATTATGCATTGTGGGTGAAATTGGATAGCCGGAACTGAGGCTGAGGATTTCAATGTTAGGAAGTAGTTGAAAATCGTAGCACTGGTTGAGTTAAGCATTGTGGGTGGAATTGGGTGGTCAGAATTGTGATAGTTTCAGCGATAGCAAGTAGTTGAAAATCATAGCAGAGGTTGACTTAAGCATTTTGGGCGAAATTGGCTAGCCGGAATTGTGGACGAGGGTTTCAATGTTGTCTAGTAGTTGAAAATCCTAGTACTTAACTTGACTTAAGCATGGTGAGTGAAATTTTGTAGCCGGAATTATGACAGACGTTTTCAGAATTGCGAAGGAGTTGAATTAAGCATTGAGGGTGAAATTGGATAGCCGGAAATGAGGCCGAGGGTTTCAGCGTTTCGGAATAGTTGAAAAACATCGGACAAGTTGAGTTATGCATTGTGAGTGAAATTTTGTAGCCGGAATTGTGATTGTTGTGGAGAAGCTGTAAATCATAGAACTGGTTGACTTAAACATTGTGGGTGAAATTGTATGGACGTAATTGTGACCGAGGGTTTCATCGTTGGGAATAGGTGAAAATCATAGCAGAGGTTGACTTAAGCATTGTGGGTAAAATTGGGTGGCCGGAATTGTGACCGAGGGTTTCAGCGCTAGGAAGAGTTGAAAATTATAGCACAAGTTGACTTATGGATTGTGAGTGAAATTATGTAGCAGGAATTGTGATCGTGTGCTTCAACGTTGGGGAGTAGCTGTAAATCATAGCAATGGTTAAATTAAACATTGTGGGTGAAATTGGATAGCTGGCATTGAGGCCGAGGGTTTCAACGATGGGAAGTAGTTGAAAATCGTAGCACTGATTGTGTTACTCACTGTGGATGAAAGAGGGTAGCCGGACTTATGACCGATTATTACAGCGTTAGGAAGTAGTTGAAAATCATAGCACAGGTTGACTTAAGCATTGTGTGTGAAATGGTGTAGACGCAATTGGGACCGAGGGGTTCAATGTTGGGAATAGTAGAAAATCGTAGCACTGGTTGAGGTAAACATTGTGTGTGAAATTAGATAGCCGGAATTGTGGTAGAGGGTTTCAGGGTTGGAAAGAGGTGAAAATCGTAGCACTGGTTGAGTTAAGCATTGTGGGTGAAATTTTGAGCCGGAATTATGATCGTGTGCTTCAACGTTGGGGAGTAGCTGTAAATCATAGGAAAGGTTAAATTAAGCATTGTGGGTGAAATGGGATAACTGGCATTGCGGCCTAGGGTTTCAATGTTCGGAAGTAGCTGAAAATCGTAGCACAGGCAGACTTAAGTATTGTGGGTTAAATTGGGTGGCCGGAATGGTGACTGATAGTTTCAGCGTTAGGAAGTAGTTGAAAATTATAGCATAGGTTGATTAAGCATTGTGGGTGAAATTGGATAACCGGAAATGTGGCCGAGGCTTTCAGCGTTGGGAATAGTTGAAAATCATAGCACAGGTTCAGTTAAGCATTGCGTGTGAAATTGTGTAGACGCAATTGTGACCAAGGGTATCAGAATTGCGAATAGTTGAAAATCGTAGCACTGGTGGATTTAAGCATTGTGGGTGAAATTATGTAGCCTAAATTTTGTACGAGGTTTTCACCGTTGGGAATTGTTGAAAACCATAGCACTGGCTGAATTAAGCATTGTGGGAGAAATTGTGTAACCGCAATTGTGAACGAGGGTATCAGCCTTGAGAATAACTGACAATCATAGCACTGGTTGAGTTAAGCATTGTGGGTGAAAATGTGTAGCCGCAATTTTGTCCGAGGTTTTCAGCGTTGGGAATACTTGAAAATCGTAGCACTGGTTGAATTAAGCATTGTGGGTGAAATTGTTTAGCTGCAATTGTGAACGAGGGTATCAGCATTGAGTATAGTTGAAAATCGTGGCACTGGTTGAGTTAAGCATTGTGGGTGAAATTGTGAAGCCGCAAATTTGTTCGAAGTTTTCTGCGTTGGGAATTGTTGAAAATCGTAGCACTGGTTGAATTAAGCATTGTGGGTGATATTGTGTAGCCGCAATTGTGGCCGATGTTTTTGGCGTTGGGAATAACTGAAAATCATAGCACTGGTTCAGTTAAGAATTGTGGGTGAAATTGTGGAGCCGCAATTGTGACCGAGGGTATCAGCATTGCGAATAGTTACAAATCGTACCACTGGTTGAGTTAAGCCTTGTGGGTGAAATTGTGTAGCCGCAATTGAGACCAAGGGTAACAGCATTGCGAATAGTTGAAAATCGTAGCACTGGTTGAGTTAAGCATTGTGGGTGAAATTGTGTAGCCGCAATTTTGTCAGAGGTTTTCAGCGTTGGGGATAACTGAAAATCATAGCACTGGTTGAGTTAAGCATTGCGGGTGAAATTGTATGGACGTAATTGTGAGCGAGGGTTTCATCGTTGGGAATAGGTGAAAATCATAGCAGAGGTTGACTTAAGCATTGTGGGTGAAATTATGTAGCCACAATTTTGTCCGAGGTTTTCAGCGTTGGGAATAGTTGAAAATCGTACCACTGGTTGAATTAAGCATTGAGGGTGAAATTGTGTAGCCGCAATTGTGGCCGATGTTTTTGGCGTTGGGAATAACTGAAAATCATAGCACTGGTTCAGTTAAGAATTGTGGGTGAAATTGTGTAGCCACAATTGTGAGCGTGGGTTTCGGCGTTGAAAATAACTGACAATCATAGCACTGGTTGAGTTAAGCATTGTGGGTGAAATTATGTAGCCGCAATTGTCACCGAACTTATCAGCATTGCGAATAGTTGGAAATCGTACCACTGCTTGAGTAAAGCATTGTGTGTGAAATTATGTTGCCGCAATTTTGTCCGAGGTTTTCAGCATTGAGAATGGTTGCAAATCGTTGTACTGGTTGAGTCAAGCATTGTGGGTGAAATTGTGTAGCCGCAATATTGTGCGAGGTTTTCTGCGTTGGGAATAGTTGAAAATCGTAGCACTGGTTGAATTAAGCATTGTGGGTGAAATTGTGTAGTCGCAATTGTGAACGAGGGTACAAGCATTGCGAATATTTAAAAAACGTAGCACTGGTTGAGGTAAGCATTGTGGGTGAAATTGTGTAGCCGCAATTGTGACCGAGGGTATCTGCATTGCGAATAGTTCAAAATCGTAGCACGTGTTGTTTTAAGCATTGTGGGTAAAATTGTGCTGCCGCCATTTTGTCAGATGTTTTCAGCGTTGGGAATAACTGAAAATCACAGCAGTGGTTGAGTTAAGCATTGAGGGTGAAATTTCGAGAGCCGCAATTGTGGCCGAGGTTTTCGGCGTTGGGAATAACTGAAAATCATAGCAGTGGTTGAGTTAAGCATTGTGGGTGAAATTATGTAGCCGCAATTTTGTGCGAGGTTTTCAGCGTTGGGAATAGTTGAAAATCGTAGCACTGGTTGACTTAAGCATTGTGGGGGAAATTGTGGAGCCGCAATTTTGTCCGAGGTTTTCGGCGTTGGGAATAAATGAAAATCGTAGCACCGATTGAATTAAGCATTGTCGGTGAAATTGTGTAGTCGCAATTGTGACCGTAGTTATCTGCATTGCGAATTGTTGAAAATCGTAGGAAGTGTTGTGTTAAGCATTGTCAGTGAAATTGTGTAGGTCGCAATTGTGAACGAGGGTATCAGCATTGCGAATAGTTGAAAATCGTAGCATTGGTTGAGTTAAGCATTGTCAGAGAAATTGTGGAGCCGCAATTTTGTCCGAGGTTTTCGGCGTTGGGAATAGTTGAAAATCGTAGCATTGGGCTGAATTAAGAATTGTTGGTGAAATTGTGTAGCCGCAATTGTGGCCAAGGTTTTCGGCCTTGGGAATAAATGAAAATCATAGCCCTGCTTTAATTAAGCATTGTGGGGGAAATTGTGAAGCCGCAATTGTGACTGAGGCTATCATCATTGCGAAGAGTTGAAAATCGTAGCACTGGTTGAGTTTAGCATTGTCGGTGAAATTGTGTAGCAGCAATTTTGTCCGAGGTTTCCTGCGTTGGGAATAGTTGAGAATGTTAGCACTGGTTGAATTAAGCATTTTGGGTGAAATTGTGTAGCCGCAATTGTGACCGAGAGTATCAGCATTGCGAATAGTTCAAAATCGTAGCTCAGGTTGAGATAAGCATTTTGGGTGAAATTGTGTAGCCGCAATTGTGACCGAGGTTTTTGGCGTTGAGAATAACCGACAGTCCTAGCACTGGTTGAGTTAAGCATTGTGGGGGAAATTGTGTAGCCGCAATTGTGAGCGAGGCTATCAGCATTGCGAATAGTTGAAAATCGTACCAGTGGTTGAGTTAAGCATTGTGGGTGAAATTGTGTAGACGCAATTTTGTCCGAGGTTTTTAGCGTTCGGAATAGTTGAAAATCGTAGCACTGGTTGAATTAAGCATTGTGGGTTAAATTGTGTAGCGGCAATTGTGACCGAGGTTTTTAGCGTTGAGAATAACTGAAAAATTATAGCACTGGTTGAGTTAAGCATTGTGGATGAAATTATGTAGACGGAATTATCAACGAGAGCATCAGCAATGCAAATAGATGAAAAAAATCGTAGCATATGTTGTGTTAAGCATTGTGGGTGAAATTGTGTAGCCGCAATTATGTCCGAGGTATTCTACGTTGGGAATAGTTGAAAATCGTAGCACTGGTTGAATTAAGCGTTGTTGGTGAAATTTTGTGGCCGTAATTGTGGCTGAGGATTTCGGCGTTGGGAATAACTGAAAGTCATAGGACTGGTTGAGTTAAGCTTTGTGGATGAAGTTGTGTAGCCGCAATTGTGACCGGGGCTATCAGCATTGCCAAGACTTGAAAATCGTAGCACTGGTTGAGTTAAGCATTGTGGGAGAAATTGTGTAGCCGCAATTTTGTCCGAGGTTTTCTGCGTTGGAAATAGTTGAAAATCGTTGCACTGGTGGAGTTAAGAATTGTGGGTGAAATTGTGTAGCCGCAATGATGTCCGAGTTTTTCTGCGTTGGGAATAGTTGAAAATCGTAGCAGTATTTGAGTTAAGCATTGTGGGTTAAATTGTGTAGCGGCAATTGTGACCGAGGTTTTCGTCGTTGAGAATAACCGACAGTCCTAGCACTGGTTAAGTTAAGCATCGTGGGGGAAATTGTGTAGCCGCAATTGTGAGCGACGCTATCAGCATTGCGAACAGTTGAAAATAGTACCACTGGTTGAGTTAAGCATAGTGGGTGAAATTGTGTAGACGCAATTTTGGCAGAGGTTTTCAGCGTTGGGAATAAATTAAAATCATGGCACTGGTTGAGTTAAGCATTGTAAATGAAATTATGTAGCCGCAATTGTGACCGAGAACATCAGGAATGTGAATGAATAAAATCGTAGTACATGTTGAGTTAAGCATTGTAGGTGAAATTGTGTAGCTGCAATTATGTCCGAGATTTTCTGCGTTGGGAATAACTGGACAGTTGAAAATCATAGCACTGGTTTCGGTTGAGCATTGTGGGTAAAATTGTGTAGCCGCAATTGTGACCAAGGATATCAGCAAGGCGAATAACTGAAAATCATAGCACTGGTTTCGGTTCAGCATTGTGGGTGAAATTGTGTAGCCGCAATTGTGACCGAGGATATCAGCAATGCGAATAACTGAAAATATGGCACTGGTCTCGGTTCAGCATTGGGGGTGAAATTGTGTAGCCGCAATTTTGACCGAGGATATCAGAAATGCGAATAACTGAAAATCATAGCACTGGTTTCGGTTCAGCATTTTGGGCGAAATTGTCTAACCGCAATTGTGAAAGAGGATATCAGCAATGCGAATAACTGAAAATCATAGCACTGGATTCGGTTAAGCATTGTGGGTGAAATTGTGTAGGCGCAATTGTGAACGAGGATATCAGCAATGAGGATAGATGAAAATCATAGTACTGGTTTCGGTTCAGCATTGTGGGAGAAATTGTGTAGCCGCAATTTTGACCGAGGATATCAGCAATGCCAATAACTGAAAATCATAGCACTGGTTTCGGTTCAGCATTGTGGGGGAAATTGTGTAGCCGCAATTGTGATCGAGAATATCAGCAACGCGATTAAATGAAAATCATAGCACTGGCTTCGGTTCAGCATTGTAGGTGAAATTGTGTATCCGCAATTTTGACCCAGGAAATAAGCAATGCGACTAACTGAATATCATAGCACTGGTTTCGGTTCAGCATTGTGGGTGAAATTGTGTAGCCGCTATTTTGACCGAGGATATCAGCAATGCGAATAACTGAAATTCATAGCACTGGATTCGGTCCAGCATTATGGGTGAATTTGTGTAGCCGCAATTGTGACCGAGGATATCAGCAATGCGAATATATGAAAATCATAGCACTGGTTTCGTTTCAGCATTGTGGGTGAAATTGTATAGCCCCAATTGTGACCGAGGATATCAGCAATGCGAATAACTGAAAAACATAGCACTGGTTTCGGTCCAGCATTGTGGGTGAAATTGTAAATCTGCAATTGTGACCGAGGATATCAGCAATGCGAATAACTGAAAATCGTAGCACTGGTTTCGGTTCAGCATTGTGGGTGAAATTGTGTGGCCGCAATTGTGACCGAGGATATCAGCAAGGCGAATTACTAAAAATCATAGCACTGGTTTCGGTTCAGCATTGTGGGTTAAATTGTGTAGCCGCAATTGTGACCGAGGATATCAGCAATGTGAAAAACTGAAAATCATAGCACTGGTTTCGTTTCAGCATTGTGGGTGAAATTGTGTAGCCGCTATTGTGACCGAGGATATCAGCAATGCGAATTGTTTAAAATCATAGCACTGGTTTCGGTTCAGCATTGTGGGTGAAATTGTTTAGCCGCAATTTCAACCGAGGATATCAGCAATGCGTATAACTGAAAATCATAGCACTGGTTTCGGTTCAGCATTGGGGTTGAAATTGGGTAGCCGCAATTGTGACCGAGGATATCAGCAATGCGAATCACTGAAAATCATAGCACTGGTTTCGGTTTAGCTTTGTGGGTGAAATTGTTTAGCCGCAATTGTGAAGGAGGTTATCAGCAATGCGAATAGCTGAAAATCGTTGCACTGGATTCGGTTCAGCATTGTGGGTGAAATTGTGTAGCCGCAATTGTGACTGAGGATATCAGCAATGCGAATAACTTAAAATCATAGCACTGGTTTCGGTTTAGCTTTGTAGGTGAAATTGTGTAGCCGCGAATTTGACCGAGGAAATAAGCAATGCGACTAACTGAAAATCATAGCAATGGTTTCGATTCAGCATTGTGGGTGAAATTGTCTAACCGCAATTGTGAACGAGCATATCCGCAATGCGAATAACTGAAAATCATAGCACTGGTTTCGGTTCAGCATTGTGGGAGAAATTGTGTAGCCGCAATTTTGACCGAGGATATCAGCAATGCGAATAAATAAATATCATAGCACTCGTTTCGGTTTAGCATTGTGGGTGAAATTGTGCATCCGCAATTTTGACCGAGGAAATAAGAAATGCGACTAACTGAAAATCATAGCACTGGTTTTGGTTCAGCATTGTGGGTGAAATTGTGTAGCCGCAATTTTGACCGAGGATATCAGCAATGCGAATAGTTGAAAATCATAGCACTGGTTTCGGTCAAGCATTATGTGTTAATTTGTGTAGCCGCAATTGTGACCGAGGATATCAGCAATGTGAATAACTGAAAATCATAGCGCTGGGTTCGTTTCAGAATTGTGGGTGAAATTGTGTAGCCGCAATTGTGACCGAGAATATCAGCAATGCGAATAACTGAAAATCATAACACTGGTTTCGGTTCAGCATTGTGGGTGAAATTGTGTAGCCGCAATTGTGACCGAAGATATCAGCAATGCGAATTACTGAAAATCATAGCACTGGTTTTGGTTCAGCATTGTGTGTTAAATTGTGTAGCCGCAATTGTGACCAAGGATATCAGCAATGCAAAAAACTGAAAATCATAGCACTGGTTTCGTTTCAGCATTGTGGGTGAAATTGTGTAGCCGCAATTGTGACCGAGGATATCAGCAATGCGAATTGTTGAAAATCATAGCACTGGTTTCGGTTCAGCATTGTGGGTGAAATTGTGCAGACGCAATTTTGACCGAGCATATCAGCAATGCGAATAACTGAAAATCATAGCACTGGTTTCGTTTCAGCATTGTGGGGGAAATTGTATAGCCGCAATTGTGACCGAGGATATCAGCAATGCGTATAAATGAAAACCATAGCACTGGTTTCGGTTCAGCATTGGGGTTGAAATTGTGTAGCCGCAATTGTGACCGAGGATATCAGCAACGCGATTAACTGAAAATCATAGCACTGGCTTCGGTTCAGCATTGTAGGTTAAATTGTGTAGCCGCAATTTTGACCGAGGATATCGGCAATGCGAATAACTGAAAATCATAGCACTGGTTTTGGTACAGCATTGTGGGTGAAATTGTTTAGCCGCAATTGTGACCGAGGATATCAGCAATGCGAATAACTGAAAATCATAGCACTGGTTTCAGTTCAGCATTGTGGGTGAAATTGTGTAGCCGCAATGGTGACCGAGGATATTAGCAATGCGGATAGTTGAAAATCATAGCACTGGTTTCGGTCCAGCATTGTGGGTGAAATTGTATAGCCGCAATTGTGACCGAAGATATCAGCAATGCGAATTACTGAAAATAATAGCACTGGTTTCGGTTCAGCATTGTGGGTGAAATTGTGTAACAGCAATTGTGACTGAGGATATCAGCAATGCAAAAAACTGAAAATCATAGCACTGGTTTCGTTTCAGCATTGTGGGTGAAATTGTGTAGCCGCAATTGTGACCGAAGATATCAGCAATGCGAATTACTGAAAATAATAGCACTGGTTTTGGTTCAGCATTGTGTGTTAAATTGTGTAGCCGCAATTGTGACCAAGGATATCAGCAATGCAAAAAACTGAAAATCATAGCACTGGTTTCGTTTCAGCATTGTGGGTGAAATTGTGTAGCCGCAATTGTGACCGAGGATATCAGCAATGCAAATTGTTGAAAATCATAGCACTGGTTTCGGTTCAGCATTGTGGGTGAAATTGTGCAGACGCAATTTTGACCGAGCATATCAGCAATGCGAATAACTGAAAATCATAGCACTGGTTTCGTTTCAGCATTGTGGGGGAAATTGTATAGCCGCAATTGTGACCGAGGATATCAGCAATGCGTATAACTGAAAATCATAGCACTGGTTTCGGTTCAGCATTGGGGTTGAAATTGTGTAGCCGCAATTGTGACCGAGGATATCAGCAATGCGATTAGCTGAAAATCATAGCACTGGCTTCGGTTCAGCATTGTAGGTTAAATTGTGTAGCCGCAATTTTGACCGAGGATATCAGCAATGCAAATAACTGAAAATCATAGCACTGGTTTAGGTACAGCTTTGTGGGTGAAATTGTTTAGCCGCAATTGTGACCGAGGATATCAGCAATGCGATTAACTGAAAATCATAGCACTGCCTTCGGTTCAGCATTGTAGGTGAAATTGTGTAGCCGCAATTTTGCCCGAGGATATCAGCAATGTGAATAACTGAAAATCATAGCACTGGTTTCGGTTCGGCATTGTGGGTGAAATTGTGTAGCCGCAATTGTGACCGAGGATATCAGCAATGCGAATAGTTTAAAATCATAGCATTGGTTTCGGTCCAGCATTATGGGTGAATTTGTGTAGCCGCAATTTTGCCCGAGGATATCAGCAATGCGAATAAATGAAAAACATAGCACTGGTTTCGGTTCAGCATCGTGGGTGAAATTGTCTAACTGCAATTGTGAACGAGCATATCAGGAATTCGAATAACTGAAAATAATAGCAGTGGTTTCGATTCAGCATTGTGGGTGAAATTGGCTAACCGCAATTGTGAACTAGGATATCAGCAATGCGAATTGTTGAAAATCATAGCACTGGTTTCTGTTCAGCATTGTGGGTGAAATTGTGTAGCCGCAATTTTGACCGAGGATATCAGCAATGCGAATAACTGAAAATCATAGCACTCGTTTCGTTTCAGCATTGTGGGGGAAATTGTGTAGCCGCAATTTTGACCGAGGATATCAGCAAAGCGAATAAATGAAAAACATAGCACTGGTTTCGGTTCAGCATCGTGGGTGAAATTGTCTAGCTGCAATTGTGAACGAGCATATCAGGAATTCGAATAACTGAAAATAATAGCACTGGTTTCGATTCAGCATTGTGGGTGAAATTGGCTAACCGCAATTGTGAACTAGGATATCAGCAATGCGAATTGTTGAAAATCATAGCACTGGTTTCTGTTCAGCATTGTGGGTGAAATTGTGTAGCCGCAATTTTGACCGAGGATATCAGCAATGCGAATAACTGAAAATCATAGCACTCGTTTCGTTTCGTTTCAGCATTGTGGGGGAAATTGTGTAGCCGCAATTGTGTCAGAGGATATCAGCAATGCGTATAACTGAAAATCATAGCACTGGTTTCGGTTCAGCATTGGGGTTGAAATTGTGTAGCCGCAATTGTGACCGAGGATATCAGCAATGCGAATAGTTTAAAATCATAGCATTGGTTTCGGTCCAGCATTATGGGTGAATTTGTGTAGCCGCAATTTTGCCCGAGGATATCAGCAATGCGAATAAATGAAAAACATAGCACTGGTTTCGGTTCAGCATCGTGGGTGAAATTGTCTAACTGCAATTGTGAACGAGCATATCAGGAATTCGAATAACTGAAAATAATAGCAGTGGTTTCGATTCAGCATTGTGGGTGAAATTGGCTAACCGCAATTGTGAACTAGGATATCAGCAATGCGAATTGTTGAAAATCATAGCACTGGTTTCTGTTCAGAGTTGTGGGTGAAATTGTGTAGCCGCAATTTTGACCGAGGATATCAGCAATGCGAATAACTGAAAATCATAGCACTCGTTTCGTTTCAGCATTGTGGGGGAAATTGTGTAGCCGCAATTTTGACCGAGGATATCAGCAAAGCGAATAAATGAAAAACATAGCACTGGTTTCGGTTCAGCATCGTGGGTGAAATTGTCTAGCTGCAATTGTGAACGAGCATATCAGGAATTCGAATAACTGAAAATAATAGCACTGGTTTCGATTCAGCATTGTGGGTGAAATTGGCTAACCGCAATTGTGAACTAGGATATCAGCAATGCGAATTGTTGAAAATCATAGCACTGGTTTCTGTTCAGCATTGTGGGTGAAATTGTGTAGCCGCAATTTTGACCGAGGATATCAGCAATGCGAATAACTGAAAATCATAGCACTCGTTTCGTTTCGTTTCAGCATTGTGGGGGAAATTGTGTAGCCGCAATTGTGTCAGAGGATATCAGCAATGCGTATAACTGAAAATCATAGCACTGGTTTCGGTTCAGCATTGGGGTTGAAATTGTGTAGCCGCAATTGTGACCGAGGATATCAGCAATGCGAATAGTTTAAAATCATAGCATTGGTTTCGGTCCAGCATTATGGGTGAATTTGTGTAGCCGCAAAATTGCCCGAGGATATCAGCAATGCGAATAAATGAAAAACATAGCACTGGTTTCGGTTCAGCATCGTGGGTGAAATTGTCTAACTGCAATTGTGAACGAGCATATCAGGAATTCGAATAACTGAAAATAATAGCAGTGGTTTCGATTCAGCATTGTGGGTGAAATTGGCTAACCGCAATTGTGAACTAGGATATCAGCAATGCGAATTGTTGAAAATCATAGCACTGGTTTCTGTTCAGCATTGTGGGTGAAATTGTGTAGCCGCAATTTTGACCGAGGATATCAGCAATGCGAATAACTGAAAATCATAGCACTCGTTTCGTTTCAGCATTGTGGGGGAAATTGTGTAGCCGCAATTTTGACCGAGGATATCAGCAAAGCGAATAAATGAAAAACATAGCACTGGTTTCGGTTCAGCATCGTGGGTGAAATTGTCTAGCTGCAATTGTGAACGAGCATATCAGGAATTCGAATAACTGAAAATAATAGCACTGGTTTCGATTCAGCATTGTGGGTGAAATTGGCTAACCGCAATTGTGAACTAGGATATCAGCAATGCGAATTGTTGAAAATCATAGCACTGGTTTCTGTTCAGCATTGTGGGTGAAATTGTGTAGCCGCAATTTTGACCGAGGATATCAGCAATGCGAATAACTGAAAATCATAGCACTCGTTTCGTTTCGTTTCAGCATTGTGGGGGAAATTGTGTAGCCGCAATTGTGTCAGAGGATATCAGCAATGCGTATAACTGAAAATCATAGCACTGGTTTCGGTTCAGCATTGGGGTTGAAATTGTGTAGCCGCAATTGTGACCGAGGATATCAGCAATGCGATTAACTGAAAATCATCGCACTGGCTTCGGTTTAGCATTGTAGGTGAAATTGTGTAGCCGCAATTTTAACCGAGGATATCAGCAATGCGAATAACTGAAACTCATAGCACTGGTTTTGGTACAACATTGTGGGTGAAATTGTTTAGCCGCAATTGTGACCGAGGATATAATCAATGCGAATAACTGAAAAACATAGCACTGGTTTCGGTTCAGCATTGTGGGTAAAATTGTGTAGCCGCAATTGTGACCGAGGATATCAGGAATGCGAATAGTTGAAAATCATAGCACTGGTTTCGGTTCAGCATTGTGGGTGAAATTGTGTAGCCGCAATTGTGACCGAGGATATCAGCAATGCGAATAGCTGAAAATCATAGCACTGGTTTCGGTTTAGCTTTGTGGGTGAGATTGTTTAGCCGCAATTGTGACCGAGGTTATCAGCAATGCGAATAGTTGAAAATCGTAGCACTGGTTTCGGTTCAGCATTGTGGGTGAAATTGTGTACCAGCAATTGTGACTGAGGATATCAGCAATGAGAATAGTTGAAAATCATAGCACTGGTTTCGGTTCAGCATTGTGTGTGAAATTGATTAGCCGCAATTGTGAGGATATCAGCAATGCGAATAGTTGAAAATCGTAGCACTGGTTTCGGTTCAGCATTGTGGGTGAAATTGTGTACCAGCAATTGTGACTGAGGATATCAGCAATGCGAATAGTTGAAAATCATAGCACTGGTTTCGGTTCAGCATTGTGGGTGAAGTTATATAGCCCCAATTGTGACCGAGGATATCAGCAATGCGAATAACTGAAAATCATAGCACTGGTTTCGGTTCAGCATTGTGGTTGAAATTGTATAGCCCCAAATTTGACCGAGGATATCAGCAATGCGAATATATGAAAATCATAGCACTGGTTTCGGTTCAGCATTGTGGGTGAAATTGTGTAGCCGAAATTTTGACCTAGATCATCAGCAATGCGAATAACTGAAAATCATAGCACTGGTTTCGTTTCAGCATTGTGGGGGAAATTGTGTAGCCGCAATTGTGACCGAGGATATCAGCAATGCGTATAACTGAAAATCATAGTACTGGTTTCGGTTCAGCATTGTGGGTGAAATTGTGTAGCCGCAATTGTGACTGAGGATATCAGCAATGCGAATAACTTAAAATCATAGCACTGGTTTCGGTTTAGCTTTGTGGGTGAAATTGTTTAGTCGCAATTGCGACCGAGCATATCAACAATGCGAATAGTTGAAAATCATACCATTGGTTTCTTTTCAGCATTGTGCGTGAAATTGTTTAGCCGCAATTGTGACCGAGGATATCAGCAATGCGAATAACTGAATATAATACCACTTATTTCGGTTCAGCATTGTGGTTGAAATTGTTTAGACGCAATTGAGACCGAGGATATCAGCAATGCGAATAGTTGAAACTCATAGCACTGGTTTCGGTTCAGCATTGTGGGTGAAATTGTGTAGCCGCAATTGTGAAAGAGGATATCAGCAATGCGAATAGTTGAAACTCATAGCACTGGTTTCGGTTCAGCATTGTGGGTGAAATTGTGTAGCCGCAATTGTGAACGAGGATATCAGCAATGCGAATAGTAGAAAATCATAGCACTGGTTTCGGTATAGCTTTGTGGGCGAAATTGTTTAGCCGCAATTGTGACCGAGCTTATCAGCAATGCGAAGAGTTGAAAATCATAGCACTGGTCTCGGTTCAGCATTGTGGGTGAAATTGTGTAGCCGCAATTGTGACCGAGGATATCAGCAATGCGAATAACTGAAAATCATAGCACTGGTTTCGGTTCAGCATTGTGGGGAAAATTGTGTAGCCGCAATTTTGACCGAGGATATCAGCAATGAGAATTAATGAAAATCATAGCACTGCTTTCGGTTGAGCATTGTTGGTGAAATTGTTTAGCCGCAATTGTGACCGAGGATATCAGCAATGCGAATAGTTGAAAATCATAGAACGGGTCTCGGTTCAGCATTGTGGGTGAAATTGTGTAGCCGCAATTGTGACCGAGGATATCAGCAATGCGAAGAGTTGAAAATCGTAGCACTGGTTTCGGTTCAGCATTGTAGGTGAAATTGTGTAACAGCAATTGTGACTGAGGATATCAGCAATGCGAATAACTGAAAATCATAGTACTGTCTTCGGTTCAGCATTGTGGGTGAAATTGTCTAGCCGCAATTGTGACCGAAACTATCAGCAATGCGAACAACTGAAAATCATAGCACTGGTTTCGGTTCAGCATTGTGGTTGAAATTGTTTAGCCGCAATTGTGAACGAGGATATCAGCAATGCGAATAACTGAATATAATACCACTTATTTCGGTTCAGCATTGTGGTTGAAATTGTTTAGACGCAATTGAGACCGAGGATATCAGCAATGCGAAGAGTTGAAAATCATAGCACTGGTCTCGGTTCAGCATTGTGGGTGAAATTGTGTAGCCGCAATTGTGACCGAGGATATCAGCAATGCGAATAACTGAAAATCATAGCACTGGTTTCGGTTCAGCATTGTGGGGAAAATTGTGTAGCCGCAATTTTGACCGAGGATATCAGCAATGAGAATTAATGAAAATCATAGCACTGCTTTCGGTTGAGCATTGTTGGTGAAATTGTTTAGCCGCAATTGTGACCGAGGATATCAGCAATGCGAATAGTTGAAAATCATAGAACGGGTCTCGGTTCAGCATTGTGGGTGAAATTGTGTAGCCGCAATTGTGACCGAGGATATCAGCAATGCGAAGAGTTGAAAATCGTAGCACTGGTTTCGGTTCAGCATTGTAGGTGAAATTGTGTAACAGCAATTGTGACTGAGGATATCAGCAATGCGAATAACTGAAAATCATAGTACTGTCTTCGGTTCAGCATTGTGGGTGAAATTGTCTAGCCGCAATTGTGACCGAAACTATCAGCAATGCGAACAACTGAAAATCATAGCACTGGTTTCGGTTCAGCATTGTGGTTGAAATTGTTTAGCCGCAATTGTGAACGAGGATATCAGCAATGCGAATAACTGAATATAATACCACTTATTTCGGTTCAGCATTGTGGTTGAAATTGTTTAGACGCAATTGAGACCGAGGATATCAGCAATGCGAAGAGTTGAAAATCATAGCACTGGTCTCGGTTCAGCATTGTGGGTGAAATTGTGTAGCCGCAATTGTGACCGAGGATATCAGCAATGCGAATAACTGAAAATCATAGCACTGGTTTCGGTTCAGCATTGTGGGGAAAATTGTGTAGCCGCAATTTTGACCGAGGATATCAGCAATGAGAATTAATGAAAATCATAGCACTGCTTTCGGTTGAGCATTTTTGGTGAAATTGTTTAGCCGCAATTGTGACCGAGGATATCAGCAATGCGAATAGTTGAAAATCATAGAACGGGTCTCGGTTCAGCATTGTGGGTGAAATTGTGTAGCCGCAATTGTGACCGAGGATATCAGCAATGCGAAGAGTTGAAAATCGTAGCACTGGTTTCGGTTCAGCATTGTAGGTGAAATTGTGTAACAGCAATTGTGACTGAGGATATCAGCAATGCGAATAACTGAAAATCATAGTACTGTCTTCGGTTCAGCATTGTGGGTGAAATTGTCTAGCCGCAATTGTGACCGAAACTATCAGCAATGCGAACAACTGAAAATCATAGCACTGGTTTCGGTTCAGCATTGTGGTTGAAATTGTTTAGCCGCAATTGTGAACGAGGATATCAGCAATGCGAATAGTTGAAAATCATAGCACTGGTTTCGGTTTAGCATTTTGGGTGAAATTGTTTAGCCGCAATTGTGACCGAGGTTATCAGCAATGCGAATAGTTGAAAATCGTAGCACTGGATTCGGTTCAGCATTGTGGGTGAAATTCTGTAGCAGCAATTGTGACTGAGGATATCAGCAATGCGAATAAATTAAAATCATAGCACTGGTTTCGGTTCAGCATTGTGGGCGAAATTGTTTAGCCGCAATTGTGACCGAGGATATCAGCAATGCGAATAGTTGAAAATCATAGCACTGGTTTCAGTTCAGCATTGTGGGTGAAATTATATAACCCCAATTGTGACGGAGGATATCAGCAATTCGAATAACTGAAAATCATAGCACTGGTTTCGGTTCAGCATTCTGGGTGAAATTGTATAGCCCCAAATGTGACCGAGGATATCAGAAATGCGAATAACTGAAAATCATAGCACTGGTTTCGGTTCTGCATTGTGGGTGAAATTGTGTAGCCGTAATTGTGACCGAGGATATCAGCAATGCGAAACACCGAAAATCGTAGCACTGGTTTCGGTTCAGCATTGTGGGTGAAATTGTGTAGACGCAATTGTGACCGAGGATATCAGCAATGCGAATTACTTAAAATCATAGCACTGGTTTCGGTTCAGCCTTGTGGGTTAAATTGTGTAGCCGCAATTTTGACCGAGATCATCAGCAATGCGAATAACTAAAAATCATAGCACTGGTTTCGGTTCAGCATTGTGGGTGAAATTGTTTAGCCGCAATTGTGACCGAGGATATCAGCAATGCGAATAACAGAAAATCATAGCACTGGTTTCGTTTCAGCATTGTGGGTGAAATTGTGTAGCCACAATTGTGACTGAGGATATCAGCAATGCGAATAACTTAAAATCATAGCACTGGTTTCGGTTTAGCATTGTGGGTGAAATTGTTTAATCGCTATTGTGACCGAGCATATCAACAATGGGAATAGTTGAAAATCATACCATTGGTTTCTTTTCAGCATTGTGCGTGAAATTGTTTAGCCGCAATGGTGACCGAGGATATCAGCAATGCGAATAACTGAATATAATACCACATATTTCGGTTCAGCATTGTGGTTGAAATTGTGTAGCCGCAATTGTTAACGAGGATATCAGCAATGCGAATAACTGAAAATCATAGCACTGGTTTCGATTCAGCTTTGTTGGTGAAATTGTAAGCCGCAATTGTGAACGAGGATATCAGAAATGCGAATAACTGAAAATCATAGCCCTGGTTTCGGTTTAGCTTTGTGGGTTAAATTGTTTAGCCGCAATTGTGATCGAGGTTATCAGCAGTGCGAATATCTGAAAATTATAGCACTGATTTCGGTTCAGCATTGTGGGTGAAATTGTTTGGCCGCAATTGTGATCGAGGATATCAGCAATGCGAATAACTGACAATCATAGCTCTGGTTTCGGTTTAGCTTTGTGGGTTAAATTGTTTTGCCGCAATTGTGACCGAGGATATCAGCAATGCGAAGAGTTGAAAATCATAGCACTGGATTCGGTTCAGCGTGGTGGGTGAAATTGTGTAGACGCAATTGTGAGCGAGGATATCAGCAATGCGAATAGTTGAAAATCGTAGCACTGGTTTCGGTTCAGCATTGTGAGTGAAATTGTGTAGCTGCAATTGTGACCGTGTATATCATAAATGCGAATAGTAGAAAATCCTAGGACTGGTTTCGTTTCAGCATTGTGGGTGAAATTGTGTAACCGCAATTGTGGACGAGGTTATCAGCCATGCGAAGAACTGGAAAATATTGCACTGCTTTCGTTTCAGCATTGTGGGTCAAATTGTGTAACGGCAATTGTGAACGAGGATATCAGCAATGCGAATAACTGAAAATTATTACACTGGTTCCGGTTCAGGATTGTGGGTCAAATTGTGTAACCGCAATTGTGAACGAGGATATCAGCAATGCGAAAAACTGATAATCATAGCAGTGGTTTCGTTTCAGCATTGTGGGTGAAATTGTGTAGCCGCAATTGTGACCGAGGATATCAGCAATGCGGATAGTCGAAAATCATAGCACTGGTTTCGTTTCAGCATTGTGGGTAAAATTGTGTAATAGCAAATGTGACCGAGGATATCAGCAATGCGTATAACTGAAAATCATAGTACTGGTTTCGTTTCAGCATTGGGGTTGAAATTGGATTCCGTTCAGTTTTTTGGTGAAATTGTGTAGATGCAATTTTGAGCGAGGATATCAGCAATGCGAATAGTTGAAAATCGGAGCACTGGTTTCGGTTCAGCATTGTGGCTGAAATTATGTAGCCGCAATTGTGTCCGAGTTTCTCCGCGTTGGGAATAATTGGAAATGATCGCACTGGTTGAGTTATGTATTTTGGGTGAAACTGTGTAGTCACAATTGTGAACGCGGTTATCAGCATTGCGTATATTTTAAAATCGTAGCACTGGTTGAATTAAGCATTTTGTTTGAAATTGTGTTGGCGCAATTGTCACCGAGTTTTCTGCGTTTGGAATATCTGAAAATCATAGAACTGGTTTCGGTTCAGCATTGTGGGTGAAATTGTGTCGCTGCAATTGTGACCGTGCATAATCATCAATGCGAATAGTAGAAATTCATAGCACTGGTTTCGTTTCAGCATTGTGGGTCAAATTGTGTAGCCGCAATTGTGACCGAGGATATCAGCAAAGCGGATAGTCGAAAATCATAGCACTGGTTTCGTTTCAGCATTGTGGGTGAAATTGTGTAACCGCAATTGTGATCGAGGTTATCAGTCATGCGAAGAACTGAAAATCATAGCACTGGTTTCGGTTCAGCATTTGGGGGAAATTGTGTAACCGCAATCGTGAACGAGGATATCAGCAATGCGAATAATTGAAAATCATAGCACTGGTTTCGTTTCAGCATTTTAGGGGAAATTGTGTAACCGCAATTGTGACCGAGGATATCAGCAATGCGGATAGTCAAAAATCATAGCACTGGTTTCGTTTCAGCATTGTGGGTGAAATTGTGTAACCGAAATTGTGAACGAGGTTATCAGTCAATTCGAAGAACTGAAAATCATAGCACTGGTTTCGGTTCAGCATTTGGGGGAAATTGTGTAACCGCAATCGTGAACGAGGATATCAGCAATGCGAATAATTGAAAATCATAGCACTGGTTTCGTTTCAGCATTGTGGGTGAAATTGTGTAACCGCAATTGTGACCGAGGATATCAGCAATGCGGATAGTCGAAAATCATAGCACTGGTTTCGTTTCAGCATTGTGGGTGAAATTGTGTAACCGCAGTTGTGAACGAGGTTATCAGTCATGCAGAGAACTGAAATTCATAGCACTGGTTTCGGTTCAGCATTTGGGGGAAATTGTGTAACCGCAATCGTGAACGAGGATATCAGCAATGCGAATAAATGAAAATCATAGCACTGGTTTCGTTTCAGCATTTATGGGGAAATTGTGTAACCGCAATTGTGACCGAGGATATCAGCAATGCGGATAGTCGAAATTCATAGCACTGGTTTCGTTTCAGCATTGTGGGTGAAATTGTGTAACCGAAATTGTGACCGAGGATATCAGCAATGCGGATAGTCGAAATTCATAGCACTGGTTTCGTTTCAGCATTGTGGGTGAAATTGTGTAACCGCAATTGTGAACGAGGTTATCAGCCATACGAAGAATTGAAAGTCATAGCACTGGTTTCGTTTTAGCATTGTGGGTCAAATTGTGTAACCGCAATTTTGAACGAGGATATAAGCAATGCGGATAGTCGAAAATCATAGCACTGGTTTCGTTTCAGCATTGTGGGTGAAATAGTGTAACCGCAATTGTGAACGAGTTTATCAGCCATGCGAAAAACTGAAAATCATAGCACTGGTTGCGGTTCAGCATTCTGGGGGAAATTGTGTAACCGCAATTGTGAACGAGGATATCAGCAATGCGAATAACTGAAAATCATAGCACTGGTTTCGGTTTAGCATTGTGGGTTAAATTGTGTAACCGCAATTGCGACCGAGGATATCAGCAATGCGGATAGTCAAAAATCTTAGCACTGGTCTCGTTTCAGCATTATGGGTGAAATTGTGTAACCGCAATTGTGAACGAGGTTATCAGCCATGCGAATAACTGAAAATCATAGCACTGGTCTCGTTTCAGCATTGTGGGGGAAATTGTGTAACCGCAATTGTGACCGAGGATATCAGCAATGCGGATAGTTGAAAATCGTAGCACTGGTTTCGTTTCAGCATTGTGGGTCAAAATGTGTAACCGCAATTGTGAACGAGGATATCAGCAATGGCAATAACTGAAAATCATAGCACTGGTTTCGGTTCAGCATTGTGGGGGAAATTGTGTAGCCGCAATTGTGACCGAGGATATCAGCAATGCGGATAGTTGAAAATAGTAGCACTGGTTTCGTTTCAGCATTGTGGGTCAAATTGTGTAACCGCAATTGTGAACGAGGATATCAGAAATGCGAATAACTGAAAATCATAGCACTGGTTTCGGTTCAGCATCGTGGGGGAAATTGTGTAGTCGCAATTGTGACCGAGGATATCAGCAATGCGGATAGTCGAAAATCGTAGCACTGGTTTCGTTTCAGCATTGTGGGTCAAATTGTGTAACCGCAATTGTGAGCGAGGATATCAGCAATGGGAATAACTTAAAATCATAGCACTGGTTTCGCTTCAGCATTGTGGGGGAAATTGTGTAACCGCAATTGTGAACGAGGATATCAGCAATGCGAATAACCGAAAATCATAGCACTGGTTTCGGTTCAGCATTGTGGGGGAAATTGTCTAGCTGCAATTGTGACCGAGGATATTAGCAATGCGAATATAGTTGAAAATCATAGCACTGGTTTCGGTTCTGCATTGTGGGTTAAATTGTGTTGACGCAATTGTGACCGAGGATATCAGCAATGCGAATAACTGAAAATCATAGCACTGGTTTCGGTTCAGCATTGTGTGTGAAATTGTGTAGCCACAATTGTGACCGAGGATATCAGCAATGCGAACAGTTGAATATCATACCAATGGATTCGGTTCAGCTTTGTGGGTGAAATTGTGTAGCCGCAATTGTGAGCGAGGATATCAGCAATGCGAATAGTTGAAAATTGTAGCACTGGTTTCGGTTCAGCATTGTGGTTTTAAATTGTGTAACAGCAATCGTGACTGAGGATATCAGCAATGCGAATAACTGAAAATCATAGCACTGGTTTCGATTCAGCTTTGTGGGTGAAATTGTTTAACCGCAATTGTGAACGAGGGTATCAGCAATGCGAATAATTTAAAATCATTGCGCTGGTTTCGGTTCAGCATTGTGGCTGAAATTATGTAGCCGCAATTGTGTCCGAGTTTCTCCGCGTTGGGAATAATTGGAAATCATTGCACTGGTTGAGTTATGTATTGTGGGTGAAACTGTGTAGTCACAATTGTGAACGCGGTTATCAGCATTGCGTATATTTTAAAATCGTAGCACTGGTTGAATTATGCATTTTGTTTCAAATTGTGTTGGCGCAATTGTCACCGAGTTTTTCTGCGTTTGGAATATCTGAAAATCATAGCACTGGTTTCGGTTCAGCATTGTGGGTGAAATTGTGTTGCTGCAATTGTGACCGTGCATATCATCAATGCGAATAGTAGAAAATCATAGCACTGGTTTCGTTTCAGCATTGTGGGTGAAATTGTGTAGCCGCAATTGTGACCGAGGATATCAGCAAAGCGGATAGTCGAAAATCCTAGCACTGGTTTCGTTTCAGCATTGTGGGTGAAATTGTGTAACCGCAATTTTGACCGAGGATATCAGCAATGCGGATATTCGAAAATCATACCACTGGTTTCGTTGCAGCATTAAGGGTGAAATTGTGTAACCGCAATTGTAACCGAGGATATCAGCAATGCGGATAGTCGAAAATCATAGCACTGGTTTCGTTTCAGCATTGTGGGTGAAATTGTGTAACCGCAATTGTGAACGAGGATATCTGCAATGCGGATAGTCGAAAATCATAGCACTGGTTTCGGTTCAGCATTGTGGGTGAAATTGTGTAGCTGCAATTGTGACGGAGGATATCAACAATGCGAATAACTAAAAATCATAGCACTGGTTTCGTTTCAGCAGTGTGGGTGAAATTGTGTAACCGCAATTGTGAATGAGGATATCAGCAATGCGAATAACCGAAAATCATAGCACTGGTTTCGGTTCAGCATTATGGGTGAAATTGTGTAACCGCAATTGTGAACGAGGATATCAGCAATGCGAATAACTGAAAATCATACCACTGGTTTCGGTTCAGCATTGTGGGTGAAATTGTGTAGCTGCAATTGTGACGGAGGATATCAGCAATGCGAATAAATAAAAATCATAGCACTGGTTTCGGTTCAGCATTGTGGGGGAAATTGTGTAGCTGCAATTGTGACCGAGCATGTCAGCAATGCGAATAGTTGAAAATCATAGCACTGGTTTCGGTTCAGCATTGTGGGTGATATTGTGTATGTGCAATTGTGACGGAGGATATCAACAATGCGAATAACTAAAAATCATAGCACTGGTTTCGGTTCAGCATTGTGGGTGAAATTGTGTAGCCGCAATTGTGACCGAGGATATCAGCAATGCGAATAACCGAAAATCATAGCACTGGTTTCGGTTCAGCATTATGGGTGAAATTGTGTAACCGCAATTGTGAACGAGGATATCAGCAATGCGAATTACTGAAAATCATAGCACTGGTTTCGGTTTAGCATTGTGGGGGAAATTGTGTAGCTGCAATTGTGACCGAGCATGTCAGCAATGCGAATAGTTGAAAATCATAGCACTGGTTTCGGTTCAGCATTGTGGGGGAAATTGTGTAGCTGCAATTGTGACCGAGCATGTCAGCAATGCGGATAGTCGAAAATCATAGCACTGGTTTCGGTTCAGCATTGTGGATGAAATTGTGTAGCCGCAATTGTGACCGAGGATATCAGCAATGCGAATAGTCGAAAATCATAGCACTGGTTTCGGTTCAGCATTGTGGGTGAAATTGTGTAGCTGCAATTGTGACGGAGGATATCAACAATGCGAACCACTAAAAATCATAGCACTGGTTTCGTTTCAGCATTGTGGGTGAAATTGTGTAACCGCAATTGTGAACGAGGATATCAGCAATGCGAATAACTGAAAATCATAGCACTGGTTTCGGTTCAGCATTATGGGTGAAATTGTGTAACCGCAATTGTGAACGAGGATATCAGCAATGCGAATTACTGAAAATCATAGCACTGGTTTCGGTTTAGCATTGTGGGGGAAATTGTGTAGCCGCAATTGTGACCGAGGATATCAGCAATGCGAATAGTCGAAAATCATAGCACTGGTTTCGGTTCAGCATTGTGGGTGAAATTGTGTAGCTGCAATTGTGACGGAGGATATCAACAATGCGAACCACTAAAAATCATAGCACTGGTTTCGTTTCAGCATTGTGGGTGAAATTGTGTAACCGCAATTGTGAACGAGGATATCAGCAATGCGAATAACTGAAAATCATAGCACTGGTTTCGGTTCAGCATTATGGGTGAAATTGTGTAACCGCAATTGTGAACGAGGATATCAGCAATGCGAATTACTGAAAATCATAGCACTGGTTTCGGTTTAGCATTGTGGGGGAAATTGTGTAGCTGCAATTGTGACCAAGCATGTCAGCAATGCGAATAGTTGAAAATCATAGCACTGGTTTCGGTTCAGCATTGTGGAGGAAATTGAGTAGCTGCAATTGTGACCGAGCATGTCAGCAATGCGGATAATCGAAAATCATAGCACTGGTTTTGGTTCAGCATTGTGGGTGAAATTGTGTAGCCGCAATTGTGACCGAGGATATCAGCAATGCGGATAGTCAAAAATCATAGCACTGGTTTCGGTTCAGCATTGTAGGTGAAATTGTGTCGCTGCAATTGTGACGGAGGATATCAACAATGCGAATAACTAAAAATCATAGCACTGGTTTCGTTTCAGCATTGTGGGTGAAATTGTGTAACCGCAATTGTGAACGAGGATATCAGCAATGCGAATAACCGAAAATCATAGCACTGGTTTCGGTTCAGCATTATGGGTGAAATTGTGTAACCGCAATTGTGAACGAGGATATCAGCAATGCGAATTACTGAAAATCATAGCACTGGTTTCGGTTTAGCATTGTGGGGAAAATTGTGTAGCTGCAATTGTGACCGAGCATGTCAGCAATGCGAATAGTTGAAAATCATAGCACTGGTTTCGGTTCAGCATTGTGGGGGAAATTGTGTAGCTGCAATTGTGACGGAGGATATCAGCAATGCGAATAACTAAAAATCATAGCACTGGTTTCGGTTCAGCATTGTGGGGGAAAATGTGTAGCTGCAATTGTGACCTAGCATGTCAGCAATGCGAATAGTTGAAAATCATAGCACTGGATTCGGTTCAGCATTGTGGGTGAAATTGTGTAGCCGCAATTGTGACCGAGGATATCAGCAATGCGAATAACCGAAAATAATAGCACTGGTTTCGGTTCAGCATTATGGGTGAAATTGTGTAACCGCAATTGTGAACGAGGATATCAGCAATGCGAATTACTGAAAATCATAGCACTGGTTTCGGTTTAGCATTGTGGGGGAAATTGTGTAGCTGCAATTGTGACCGAGCATGTCAGCAATGCGAATAGTTGAAAATCATGCACTGGTTTCGGTTCAGCATTGTGGGGGAAATTGTGTAGCCGCAATTGTGACCGAGGATATCAGCAATGCGGATAGTCGAAAATCATAGAACTGGTTTCGGTTCAGCATTGTGGGTGAAATTGTGTAGCTGCAATTGTGACGGAGGATATCAACAATGCGAATAACTAAAAATCATAGGACTGGTTTCGTTTCAGCATTGTGGGTGAAATTGTGTAACCGCAATTGTGAACGAGGATATCAGCAATGCGAATAACCGAAAATCATAGCACTGGTTTCGGTTCAGTATTATGGGTGAAATTGTGTAACCGCAATTGTGAACGAGGATATCAGCAATGCGAATTACTGAAAATCATAGCACTGGTTTCGGTTTAGCATTGTGGGGGAAATTGTGTAGCTGCAATTGTGACCGAGCATGTCAGCAATGCGAATAGTTGAAAATCATAGCACTGGTTTCGGTTCAGCATTGTGGGGTAAATTGTGTAGCTGCAATTGTGACCGAGCATGTCAGCAATGAGGATAGTCGAAAATCATAGCACTGGTTTCGGTTCAGCATTGTGGGGTAAATTGTGTAGCTGCAATTGTGACCGAGCATGTCAGCAATGCGAATAGTTGAAAATCATAGCACTGGTTTCGGTTCAGCATTGTGGGGGAAATTGTGTAGCTGCAATTGTGAGGGAGGATATCAGCAATGCGAATAACTAAAAATCATAGCACTGGTTTCGGTTCAGCATTGTGGGGGAAATTGTGTATCTGCAATTGTGACCGAGCATGTCAGCAATGCGAATAGTTGAAAATCATAGCACTGGTTTCGGTTCAGCATTGTGGGTGAAATTGTGTAGCAGCAATTGTGACGGTGGATATCAACAATGCGAATAACTAAAAATCATAGCACTGGTTTCGGTTCAGCATTGTGGGTGAAATTGTGTAGCCGCAATTGTGACCGAGGATATCAGCAATGCGAATAACCGAAAATCATAGCACTGGTTTCGGTTCAGCATTATGGGTGAAATTGTGTAACCGCAATTGTGAACGAGGATATCAGCAATGCGAATTACTGAAAATCATAGCACTGGTTTCGGTTTAGCATTGTGGGGGAAATTGTGTAGCTGCAATTGTGACCGAGCATGTCAGCAATGCGAATAGTTGAAAATCATGCACTGGTTTCGGTTCAGCATTGTGGGGGAAATTGTGTAGCCGCAATTGTGACCGAGGATATCAGCAATGCGGATAGTCGAAAATCATAGAACTGGTTTCGGTTCAGCATTGTGGGTGAAATTGTGTAGCTGCAATTGTGACGGAGGATATCAACAATGCGAATAACTAAAAATCATAGGACTGGTTTCGTTTCAGCATTGTGGGTGAAATTGTGTAACCGCAATTGTGAACGAGGATATCAGCAATGCGAATAACCGAAAATCATAGCACTGGTTTCGGTTCAGCATTATGGGTGAAATTGTGTAACCGCAATTGTGAACGAGGATATCAGCAATGCGAATTACTGAAAATCATAGCACTGGTTTCGGTTTAGCATTGTGGGGGAAATTGTGTAGCTGCAATTGTGACCGAGCATGTCAGCAATGCGAATAGTTGAAAATCATAGCACTGGTTTCGGTTCAGCATTGTGGGGTAAATTGTGTAGCTGCAATTGTGACCGAGCATGTCAGCAATGCGGATAGTCGAAAATCATAGCACTGGTTTCGGTTCAGCATTGTGGGTGAAATTGTGTAGCCGCAATTGTGACCGAGGATATCAGCAATGCGAATAACCGAAAATCATAGCACTGGTTTCGGTTCAGCATTATGGGTGAAATTGTGTAACCGCAATTGTGAACGAGGATATCAGCAATGCGAATTACTGAAAATCATACCACTGGTTTCGGTTTAGCATTGTGGGGGAAATTGTGTAGCTGCAATTGTGACCGAGCATGTCAGCAATGCGAATAGTTGAAAATCATAGCACTGGTTTCGGTTCAGCATTGTGGGGGAAATTGTGTAGCTGCAATTGTGAGGGAGGATATCAGCAATGCGAATAACTAAAAATCATAGCACTGGTTTCGGTTCAGCATTGTGGGGGAAATTGTGTATCTGCAATTGTGACCGAGCATGTCAGCAATGCGAATAGTTGAAAATCATAGCACTGGTTTCGGTTCAGCATTGTGGGTGAAATTGTGTAGCAGCAATTGTGACGGTGGATATCAACAATGCGAATAACTAAAAATCATAGCACTGGTTTCGGTTCAGCATTGTGGGTGAAATTGTGTAGCCGCAATTGTGACCGAGGATATCAGCAATGCGAATAACCGAAAATCATAGCACTGGTTTCGGTTCAGCATTATGGGTGAAATTGTGTAACCGCAATTGTGAACGAGGATATCAGCAATGCGAATTACTGAAAATCATAGCACTGGTTTCGGTTTAGCATTGTGGGGGAAATTGTGTAGCTGCAATTGTGACCGAGCATGTCAGCAATGCGAATAGTTGAAAATCATGCACTGGTTTCGGTTCAGCATTGTGGGGGAAATTGTGTAGCCGCAATTGTGACCGAGGATATCAGCAATGCGGATAGTCGAAAATCATAGCACTGGTTTCGGTTCAGCATTATGGGTGAAATTGTGTAACCGCAATTGTGAACGAGGATATCAGCAATGCGAATAACCGAAAATCATAGCACTGGTTTCGGTTCAGCATTATGGGTGAAATTGTGTAACCGCAATTGTGAACGAGGATATCAGCAATGCGAATAACTGAAAATCATAGCACTGGTTTCGGTTCAGCATTGTGGGGGAAATTGTGTAGCTGCAATTGTGACCGAGCATGTCAGCAATGCGAATAGTTGAAAATCATAGCACTGGTTTCGGTTCAGCATTGTGGGGGAAATTGTGTAGCTGCAATTGTGACCGAGCATGTCAGCAATGCGAATAGTCGAAAATCATAGCACTGGTTTCGGTTCAGCATTGTGGGTGAAATTGTGTAGCCGCAATTGTGACCGAGGATATCAGCAATGCGGATAGTCGAAAATCATAGCACTGGTTTCGGTTCAGCATTGTGGGTGAAATTGTGTAGCTGCAATTGTGACGGAGGATATCAACAATGCGAATAACTAAAAATCATAGCACTGGTTTCGTTTCAGCATTGTGGGTGAAATTGTGTAACCGCAATTGTTCCCGAGGATATCAGCAATGCGAATAACTGAAAATCATAGTACTGGTTTCGTTTCAGCTTTGTGGGTGAAATTGTGTAGACGCAATTGTGACCAAGGATATCAGCAATGCGAATAGTTGAAAATCATACCACTGGATTCGGTTCAGCTTAGTGGGTGAAATTGTGTAGCCGCAATTTCGAGCGAGGATATCAGCAATGCGAATAGTTGAAAATCGTAGCACTGGTTTCGTTTCAGCATTGTGGTGAAATTCTGTAACAGCAATTGTGAGTGAGTATATCAGCAATGCGAATAACTGATAATCATAGCATTGCTTTCGATTCAGCTCTGGGGGTGAAATTGTTTAGCCGCAATTGTGAACGAGGATATCAGCAATGCGAATAGTTGAAAATCGTAGCACTGGTTTCGGTTCAGCATTGTGGGTTAAATTATGTAGCCACAATTGCGACCGAGTATATCAGCAATCCGTATAACTGAAAATCTTAGCACTGGTTTCGTTTCAGCATTGTGGGTGAAATTGTGTAGCCGCAATTGTGACCGAGGATATCAGCAATGCGAAGAGTTGAAAATCATAGCACTGGATTCGGTTCAGCTTTGTGGGTGAAATTGTGTAGACGCAATTGTGAGCGATGATATCAGCAATGTGAATAGTTTAAAATCGTAGCACTGGAGGATATCAGCAATGCGAATATTTGAAAATTACAGCACTGGTTTCGGTTTAGCTTTGTGGGTGAAATTGTTTTGCCGCAATTGTGACCGAGGATATCAGCAATGCATATAGTTTAAAATCCTAGCACTGGTTTCGTTTCAGCATTGTGGGTGAAAATGTGTAGCCGCAATTGTGACCGAGGATATCAGCAATGCGAAGAGTTGAAAATCATAGCACTGGATTCGGTTCAGCTTTGTGGGTGAAATTGTGAAGACGCAATTGTGAGCGAGGATATCAGCAATGCGAATAGTTTAAAATCGTAGCACTGGTTTCGGTTCAGCATTTTGGGTGAAATTGTGTAGCCGCAATTGTATCCGAGTTTCTCCGCGTTGGGAATAATTTTAAATCATCGCACTGGTTGAGTTATGTATTGTGGGTGAAACTGTGTAGTCACAATTGTGAACGCGGTTATCAGCATTGCATATATTTTAAAATCGTAGCACTGGTTGAATTATGCATTTTGTTTGAAATTGTGTTGGTGCAATTGTCACCGAGTTTCTCTGCGTTTGGAATATCTGAAAATCATAGCACTGGTTTCGGTTCAGCATTGTGGGTGAAATTGTGTTGCTGCAATTGTGACCGTGCATATCATCAATGCGAATAGTAGAAAATCATAGCACTGGTTTCGTTTCAGCATTGTGGGGGAAATTGTGTAGCCGCAATTGTGACCGAGGATATCAGCAATGCGGATAGTCGGAAATCCTAGCACTGGTTTCGTTTCAGCATTGTGGGTGAAATTGTGTAGCCGCAATTGTGACCGAGGATATCAGCAATGCGAATAACTAAAAATCATAGCACTTGTTTCGTTTCAGCATTGTGGGTGAAATTGTGTAACCGCAATTGTGAACGAGGATATCAGCAATGCGAATAACTGAAAATCATAGCACTGGTTTCGGTTCAGCATTGTGGGGGAAATTGTGTAGCTGCAATTGTGACCGAGCATGTCAGCAATGCGAATAGTTGAAAATCATAGCACTGCTTTCGTTTCAGCATTGTGGGTGAAATTGTGTAGCTGCAATTGTGACCGAGGATATCAGCAATGCGGATAGTCTAAAATCATAGCACTGGTTTCGGTTCAGCATTGTGGGTGAAATTGTGTCGCTGCAATTGTGAACGAGGATATCAGCCATATGAATAACTGAAAATCATAGCACTGGTTTCGGTTCAGCATTGTGGGTGAAATTGTGTAATTGCAATTGTGAACGAGGATATTTGCAATGCGAATAACTGAAAATCATAGCACTGGTTTCGGTTCAGCATTGTGGGGGAAATTGTGTAGCCGCAATTGTGACCGAGGATATCAGCAATGCGTATAACTGAAAATCATAGCACTGGTTTCGGTTCAGCTTTGTGGGTGAAATTGTTTAGCCGCAATTGTGACCGAGGATATCAGCAATGCGAATAGTTGAAAATCATTGCACTGGTTTCGGTTCAGCATTGTGGGCGAAATTGTTTCGCTGCAATTGTGACCGAGGATATCAGCAATGCGAATAACTGAAAATCAAAGCACTGGTTTCGGTTCGGCATTGTGGGTGAAATTGTGTAGCCGCAATTGTGACCGAGGATATCAGCAATGCGAATAACTGAAAATCATAGCACTGGTTTCGGTTCAGCATTGTGGGTGAAATTGTGTAACCGCAATTGTGATCGAGGATATCAGAAATCCCAAGAGTTGAAAATCATAACACTGGATTCGGTTCAGTTTTCTGGGTGAAATTTTGTAGACGTAATTGTGAGCGAGGATATCAGCAATGCGAACAGTTGAAAATCGTAGCACTGGTTTCGGTTCAGCATTGTGGGTGAAATTGTATTGCCGCAATTGTGACCGAGGATATCAGCAATGCGAATAACTGAAAATCATAGCAATGGTTTCGGTTCAGCATTGTGGGTGAAATTATGTAGCCGCAATTATGTCCGAGTTTCTCCGCGTTGGGAATAATTGGAAATCATCGCACTGGTTGAGTTATGTATTGTGGGTGAAACTGTGTAGTCACAATTGTGACCGCGGTTATCAGCATTGCGTACATTTTAAAATTGTAGCGCTGGTTGAATTAAGCATTTTGTTTGAAATTGTGTTGGCGCAATTGTCACCGAGTTTTTCTGCGTTTGGAATATCTGAAAATCATAGCAATGGTTGAGTTAACCATTGTCGGTGAAATGTGTAGCCGCAATTTTGACTGATGGTACCAGCATTGCGAATAGTTGAAAATCGTAGCACTGGTTGAGTTAAGCATTTTGGGTGAAACTGTGTAGCCTCAATTTTGTCCGAGGTTTTTAGCGTTCGGAATAGCTGAAAATCGTAGCACTGGTTCAATTAAGCATTTTGGGTGAAATTGTGTAGCCGCAATTGTGACTGACGTTTTCGAAGTTGGGAATAATATAAAATCGTAGCTCTGGTTGAATTAAACATTGTGGGTAAAATTTTCTTGGCACAATTTTGACCGAGTTTTTCAGCGTTCGGAATTGTTGAAAAACGTAGCGTGGCTTGGGTTAAGCATTTTGGGTGAAATTGTGTAGCCACAATTTTGACCGGGGTTTTAAACGTTGGGAATAGTTGAAAACCGTAGCACTGGCTAGTTAAGCATTGTGGGTGAAATTGGGTAGCCGCAATTTTGACCCAGAATTTCGACATCGGGATTAATATAAAGTCGTGGCACTGGTTGAGTTTAGCATTTTGGGTGAAATTGTCTAGCCGCAAGTGTGACAGATCGTTTCAGCTTTGCGATTAGTTGAAAATCGTAGCACTGGTGAATTAATCATTGCCGGTGAAATTGTGTAACCGCAATTCTGATCGAGGGTTTCAGTGTTGGGATTGGTTGAAAACATTAACCCTCGTTGTGTTAAGCATTGTGAATTGTGAACGATTATTTTAGAGTTAGGAAGTATTTGAAAATCAGAGCAAAGGTCGAATTAAGCATTGTGGTGAAATTGTGTAGCCGCATTTGTGACCGCGGGTTTCAGCGTTTGTAATAGTTGAAAATCGTAGCAGTGGTTGAGTTACGCATTGTGGGTGAAATTTTGTAGCAGCAATTTTGGCCGTCTGTTTCAGCGTTTGGAATGGTTTAAAATCGTAGCACTGGTTGAGTTAAGAATTGTGGGTGAAATTCAGCAGCATGAATTGTGACCGAGTATTTTAGACTTTGGAAGTATTTGAAAATCGTAGCATAGGCTGTCATCAATATTGTGGGTGAAACTGTGTAGCCTGTATTGTGTCCGAGGGTTTCAGCGTGGGGAATAGTTGAAAATCATAGCACTGGTTGAGTTAATCATAGTGGTTTTAATTTTATAGTTGCAATTGTGACCGAAGTTTTCAGCGTTGTGAGTAGTTGTATATAGTAGCACTGGTTGAGTTAAATTTTGTGGGTGAAATTGTGTAGCCGCAATTTTGATCGAGGGTTTCAGCTTTGGGATCATTTTAAAATGGTAGCACTGGTTGAGTGAAGCATTTTGGCTGAAATCCTGTGTCCTGAATTGTGACCGATTATTTTAGTGTTTGGTAGTATTTGAAAATCATAGCAAAGGTTGATGAAAGCAATGTGGGTGATATTGTGTAGCCGCAATTTTGACCGATGATTTCAATGTTGGGAATAGTTGAAATTTTTTAGCACTGGTGTGTTAATCATTGTGGGTGAAATTGTGTAGCCTTAATTGTGACCGCTGGTTTCAGCGTTGGGAATAGTTGAAAATCGTAGCACTGGTTGAGTTATGTATTGTGGGTGAAATTCAATAGCCTGAATTGTGAGACATTTTTTTTAGATTTAGGAAGTACTTGAAAATCCTAGCACAGCTTGACTTAAGCATTTTTAGTGAAATTCGGTAGCCTGAATTGTGACTGATAGTGTCAGCGTTAGGAAGTATTTGAAAATTATAGCACCGGTTGACTTAAGCATTGTGGCTAAAATTGTGTCGCTGGCATTGTGACCTAGTTTTTCAGCGTACTGATATTGTTCAAACTGTTGATCACACCAGATTATGCGGTTTCTCTTTGATAATGTCATTAAGGTCTACTCAGTATAGTTGAAGTACAAACAAGTTGCGTCTTTGGGTAATTCTTCCTCAACCGGTGCACTCGTGCGTACTAACGCGTCCTGAATGACAGTCAAATGCACCCCGTGTTAACAGAATGAAATTTATGAAATTTTATATTTAAAATGTATTTATTTTTAAAAAGACAGAAACATCATGCATATGGCGTCCATGTCTAACTCAATTCTTTGTCATTTGATTTTTAAAGTCGATGCTAAATTCATTAATAAGAAGTAATGGATAATCATTTCCCTTTAGCCTTATTCAGGGGATTTAAATCAGTCATTATTGGCTTCTCAAAAAAACAAAAAAACAACAAAAAAACAAAACACAAAAAACAAACAAACAAAAAAAATCAGATTTATCATAAATCCCTTTAATTGAAAACTATATTTTCTTTGGTAATGCTAAAACAAAATTAAATATTTTCAAATTTCATGACTAATTTTTCCTTTTTAAAATTTAAACTGCGCCCCAATCTGCTGTTAACTGGGGCAAGGAATGGCTTGTTAATTTTGCCGTCTCCAAAACGAAATTGCTCTCTGTTAATGTACGAGACTCCTTTCTGCCTTCCGTCAGCATGGCTAATGCTAACCCCGAGGAAACTGTCTTCTCGGGATAACCTTTTCTGTTGACATGATAGGGAAAGATTATATTGAATCAATTGCTTGTTGCTAAGAAAGTTAGTTTATTGTATCGTGCTAGACATTTTTCCTCTGTAATGTATGTTATATATTTATAAGTCTACTAATCTTCCATATTTGGAATATTGCTGCCACATATGGTCTGATATCACTGCTATATATTTAGAGAGTCTTGATAAAATCCAAAAAATAATCCGCACTATTAATAGTCGTGACCTGGCAACGCGACTTCAGTCCCTTTCCTATCTCTGTGATGCACCTTCCATCTGCCTTTTCTCTATAAATGATTTCATGGTAATTGTTTCGATGAACCTTCCTCTATGGTACCTAGACTTTACGAATTTAAGCGCGGTACTAGATTGGTAACAAGTTCTCATCAATTTACAGTCGATTTGGCTAAATGCAACCGTAAGTTCTACACTAATAGTTCCTTCTCACACATTTCTCGTTTGTGAAACTCTCTTCCGGATTCTTGCTTCCAAAGTCAACTGTCATTTTCAAAAATGTAACTGCAATTTCAATCGTTATCTTCTGTCTTCTTAATTCCCGTTCTTTTATTCTTCTCTTGATTTAATAATGTTTTTTCTTATATTCTTTCACACTCAGTAACTCCTTGTACCTTAGTGGCTTTATTGTTTTGCTTAGAGGGGTGTGTGTAATCAAACAAAATTACAAGTTTGAAATAGTTAAATTCCTAACATGATTCCTTGTTATTTCAAAACTGTTAAGTGCATCATGAAGTGTTTAAGGGATAACATTATGGCCATTTGTAGATAAAAGATTTGTAGATGATGAACTTTGAAATTTGTTAACGATGAAAAATGAAACAAAACCAACGAAGTAGTAACAAAAACTGTGATGTTAATAATAAAAATAAAACTGTCTGTAAAACGCCATCTGTGTTCATTCAAGTGAAATAGCAGTGAGAAATTTAAAAGCTCCAACTGTAATTTGTCCAGATGTTTGGTGTATCTGTGTCTGTAAATTTTGACAATCACGCTTCCATGTGATAAATGCAGGTTGTCTCTTTCATCTCCGATGTTGCATGGGCGTTGATACATGTCACTGAAAACGTTCGGGGTAGGGAAGGTTGAGATCAAGACACGCTTGAAGCTATTTATTCATCAACACCGGTTACACTCTGGGTTTTTCCTCAGTCATGATGAACGGTTGTTTTCTCAACCTTCAGTGGAATTCATATATTTGATCCATTGCTAAATATACTTGGAAAAAAGGTCGGCTCGCTCTAAAGATCGAGAAAGTAGCTGACTCCTGTCAGGATTTATACTTACAAGAATCAGAAATGGAATATTGCTGTCATATCTGGGCTGGATCAGATCAATCTTCACTTACCAGCCTTGCTAGACTTCAAAATTGTCTTTGAGAGATGACAGATTTCTGTCCCTGCAGTGTATTTCCCACAGATAAAAACGCCATGCTTCATCCCCAGAGTTGAATGTTCCTTATTTCCCCCATATTCCAAATAAAGAAGAAAGCTACTTTTTAAAAATCATTTCAACACAGGTAAGGCAATAAAGCCACTAAGATGCATGAGCTTACAGAATGTTAGAGAATATGAAAAAAATATACTATTAAGAATAAAGGACAATAAAAGAACAGGAATTAAGAAGACAGGAGATAACAAGTGCCACTGCATATAAATTTTTGAAGATCAAAGTTGACTGGGAAGCAAGAAGCCGGAAGTGAGTTCCACAAGCGAGAAGTGCAATAGAAGGAACTGCTAGTATAGAACTTACGGTTACATCTATACACTTCAACTGTAAAATGATGAGACCTAGTCTCTAATCTAATACTGCGCTTAAATTCATAAAGTCTAGTTACCATAGAGGGAACTTCATCAGAACAATTACCATGAAAGTATTTATAGAAAAGTCAGAGGGAAGCTACGTTACGGCGGTGTGAAAATGACTGAAGCCGAGATGCCAGGTCAGGACCAATTGCGGATTCTTCTTTGGATTTCATCAATAATCTCTAAATATATAGCAGGAGCACCAGGCCTGATGTGGCAGCAATATTTAAGGCAAGAATTAATGATAGGTTTATAAATACGTAAGACAGATTCTGGTGAGAAAAAAAAATATGCTTAGACGGTGTTTTCCTAAGAACAATTACTTTGTGAAACAAACTCTTGTCTTTCCTGAACACTACAATCTTAACGTCTTCAAATCAAGGGTCAATCTTTATCTATCCTCCTTATCCTCATAATCTTTACTGCCTACATTCATATCACAAACGTCATTGCGTAACAATCTACCTTAAGTGGCCCTTGAGCGTTGTATTGAGGGAACTTTAATAAAAGAAAAAAAAAAGGACGTTTCAAACTCGCTGTAAGCTATTTATTTGTTTTGAATTTCTGTCCTCAAATTTATAGTCCGAAGACATTCTCAGCAGAAATCGCTTCGATAAAAAATGTAAATAGTAAAAAAAAAAAAAAAAACCCAAAAAACGTGAAATTAAAGATAATATTTCCTTTCAGGAACCTAACACAATGGAAAGGGCGAAAGTTATTTGAAAATTTCCGCCTCATTAACTTTCTCATTTTGCGACATTAAAAATACGAAATTGTTTATTTCGAGATAACGTAACGAAATTTAATGCCGAGACGCAAAATAATTATACGAACCTGAGTGAAATCAATGAGATATTTGTGGGATTTAATTCAACTGAGCAACAAAGCAGCCTAAACAGCTAACAGTAATCGTGTATAACGGGAGTAAATGTAAAAATTGAGATGAACCGACGTATAGTTGGGAAATAGGTTGAAATGGCGAACGAATGGAATTTAGTCTCAATTCAGCTGCAAACTTCAAATGCCAAAAGGTTTTCCATTGGGACACGATGCAACCCCCTCTGAGAGGAAAATGTTGACATATAGCCGCGATGCAAATGCTACCACGGTCAAGGAATGATTCAAATTGTCAGACTATGAAACTGTTTTAGCCTCAAAAATGAAAAGACTGAAATTGGGACATGATATGTTGCAACAGAGAGACAATTTTAACGAGGACCCGATGCAACAATTGGTCTCAGATAAGGAAAGGTTGAAATTAGTGATATTAGGTTAGGGAGAAATAGTAGATGGAGAAAGAGAAAGAGAGAGAGAGAGAGAGAGAGAGAAAGAAAGACAGAGACTGAGAGAGAGAGAGAAAGAGAGAAAAAGAGAGACAGAGACAAAGAGCGAGAGACAGCGAGAGACACAGAGAGCGACAGAGAGAGAGACAAAGAGAGAAAAAGAGAGACAGAGACTGAGAGACAGAGAGAAGCACAGGGTGCGACAGAGAGAGAGAGAGAGAGAGAAAGAGACTGAGAAAGAGAGACAGAGACAGAAAAAGAGAGACAGAAACAGAGAGAGATAGCGAGAGGCACAGAGAGCGACACAGAGAGAGAGAGAGACAAAGAGAGAGAAAGAGAGACAGAGACTGAGAGACAGAAAAAGAGAGAGGACCAGAGAGCGACAGAGAGAGAGAGAGGGAGACAAAAGAGAGAGAGAAAGAGAGAGAGACAGAGACAGAGAGAGAGAGAGAGAGAAAAAGATAGAGAGGGGGAGAGGGCGGTGTAAGAAGAAAGTAATTATTCACCAAAATGAAGTCCTATCTTCTATATATAAAATTCTGTGACTTCCGTCCGTCTGTTACACCCTCTCAACTAGCCATACATTGACCGATCGAATCTTTTCTGTTAATTGACCCTAAATTTTCAAAGTCAGCCATAGACTTTCCCCTAAATGACCACTGCTTCGAGGTTAGCAAGATTGACATGAAGTTCGAATTGCAAGTAGTCGGAATCGCTTTTTCCATGATGCAGTGTTGACGTATACTTATTTATTTTTTTGTTACATTTGTTAAATTTAAATTTACATTTTCAGACCAGTTAGGTTAATTTGTAAATGTACTTATCGTAAATATTAATTCATTCAATGAAATTATAAATTTTAAAATAAAGTTTGTTTCTTTTTATAAAATTTTTGGCACTCTTTTGAAATTATAAATTTTAAATCAAAATATGTTTAACTTGCCTCGCAACAACTCCAACACACAGAATGAAAAATTGCCAAAAATTACCAAAAATCAGGGAGTTATTCACATTTCGTAAGTATGGCTGATATTCGAGGTACTTACAAAGAAGTACTTACAATTAAAAAAAAAAAAAAATCTGTTTTTGGCTTGTTTATCGGGATAAGCGCGAACGGAGACACCACACTTAGAATTAGCGCACCCAAGTCGCCCACATTTGGGGCGATCGCAAAGGTTATCTTAACCGGAGTGCAATGGAAGGGCATCGCTTTGGGAGAATTTGGTGTGAATTTTAGTAAATATAAATTATTTTTATTATGGGTCGAATTAATATTTTGGGTAAATTAACAGAAAAGATCCGACCAATCGAAACCAAATTTTGGGGAGAAGTGGAGATATGTAAGTTAGTAGAAAACAACAGTTGGTTTTACTCGGGTGTGTAGCTTAGTACACTAAATTTTCATTGATTTTTTTTCCAAAGATTAAAAGTTTTATTATTTAACATACAAAATACTTCCACTTTATTAAAAAAAATAATTTAATGATTAAAATAAGTAGTTATTTAATAAAAATGAAATATTGTTTTGCATATTTGTTCTTTAAGTGTTATGTATATAAACTAAAATCAAGTTTCAAATTCGCGTTTGCGAGAACTATAAACAAACCACAAGGGCAAACGCTTCAAAAAAGTTGCAATTTGGTTCCAGAAAGAAATATTTATGCATGGCCAGTTGTAATGTTGTATGCTCAAGAGTAAGAAATCTTAAGAATTTATTCTTCACAGTTAAAAAGGAAAAAAAGAAATTTTCTTAAAAAAAAATATTGTTTACTATGAAGTTCTATAAAATTAAATTAAATTAAAGAAATTATTAAACCGCCAAGCATGGTTTTTGTCAAATTATTTTTCCAAACAAATCAGCTTATTCCAATTTCATCGATTGGTATGCTAAATTGAACGAAACTTAGAGGTTTTAAATCCCGACAAAAAATGTTAGCGATAACTTCAACAATACCAAGTACTATGAGGAATTCCACACGCCGACGTTTGTTGCAAAAAAAAAAAAAAAAAAAAAAAAAAAAAAATTCTAGTACTACTAAAATTGCAATGTTCGCTTTTCGAGGTCAGTAGTAGGTGGGTTCTTTTTTTTTTTTTTTGGTATATCGGGGTCGCTTTTTCTATAGTGTCATTTGACTATATGCCTAAGTGGCAATGGCTGCCCATTTTTGTCTCCGGTATTTTATTTATCTACGTGTTATAATGGGTCAGCCAATTTGTATTGGTTATAAATAGAAATAAAACCTGACCCTCTACAATTTTTATAATATCAAATGTAACAAAGACAACAACAAGAGAAATAATCAAGTAGAAGAAATTATGAATTTGTTCAACAATAAATATTTTTTATTAACACAACAAATACATAATATATAGTGCGAAAGTTGATAAACACAATAGAGTTCTTTGGTGTGTGTTACTGAAAGAATTTGAGTTACTGTACTGTACGTGTGAAAGTGAGAAGGTGTAGTTAGCTATATTTGTTTTTATAGGAAAATTAAACAGTTGTTTTTGTTTTTGTATTAAATAGAAAAAAGTATTGTTCTTGACTCACTGATTGTTATAGAGTTATCGCTCATTAACCAGAGATTCTTCTTGTGGAATAGAATATTTTGTGGGAGTGAGTGTTAAGCCTGGAAATGGTTGACAAGGTTTGTTGTTGTATTGAAGATAAAGTTCGTCTCCTCTGCTGTGTTAATTTCCAATGAAGTCAAGTGAATTGGTTGAATATTTTAAGTGCCCACTGACCAAGTCGCGTCGAAATTTCGTTTTTATTAGTTCTCTTGGTCACGTGGGGAGGCTCGTGAACATTTTATGACGTCAACTAGAGGTCAAAATTTGGGTCGGTACCTTCGGACGTAGTTGATGACAACTAATTAATATTTTACAACCAATCAAAATACATCAGTTGTTATATTTAGTTGGGAGTCTCTATGTGTTTAACTTGCACAAAATTTAAGATTTAAAAAGTGTAGGAATCTGATTTTACAGTGTATATGTATACTTCTACATTATTTATCCACGTAACTATGTGAAGGCGACTCTATGAACGTGTTTAGCCCCAAATATATTTAGCATATTATATATATGAAATTTTCTAACTATATTAAGTATATCCACCAATGGACGATAAAACCATAAATCTATATCATGAAAACGTCCGATTTTAATCGAAAGTACCCGGATTCTATTAATTCATTTTGACAAGTTCCTTAGAACTTGATAGGTAAACAGATAGACATGAATAGACTGAGATAGATAGATAGATAGATAGATAGATAGATAGATAGATAGATAAATATTAAACTGGAGTAGATAGATGAATATTAGACTAAGATTGATAGATATTAGACTGAGGTAGATTGACAGATATATATGAATGCACTGAGATAGATAGCTATGAACATATGAGTAGACTGAGATAGACAGACAGATATATATGAATAGTCTGTGATAGACAGCTATGAACAGACTGAAATAGATAGATATGAACAGACTGAAATAGATAGATATGAGTAGACTGAGATAGATCGATAGATAGATATATATGAATACACTGACATATATGGACAGACTGAGAGATTTAGATAGCTATGAACAGACTGAGAGAGTTAGATAGCTATGAACAGACTGAGAGAGTTAGTAGCTATGAAAAGACTGAGAGAGATAGCTATGAACAGACTGAGAGAGATAGCTATGAATAGACCGAGAGAGATGAATAGATAGCTATGAACATACTGAGATAGATAGATATGAGTAGACTGAAATAGGTAAGCAAATATATATGAACTGAGATAGATAAATATATATGAATAGACTGTGATAGATAAATATATCTATAAAAAGAATATCCGCTCGGCCCGGTGGGTAGGATCAAAGTGTAGTATCTGCGCTTTGTGAGCTGCCGGGTCGGGTGTCTGTCGAACTCTCCGCTTGCAGAGAGGAACCCGGACGAAGCTCCGCCGAAGGGTAGGGTTTCGTTGGGGGAGGTTGACGGAACTGGCCCGCCTCGGCGGGTTTGGATGGTTATTTATTTTTGGCTGGGCCAACGGGCTCAGAGATACCCACATTAAAAAGGCCTTGTGCCACATTCGATCCCCGTGGGTGGATTGATAAATACCATCTCCCTTTAACAGACGGACATGCTCAAGAAACGATTAGACGGCCATTATATATATTTTTATTTATTTATTTATTTTTTATTTTTTTTAAAAAAAGCACTTCGTTCCAAGTAAGGAAATAATGCTACTTATACGCAAGGGGGCAAGTGGGAGTGAAATAAAAAGGAAAAGACTTTAGAAGGAATCGGAAACCTAAACTTAAACACGAAACATGTTATAAACATCTAATCCTTTTGAAAAATCCGTAGAGGAGTGTGAACCAAACAATAAGCGAGCCTAACTACTCAAATTATATATATATTTCCGAAGGTGACTGATATGTGGATAAAAATTATCTCCTAGGCCCCTTACCAAAATGCTCGCCCCAGCCGTTTCCATAGTAATTAATATTGCAAATGACCATGCTTATAAAGGTGCGTAAATTTCAAGATTGGTTATTCCTAAATTTTCGCTTGAGGATGAAACAGGGCTTGATACTTTAACTCAATTTAATTTTAATAATTATATTGAGATTTTCGGCTCTCGTTTTTGACACATGAGAACTCTTATATAGTGAAGCAATCATATTTTTTAAAAAAATAATTATAATGTATATATATAATGTGTGTGTGTATGCGTGTGTTTATTTCGGCAGCAAATTCTCTTTTAGGCCCGTCTGATTAAATAAATTAGAGACATTATGTCTGCTTATTTTTAATAAAATGCGTTTATACTCACAAATAACCTTCCGTGTATTGCAATTAAATGATGTGAGAAATGTGCTATAAGTATGAAAATCGTTTTTATTTTCCATTTACCAAGTACTTTCGATCTTCTTCCAAGATCATCTTCAGTAGTGTACGTTGTCTTATTGCTATATTTGTACCAAAACGCACAACCTTAAAATTTAAATTCAAACTCAGCGTTGCGACCGCACGTTCCAAAACAATAACACATTTCTCATAGCATTTATTCGGATTACATCTGTATTTTCGTTGTCCTCTTATTACCAAGAAGTAAAAACAAGAACAAAATTTACTTCCATACCTGATGATGTCTGTAGGAACAGACGAAAGCTTGTGTAAAAAATTAAAAAGACCGTATGCAAATGGAATTTATAAACGGGGATCATATCATTCATACACAGGTTCGAGGTTGGTGTGTCTTATTTATGGATTTGCGACGATGTATTCTTGCCATTTAAATCATTAACCTCTATATTTGTTTTTTGTATGAATGATTCATGAATATATAAGTTATAATTGCACCTTTTAATTGAAATATATATATATATCCATACACATACACTGTTGCGTATATATATATCTACACACATATACATACGGACATACACATACGTGCACGTAAAGATATATACATAAAACATTACACACCTCCATACATTTACATACACACATTCATCTAAACAAATATACAACGTGTGTGTGTATATATATATATATATATATATATATATATATATATATATATATATATATATATATATATGTTGCGTATATTTTGGCAGCATGTTTTCATTAAGACATGTCTCTAAATAATTTAGGCAAAATAAGTATTAAAAATAAATAGACAAAACTTGACTAAATTATTTAGAGACATGTCTTATTGAGGAAAAATAAATATATAATGAAAAAAATTTCATAGTGGGAGACATTAGAAGTACAGAGTTGAAAAAGACTTTAGAAGAAACCGGAAATCCAATCCTAAACAAGAAATAAGGGAAAAACCTCTACTCTTGACCGAAGAGAGGCGTGAATTGGATGATAGGCGAACGTATCTACTCCTATTGGGAGAGGAAAAAATAATAATCATTGAATAAAATTTCAGATTTCAGGCGGTGACGACAGATGTACAGGGTTGAAGGAACTGGAGACTCAATCCTAAACAGGAAGCAAAGGATGGATCTCTAATCCTGTTCAAAAGAACGGGGAGGGGCGTGAACCGGACGATAGTACTCCCATTATATATATATATATATATATATATATATATATATATATATATATAGCGTATATTTAAGCAGAATGTTTGCATTAAGACATGTCTCTTAAAATAATTTAGACAAAATAAATTTTAAAAATAAGTAGACAAAACTTGTCTAAATTATTTAATGAGACATGTCTTAATATATATATGTATATATATATATATATATATATATATATATATATATATATATACATACATACATATATATATATATATATATATACATATACATACATACATATATATATATGTATATATATATATATACATATACATACATACATACATATATATATGTATATATATATATACATATATATACATACATATATATACATATATATATGTATATATATATATATATATATATATATATATATATATATATATATATATATATATATATATAGCGTGTCCATAAAGTTCGTATGCACTTATAAAATAGAAAGTATGAAAAGTTCACACGAACTTTATGGACATCCTGTATATACATACATACATACATACATACATGTATATATATATATATGTGTATGTGTGTGTGTGTGTGTGTGTGTGTGAAAAGTGTGTGTATATAAATATAAATAAATATATATATATGTATAATTATTTATATATTATACGCGCTCAATATCAGAGGTAGAGCTAACATATATTGTTGGATAGATGTGAGTTTGTGACCCTGGGTTTCACGCTTTAGCGATCGTCAGACAAACTTTCTGACGATCGCTAAAGCGTGAAACTCGGGGTCATAAGCCCACATCTATCCAACCATATCTATCTATCTATCTATCTATATATATATATATATATATATATATATATATGTATGTGTGTGGGGGTGTGTGTGGGTGTCTGTGTGTGTGTGTGGTCACAGAAGTTAGAGGTCCAGGAAGAAGGATGTACTAATAGCCGAGGTTTCCCCGTATTAAAAAGTAAACGAAGAAACACAAACAACACAGCAAAACGAAACAAAAAAGAACAAAAAACATAGAAAAAAAAGAAAACAGAACACGCCTTTTCATTACCAGAAGCTTGTAAAAACAGTAAACCCACCCGGGAGAGGGCGAAAATTATTTGAAAATTCCCTGTTACGCTATCTTGTTACGCTAAGTGACGCCTAAGCCAAAAAGAAGAAATTGCTTAAGAAAATGAAACCTAATTTCGTGTTAAGAAACTCAAGTCAAATAAACAAGCAACTTGGGGAATTTGATTCGACAAACGAACAAAGAACTCAGTTCCCAAATTAGTACTTTCAGTTCGTATGTTCTCATATATTAGTCGAAAACTCTGACAAAGATAAACTTTTTATGTCACTTATAAAATACAACCTTTTTTTTCACGTCTTCTATTTCGAGACGTTCAGACTGCATTATGTTTTACATATCGGTGGGGTGCAAAGGTTTCCAGTAACAACGTACGTTTATCGCCAGATGTTAGGGAAATCTTAGAAGTGTCAGTGAAGTTAAAACAAATTTGTACTGTTCGGGGAATCAGTCAAATGTAATACGTTGCATACAACTGTACTGATTACGAAAATCTATATTAATTAATGTTTAATGAAGCAGATAAATTCTATACTCGTTAATTATAACAGACACTTTATTAAGGCCTATTTTATAAAGTGACCAACTGCAACTAAAATGAAACCTAACTTTTAATAAATATTATTGCAGAAACAAGATAAAGCAAGTTCAAGTAGAAAAAATCACTTAAATTATTTATAATTGTTTGTTATCCTCATTTTCATTGCCATATTCACAACGTTTCGGCCGTTGTACGCTCCAGCCATCTTCAGGTGATTGAAATTTCGAACCGATCTCTTTATTCCGTCCACCGGGGTGAATTATTCTAGTTCCAAGTGCCATGCTTCTTCCTGATGACTAATTATTTCCCATTAACTCAACTCTCTAAGTTTTGATTCGCCACTGCTGTGGCCTGGTATTGAACTCACAACTCTTTGGGAGTAGTTTCTGGATTCCCATGGACACATGGCCAAGTGGATAAAGACACTGGTTAGATCCAGTGACACATCACATTCTATGTTTAAGAATTAAAATTGTTTTAAAATTTATCATTCCAAAAATAGGATTTGTATAAGATTCTATCAAGAGAATCTACATGTTCAAGCAGAGTTGTCCGAACATCCGTGAATCCTATCAACATTGAATCCAAAATTATATTTCCAATGACAAAAATTGTATAATTTTCTATCGCTACATTCCGCATGTGTAAGCAATAATGTCTAAATATCATTGAATCCGGACAAAACAGGATAAAAATTCTGATATGAAATTTAATTTTTGTAAAATTTTCAATCATTGCAAACTAAATGTTTAAGAAATGTGGTCCGAACGAATTTTAATCCGGCTAGTATTGGATAAAAAATTCCAATTCGGAACATAGTAGGTGTATAAAATTATATCAGTGTTAAGTCTATGTACAAGCAATGTCGAGCGAATATAATTTAATCAGTTCAACATTCGTTCTAAATTTATCATTCCAAATATATTAGGTTGGTGCAAAAATGATGAAGTAATAATGTCGTTTTTTGACGTATTTTTCAACGTCAAGAAACGACATTATTACGTCATTATTTTTGCACCAACCTAATATTACTCGTGTAAGTCACTATAAATGAAAAGCCGAAGTTTAACATTGTTATCAGGACATCATTTAACCCGGCCAATACTCATTCTATAATTATCAAAACAAAAATATAGTACTAGTGTAAGTCTCTATCAATGAAAAGCCAAAGTTTATAATGTTGTATGGATATCCTTTATTCCGGCTAATAATCGCTCTATATTTATCATTACAAATATAGTACATGTGTAAGTCTCTATCAATGAAAAGCCAAAGTTTAATAATGTTGTCTGGATATCCTTTAATCCGGACAATACTCGAACTATATTTATCATTCCAAATATAGTAATCGTGCAAGCATCTATAAATGAATAACACAAGTTTAATAATGTTGTCTGGACGTCCTTTAATTCGGCTAATACTCGCTCTATATTTATCATTACAAATATAGTACTCGAGCCAGTCGCTATCAATGAATAACTTCAGATTAATAATGTTGTCAGGACATCCATTAATCCGGCCAATACTAGCTCTATATTTATCATTCCAAATATAGTACTCGTTTAAGACACGGTCAATGAAAAGAACAAATTTAAAAATATAGTCTGAACATCCTTTAATCCGGATAATATTTGCTCTATATTTATCATTCCAAATATAGTACGGTTGTAAGTCTCTATCAATGAAAAGCCCAAGTATAATAATGTTGTCTGGAAATCATTTAATCCGGCTAATACTCGCTCTATATTTATGATTCCAAATATAGTACTCGAGCCAGTCTCTATCGATAAATAACATAAGATTAATAGTGTTGTCTGGACATCCTTTAATCCGGCTAAAACTCGATCTACATATATCATTCCAAATATAGTACTCGTGTAAGTCTCTATCAATAAAAAGCCAAAGTTTAATAATGTTGCCTGGATATCCATTAATCCGGAAAATACTCGCTCTATATTTATCATTCCAAATATAGTAATCGTGCAAGCCTCTATCAATGAATAACCCAAGTTTAATAATGTTGTCTGGACATTCTTTAATCCGGCTAATATTCGCTCTATATTTGTCATTCCAAATATAGTACTCGAGCCAGTCTCTGTCATTGAATATCATAAGATTAATAATATTGTCTGGACAACTATTAATCCGGCTAAATCTCGCTCTATATTTATCATTCAAAATATAGTACTCGAGGCAGTCTCTATCAATGAAAAACCCAAGTGTAATAATCTTGTCTGGACATCCGTTGATCCGGCTAATACTCGCTCTATATTTATCATTCCAAATTAGGTACCCGAGCCAGTGTCTATCAAAGAATAACTTAAGATTAATAATGTTGTCTGGACATCCATTAACGAGGCTAAATGTATCATTCCAAATATAGTACACGTGTCAGTCTCTATAAATTAATATCTTATGATTAATAATATCGTCTGGACAACTATTAATCCGGCTAAATCTCGCTCTATATTTATCGTTCCAAATATAGTACTCGAGCCAGTCTGTATCAAAAAATAACCCAAGGTTATTAATGTTGTATGGACATACTTTAATCCAGCTAATACTCGCTCTATATTTATGATTCCAAATATAGTACTCGAGACAGTGTCTATCAATGAATAACTTAAGATTAATAATGTTGTCTGGACATCCATTAATCCGGCTAATACTCGCTCTAAATGTATCATTTCAAATATAGTACACGTGCCAGTCTCTATAAATGGACAACTTAAGATTAATTGTGACACTATTTAGGCTTGAGTGAAAAAAATAACGAGAATTAATTTAGGTGATAAGAAGCCATCACGAAAAGACACTGAGCAATGTTATTTTTTCTAACAAAGAAAAGTGGTAAAGATTTTATTTTCATTAGCGAAGAAAGTAAAATACCGGACTGAATCTGATTTATGTTACAACGCGGCGAAAGAAGATAGCAATCTGCCCATGGAAATAATGAAAGTTTCAGTTTGGTCAAGTAGCCTACAAGGAAGAATGCTAAGAGAAAAATTAATTGGTTTGCGCTCTGACCGAGGAAAATGTCCGATGGACCACCCACAAAATACAAAGAAGGAAAGATTAAACCATTAAGTATCTGCGGAGGTATCATTTGAAAAGAGCACCTGTTTGTGTGAGAGTTGGCCATGATAGAAAAATTATTTTATCGGAACAAATAATTAGCGACAGGGTGCTGAAGATCATTGACCAGCCTGAGTAACCCAAATTTAATAATGTTGTCTGGATATACTTTCATCCAGTAAATACTCGCTCTAAATGTATCATTCGAAATATAGTACTCGAGCCAGTCTCTATCAATGAATGAGTTAAGATTAATAATGTTGTCTGGACATCCATTAATCCGGCTAATACTAGCTCTATATTTATCATTCCAAATAGAGGACTCGAGCCAGAGTCTATCAATGAATAAGTTAAGATTAATAATGTTGTCTGGACGTCAATTAATCCGGCTGATACTCGCTCTATATTTATCATTCCAAATAGAGTACTCGAGCCAGTCGCTATCAATGAAAAAAGTTAAGATTAATAATGTTGACTGGACATCCATTAATCCGGCTAATACTCGCTCTATATTTATCATTCCAAATAGAGTACTCGAGCCAGTCTCTATCAATGAATAAGTTAAGATTAATAATGTTGTCTGGACATCCATTAATCCGGCTAATACTAGCTCTATATTTATCATTCCAAATATAGAACTCGAGCCAGTCCCTATCAAGGAATAAGTTAAGATTAATAATGTTGTCTGGACATTCATTAATCCGGCTAATACTCGGTGTATATTTATCATTCCAAATCGAGCCAGTCTCTACCAATGAATGTTAAGATTAATAATGTTGACTGGACAACCATTAATCCGGCTAATACTCGCTCTATAATTATCATTCCAAATAGAGTACTCGAGCCAGTGTCTATCAATGAATAAGTTAAGATTAATAATGTTGTCTGGACATACATTAATCCGGCTAATACTAGCTCTATATTAATCATTCCAAATATAGTACTCGAGCCAGTATCTATCAAGGAATAAGTTAAGATTAATAATGTTGTCCGGACATCCATTAATCCGGCTAATACTCGCTCTATATTTATCATTCAAAATAGAGTACACGAGTCAGTCTCTATCAATGAATAAGTTAAGATTAATAATGTTGTCTGGACATCCATTAATCCGGCTAATACTGGGTGTATATTTATCATTCCAAATAGAGTAATAGAGTCAGTCTCTACCAATGAATAAGTTAAGATTAATAATGTTGTCTAGACACCCATTAATCTGGCTAATACTAGCTCTATATTTATCATTCCAAATATAGTATACGAGCAAGTCTCTATCAATGAATAACCGAAGTTTAATAATGTTGTCTGGACATCCTTTAATCCCGAAAATACTCCCTCTATATTTCACATTTCAAATATAGTAGTCGTGGCAGTGTTTATCATTGTATAACCCAATTTTAATAATGTTGTCAGGACATCGTTTAACCCGGCAAAAACTCGTTCTATATTTATCATTCTCTACCCATGATTAATAATGTTGTCAGGAAATAATTTAATCCGGCTAATACTAGCTCTATATTTATCATTCCAAATAGATTACTCGAGCCAGTGTCTATCAAAGAATAAGTTAAGATTAACAATGTTGTCAGAACATCCATGAATCCGGCTAATGCTCGCTCTACATTTATCATTCCAAATCGAGCCAGTCTCTACCAATGAATGTTAAGATTAATAATGTTGACTGGACAACCATTAATCCGGCTAATACTCGCTCTATAATTATCATTCCAAATAGAGTACTCGAGCCAGTGTCTATCAATGAATAAGTTAAGATTAATAATGTTGTCTGGACATACATTAATCCGGCTAATACTAGCTCTATATTAATCATTCCAAATATTGTACTCGAGCCAGTATCTATCAAGGAATAAGTTAAGATTAATAATGTTGTCCGGACATCCATTAATCCGGCTAATACTCGCTCTATATTTATCATTCAAAATAGAGTACACGAGTCAGTCTCTATCAATGAATAAGTTAAGATTAATAATGTTGTCTGGACATCCATTAATCCGGCTAATACTGGGTGTATATTTATCATTCCAAATAGAGTAATAGAGTCAGTCTCTACCAATGAATAAGTTAAGATTAATAATGTTGTCTAGACACCCATTAATCTGGCTAATACTAGCTCTATATTTATCATTCCAAATATAGTATACGAGCAAGTCTCTATCAATGAATAACCGAAGTTTAATAATGTTGTCTGGACATCCTTTAATCCGGAAAATACTCCCTCTATATTTCACATTTCAAATATAGTAGTCGTGGCAGTGTTTATCATTGTATAACCCAATTTTAATAATGTTGTCAGGACATCGTTTAACCCGGCAAAAACTCGTTCTATATTTATCATTCTCTACCCATGATTAATAATGTTGTCAGGAAATAATTTAATCCGGCTAATACTAGCTCTATATTTATCATTCCAAATAGATTACTCGAGCCAGTCTCTATCAAAGAATAAGTTAAGATTAACAATGTTGTCAGAACATCCATGAATCCGGCTAATGCTCGCTCTACATTTATCATTCCAAATAGAGTACTTGAGCCAGTCTCTATCAATGAATAAGTTAAAATTAATAATGTTGTCTGGACATCCATTACTCCGGCTAATACAAGCTCTAGATTTATAATTCCAAATATAGTATACGAGCAAGTCTCTATCAATGAATAACCGAAGTTTAATAATGTTGTCTGGACATCCTTTAATCCGGAAAATACTTCCTCTATATTTCACATTCCAAATATAGTAGTCGTGGCAGTGTCTATTATTGTATAACCCAATTTTAATAATGTTGTCAAGACATCGTTTAACCCGGCTAAAACTCGTTCTATATTTATCAGTCTCTACCCATGATTAATAATGTTGTCTGGAAATCATTTAATCCGGCCAATACTAGCTCTATATTTATCATTCCAAATAGATTACTCGATTCAGTCTCTATCAAAGAATAAGTTAAGATTAACAATGTTGTCTGAACATCCATTAATACGGCTAATACTAGCTCTAAATTTATCATTCCAAATATAGTACTCGAGCCAGTCTCTATCAATGAATAAGTTAAGATTAATAATGATGTCTGGAAATCCATGAATCCGGCTAATACTCGCTCTACATTTATCACTCAAAATAGAGTATTCGAGCCGGTCTCTATCAATGAATAAGTTAAGATTAATAATGTTGTCTGACATCCATTAATCCGGTTAATACTCGCTCTATATTATAATTCCAAATAGAGTACTCGAGCCAGTCTCTATCAATGAATAAGTTAAAATTAATAATGTTGTCTGGACATCCATTAATACGGCTAATACAAGCTCTAGATTTATAATTCCAAATATAGTATACGAGCAAGTCTCTATCAATGAATAACTGAAGTTTAATAATGTTGTTTGCACATACTTTAATCCAGAAAATACTTCCTCTATATTTCACATTCCAAATATAGTAGTCGTGGCAGTGTCTATCAATGTACAACCCAATTTTAATAATGTTGTCAGGACATCCTTTAACCCGGCTAAAACTCATTCTAAATTTATCAGTCTCTACCAATGATTAATAATGTTGTCTGGAAATCATTTAATACGGCCAATAAAAGCTCTATATTTATCATTCCAAATAGAGTACTTGAGCCAGTCTCTATCAATGAATAAGTTAAATTAATAATGTTGTCTGGACATACATTAATCCGGCTAATACTAGCTCTATATTTATACTTCCAAATAGAGTACTCGAGCCAGTCTCTATCAATGAATAAGTTAAGATTAATAAAGTTGATAGGACATCCATTAATCGGGCTAATACACGCTCTATATTTTTCATTCCAAATAGAGTACACGAGCCAGTCTCTATCAATGAATAAGTTAAATTAATAATGTTGTCTGGACATCCATTAATCCGGCTAATACTCGCTTCATATTTATCATTCCAAATATAATAATTGAGCCAGTCTCTATCAATGAATAAGTTAAATTAATAATGTTGTCTGGACATCCATTAATCCGGCTAATACTCGCTTCATATTTATCATTCCAAATATAATAATTGAGCCAGTCTCTATCAATGAATAAGTTAAGATTAATAATATTGACTGGACATCCATTAACCCAGAAAATACTCGGTCTATATTCACCATTCCAAATAGAGTACTCGTGCCTGTCTCTATCAATGAATAAGTTAAATTAATAATGTTGTCTGGACATCCATTAATCCGGCTAATACTTGCTGTATATTTATCATTCCAACTGGAGTACTCGAGCCAGTCTCTATAAATGAATAACCGAAGTTTAATAATGTTGTCTGGACATCCTTTAATCCGGAAAATACTCCCTCTATATTTCACATTCCAAATATAGTAGTCGTGGCAGTGTCTATCAAAGTATAACCCTATTTTATTAATGTTGTCAGCACATCCTTTAAGCCGGTTAAAACTCGTTCTATATTTATCAGTCTCTACCCATGATTAATAATGTTGTCAGGAAATCATTTAATCCGGCCAATACTAGCTCTATATTTATCATTCCAAACAGATTATTCGAGCCAGTCTATACCAATGAATAAGTTAAGATTAATAATTTTGTCTTAACATCCATTAATACGGCTAATACTCGCTCTATATTTATCATTCCAAATAGAGTACGCGAGCCAGTCTCTATCAATGAATATGTTAAGATTAATAATGCTGTCTGGACATGCATTAATCCGGCTAATACTCGTTCTATATTTATCATTCCAAATATAATTCTTGAGCCAGTCTCTATCAACGAATAAGTTAAGATTAATAATGTTGTCTGGACATCCATTAACCCGGAAAATACTCGCTCTATATTTATCATTCCAAATACAGTACTCGATCGAGTCTCTATCAATGAATAAGTTAAGATTAATAATGTTGCCTGGACATACATTAATCCGGCTAATACTCGCTCTATATTTATCATTCCAAATACAGTACTCGATCGAGTCTCTATCAATGAATAAGTTAAGATTAATAACGTTATCTGGACATCCATTTATCCGGCTAATAATCGCTCTATATTTATCATTCCAAATAGAGTACTCGAGCCAATCTCTATCAATGAATAACTGAAGTTTAATAATGTTGTCTGGACATGCATTAATCCGGCTAATACTCGCTCTATATTTATCATTCCAAATATAATAATTGAGCCAGTCTCTATCAATGAATAAGTTAAGATTAATAATATTGTACGGACATCCATTAACCCGGAAAATACTCGCTCTATATTTATCATTCCAAATAGAGTACTCGAGCCAGTCTCTATCAATGAATAAGTGAAATTAATAATGTTGTCTGGACATCCATTAATCCGGCTAATACTTGCTCTATATTTATCATTCCAAATAGAGTACTCGAGCCAGTCTCTATCAATGAATAACCGAAGTTTAATAAAATACTCCCTCTATATTTCACATTCCAAATATAGTAGCCGTCGCAGTGTCTGTCAATGTATAACCCAATTTTAATAATGTTATCAGGACATTCTTTAACCCGGCTAAAACTCGTTCTATATTTATCAGTCTCTACCCATGATTAATAATCTTGTTTGAAAATCATTTAATCCGGCCAATACTAGCTCTATATTTATCATTCCAAATATAGTACTCGAGCCAGTCTCTATCAATGAATAAGATAAGATTAATAATGTTGTCTGGACATCCATTAATCCGGCTAATACTCGCTCTATATTTATCATTCCAAATAGAGTACTCGAGCCAGTCTCTATCAATGAATAAGTTAAATTAATAATGTTGTCTGCACATGCATTAATCCGGCTAATACTCCCTCTATATTTATCATTCCAAATATGATACTTGAGCCAGTCTCTATCAAAGAATAAGTTAAGATTAATAATGTTGGCTGGACATCCATTAACCCGGAAAATACTCGCTCTATATTTATCATTCCAAATACAGTACTCGAGCCAGTCTGTATCAATGAATAAGTTAAGATTAATAATGTTGCCTGGACATCCATTAATCCGGTTAATTCTCGCTCTATATTTTTCATTCCAAATACAGTACTCGAGCTAGTCTCTATCAATGAATAAGAGAAGATTAATATGTTGTCTGGACATACATTAATCCGGCTAATTCTCATTCTATATTTATCATTTCCAATAAATTTGTCGCGGCAGTCTCTATCAATGAATAAGTTAAGATTAATAACGTTATCTGGACATCCATTTATCCGGCTAATAATCGCTCTACATTTAACATTCCAAATAGAGTACTCGAGCCAATCTCTATCAATGAATAATTGAAGTTTAATAATGTTATCTGGACATGCATTAATCCGGCTAATACTCGCTCTATATTTAATATTCCAAATATAATAATTGAGCCAGTCTCTATCAATGAATAAGTTAAGATTAATAATATTGTACGGACATCCATTAACCCGGAAAATACTCGCTCTATATTTATCATTCCAAATAGAGTACTCGAGCCAGTCTCTATCAATGAATAAGTGAAATTAATAATGTTGACTGGACATCCATTAATCCGGCTAATACTTGCTCTATATTTATCATTCCAAATATAGTACCCGTGCCAGTCTCTATCAATGTATTACCGAAGTTTAATAATGTTGTCTGGACATCCATTAATCCGGCAAATTCTCGCTCTATATTTATCATTCCAAATATAGTACTCTTGGCAGTCTCTATCAATGAATGATCTAAGTTTTATAATTTTGTCTGTATATCCTCTAATCCTGCTAATACTCTCTATATATTTATCATTCGAAATATAGTACTCGAGCCACTCCCTATCAATGCATAACCCTAGTGTAATAATGTTGTCTGGACATCCTTTAATCTGGCTAATACTTGCTCTATATTTATCATTCCAAATATAGTACTCGAGACACTTTCTATCAAAGAATAAACCAAGATTAATTATGTTGTCTGGTCATCCATTAATCGGGCTAATATTTGCTCTATATTTATCATTCCAAATGTAGTACTCGAGCCACTCTCTGTCAGTGAATAACCATAGTTTAATAATGTTGTCTGGACATCTTTTCATCCGGCTAATACTCTCTCTATGTTTATCATTCCAAATATAGTACTCCTGTATGTCTCTATCAATGAAAAGTCCATGTTTAATAATGTAGTCCGATCATACTTTAATCCGGCCAATCCTCGCTGTATATTTATCTTTCCAAGTATCGTATTTGTGCCCGTCTCTATTAATGAGAAACCAACTTTTATAATATTGTCTGGATACACTTTAGTCTGGCTAATACTCGCTATATATTTATCATTACAAATAATGTACTCGTGCAAGTCTCTATGAATGAAAAGTCCAAGTTTAATAATGTTGACCCGACATCCTTTAATCCGTCCATTTGTTGCTCTATATTTATCATTCCATATATAATACTCGTGTAAATCTCTATCATTGAAAAAACCATGTTTAACAATGTTGTCTGAACATCCTTTAATCCGGCCAACATTCGCTCTATATATAGTGTCCGTGTAAGTCTCTATCAACCTGAAAAGCCCAAGTTTATTTATGTTATCTGAACCTCCTTTAATCCCGCCAACTTTGTTTGAACATTTCTGATTCGATACATTTTTCCAATATCAGATTCTGTCAATGCAATCTCTGTATCTATGCAATATTCCCCTAATATACTTTAATTCGGACATATGTTGTTCAAAAATTCTCATTCCATATATAGTATTGTATAAGTTTCTATTAATGCAAACTTTGTGTGTAACCATTGTTGTCCGAACATCTTTAATCTGATCAACATTGGATGCAAAATATTAATTCCAAATATATTCAAATGCAAACTCTATGTTTAATTATGTTGTTCGAAGTTCTTTTACACCAGTCAATTTTTTTTTCTCATTCCAAATAAACTATTTCTATAAGTTTCTATCAATGCAACCTCCATATGTAATTTATGTTGGCGGAACATCTGTTAATCCGGCCACAATTGGATCCAAAATTCTCATTTTAAATATTATACTTGTATAAGTTTCTATCGTTTCTGGAGCCAATATTTTCCGGATTAAAGTATGTTTGGACAATATCGCTTACACATGCAGATTACTTTGATTGTAACTTATACAAATTCTACTTTTAAAATGAGAATTTTGGATCAAATTTTGATCGGTGTATAGGATGTTCATAATAAATTATTTAAACATGAAGATTGCATTGATAGGAACTTAGTACTTGGAATGAGAAATATGGATCCGATGTTAGACAGATTATATGAAGATCTGACAACATTGATTAAACGTGGAGTTTTCATTGAAGAACTGTATTTGAGAATTTGGGACCTAAAGTTGACCGGATTAAAAGGATGTTGGTACAACATTTCTTTCACATAGACATTGCATTTATAGTAACTTATACAAACACTATATTTGGTGTAAGAATTTTTGATCCAATGTTTACCGGATTAATAAATGTTCAGACCACACTGTTTACACATGGAGATGGCATTGATAGTAGCTTATAGAATATTATCTTTGCAATGAGAATATTTTATACACTGTTTGCCGGATTAAAGATCGGTCAGACAACGCTGCTTACACATGGATATAGCTTTAATAGAAAGGCCACAAATGCTGTATATGGAATGAGAATTTGGGATTCTGTTTCGGACTGATTTAAGGTTGATTGGTCAACATAGCTTAAACGTGATTGTATTGATAAACGTTTATATAAATATCTATTTGGAATGAAAATTTTACATCCAATTTTGCCGTGTTAAAGGACAGTATTGCTAACACATGGAGGAACACAAATACAAATTAGAATGAGAAATAGGATCCAATATTGGTGGGATAAAAAGATGCTCAGACAATAGTGCTTACACATAGCGATAACATTGATAGAAACTTATACAAAACTATATTTGGAAAGAGAAATTAGCATCCAATTTTGGACGGATTAAAGAATGTTCGGACAACATTGCCGAAACAAGAATGTTGAATTGATTGGAACGTATAAAATACTTATTTCTGAATGAGAATTTTGGATTAAAGGATATTTGGAGTATAACACTTATATAGGGAGTTTGCAGTGAAAGAAACATATACAAATATACATAGAATCAGAAATTTTATTCAAAGTTAGTGAGGTTAAATTATGTTCGGACAAAATGGCTTACACGTGGAGATAGCATTATACAAATATTATATTTGGAATGACAATGATGCATCCAATATTGGCCGGATTAAAAGACGTTCGGACAATATAACTTAAACATGGAGACTGCAATGACAGAAAAATTATATGAAATAAAATTTGGAATGAGAATTTTGAATTTAAAATTGACCAGAGATGTTTGGTTAAAACTCCTTAAACGTGAAGATTTCATCAATCAAAACAAGCAATTAAGCATATGGAATGATTGGAAAAAATATCTGCCGGATTAAAGGAAGATCGGAGAAGAATGATTAAACATAAAGTTTGCATGAATTAAAAAATAAACAATTATTATATTTCGAATGAGAATAGTGGATCAAATGCTTGACGGATTAAAGGGCGTTCGAAGAACATTGGTTACACATGGAATTTGCATTGGTTAAATCATAAACAATTACTATATTTCGAATGAGAATAGCGGATCCAATACTTGCTGGATTAAAGATCGTTACATTTTTTTAAACGATAAAATATGATCCAATTTTGCCCGATAAAAGTTCGTCCGGAGAACATTGGTTAAACATGGAATGTGTATTGGTTAATCATAAGCAGTTACGATATTTCGAATGAGAATATTGGATCGAATGCATGCCGGATTAAAGGACTTCCTGAGAAAATTAGTTGCAAAATTAAAGGTCGTCCGGAGAACAGTGGTTAAACATGGAATTTGGATTGGTTAATCATAAGCAGATACGATATTTCGAATGAGAATATTGGAACGAATGCATGCCGGATTAAAGAACTTACTGAGAAAATTGGTTGCCAAATTAAAGTTCGTCCGGAGAACATTGGATCGAATGCATGCCGGATTAAAGGACTTCCTGAGAAAATTAGTTGCCAAATTAAAGGTCGTCAAGAGAACAGTGGTTAAACATGGAATTTGGATTGGTTAATCATAAGCAGATACGATATTTCGAATGAGAATATTGGATCGAATGCATGCCGGATTAAAGAACTTACTGAGAAAATTGGTTGCCAAATTAAAGTTCGTCCGGAGAACATTGGATCGAATGCATGCCGGATTAAAGGACTTCCTGTGAAAATTAGTTGCCAAATTAAAGGTCGTCCGGAGAACATTGGATAGAATACATGCCGGATTAAAGGACTTCCTTAGAAAATTGGTTGACAAATTAAAGTTCGTCCGGAGAACATTTGTTAAACATGGAATTTGCAGTGGTTAATCATAAGCAGTTACGATATTTTGAAATAGAATATTGGATCGAATGCATCCCGGATTAAAGGACTTCCTCTGAAAATTGGTTGCCAAATTAAAGGTGGTCCGGAGAACATTGGTTAAACATGGAATTTGCATTGGTTAATCATAAGCAGTTACGATAATTCGAATGAGAATATTGGATCGAATGCATGCCGGATTAAAGGACTTCCTGAGAAAATTGGTTGCAAAATTAAAGATCGTCCGGAGAACATTGGATCGAATGCATGCCGGATTAGAGGACTTCCTGAGAAAATTAGTTGCCAAATTAAAGGTCGTCCGGAGAACATTGGTTAAACATGGAATTTGCATTGGTTAATCATAAGCAGTTACGATATTTCGAATGTGAATATTGGATCGAATGCATGCCGGATTAAAGGACTTCCTGATAAAATTATTTGCCAAATCAAAGGTCGTCCGGAGAAAACTGGTTAAACATGGAATTTGCATTGGTTAATCATAAGCAGTTACATTATTTCGAAGGAGAATATTTGATCGAATGCATGCCGGATTAAAGGACTTCCTGAGAAAATTATTTGCCAAATCAAAGGTCGTCCGGAGAACATTGGTTAAACATGCAATTTGCATTGGTTAATCATAAGCAGTTACGATATTTCGAATGAGAAAATTGGATCGAATGCATGCCGGATTAAAGGACTTCCCTAGAAAATTAGTTGCCAAATTAAAGTTCGTCCGGAGAACATTGGTTAAACATGGAATTTGCATTGGTTAATAATAAGTAGTTACGATATTTCCAATGTCAATATTAGATCGAATGCATCCCGGATTAAAGGACTTCCTGAGAAAATTAGTTGCCAAATTAAAGGTTGTCCAGAGAATATTGTTTAACATGGAATTTGCATTGGTTAATCATAAGCAGTTACGATATTTCGAATGAGAATATTGGATCTAATGTATGCCGGATTAAAGGATTCCTGAGAAAATAAGTTGCCAAATTAAAGTTCGTCCGGAGAACATTGGTTAAACATAGAATTTGCATTGGTTAATCATAAGCAGTTACGATATTTCGAATGAGAATATTGGATCGAATGCATGCTTGATTAAAAGGCTTCCTGAGAAAATTAGTTGCCAAATTAAAGGTCGTCCCGAGAACATTGGATCGAATGCATCCCGGATTAAAGGACTTCCTGAGAAAATTGTTTGCCAAATTTAAGGTGGTCCGGAGAACATTGGTTAAACATGGTATTTGCATTGGTTAATAATAAGCAGTTACGATATTTCGAATGAGAATACTGGATCGAATACATGCCGGATTAAAGGACTGCCTGAGAAAATTAGTTGCCAAATTAAAGTTCATCCGGAGAACATTGGTTAAACATGTAATTTGCATTGGTTAATCATAAGCAGTTACGATATTTTGAAATAGAATATTGGATCGAATGCATGCCGGATTAAAGGATTTCCGGAGAAAATAAAGTTGCCAAATTAAACGTTACCATTGGATGGAATGCATGCCGGATTAAAGGAATTCCTGAGAAAATTGTTTGCCAAATTAAAGGTGGTCTGCAGAACATTGGTTAAACATGGAATTTGCATTGGTTAATCATAAGCAGTTACGATATTTCGAGTGAGATAATTGGATCGAAAGCATACCGGATTAAAGGATTCCTGAGAATATTGGTTGCCAAATTAAACTTCGTCCAGAGAACATTGGTTAAACATGGAATTTGCATTGGTCAATAATAAGCAGTTACGATATTTCGAAATAGAATATTGGATCGAATGCATGCCGGATTAAAGGACTTCCTATGAAAAGTAGTTGCCAAATTAAAGGTCGTCCGGAGAAGATTGGTTAAACATGGAATTTGCATTGGTTAATCATAAGCAGTTACGTTATTTCGAATGAGAATATTGGATCTAATGTATGCCGGATTAAAGGATTCCTGAGAAAATAAGTTGCCAAATTAAAGTTCGTCCGGAGAACATTGGTTAAACATAGAATTTGCATTGGTTAATCATAAGCAGTTACGATATTTCGAATGAGAATATTGGATCGAATGCATGCTTGATTAAAGCGCATCCTGAGAAAATTAGTTGCCAAATTAAAGGTCGTCCGGAGAACATTGGATCGAATGCATCCCGGATTAAAGGACTTCCTGAGAAAATTGTTTGCCAAATTTAAGGTGGTCCGGAGAACATTGGTTAAACATGGAATTTGCATTGGTTAATCATAAGCAGTTACGATATTTCGAATGAGAATATTGGATCCAATGCATGCCGGATTAAAGGACTTCCTGAGAAAATTGGTTGCCAAATTAAAGTTCGTCCGGTGAACATTGGTTAAACATGGAATTTGCATTGGATAATCATAAGCAGTTACGTTATTTTGAAATAGAATAATGGATCGAATGCATGCCGGATTAACGGTTAATTGGTTAATCATAAGCAGTTACGATATTTCGAATGAGAATATTGGATCGAATGCATGCCGGATTAAAGGAATTCCTGAGAAAATTGGTTGTCAAATTAAAGTTCGTCTGGAGAACATTGGATCGAATGCATGCCGGATTAAAGGACTTCCTGAGAAAATTACTTGCGAAATTAAAGGTACTCCGGAGAATATTGGTTAAACCAAGAATTTGCATTGGTTAATCATAAGCAGTTACGATATTTCGAATGAGAATATTGGATCGAATGCATGCCGGATTAAAGGACTTCCTGAGAACATTGGTTGTCAAATTAAAGTTCGTCCGGAGAACATTGGATCGAATGCATTCCGGATTAAAGGACTTCCTGAGAAAATTAGTTGTCAAATTAAAGTTCGTCCGCAGAAAATTGGATCGAATGCATGCCGGATTAAAGGACTTCCTGATAAAATTAGTTGCAAAATTAAATGCAATCCGGAGAATATTGGTTAAACCAGGAATTTGCATTAGTTAATCATAAGCAGTTACGATATTTCGCATGAGAATATTGGATCGAATGCATGCCGGATTAAAAGACTTCGAGAGAAAATTGGTTGCAAAATTAAAGATCGTCCAGATAACATTGGATCGAATGTATGCCGGATTAAAGGACTTCCTGAGAAAATTAGTTGCCAAATTAAAGGTCGTCCGGAGAACATAGATTAAACATGGAATTTGCATTGGTTAATCATAAGCAGTTACGATATTTCGAATGAGAATATTGGATCGAATGCATGCCGGATTAAAGTACTTCCTGAGAAAATTGGTTGTCAAATTAAAGTTCGTCCGGAGAAAATTGGATCGAATGCATTCCGGATTAAAGGACTTCCTGATAAAATTAGTTGTCAAATTAAAGTTCGTCCGTAGAACATTGGATCGTATGCATGCCAGATTAAAGGAATTCCAGAGAAAATTGGTTGTCAAATTAAAGTTCGTCCGAAGAACATTGGTTAAACAGGGAATTTGCATTGGTTAATAATAAGCAGTTACGATATTTCGAATGAGAATATTGGATCGAATGCATGCCGGATTAAAGGAGTTCCTGAGAAAATTGTTTGTCAAATTAAATTTCGTCCGGAGAACATTGGATCGAATGCATGCCGGATTAAAGGACTTCATGATAAAATTGGTTGTGAAATTAAAGTTCGTCCGGAGAACATTGGATCGAATGTATGCCGGATTAAAGGACTTCATGATAAAATTGGTTGCCAAATTAAAGTTCGTCCGTAGAACATTGTATGGAATGCATGCCGGATTAAAGGACTTCCTGAGAAAATTGGTTGCCAAATTAAAGATGGTCCGGAGAACATTTGCTAAACATGGAATTTGCATTGGTTTATCATATGCAGTTACGATATTTCGAATGAGAATATTGGATCGAATGCATGCCGGATTAAAGTACTTCCTGAGAAAATTGGTTGTCAAATGAAAGTTCGTCCGGATAACATTGGATCGAATACATTCCGGATTAAAGGACTTCCTGAGAAAATTGGTTGGCAAATTAAAGTTCGTCCGGAGAACATTGGATCGAATGCATTCCGGATTAAGGGACTTCCTGAGAAAATTGGTTGTCAAATGAAAGTTCGTCCTTAGAACATTGGATCGAATGCATGCCGGATTAAAGACTTCCTGAGAAAATTGGTTGCGAAATTAAAGTTCGTCCGAAGAACACTGGATCGAATGCATGCCGGATTGAAGGACTTCCTGACAAAATTGGTTGCCAAATTAAAGTTCGTCCGGAGAACATTGGTTAAACATGGAATTTGCATTGGTTAATAATAAGCAGTTACGATATTTCAAATGAGAATATTGGATCGAATGCATGCCGGATTAAAGGACTTCCGAAAAAAATTTGTTGTCGAATTAAAGTCCGTCCAGAGAACATTGTATGGAATGCATGCCGGATTAAAGCATTCCTTAGAAAATTGGTTGCCAAATTAAAGATGGTCCGGAGAACATTTGTTAAACATGGAATTTGCATTGGTTAATAATAAGCAGTTACGATATTTCAAATGAGAATATTGGATCGAATGCATGCCGGATTATAGGACTTCCTGATAAAATTGGTTGTGAAATTAAAGTTCGTCCGGAGAACATTGGATCGAATGCATGCCGGATTAAAAGACTTCATGATAAAATTGGTTGATAAATTAAAGTTCGTCCGAAGAACATTGGTTAAACATGGTATTTGCATTGGTTAATAATAAGCAGTTATGATATTTCGAATGAGAATATTGGATCGAATGCATGCCGGATTAAAGGAGTTCATGAGAAAATTGTTTGTCAAATTAAAGTTCGTCCGGAGAACATTGGATCGAATGCACGCCGGATTAAAGGAATCCCTGAGAAAATTTTTTGTCAAATTAAATTTCGTCCGGAGAGCATTGGATCGAATGCATGCCGGATAAAAGGACTTCCTGAGAAAATTGGTTGCCAAATTAAAGTTCGTCCGGAGAACATTGGTTAAACATGGAATTTGCATTGGTTAATAATAAGCAGTTACGATATTTCAAATGAGAATATTGGATAGAATGCATGCCGGATTAAAGGACTTCCGGAAAAAATTGCTTGTTGAATTCAAGTTCGTCCGGAGAACATTGCATGGAATGCTTGCCGGATTAAAGGACTTCCTGAGAAAATTGGTTGCCAAATTAAAGATGATCCGGAAAACATTTGTTAAACATGGAATTTGCATTGGTTAATCATATGCAGTTACGATATTTCGAATGAGAATATTGGATCGAATGCATGCCGGATTAAAGTACTACCTGAGAAAATTGGTTGTCAAATTAAAGTTCGTCCGTAGAACATTGGATCGAATGCATTCCGGATTAAAGGACTTCCTGAAAAATTGGTTGTCAAATGAAAGTTCGTCCGGAGAACTTTGGATGGAATGCATGCCGGATTAAAGGACATCCTGAGAAAATTGGTTGACAAATTAAAGTCCGTCCGGAAAACATTGGATCGAATGCATGCCGCATTGAAGGACTTCCTGAGAAAATTGGTTGCCAAATTAAAGTTCGTCCGGAGAACATTGGTTAAACATGGAATTTGCATTGGTGAATAATAAGGAGTTACGATATTTCAAATGAGAATATTGGATCGAATGCATGCCGGATTAAAAAACTTCCTGAGAAAATTGGTTGTCAAATTAAAGTTCGTCCGTAGAACATTGGATGGAATGCATGCCGGATTAAAGGACTTCCTGAGAAAATTACTTGCGAAATTAAAGGTACTCCGGAGAATATTGGTTAAACCAAGAATTTGCATTGGTTAATCATAAGCAGTTACGATATTTCGCATGAGAATATTGGATCGAATGCATGCCGGATTAAGGGACTTCCTGTGAAAATTGTTTGCCAAATTAAAGGTGGTCCGGAGAACATTGTTTAAACATGGAATTTGCATTGGTCAATCATAAGCTGTTACGATATTTCGAATGAGAATGTTGCATCGAATGCATGCCGGATTAAAAGACTTCCAGAGAAAATTGGTTGCCAAATTAAAGATCGTCCAGATAACATTGGATCGAATGTATGCCGGATTAAAGGACATCCGGAGAAAATTAGTTGCCAAATTAAAGGTCGTCCGGAGAACATAGATTAAACATGGAATTTGCATTGGTTAATCAAAAGCAGTTACGATATTTCAAATGAGAATATTGGATCGAATGCATGCCGGATTAAAGGACTACCGGAAAAAATTGGTTGCCAAATTAAAGATGGTCCGGAGAACATTTGTTAAACATCGAATTTGCATTGGTTAATCATAAGCAGTTACGATATTTCGCATGAGAATATTGGATCGAATGCATGCCGGATTAAGGGACTTCCTGTGAAAATTGTTTGCCAAATTAAAGGTCGTCCGGAGAACATTGGTTAAACATGGAATTTGCATTGGTTAATCATAAGCTGTTACGTTATTTCGAATGAGAATGTTGCATCGAATGCATGCCGGATTAAAAGACTTCCAGAGAAAATTGGTTGCCAAATTAAAGATCGTCCAGATAACATTGGATCGAATGTATGCCGGATTAAAGGACATCCTGAGAAAATTAGTTGCCAAATTAAAGGTCGTCCGGAGAACATAGATTAAACATGGAATTTGCATTGGTTAATCATAAGCAGTTACGATATTTCAAATGAGAATATTGGATCGAATGCATGCCGGATTAAAGGAATTCCTGAGAAAATTGGTTGTCAAATTAAATTTCGTCCGGAGAACATTGGATCGAATGCATGTCGGATAAAAGGACTTCCTGAGAAAATTGGTTGTCAAATTAAAGTTCGACCGGAGAACATTGGATCGAATGCATGCCGGATTAAAGAACTTCCTGAGAAAATTGGTTGCCTAATTAAAGGTGGTCCGGTGAACATTGGTTAAACATGGAATTTGCATTGGTTAATCATATGCAGTTACGATATTTCGAATGAGAATATTGGATCGAATGCATGCCGGATTAAAGGAGTTCCTGAGAAAATTGGTTGCCTAATTAAAGTCCGTCCGGAGAATATTGGATCGAATGCATGCCGGATTAAAGTACTTCCTGAGAAAATTGGTTGTCAAATTAAAGTTCGTCCGTAGAACATTGGATCGAATGCATGCCGGATTAAAGTACTTCCTGAGAAAATTGGTTGCCAAATTAAAGTTCGTCCGTAGAACATTGGATGGAATGCATGCCGGATTAAAGGACTTCATGATAAAATTGGTTGTGAAATTAAACTTCGTCCGGAGAACTTTGGATCGAATGCATGCCGGATTAAAGGACTTCCTGAGAAAATTACTTGCGAAATTAAAGGTACTCCGGAGAATATTGGTTAAACCAAGAATTTGCATTGGTTAATCATAAGCAGTTACGATATTTCGCATGAGAATATTGGATCGAATGCATGCCGGATTAAGGGACTTCCTGTGAAAATTGTTTGCCAAATTAAAGGTGGTCCGGAGAACATTGGTTAAACATGGAATTTGCATTGGTTAATCATAAGCTGTTACGATATTTCGAATGAGAATGTTGCATCGAATGCATGCCGGATTAAAAGACTTCCAGAGAAAATTGGTTGCCAAATTAAAGATCGTCCAGATAACATTGGATCGAATGTATGCCGGATTAAAGGACATCCGGAGAAAATTAGTTGCCAAATTAAAGGTCGTCCGGAGAACATAGATTAAACATGGAATTTGCATTGGTTAATCAAAAGCAGTTACGATATTTCAAATGAGAATATTGGATCGAATGCATGCCGGATTAAAGGACTACCGGAAAAAATTGGTTGCCAAATTAAAGATGGTCCGGAGAACATTTGTTAAACATCGAATTTGCATTGGTTAATCATAAGCAGTTACGATATTTCGCATGAGAATATTGGATCGAATGCATGCCGGATTAAGGGACTTCCTGTGAAAATTGTTTGCCAAATTAAAGGTCGTCCGGAGAACATAGATTAAACATGGAATTTGCATTGGTTAATCAAAAGCAGTTACGATATTTCAAATGAGAATATTGGATCGAATGCATGCCGGATTAAAGGACTACCGGAAAAAATTGGTTGCCAAATTAAAGATGGTCCGGAGAACATTTGTTAAACATCGAATTTGCATTGGTTAATCATAAGCAGTTACGATATTTCGCATGAGAATATTGGATCGAATGCATGCCGGATTAAAGGAATTCCTGAGTAAATTGGTTGCCAAATTAAAGTTCGTCCGTAGAACATTGGATCGAATGCATTCCGGATTAAAGGACTTCCAGAGAAAATTGTTTGCGAAATTAAAGTTCGTCCGAAGAACATTGGTTAAACATGGAATTTGCATTGGTTAATAATAAGCAGTTACGATATTTCAAATGAGAATATTGGATAGAATGCATGCCGGATTAAAGGACTTCCGGAAAAAATTGCTTGTTGAATTCAAGTTCGTCCGGAGAACATTGCATGGAATGCTTGCCGGATTAAAGGACTTCCTGAGAAAATTGGTTGCCAAATTAAAGATGATCCGGAAAACATTTGTTAAACATGGAATTTGCATTGGTTAATCATATGCAGTTACGATATTTCGAATGAGAATATTGGATCGAATGCATGCCGGATTAAAGTACTACCTGAGAAAATTGGTTGTCAAATTAAAGTTCGTCCGTAGAACATTGGATCGAATGCATTCCGGATTAAAGGACTTCCTGAAAAATTGGTTGTCAAATGAAAGTTCGTCCGGAGAACTTTGGATGGAATGCATGCCGGATTAAAGGACATCCTGAGAAAATTGGTTGACAAATTAAAGTCCGTCCGGAAAACATTGGATCGAATGCATGCCGCATTGAAGGACTTCCTGAGAAAATTGGTTGCCAAATTAAAGTTCGTCCGGAGAACATTGGTTAAACATGGAATTTGCATTGGTGAATAATAAGGAGTTACGATATTTCAAATGAGAATATTGGATCGAATGCATGCCGGATTAAAAAACTTCCTGAGAAAATTGGTTGTCAAATTAAAGTTCGTCCGTAGAACATTGGATGGAATGCATGCCGGATTAAAGGACTTCCTGAGAAAATTACTTGCGAAATTAAAGGTACTCCGGAGAATATTGGTTAAACCAAGAATTTGCATTGGTTAATCATAAGCAGTTACGATATTTCGCATGAGAATATTGGATCGAATGCATGCCGGATTAAGGGACTTCCTGTGAAAATTGTTTGCCAAATTAAAGGTGGTCCGGAGAACATTGTTTAAACATGGAATTTGCATTGGTCAATCATAAGCTGTTACGATATTTCGAATGAGAATGTTGCATCGAATGCATGCCGGATTAAAAGACTTCCAGAGAAAATTGGTTGCCAAATTAAAGATCGTCCAGATAACATTGGATCGAATGTATGCCGGATTAAAGGACATCCTGAGAAAATTAGTTGCCAAATTAAAGGTCGTCCGGAGAACATAGATTAAACATGGAATTTGCATTGGTTAATCATAAGCAGTTACGATATTTCAAATGAGAATATTGGATCGAATGCATGCCGGATTAAAGGAATTCCTGAGAAAATTGGTTGTCAAATTAAATTTCGTCCGGAGAACATTGGATCGAATGCATGTCGGATAAAAGGACTTCCTGAGAAAATTGGTTGTCAAATTAAAGTTCGACCGGAGAACATTGGATCGAATGCATGCCGGATTAAAGAACTTCCTGAGAAAATTGGTTGCCTAATTAAAGGTGGTCCGGTGAACATTGGTTAAACATGGAATTTGCATTGGTTAATCATATGCAGTTACGATATTTCGAATGAGAATATTGGATCGAATGCATGCCGGATTAAAGGAGTTCCTGAGAAAATTGGTTGCCTAATTAAAGTCCGTCCGGAGAATATTGGATCGAATGCATGCCGGATTAAAGTACTTCCTGAGAAAATTGGTTGTCAAATTAAAGTTCGTCCGTAGAACATTGGATCGAATGCATGCCGGATTAAAGTACTTCCTGAGAAAATTGGTTGCCAAATTAAAGTTCGTCCGTAGAACATTGGATGGAATGCATGCCGGATTAAAGGACTTCATGATAAAATTGGTTGTGAAATTAAACTTCGTCCGGAGAACTTTGGATCGAATGCATGCCGGATTAAAGGACTTCCTGAGAAAATTACTTGCGAAATTAAAGGTACTCCGGAGAATATTGGTTAAACCAAGAATTTGCATTGGTTAATCATAAGCAGTTACGATATTTCGCATGAGAATATTGGATCGAATGCATGCCGGATTAAGGGACTTCCTGTGAAAATTGTTTGCCAAATTAAAGGTGGTCCGGAGAACATTGGTTAAACATGGAATTTGCATTGGTTAATCATAAGCTGTTACGATATTTCGAATGAGAATGTTGCATCGAATGCATGCCGGATTAAAAGACTTCCAGAGAAAATTGGTTGCCAAATTAAAGATCGTCCAGATAACATTGGATCGAATGTATGCCGGATTAAAGGACATCCGGAGAAAATTAGTTGCCAAATTAAAGGTCGTCCGGAGAACATAGATTAAACATGGAATTTGCATTGGTTAATCATATGCAGTTACGATATTTCGAATGAGAATATTGGATCGAATGCATGCCGGATTAAAGTACTACCTGAGAAAATTGGTTGTCAAATTAAAGTTCGTCCGTATAACATTGGATCGAATGCATTCCGGATTAAAGGACTTCCTGAAAAATTGGTTGTCAAATGAAAGTTCGTCCGGAGAACTTTGGATGGAATGCATGCCGGATTAAAGGACATCCTGAGAAAATTGGTTGACAAATTAAAGTCCGTCCGGAAAACATTGGATCGAATGCATGCCGCATTGAAGGACTTCCTGAGAAAATTGGTTGCCAAATTAAAGTTCGTCCGGAGAACATTGGTTAAACATGGAATTTGCATTGGTGAATAATAAGGAGTTACGATATTTCAAATGAGAATATTGGATCGAATGCATGCCGGATTAAAAAACTTCCTGAGAAAATTGGTTGTCAAATTAAAGTTCGTCCGTAGAACATTGGATGGAATGCATGCCGGATTAAAGGACTTCCTGAGAAAATTACTTGCGAAATTAAAGGTACTCCGGAGAATATTGGTTAAACCAAGAATTTGCATTGGTTAATCATAAGCAGTTACGATATTTCGCATGAGAATATTGGATCGAATGCATGCCGGATTAAGGGACTTCCTGTGAAAATTGTTTGCCAAATTAAAGGTGGTCCGGAGAACATTGTTTAAACATGGAATTTGCATTGGTCAATCATAAGCTGTTACGATATTTCGAATGAGAATGTTGCATCGAATGCATGCCGGATTAAAAGACTTCCAGAGAAAATTGGTTGCCAAATTAAAGATCGTCCAGATAACATTGGATCGAATGTATGCCGGATTAAAGGACATCCTGAGAAAATTAGTTGCCAAATTAAAGGTCGTCCGGAGAACATAGATTAAACATGGAATTTGCATTGGTTAATCATAAGCAGTTACGATATTTCAAATGAGAATATTGGATCGAATGCATGCCGGATTAAAGGAATTCCTGAGAAAATTGGTTGTCAAATTAAATTTCGTCCGGAGAACATTGGATCGAATGCATGTCGGATAAAAGGACTTCCTGAGAAAATTGGTTGTCAAATTAAAGTTCGACCGGAGAACATTGGATCGAATGCATGCCGGATTAAAGAACTTCCTGAGAAAATTGGTTGCCTAATTAAAGGTGGTCCGGTGAACATTGGTTAAACATGGAATTTGCATTGGTTAATCATATGCAGTTACGATATTTCGAATGAGAATATTGGATCGAATGCATGCCGGATTAAAGGAGTTCCTGAGAAAATTGGTTGCCTAATTAAAGTCCGTCCGGAGAATATTGGATCGAATGCATGCCGGATTAAAGTACTTCCTGAGAAAATTGGTTGTCAAATTAAAGTTCGTCCGTAGAACATTGGATCGAATGCATGCCGGATTAAAGTACTTCCTGAGAAAATTGGTTGCCAAATTAAAGTTCGTCCGTAGAACATTGGATGGAATGCATGCCGGATTAAAGGACTTCATGATAAAATTGGTTGTGAAATTAAACTTCGTCCGGAGAACTTTGGATCGAATGCATGCCGGATTAAAGGACTTCCTGAGAAAATTACTTGCGAAATTAAAGGTACTCCGGAGAATATTGGTTAAACCAAGAATTTGCATTGGTTAATCATAAGCAGTTACGATATTTCGCATGAGAATATTGGATCGAATGCATGCCGGATTAAGGGACTTCCTGTGAAAATTGTTTGCCAAATTAAAGGTGGTCCGGAGAACATTGGTTAAACATGGAATTTGCATTGGTTAATCATAAGCTGTTACGATATTTCGAATCAGAATGTTGCATCGAATGCATGCCGGATTAAAAGACTTCCAGAGAAAATTGGTTGCCAAATTAAAGATCGTCCAGATAACATTGGATCGAATGTATGCCGGATTAAAGGACATCCGGAGAAAATTAGTTGCCAAATTAAAGGTCGTCCGGAGAACATAGATTAAACATGGAATTTGCATTGGTTAATCAAAAGCAGTTACGATATTTCAAATGAGAATATTGGATCGAATGCATGCCGGATTAAAGGACTACCGGAAAAAATTGGTTGCCAAATTAAAGATGGTCCGGAGAACATTTGTTAAACATCGAATTTGCATTGGTTAATCATAAGCAGTTACGATATTTCGCATGAGAATATTGGATCGAATGCATGCCGGATTAAGGGACTTCCTGTGAAAATTGTTTGCCAAATTAAAGGTCGTCCGGAGAACATTGGTTAAACATGGAATTTGCATTGGTTAATCATAAGCTGTTACGTTATTTCGAATGAGAATGTTGCATCGAATGCATGCCGGATTAAAAGACTTCCAGAGAAAATTGGTTGCCAAATTAAAGATCGTCCAGATAACATTGGATCGAATGTATGCCGGATTAAAGGACATCCTGAGAAAATTAGTTGCCAAATTAAAGGTCGTCCGGAGAACATAGATTAAACATGGAATTTGCATTGGTTAATCATAAGCAGTTACGATATTTCAAATGAGAATATTGGATCGAATGCATGCCGGATTAAAGGAATTCCTGAGAAAATTGGTTGTCAAATTAAATTTCGTCCGGAGAACATTGGATCGAATGCATGTCGGATAAAAGGACTTCCTGAGAAAATTGGTTGTCAAATTAAAGTTCGACCGGAGAACATTGGATCGAATGCATGCCGGATTAAAAGACTTCATGATAAAATTGGTTGCCAAATTAAAGTTCGTCCGTAGAACATTGGATCGAATGCATTCCGGATTAAAGGACTTCCAGAGAAAATTGTTTGCGAAATTAAAGTTCGTCCGAAGAACATTGGTTAAACATGGAATTTGCATTGGTTAATAATAAGCAGTTACGATATTTCAAATGAGAATATTGGATCGAATGCATGCCGGATTAAAGGACTTCCTGAGAAAATTGGTTGCCAAATTAAAGATGGTCCGGAGAACATTTGTTAAACATGGAATTTGCATTGGTTAATCATATGCAGTTACGATATTTCGAATGAGAACATTGGATCGAATGCATGCCGGATTAAAGGACTTCATGATAAAATTGTTTGCCAAATTAAAGTTCGTCCGAAGAACATTGGTTAAACATGGAATTTGCATTGGTTAATCATAAGCAGTTACGATATTTCAAATGAGAATATTGGATCGAATGCATGCCGGATTAAAGGACTTCCGAAAAAAATTTGTTGTCGAATTAAAGTCCGTCCAGAGAACATTGCATGGAATGCATGCCGGATTAAAGCATTCCTTAGAAAATTGGTTGCCAAATTAAAGATGGTCCGGAGAACATTTGTTAAACATCGAATTTGCATTGGTTAATAATAAGCAGTTACGATATTTCAAATGAGAATATTGGATCGAATGCATGCCGGATTATAGGACTTCCTGATAAAATTGGTTGTGAAATTAAAGTTCGTCCGGAGAACATTGGATCGAATGAATGCCGGATTAAAAGACTTCATGATAAAATTGGTTGCCAAATTAAAGTTCGTCCGTAGAACATTGGATCGAATGCATTCCGGATTAAAGGACTTCCTGAGAAAATTGGTTGCCAAATTAAAGTTCGTCCGAAGAACATTGGTTAAACATGGTATTTGCATTGGTTAATAATAAGCAGTTATGATATTTCGAATGAGAATATTGGATCGAATGCATGCCGGATTAAAGGAGTTCCTGAGAAAATTGTTTGTCAAATTAAAGTTCGTCCGGAGAACATTGGATCGAATGCACGCCGGATTAAAGGAATCCCTGAGAAAATTTTTTGTCAAATTAAATTTCGTCCGGAGAACATTGGATCGAATGCATGCCGGATAAAAGAACTTCCTGAGAAAATTGGTTGCCAAATTAAAGTTCGTCCGGAGAACATTGGTTAAACATGGAATTTGCATTGGTTAATAATAAGCAGTTACGATATTTCAAATGAGAATATTGGATCGAATGCATGCCGGATTAAAGGACTTCCGGAAAAAATTGCTTGTTGAATTCAAGTTCGTCCGGAGAACATTGTATGGAATGCATGCCGGATTAAAGGACTTCCTGAGAAAATTGGTTGCCAAATTAAAGATGATCCGGAAAACATTTGTTAAACATGGAATTTGCATTGGTTAATCATATGCAGTTACGATATTTCGAATGAGAATATTGGATCGAATGCATGCCGGATTAAAGTACTACCTGAGAAAATTGGTTGTCAAATTAAAGTTCGTCCGTAGAACATTGGATCGAATGCATTCCGGATTAAAGGACTTCCTGAAAAGTTGGTTGTCAAATGAAAGTTCGTCCGGAGAACTTTGGATGGAATGCATGCCGGATTAAAGGACATCCTGAGAAAATTGGTTGACAAATTAAAGTCCGTCCGGAAAACATTGGATCGAATGCATGCCGCATTGAAGGACTTCCTGAGAAAATTGGTTGCAAAATTAAAGTTCGTCCGGAGAACATTGGTTAAACATGGAATTTGCATTGGTGAATAATAAGGAGTTACGATATTTCAAATGAGAATATTGGATCGAATGCATGCCGGATTAAAAAACTTCCTGAGAAAATTGGTTGTCAAATTAAAGTTCGTCCGTAGAACATTGGATGGAATGCATGCCGGATTAAAGGACTTCATGATAAAATTGGTTGTGAAATTAAAGTTCGTCCGGAGAACTTTGGATCGAATGCATGCCGGATTAAAGGACTTCCTGAGAAAATTACTTGCGAAATTAAAGGTACTCCGGAGAATATTGGTTAAACATGGAATTTGCATTGGTTAATCATAAGCTGTTACGTTATTTCGAATGAGAATGTTGCATCGAATGCATGCCGGATTAAAAGACTTCCAGAGAAAATTGGTTGCCAAATTAAAGATCGTCCAGATAACATTGGATCGAATGTATGCCGGATTAAAGGACATCCTGAGAAAATTAGTTGCCAAATTAAAGGTCGTCCGGAGAACATAGATTAAACATGGAATTTGCATTGGTTAATCATAAGCAGTTACGATATTTCAAATGAGAATATTGGATCGAATGCATGCCGGATTAAAGGAATTCCTGAGAAAATTGGTTGTCAAATTAAATTTCGTCCGGAGAACATTGGATCGAATGCATGTCGGATAAAAGGACTTCCTGAGAAAATTGGTTGTCAAAATAAAGTTCGACCGGAGAACATTGGATCGAATGCATGCCGGATTAAAAGACTTCATGATAAAATTGGTTGCCAAATTAAAGTTCGTCCGTAGAACATTGGATCGAATGCATTCCGGATTAAAGGACTTCCAGAGAAAATTGTTTGCGAAATTAAAGTTCGTCCGAAGAACATTGGTTAAACATGGAATTTGCATTGGTTAATAATAAGCAGTTACGATATTTCAAATGAGAATATTGGATCGAATGCATGCCGGATTAAAGGACTTCCTGAGAAAATTGGTTGCCAAATTAAAGATGGTCCGGAGAACATTTGTTAAACATGGAATTTGCATTGGTTAATCATATGCAGTTACGATATTTCGAATGAGAACATTGGATCGAATGCATGCCGGATTAAAGGACTTCATGATAAAATTGTTTGCCAAATTAAAGTTCGTCCGAAGAACATTGGTTAAACATGGAATTTGCATTGGTTAATCATAAGCAGTTACGATATTTCAAATGAGAATATTGGATCGAATGCATGCCGGATTAAAGGACTTCCGAAAAAAATTTGTTGTCGAATTAAAGTCCGTCCAGAGAACATTGCATGGAATGCATGCCGGATTAAAGCATTCCTTAGAAAATTGGTTGCCAAATTAAAGATGGTCCGGAGAACATTTGTTAAACATCGAATTTGCATTGGTTAATAATAAGCAGTTACGATATTTCAAATGAGAATATTGGATCGAATGCATGCCGGATTATAGGACTTCCTGATAAAATTGGTTGTGAAATTAAAGTTCGTCCGGAGAACATTGGATCGAATGAATGCCGGATTAAAAGACTTCATGATAAAATTGGTTGCCAAATTAAAGTTCGTCCGTAGAACATTGGATCGAATGCATTCCGGATTAAAGGACTTCCTGAGAAAATTGGTTGCCAAATTAAAGTTCGTCCGAAGAACATTGGTTAAACATGGTATTTGCATTGGTTAATAATAAGCAGTTATGATATTTCGAATGAGAATATTGGATCGAATGCATGCCGGATTAAAGGAGTTCCTGAGAAAATTGTTTGTCAAATTAAAGTTCGTCCGGAGAACATTGGATCGAATGCACGCCGGATTAAAGGAATCCCTGAGAAAATTTTTTGTCAAATTAAATTTCGTCCGGAGAACATTGGATCGAATGCATGCCGGATAAAAGAACTTCCTGAGAAAATTGGTTGCCAAATTAAAGTTCGTCCGGAGAACATTGGTTAAACATGGAATTTGCATTGGTTAATAATAAGCAGTTACGATATTTCAAATGAGAATATTGGATCGAATGCATGCCGGATTAAAGGACTTCCGGAAAAAATTGCTTGTTGAATTCAAGTTCGTCCGGAGAACATTGTATGGAATGCATGCCGGATTAAAGGACTTCCTGAGAAAATTGGTTGCCAAATTAAAGATGATCCGGAAAACATTTGTTAAACATGGAATTTGCATTGGTTAATCATATGCAGTTACGATATTTCGAATGAGAATATTGGATCGAATGCATGCCGGATTAAAGTACTACCTGAGAAAATTGGTTGTCAAATTAAAGTTCGTCCGTAGAACATTGGATCGAATGCATTCCGGATTAAAGGACTTCCTGAAAAGTTGGTTGTCAAATGAAAGTTCGTCCGGAGAACTTTGGATGGAATGCATGCCGGATTAAAGGACATCCTGAGAAAATTGGTTGACAAATTAAAGTCCGTCCGGAAAACATTGGATCGAATGCATGCCGCATTGAAGGACTTCCTGAGAAAATTGGTTGCAAAATTAAAGTTCGTCCGGAGAACATTGGTTAAACATGGAATTTGCATTGGTGAATAATAAGGAGTTACGATATTTCAAATGAGAATATTGGATCGAATGCATGCCGGATTAAAAAACTTCCTGAGAAAATTGGTTGTCAAATTAAAGTTCGTCCGTAGAACATTGGATGGAATGCATGCCGGATTAAAGGACTTCATGATAAAATTGGTTGTGAAATTAAAGTTCGTCCGGAGAACTTTGGATCGAATGCATGCCGGATTAAAGGACTTCCTGAGAAAATTACTTGCGAAATTAAAGGTACTCCGGAGAATATTGGTTAAACCAAGAATTTGCATTGGTTAATCATAAGCAGTTACGATATTTCGCATGAGAATATTGGATCGAATGCATGCCGGATTAAGGGACTTCCTGTGAAAATTGTTTGCCAAATTAAAGGTGGTCCGGAGAACATTGGTTAAACATGGAATTTGCATTGGTTAATCATAAGCTGTTACGATATTACGAATGAGAATGTTGCATCGAATGCATGCCGGATTAAAAGACTTCCAGAGAAAATTGGTTGCCAAATTAAAGATCGTCCAGATAACATTGGATCGAATGTATGCCGGATTAAAGGACATCCGGAGAAAATTAGTTGCCAAATTAAAGGTCGTCCGGAGAACATTGTAGGGAATGCCTGCCGGATTAAAGGACTTCCTGAGAAAATTGGTTGCCAAATTAAAGGTCGTCCGGAGAACATTGGTTAAACATGGAATTAGCATTGGTTAATAATAAGCAGTTACGATATTTCAAATGAGAATATTGGATCGAATGCATGCCGGATTAAAGGTCTACCGGAAAAAATTGGTTGTCGAATTAAAGTTCGTCCGTAGAACATTGGTTAAACATGGAATTTGCATTGGTTAATAATAAGCAGTTACGATATTTCAAATGAGAATATTGGATCGAATGCATGCCGGATTAAAGGACTTCCGGAAAAAATTGGTTGTCTAATTAAAGTTCGTCCGGAGAAAATTGTATGGAATGCATGCCGGATTAAAGGACTACCTGAGAAAATTGGTTGCCAAATTAAAGATGGACCGGAGAACATTTGTTAAACATCGAATTTGCATTGGTTAATCATAAGCAGTTACGTTGTTTCGAATGAGAATATTGGATCGAATGAATGCCGGATTAAAGGAATTCCTGAGAAAATTGGTTGTCAAATTAAATTTCGTCCGGAGAACATTGGATCGAATGCATGCCGGGTTAAAGGACTTCCTGAGAAAATTGGTTGTCAAATTAAAGTTCGACCGGAGAACATTGGATCGAATGCATGCCGGATTAAAGAACTTCCTGAGAAAATTGCTTGCCTAATTAAAGGTGGTCCGGTGAACATTGGCTAAACATGGAATTTGCATTGGTTAATCATATGCAGTTACGATATTTCGAATGAGAATATTGGATCGAATGCATGCCGGATTAAAGGAGTTCCTGAGAAAATTGGTTGCCTAATTAAAGTCCGTCCGGAGAATATTGGATCGAATGCATGCCGGATTAAAGTACTTCCTGAGAAAATTGGTTGTCAAATTAAAGTTCGTCCGTAGAACATTGGATCGAATGCATGCCGGATTAAAGTACTTCCTGAGAAAATTGGTTGTCAAATTAAAGTTCGTCCGGAGAACATTGGTTAAACATGGAATTAGCATTGGTTAATAATGAGCAGTTACGAAATTTCAAATGAGAACATTGTAGGGAATGCATTCCGGATTAAAGGACTTCCGGAAAAAATTGGTTGTCAAATGAAAGTTCGTCCGGAGAACTTTGGATGGAATGCATGCCGGATTAAAGGACATCCTGAGAAAATTGGTTGACAAATTAAAGTCCGTCCGGAAAACATTGGATCGAATGCATGCCGCATTGAAGGACTTCCTGAGAAAATTGGTTGCCAAATTAAAGTTCGTCCGGAGAACATTGGTTAAACATGGAATTTGCATTGGTGAATAATAAGGAGTTACGATATTTCAAATGAGAATATTGGATCGAATGCATGCCGGATTAAAAAACTTCCTGAGAAAATTGGTTGTCAAATTAAAGTTCGTCCGTAGAACATTGGATGGAATGCATGCCGGATTAAAGGACTTCCTGAGAAAATTACTTGCGAAATTAAAGGTACTCCGGAGAATATTGGTTAAACCAAGAATTTGCATTGGTTAATCATAAGCAGTTACGATATTTCGCATGAGAATATTGGATCGAATGCATGCCGGATTAAGGGACTTCCTGTGAAAATTGTTTGCCAAATTAAAGGTGGTCCGGAGAACATTGTTTAAACATGGAATTTGCATTGGTCAATCATAAGCTGTTACGATATTTCGAATGAGAATGTTGCATCGAATGCATGCCGGATTAAAAGACTTCCAGAGAAAATTGATTGCCAAATTAAAGATCGTCCAGATAACATTGGATCGAATGTATGCCGGATTAAAGGACATCCTGATAAAATTAGTTGCCAAATTAAAGGTCGTCCGGAGAACATAGATTAAACATGGAATTTGCATTGGTTAATCATAAGCAGTTACGATATTTCAAATGAGAATATTGGATCGAATGCATGCCGGATTAAAGGAATTCCTGAGAAAATTGGTTGTCAAATTAAATTTCGTCCGGAGAACATTGGATCGAATGCATGTCGGATAAAAGGACTTCCTGAGAAAATTGGTTGTCAAATTAAAGTTCGACCGGAGAACATTGGATCGAATGCATGCCGGATTAAAGAACTTCCTGAGAAAATTGGTTGCCTAATTAAAGGTGGTCCGGTGAACATTGGTTAAACATGGAATTTGCATTGGTTAATCATATGCAGTTACGATATTTCGAATGAGAATATTGGATCGAATGCATGCCGGATTAAAGGAGTTCCTGAGAAAATTGGTTGCCTAATTAAAGTCCGTCCGGAGAATATTGGATCGAATGCATGCCGGATTAAAGTACTTCCTGAGAAAATTGGTTGTCAAATTAAAGTTCGTCCGTAGAACATTGGATCGAATGCATGCCGGATTAAAGTACTTCCTGAGAAAATTGGTTGCCAAATTAAAGTTCGTCCGTAGAACATTGGATGGAATGCATGCCGGATTAAAGGACTTCATGATAAAATTGGTTGTGAAATTAAACTTCGTCCGGAGAACTTTGGATCGAATGCATGCCGGATTAAAGGACTTCCTGAGAAAATTACTTGCGAAATTAAAGGTACTCCGGAGAATATTGGTTAAACCAAGAATTTGCATTGGTTAATCATAAGCAGTTACGATATTTCGCATGAGAATATTGGATAGAATGCATGCCGGATTAAGGGACTTCCTGTGAAAATTGTTTGCCAAATTAAAGGTGGTCCGGAGAACATTGGTTAAACATGGAATTTGCATTGGTTAATCATAAGCTGTTACGATATTTCGAATGAGAATGTTGCATCGAATGCATGCCGGATTAAAAGACTTCCAGAGAAAATTGGTTGCCAAATTAAAGATCGTCCAGATAACATTGGATCGAATGTATGCCGGATTAAAGGACATCCGGAGAAAATTAGTTGCCAAATTAAAGGTCGTCCGGAGAACATAGATTAAACATGGAATTTGCATTGGTTAATCAGAAGCAGTTACGATATTTCAAATGAGAATATTGGATCGAATGCATGCCGGATTAAAGGACTACCGGAAAAAATTGGTTGCCAAATTAAAGATGGTCCGGAGAACATTTGTTAAACATCGAATTTGCATTGGTTAATCATAAGCAGTTACGATATTTCGCATGAGAATATTGGATCGAATGCATGCCGGATTAAGGGACTTCCTGTGAAAATTGTTTGCCAAATTAAAGGTGGTCCGGAGAACATTGGTTAAACATGGAATTTGCATTGGTTAATCATAAGCTGTTACGTTATTTCGAATGAGAATGTTGCATCGAATGCATGCCGGATTAAAAGACTTCCAGAGAAAATTGGTTGCCAAATTAAAGATCGTCCAGATAACATTGGATCGAATGTATGCCGGATTAAAGGACATCCTGAGAAAATTAGTTGCCAAATTAAAGGTCGTCCGGAGAACATAGATTAAACATGGAATTTGCATTGGTTAATCATAAGCAGTTACGATATTTCAAATGAGAATATTGGATCGAATGCATGCCGGATTAAAGGAATTCCTGAGAAAATTGGTTGTCAAATTAAATTTCGTCCGGAGAACATTGGATCGAATGCATGTCGGATAAAAGGACTTCCTGAGAAAATTGGTTGTCAAATTAAAGTTCGACCGGAGAACATTGGATCGAATGCATGCCGGATTAAAAGACTTCATGATAAAATTGGTTGCCAAATTAAAGTTCGTCCGTAGAACATTGGATCGAATGCATTCCGGATTAAAGGACTTCCAGAGAAAATTGTTTGCGAAATTAAAGTTCGTCCGAAGAACATTGGTTAAACATGGAATTTGCATTGGTTAATAATAAGCAGTTACGATATTTCAAATGAGAATATTGGATCGAATGCATGCCGGATTAAAGGACTTCCTGAGAAAATTGGTTGCCAAATTAAAGATGGTCCGTAGAACATTGGATCGAATGCATTCCGGATTAAGGGACTTCCTGAGAAAATTGGTTGTCAAATGAAAGTTCGTCCTTAGAACATTGGATCGAATGCATGCCGGATTAAACACTTCCTGAGAAAATTGGTTGCGAAATTAAAGTTCGTCCGAAGAACACTGGATCGAATGCATGCCGGATTGAAGGACTTCCTGACAAAATTGGTTGCCAAATTAAAGTTCGTCCGGAGAACATTGGTTAAACATGGAATTTGCATTGGTTAATCATAAGCAGTTACGATATTTCAAATGAGAATATTGGATCGAATGCATGCCGGATTAAAGGACTTCCGAAAAAAATTTGTTGTCGAATTAAAGTCCGTCCAGAGAACATTGCATGGAATGCATGCCGGATTAAAGCATTCCTTAGAAAATTGGTTGCCAAATTAAAGATGGTCCGGAGAACATTTGTTAAACATCGAATTTGCATTGGTTAATAATAAGCAGTTACGATATTTCAAATGAGAATATTGGATCGAATGCATGCCGGATTATAGGACTTCCTGATAAAATTGGTTGTGAAATTAAAGTTCGTCCGGAGAACATTGGATCGAATGAATGCCGGATTAAAAGACTTCATGATAAAATTGGTTGCCAAATTAAAGTTCGTCCGTAGAACATTGGATCGAATGCATTCCGGATTAAAGGACTTCCTGAGAAAATTGGTTGCCAAATTAAAGTTCTTCCGAAGAACATTGGTTAAACATGGTATTTGCATTGGTTAATAATAAGCAGTTATGATATTTCGAATGAGAATATTGGATCGAATGCATGCCGGATTAAAGGAGTTCCTGAGAAAATTGTTTGTCAAATTAAAGTTCGTCCGGAGAACATTGGATCGAATGCACGCCGGATTAAAGGAATCCCTGAGAAAATTTTTTGTCAAATTAAATTTCGTCCGGAGAACATTGGATCGAATGCATGCCGGATAAAAGAACTTCCTGAGAAAATTGGTTGCCAAATTAAAGTTCGTCCGGAGAACATTGGTTAAACATGGAATTTGCATTGGTTAATAATAAGCAGTTACGATATTTCAAATGAGAATATTGGATCGAATGCATGCCGGATTAAATGACTTCCGGAAAAAATTGCTTGTTGAATTCAAGTTCGTCCGGAGAACATTGTATGGAATGCATGCCGGATTAAAGGACTTCCTGAGAAAATTGGTTGCCAAATTAAAGATGATCCGGAAAACATTTGTTAAACATGGAATTTGCATTGGTTAATCATATGCAGTTACGATATTTCGAATGAGAATATTGGATCGAATGCATGCCGGATTAAAGTACTACCTGAGAAAATTGGTTGTCAAATTAAAGTTCGTCCGTAGAACATTGGATCGAATGCATTCCGGATTAAAGGACTTCCTGAAAAGTTGGTTGTCAAATGAAAGTTCGTCCGGAGAACTTTGGATGGAATGCATGCCGGATTAAAGGACATCCTGAGAAAATTGGTTGACAAATTAAAGTCCGTCCGGAAAACATTGGATCGAATGCATGCCGCATTGAAGGACTTCCTGAGAAAATTGGTTGCAAAATTATAGTTCGTCCGGAGAACATTGGTTAAACATGGAATTTGCATTGGTGAATAATAAGGAGTTACGATATTTCAAATGAGAATATTGGATCGAATGCATGCCGGATTAAAAAACTTCCTGAGAAAATTGGTTGTCAAATTAAAGTTCGTCCGTAGAACATTGGATGGAATGCATGCCGGATTAAAGGACTTCATGATAAAATTGGTTGTGAAATTAAAGTTCGTCCGGAGAACTTTGGATCGAATGCATGCCGGATTAAAGGACTTCCTGAGAAAATTACTTGCGAAATTAAAGGTACTCCGGAGAATATTGGTTAAACCAAGAATTTGCATTGGTTAATCATAAGCAGTTACGATATTTCGCATGAGAATATTGGATCGAATGCATGCCGGATTAAGGGACTTCCTGTGAAAATTGTTTGCCAAATTAAAGGTGGTCCGGAGAACATTGGTTAAACATGGAATTTGCATTGGTTAATCATAAGCTGTTACGATATTTCGAATGAGAATGTTGCATCGAATGCATGCCGGATTAAAAGACTTCCAGAGAAAATTGGTTGCCAAATTAAAGATCGTCCAGATAACATTGGATCGAATGTATGCCGGATTAAAGGACATCTGGAGAAAATTAGATGCCAAATTAAAGGTCGTCCGGAGAACATTGTAGGGAATGCATGCCGGATTAAAGGACTTCCTGAGAAAATTGGTTGCCAAATTAAAGGTCGTCCGGAGAACATTGGTTAAACATGGAATTAGCATTGGTTAATAATAAGCAGTTACGATATTTCAAATGAGAATATTGGATCGAATGCATGCCGGATTAAAGGTCTACCGGAAAAAATTGGTTGTCGAATTAAAGTTCGTCCGTAGAACATTGGTTAAACATGGAATTTGCATTGGTTAATAATAAGCAGTTACGATATTTCAAATGAGAATATTGGATCGAATGCATGCCGGATTAAAGGACTTCCGGAAAAAATTGGTTGTCTAATTAAAGTTCGTCCGGAGAAAATTGTATGGAATGCATGCCGGATTAAAGGATTACCTGAGAAAATTGGTTGCCAAATTAAAGATGGACCGGAGAACATTTGTTAAACATCGAATTTGCATTGGTTAATCATAAGCAGTTACGTTGTTTCAAATGAGAATATTGGATCGAATGAATGCCGGATTAAAGGAATTCCTGAGAAAATTGGTTGTCAAATTAAATTTCGTCCGGAGAACATTGGATCGAATGCATGCCGGGTTAAAGGACTTCCTGAGAAAATTGGTTGTCAAATTAAAGTTCGACCGGAGAACATTGGATCGAATGCATGCCGGATTAAAGAACTTCCTGAGAAAATTGCTTGCCTAATTAAAGGTGGTCCGGTGAACATTGGTTAAACATGGAATTTGCATTGGTTAATCATATGCAGTTACGATATTTCGAATGAGAATATTGGATCGAATGCATGCCGGATTAAAGGAGTTCCTGAGAAAATTGGTTGCCTAATTAAAGTCCGTCCGGAGAATATTGGATCGAATGCATGCCGGATTAAAGTACTTCCTGAGAAAATTGGTTGTCAAATTAAAGTTCGTCCGTAGAACATTGGATCGAATGCATGCCGGATTAAAGTACTTCCTGAGAAAATTGGTTGTCAAATTAAAGTTCGTCCGGAGAACATTGGTTAAACATGGAATTAGCATTGGTTAATAATGAGCAGTTACGAAATTTCAAATGAGAACATTGTAGGGAATGCATGCCGGATTAAAGGACTTCCGGAAAAAATTGGTTGTCTAATTAAAGTTCGTCCGGAGAAAATTGTATGGAATGCATGCCGGATTAAAGGACTACCTGAGAAAATTGGTTGCCAAATTAAAGATGGTCCGGAGAACATTTGTTAAACATCGAATTTGCATTGGTTAATCATAAGCAGTTACGATATTTCGCATGAGAATATTGGATCGAATGCATGCCGGATTAAGGGACTTCCTGTGAAAATTGTTTGCCAAATTAAAGGTGGTCCGGAGAACATTGGTTAAACATGGAATTTGCATTGGTTAATCATAAGCTGTTACGTTATTTCGAATGAGAATGTTGCATCGAATGCATGCCGGATTAAAAGACTTCCAGAGAAAATTGGTTGCCAAATTAAAGATCGTCCAGATAACATTGGATCGAATGTATGCCGGATTAAAGGACATCCTGAGAAAATTAGTTGCCAAATTAAAGGTCGTCCGGAGAACATAGATTAAACATGGAATTTGCATTGGTTAATCATAAGCAGTTACGATATTTCAAATGAGAATATTGGATCGAATGCATGCCGGATTAAAGGAATTCCTGAGAAAATTGGTTGTCAAATTAAATTTCGTCCGGAGAACATTGGATCGAATGCATGTCGGATAAAAGGACTTCCTGAGAAAATTGGTTGTCAAATTAAAGTTCGACCGGAGAACATTGGATCGAATGCATGCCGGATTAAAAGACTTCATGATAAAATTGGTTGCCAAATTAAAGTTCGTCCGTAGAACATTGGATCGAATGCATTCCGGATTAAAGGACTTCCTGAGAAAATTGTTTGCGAAATTAAAGTTCGTCCGAAGAACATTGGTTAAACATGGAATTTGCATTGGTTAATAATAAGCAGTTACGATATTTCAAATGAGAATATTGGATCGAATGCATGCCGGATTAAAGGACTTCCTGAGAAAATTGGTTGCCAAATTAAAGATGGTCCGGAGAACATTTGTTAAACATGGAATTTGCATTGGTTAATCATATGCAGTTACGATATTTCGAATGAGAACATTGCATCGAATGCCTGCCGGATTAAAGGACTTCATGATAAAATTGTTTGCCAAATTAAAGTTCGTCCGAAGAACATTGGTTAAACATGGAATTTGCATTGGTTAATAATAAGCAGTGATGATATTTCGAATGAGAATATTGGATCGAATGCATGCCGGATTAAAGTACTTCCTGGGAAAATTGGTTGTCAAATTAAAGTTCGTCCGTAGAACATTGGATCGAATGCATTCCGGATTAAGGGACTTCCTGAGAAAATTGGTTGTCAAATGAAAGTTCGTCCTTAGAACACTGGATCGAATGCATGCCGGATTAAAGACTTCCTGACAAAATTGGTTGCCAAATTAAAGTTCGTCCGGAGAACATTGGTTAAACATGGAATTTGCATTGGTTAATCATAAGCAGTTACGATATTTCAAATGAGAATATTGGATCGAATGCATGCCGGATTAAAGGACTTCCGAAAAAAATTTGTTGTCGAATTAAAGTCCGTCCAGAGAACATTGTATGGAATGCATGCCGGATTAAAGCATTCCTTAGAAAATTGGTTGCCAAATTAAAGATGGTCCGGAGAACATTTGTTAAACATGGAATTTGCATTGGTTAATAATAAGCAGTTACGATATTTCAAATGAGAATATTGGATCGAATGCATGCCGGATTATAGGACTTCCTGATAAAATTGGTTGTGAAATTAAAGTTCGTCCGGAGAACATTGGATCGAATGCATGCCGGATTAAAAGACTTCATGATAAAATTGGTTGCCAAATTAAAGTTCGTCCGTAGAACATTGGATCGAATGCATTCCGGATTAAAGGACTTCCTGAGAAAATTGGTTGCCAAATTAAAGTTCGTCCGAAGAACATTGGTTAAACATGGTATTTGCATTGGTTAATAATAAGCAGTTATGATATTTCGAATGAGAATATTGGATCGAATGCATGCCGGATTAAAGGAGTTCCTGAGAAAATTGTTTGTCAAATTAAAGTTCGTCCGGAGAACATTGGATCGAATGCACGCCGGATTAAAGGAATCCCTGAGAAAATTTTTTGTCAAATTAAATTTCGTCCGGAGAACATTGGATCGAATGCATGCCGGATAAAAGGACTTCCTGAGAAAATTGGTTGCCAAATTAAAGTTCGTCCGGAGAACATTGGTTAAACATGGAATTTGCATTGGTTAATAATAAGCAGTTACGATATTTCAAATGAGAATATTGGATCGAATGCATGCCGGATTAAAGGACTTCCGGAAAAAATTGCTTGTTGAATTCAAGTTCGTCCGGAGAACATTGTATGGAATGCATGCCGGATTAAAGGACTTCCTGAGAAAATTGGTTGCCAAATTAAAGATGATCCGGAAAACATTTGTTAAACATGGAATTTGCATTGGTTAATCATATGTAGTTACGATATTTCGAATGAGAATATTGGATCGAATGCATGCCGGATTAAAGTACTTCCGGAAAAAATTGTTTGTTGAATTAAAGTTCGTCCGGAGAACATTGTATGGAATGCATGCCGGATTAAAGGACTTCCTGAGAAAATTGGTTGCCAAATTAAAGATGATCCGGAAAACATTTGTTAAACATGGAATTTGCATTGGTGAATAATAAGGAGTTACGATATTTCAAATGAGAATATTGGATCGAATGCATGCCGGATTAAAAAACTTCCTGAGAAAATTGGTTGTCAAATTAAAGTTCGTCCGTAGAACATTGGATGGAATGCATGCCGGATTAAAGGACTTCATGATAAAATTGGTTGTGAAATTAAAGTTCGTCCGGAGAACTTTGGATCGAATGCATGCCGGATTAAAGGACTTCCTGAGAAAATTACTTGCGAAATTAAAGGTACTCCGGAGAATATTGGTTAAACCAAGAATTTGCATTGGTTAATCATAAGCTGTTACGATATTTCGAATGAGAATGTTGCATCGAATGCATGCCGGATTAAAAGACTTCCAGAGAAAATTGGTTGCCAAATTAAAGATCGTCCAGATAACATTGGATCGAATGTATGCCGGATTAAAGGACATCCGGAGAAAATTAGTTGCCAAATTAAAGGTCGTCCGGAGAACATTGTAGGGAATGCATGCCGGATTAAAGGACTTCCTGAGAAAATTGGTTGCCAAATTAAAGGTCGTCCGGAGAACATTGGTTAAACATGGAATTAGCATTGGTTAATAATAAGCAGTTACGATATTTCAAATGAGAATATTGGATCGAATGCATGCCGGATTAAAGGTCTACCGGAAAAAATTGGTTGTCGAATTAAAGTTCGTCCGTAGAACATTGGTTAAACATGGAATTTGCATTGGTTAATAATAAGCAGTGACTTCCAGAGAAAATTGGTTGCCAAATTAAAGATCGTCCAGATAACATTGGATCGAATGTATGCCGGATTAAAGGACTACCTGAGAAAATTGGTTGCCAAATTAAAGTTCGACCGGAGAACATTGGATCAAATGCATGCCGGATTAAAGAACTTCCTGAGAAAATTGCTTGCCTAATTAAAGGTGGTCCGGTGAACATTGGTTAAACATCTAATTTGCATTGGTTAATCATAAGCAGTTAATTTGTTTCGAATGAGAATATTGGATCGAATGAATGCCGGATTAAAGGAATTCCTGAGAAAATTGGTTGTCAAATTAAATTTCGTCCGGAGAACATTGGATCGAATGCATGCCGGGTTAAAGGACTTCCTGAGAAAATTGGTTGTCAAATTAAAGTTCGACCGGAGAACATTGGATCAAATGCATGCCGGATTAAAGAACTTCCTGAGAAAATTGCTTGCCTAATTAAAGGTGGTCCGGTGAACATTGGTTAAACATGGAATTTGCATTGGTTAATCATATGCAGTTACGATATTTCGAATGAGAATATTGGATCGAATGCATGCCGGATTAAAGGAGTTCCTGAGAAAATTGGTTGCCTAATTAAAGTCCGTCCGGAGAATATTGGATCGAATGCATGCCGGATTAAAGTACTTCCTGAGAAAATTGGTTGTCAAATTAAAGTTCGTCCGTAGAACATTGGTTAAACATGGAATTAGCATTGGTTAATAATAAGCAGTTACGAAATTTCAAATGAGAACATTGTAGGGAATGCATGCCGGATTAAAGGACTTCCTGAGAAAATTGGTTCGTCCGGAGAACATTTGTTAAACATGGAATTTGCATTGGTTAATCATATGCAGTTACGATATTTCGAATGAGAATATTGGATCGAATGCATGCCGGATTAAAGCACTTCCTGAGAAAATTGGTTGTAAAATTAAAGTTCGTCCGGAGAACATTGGATCGAATGCATGCCGGATTAAAGGACTTCCTGAGAAAATTGGTTGTCAAATTAAAGTCCGTCCGGAGAACATTGGATCGAATGCATGCCGGATTAAAGGACTTCATGATAAAATTGGTTGCCAAATCAAAGTTCGTCCGTAGAACATTGGATCGAATGCATTCCGGATTAAAGGACTTCCTGAGAAAATTGGTTGCCAAATTAATGTTCGTCCGAAGAACATTGGTTAAACATGGAATTTGCATTGGTTAATAATAAGCAGTCATGATATTTCGAATGAGAATATTGGATCGAGTGCATGCCGGATTAAAGTAGTTCCTGAGAAAATTGTCTGTCAAATTAAATTTCGTCCGGAGAACATTGGATCGAATGCATGCCGGATAAAAGGACTTCCTGAGAAAATTGGTTGTCAAATTAAAGTTCGACCGGAGAACATTGGATCGAATGCATGCCGCATTGAAGGACTTCCTGAGAAAATTGGTTGTCAAATTAACGTTCGTCCGGAGAACATTGGATCGAATGCATTCCGGATTAAAGGACTTCCTGAGAAAATTGGTTGCCAAATTAAAGTTCGTCCGGAGAACATTGGATCGAATGCATGCCGGATAAAAAGAACTTCCTGAGAAAATTGGTTGTCAAATTAAAGTTCGTCCGAAGAACATTGGTTAAACAGGGAATTTGCATTGGTTAATAATCAGCAGTTATGATATTTCGAATGAGAATATTGGATTGAATGCCTGCCGGATTAAAGGAGTTCCTGAGAAAATTGTTTGTCAAATTAAAGTTCGTCCGTATAACATTGGATCGAATGCATTCCGGATTAAAGGACTTCCTGAGAAAATTGGTTGTCAAATTAAAGTCCGTCCGGAGAACATTGGATCGAATGCATGCCGGATTAAAGGAATCCCTGAGAAAATTGTTTGTCAAATTAAATTTCGTCCGGAGAACATTGGATCGAATGCATGCCGGATAAAAAGAACTTCATGATAAAATTGGTTGTCAAATTAAAGTTCGTCCGGAGAACATTCGATCGAATGCATGCCGGATTGAAGGACTTCCTGAGAAAATTGGTTGCCAAAATTAAAGTTCGTCCGGAGAACATTGGTTAAACATGGAATTTGCATTGGTTAATAATAAGCAGTTACGATATTTCAAATGAGAATATTGGATCGAATGCATGCCGGATTAAAGTACTTCCTGAGAAAATTTGTTGTCAAATTAAAGTTCGTCCGTAGAACATTGGATCGAATGCATTCCGGATTAAAGGACTTCCTGAGAAAATTGGTTGTCACATTAAAGTTCGTCCGGAGAACATTGGATCGAATGCATGCCGCATTAAAGGACTTCCTGAGAAAATTAGTTGCGAAATTAAAGGTAATCCGGAGAACATTGGATCGAATGCATGCCGGATTAAAGGACTTCATGAGAAAATTACTTGCGAAATTAAAGGTACTCCGGAGAATATTGGTTAAACCAAGAATTTGCATTGGTTAATCATAAGCAGTTACGATATTTCGAATGAGAATATTGGATCAAATTCATGCCGGATTAAAGGAGTTCCTGAGAAAATTGGTTGCCAAATTAAAGTCCGTCCGGAGAATATTGGATCGAATGCATGCCGTATTAAAGGACTTCCTGAGAAAATTCGTTGTCAAATTAAAGTTCGTCCGGAGAACATTGTATGGAATGCATGCCGGATTAAAGGATTTCCTGAGAAAATTGGTTGCCTAATTAAAGGTGTTCCGGAGAACATTGGTGAAACATGGAATTGGCATTGGTTAATCATATGCAGTTACGATATTTCGAATGAGAATATTGGATCGAATGCATGCCGGATTAAAGGACTTCCTGAGAAAATTGGTTGTCAAATTAAAGTTCGTCCGGAGAACATTGGATCGAATGCATGCCGGATTAAAAGAGTTCCTGAGAAAATTGGTTGTCAAATTGAAGTCCGTCCGGAGAACATTGGATCGAAAGCATGCCGGATTAAATACTTCCTGAGAAAATTGGTTGTCAAATTAAAGTTCGTCCGTAGAACATTGGATCGAATGCATGCCGCATTAAAGTTCGTCTGGAGAACATTGGTTAAACATGGAATTTGCATTGGTTAATAATAAGCAGTTACGATATTTCAAATGAGAATATTGGATCGAATGCATTCCGTATTAAAGGAGTTCCGGAAAAAATTGGTTGTTGAATTAAAGTTCGTCCGGAGAACATTGTATGGAATGCATGCCGGATTAAAGGAATTCCTGAGAAAATTGGTTGCCTAATTAAAGGTGGTCCGGTGAACCTTGGTTACACATGGAATTTGCGTTGGTTAATCATATGCAGTTACGAAATTTCAAATGAGAATATTGGATCGAATGCATGCCGGATTAAAGGACTTCCGGAGGAAATTGGTTGTTGAATTAAAGTTCGTCCGGAGAACATTGTAGGGAATGCATGCCGGATTAAAGGACTTCCTGAGAAAATTGGTTGCCAAATTAAAGTTCGTCCGTAGAACATTGGATGGAATGCATGCCGGATTAAAGGACTTCATGATAAAATTGGTTGTGAAATTAAAGTTCGTCCGGAGAACTTTGGATCGAATGCATGCCGGATTAAAGGACTTCCTGAGAAAATTACTTGCGAAATTAAATGTACTCCGGAGAATATTGGTTAAACCAAGAATTTGCATTGGTTAATCATAAGCAGTTACGATATTTCGCATGAGAATATTGGATCGAATGCATGCCGGATTAAGGGACTTCCTGTGAAAATTGTTTGCCAAATTAAAGGTGGTCCGGAGAACATTGGTTAAACATGGAATTTGCATTGGTTAATCATAAGCTGTTACGTTATTTCGAATGAGAATGTTGCATCGAATGCATGCCGGATTAAAAGACTTCCAGAGAAAATTGGTTGTCAAATTAAAGATCGTCCAGATAACATTGGATCGAATGTATGCCGGATTAAAGGACATCCTGAGAAAATTAGTTGCCAAATTAAAGGTCGTCCGGAGAACATAGATTAAACATGGAATTTGCATTGGTTAATCATAAGCATTTACGATATTTCAAATGAGAATATTGGATCGAATGCATGCCGGATTAAAGGAATTCCTGAGAAAATTGGTTGTCAAATTAAATTTCGTCCGGAGAACATTGGATCGAATGCATGTCGGATAAAAGGACTTCCTGAGAAAATTGGTTGTCAAATTAAAGTTCGACCGGAGAACATTGGATCGAATGCATGCCGGATTAAAGAACTTCCTGAGAAAATTGGTTGCCTAATTAAAGGTGGTCCGGTGAACATTGGTTAAACATGGAATTTGCATTGGTTAATCATATGCAGTTACGATATTTCGAATGAGAATATTGGATCGAATGCATGCCGGATTAAAGGAGTTCCTGAGAAAATTGGTTGCCTAATTAAAGTCCGTCCGGAGAATATTGGATCGAATGCATGCCGGATTAAAGTACTTCCTGAGAAAATTGGTTGTCAAATTAAAGTTTGTCCGTAGAACATTGGATCGAATGCATGCCGGATTAAAGTACTTCCTGAGAAAATTGGTTGTCAAATTAAAGATCGTCCGGAGAACATTGGTTAAACATGGAATTAGCATTGGTTAATAATAAGCAGTTACGAAATTTCAAATGAGAATATTGGATCGAATGCATGCCGGATTAAAGGGCTTCCGGAAGAAATTGGTTGTTGAATTAAAGTTCGTCCGGAGAACATTGTAGGGAATGCATGCCGGATTAAAGGACTTCCTGAGAAAATTGGTTGCCAAATTAAAGTTCGTCCGTAGAACATTGGATGGAATGCATGCCGGATTAAAGGACTTCATGATAAAATTGGTTGTGAAATTAAACTTCGTCCGGAGAACTTTGGATCGAATGCATGCCGGATTAAAGGACTTCCTGAGAAAATTACTTGCGAAATTAAAGGTACTCCGGAGAATATTGGTTAAACCAAGAATTTGCATTGGTTAATCATAAGCAGTTACGATATTTCGCATGAGAATATTGGATCGAATGCATGCCGGATTAAGGGACTTCCTGTGAAAATTGTTTGCCAAATTAAAGGTGGTCCGGAGAACATTGGTTAAACATGGAATTTGCATTGGTTAATCATAAGCTGTTACGATATTTCGAATGAGAATGTTGCATCGAATGCATGCCGGATTAAAAGACTTCCAGAGAAAATTGGTTGCCAAATTAAAGATCGTCCAGATAACATTGGATCGAATGTATGCCGGATTAAAGGACATCCGGAGAAAATTAGTTGCCAAATTAAAGGTCGTCCGGAGAACATAGATTAAACATGGAATTTGCATTGGTTAATCATAAGCAGTTACGATATTTCAAATGAGAATATTGGATCGAATGCATGCCGGATTAAAGGACTACCGGAAAAAATTGGTTGTCGAATTAAAGTTCGTCCGTAGAACATTGGTTAAACATGGAATTTGCATTGGTTAATAATAAGCAGTTACGATATTTCAAATGAGAATATTGGATCGAATGCATGCCGGATTAAAGGACTTCCGGAAAAAATTGGTTGTCTAATTAAAGTTCGTCCGGAGAAAATTGTATGGAATGCATGCCGGATTAAAGGACTACCTGAGAAAATTGGTTGCCAAATTAAAGATGGTCCGGAGAACATTTGTTAAACATCGAATTTGCATTGGTTAATCATAAGCAGTTACGATATTTCGCATGAGAATATTGGATCGAATGCATGTCGGATTAAGGGACTTCCTGTGAAAATTGTTTGCCAAATTAAAGGTGGTCCGGAGAACATTGGTTAAACATGGAATTTGCATTGGTTAATCATAAGCTGTTACGTTATTTCGAATGAGAATGTTGCATCGAATGCATGCCGGATTAAAAGACTTCCAGAGAAAATTGGTTGCCAAATTAAAGATCGTCCAGATAACATTGGATCGAATGTATGCCGGATTAAAGGACATCCTGAGAAAATTAGTTGCCAAATTAAAGGTCGTCCGGAGAACATAGATTAAACATGGAATTTGCATTGGTTAATCATAAGCAGTTACGATATTTCAAATGAGAATATTGGATCGAATGCATGCCGGATTAAAGGAATTCCTGAGAAAATTGGTTGTCAAATTAAATTTCGTCCGGAGAACATTGGATCGAATGCATGTCGGATAAATGGACTTCCTGAGAAAATTGGTTGTCAAATTAAAGTTCGACCGGAGAACATTGGATCGAATGCATGCCGGATTAAAAGACTTCATGATAAAATTGGTTGCCAAATTAAAGTTCGTCCGTAGAACATTGGATCGAATGCATTCCGGATTAAAGGACTTCCTGCGAAAATTGTTTGCGAAATTAAAGTTCGTCCGAAGAACATTGGTTAAACATGGAATTTGCATTGGTTAATCATATGCAGTTACGATATTTCGAATGAGAACATTGGATCGAATGCATGCCGGATTAAAGGACTTCATGATAAAATTGTTTGCCAAATTAAAGTTCGTCCGAAGAACATTGGTTAAACATGGAATTTGCATTGGTTAATAATAAGCAGTGATGATATTTCGCATGAGAATATTGGATCGAATGCATGCCGGATTAAAGTACTTCCTGGGAAAATTGGTTGTCAAATTAAAGTTCGTCCGTAGAACATTGGATCGAATGCATTCCGGATTAAGGGACTTCCTGAGAAAATTGGTTGTCAAATGAAAGTTCGTCCTTAGAACATTGGATCGAATGCATGCCGGATTAAAGACTTCCTGAGAAAATTGGTTGCGAAATTAAAGTTCGTCCGAAGAACACTGGATCGAATGCATGCCGGATTGAAGGACTTCCTGACAAAATTGGTTGCCAAATTAAAGTTCGTCCGGAGAACATTGGTTAAACATGGAATTTGCATTGGTTAATCATAAGCAGTTACGATATTTCAAATGAGAATATTGGATCGAATGCATGCCGGATTAAAGGACTTCCGAAAAAAATTTGTTGTCGAATTAAAGTCCGTCCAGAGAACATTGTATGGAATGCATGCCGGATTAAAGCATTCCTTAGAAAATTGGTTGCCAAATTAAAGATGGTCCGGAGAACATTTGTTAAACATGGAATTTGCATTGGTTAATAATAAGCAGTTACGATATTTCAAATGAGAATATTGGATCGAATGCATGCCGGATTATAGGACTTCCTGATAAAATTGGTTGTGAAATTAAAGTTCGTCCGGAGAACATTGGATCGAATGCATGCCGGATTAAAAGACTTCATGATAAAATTGGTTGCCAAATTAAAGTTCGTCCGTAGAACATTGGATCGAATGCATTCCGGATTAAAGGACTTCCTGAGAAAATTGGTTGTCAAATTAAAGTTCGTCCGGAGAACATTGGTTAAACATGGAATTTGCATTGGTTAATCATATGCAGTTACGATATTTCGAATGAGAATATTGGATCGAATGCATGCCGGATTAAAGTAGTTCCTGAGAAAATTGTCTGTCAAATTAAATTTCGTCCGGAGAACATTGGATGGAATGCATGCCGGATTAAAGGACTTCATGATAAAATTGGTTGTGAAATTAAAGTTCGTCCGGAGAACTTTGGATCGAATGCATGCCGGATTAAAGGACTTCCTGAGAAAATTACTTGCGAAATTAAAGGTACTCCGGAGAATATTGGTTAAACCAAGAATTTGCATTGGTTAATCATAAGCAGTTACGATATTTCGCATGAGAATATTGGATCGAATGCATGCCGGATTAAGGGACTTCCTGTGAAAATTGTTTGCCAAATTAAAGATGGTCCGGAGAACATTGGTTAAACATGGAATTTGCATTGGTTAATCATAAGATGTTACGATATTTCGAATGAGAATGTTGCATCGAATGCATGCCGGATTAAAAGACTTCCAGAGAAAATTGTTTGCCAAATTAAAGATCGTCCAGATAACATTGGATCGAATCTATGCCGGATTAAAGGACATCCGGAGAAAATTAGTTGCCAAATTAAAGGTCGTCCGGAGAACATAGATTAAACATGGAATTTTGCATTGGTTAATCATAAGCAGTTACGATATTTCACATGAGAATATTGGATCGAATGCATGCCGGATTAAAGGACTACCGGAAAAAATTGGTTGTCGAATTAAAGTTCGTCCGTAGAACATTGGTTAAACATGGAATTTGCATTGGTTAATAATAAGCAGTTACGATATTTCAAATGAGAATATTGGATCGAATGCATGCCGGATTAAGGGACTTCCGGAAAAAATTGGTTGTCTAATTAAAGTTCGTCCGGAGAAAATTGTATGGAATGCATGCCGGATTAAAGGACTACATGAGAAAATTGGTTGCCAAATTAAAGATGGTCCGGAGAACATTTGTTAAACATCGAATTTGCATTGGTTAATCATAAGCAGTTACGTTGTTTCGAATGAGAATATTGGATCGAATGCATGCCGGATTAGAGGAATTCCTTAGAAAATTGGTTCTCAAATTAAATTTCGTCCGGAAAACATTGGATCGAATGCATGCCGGGTTAAAGGACTTCCTGAGAAAATTGGTTGTGAAATTAAAGTTCGACCGGAGAACATTGGATCGAATGCATGCCGGATTAAAGTACTTCCTGAGAAAATTGTTTGCCAAATTAAAGGTGGTCGGTGAACATTGGTTAAACATGGAATTTGCATTGGTTAATCATATGCAGTTACGATATTTCGAATGAGAATATTGGATCGAATGCATGCCGGATTAAAGGAGTTCCTGAGAAAATTGGTTGCCTAATTAAAGTCCGTCCGGAGAATATTGGACCGAATGCATGCCGGATTAAAGTACTTCCTGAGAAAATTGGTTGTCAAATTAAAGTTCGTCCGTAGAACATTGGATCGAATGCATGCCGGATTAAAGTACTTCCTGAGTAAATTGGTTGTGAAATTAAAGATCGTCCGGAGAACATTGGTTAAACATGGAATTAGCATTGGTTAATAATAAGCAGTTACGAAATTTCAAATGAGAATATTGGATCGAATGCATGCCGGATTAAAGGACTTCCGGAAGAAATTGGTTGTTGAATTAAAGTTCGTCCGGAGAACATTGTAGGGAATGCATGCCGGATTAAAGGACTTCCTGAGAAAATTGGTTGCCAAATTAAAGTTCGTCCGTAGAACATTGGATGGAATGCATGCCGGATTAAAGGACTTCATGATAAAATTGGTTGTGAAATTAAAGTTCGTCCGGAGAACTTTGGATCGAATGCATGCCGGATTAAAGGACTTCCTGAGAAAATTACTTGCGAAATTAAATGTACTCCGGAGAATATTGGTTAAACCAAGAATTTGCATTGGTTAATCATAAGCAGTTACGATATTTCGCATGAGAATATTGGATCGAATGCATGCCGGATTAAGGGACTTCCTGTGAAAATTGTTTGCCAAATTAAAGATCGTCCGGAGAACATTGGTTAAACATGGAATTTGCATTGGTTAATCATATGCAGTTACGATATTTCGAATGAGAATATTGGATCGAATACATGCCGGATTAAAGTACTTCCTGAGAAAATTGGTTGTCAAATTAAAGTTCGTCCGGAGAACATTGGTTAAACATGGAATTAGCATTGGTTAATAATAAGCAGTTACGAAATTTCAAATGAGAATATTGGATGGAATGCATGCCGGATTAAAGGACTTCCGGAAAAAATTGGTTCTTGAATTAAAGTTCGTCCGGAGAACATTGTAGGGAATGCATGCCGGATTAAAGGACTTCCTGAGAAAATTGGTTGGTCCGGAGAACATTTGTTAAACATGGAATTTGCATTGGTTAATTATATGCAGTTACGATATTTCGAATGAGAATATTGGATCGAATGCATGCCGGATTAAAGTACTTCCTGGGAAAATTGGTTGTCAAATTAAAGTTCGTCCGTAGAACATTGGATCGAATGCATTCCGGATTAAAGGGCTTCCTGAGAAAATTGGTTGTCAAATGAAAGTTCGTCCGGAGAACATTGGATCGAATGCATGCCGGATTAAAGGACTTCTTGAGAAAATTGGTTGTCAAATTAAAGTCCGTCCAGAGAACATTGTATGGAATGCATGCCGGATTAAAGCATTCCTTAGAAAATTGGTTGCCAAATTAAAGATGGTCCGGAGAACATTTGTTAAACATGGAATTTGCATTGGTTAATAATAAGCAGTTACGATATTTCAAATGAGAATATTGGATCGAATGCATGCCGGATTATAGGACTTCCTGATAAAATTGGTTGTGAAATTAAAGTTCGTCCGGAGAACATTGGATCGAATGCATGCCGGATTAAAAGACTTCATGATAAAATTGGTTGCCAAATTAAAGTTCGTCCGTAGAACATTGGATCGAATGCATTCCGGATTAAAGGACTTCCTGAGAAAATTGGTTGTCAAATTAAAGTTCGTCCGGAGAACATTGGTTAAACATGGAATTTGCATTGGTTAATCATATGCAGTTACGATATTTCGAATGAGAATATTGGATCGAATGCATGCCGGATTAAAGTAGTTCCTGAGAAAATTGTCTGTCAAATTAAATTTCGTCCGGAGAACATTGGATGGAATGCATGCCGGATTAAAGGACTTCATGATAAAATTGGTTGTGAAATTAAAGTTCGTCCGGAGAACTTTGGATCGAATGCATGCCGGATTAAAGGAATTCCTGAGAAAATTACTTGCGAAATTAAAGGTACTCCGGAGAATATTGGTTAAACCAAGAATTTGCATTGGTTAATCATAAGCAGTTACGATATTTCGCATGAGAATATTGGATCGAATGCATGCCGGATTAAGGGACTTCCTGTGAAAATTGTTTGCCAAATTAAAGATGGTCCGGAGAACATTGGTTAAACATGGAATTTGCATTGGTTAATCATAAGATGTTACGATATTTCGAATGAGAATGTTGCATCGAATGCATGCCGGATTAAAAGACTTCCAGAGAAAATTGTTTGCCAAATTAAAGATCGTCCAGATAACATTGGATCGAATCTATGCCGGATTAAAGGACATCCGGAGAAAATTAGTTGCCAAATTAAAGGTCGTCCGGAGAACATAGATTAAACATGGAATTTTGCATTGGTTAATCATAAGCAGTTACGATATTTCACATGAGAATATTGGATCGAATGCATGCCGGATTAAAGGACTACCGGAAAAAATTGGTTGTCGAATTAAAGTTCGTCCGTAGAACATTGGTTAAACATGGAATTTGCATTGGTTAATAATAAGCAGTTACGATATTTCAAATGAGAATATTGGATCGAATGCATGCCGGATTAAGGGACTTCCGGAAAAAATTGGTTGTCTAATTAAAGTTCGTCCGGAGAAAATTGTATGGAATGCATGCCGGATTAAAGGACTACATGAGAAAATTGGTTGCCAAATTAAAGATGGTCCGGAGAACATTTGTTAAACATCGAATTTGCATTGGTTAATCATAAGCAGTTACGTTGTTTCGAATGAGAATATTGGATCGAATGCATGCCGGATTAGAGGAATTCCTTAGAAAATTGGTTCTCAAATTAAATTTCGTCCGGAAAACATTGGATCGAATGCATGCCGGGTTAAAGGACTTCCTGAGAAAATTGGTTGTGAAATTAAAGTTCGACCGGAGAACATTGGATCGAATGCATGCCGGATTAAAGTACTTCCTGAGAAAATTGTTTGCCAAATTAAAGGTGGTCGGTGAACATTGGTTAAACATGGAATTTGCATTGGTTAATCATATGCAGTTACGATATTTCGAATGAGAATATTGGATCGAATGCATGCCGGATTAAAGGAGTTCCTGAGAAAATTGGTTGCCTAATTAAAGTCCGTCCGGAGAATATTGGACCGAATGCATGCCGGATTAAAGTACTTCCTGAGAAAATTGGTTGTCAAATTAAAGTTCGTCCGTAGAACATTGGATCGAATGCATGCCGGATTAAAGTACTTCCTGAGTAAATTGGTTGTGAAATTAAAGATCGTCCGGAGAACATTGGTTAAACATGGAATTAGCATTGGTTAATAATAAGCAGTTACGAAATTTCAAATGAGAATATTGGATCGAATGCATGCCGGATTAAAGGACTTCCGGAAGAAATTGGTTGTTGAATTAAAGTTCGTCCGGAGAACATTGTAGGGAATGCATGCCGGATTAAAGGACTTCCTGAGAAAATTGTTTGCCAAATTAAAGTTCGTCCGTAGAACATTGGATGGAATGCATGCCGGATTAAAGGACTTCATGATAAAATTGGTTGTGAAATTAAAGTTCGTCCGGAGAACTTTGGATCGAATGCATGCCGGATTAAAGGACTTCCTGAGAAAATTACTTGCGAAATTAAATGTACTCCGGAGAATATTGGTTAAACCAAGAATTTGCATTGGTTAATCATAAGCAGTTACGATATTTCGCATGAGAATATTGGATCGAATGCATGCCGGATTAAGGGACTTCCTGTGAAAATTGTTTGCCAAATTAAAGATCGTCCGGAGAACATTGGTTAAACATGGAATTTGCATTGGTTAATCATATGCAATTACGATATTTCGAATGAGAATATTGGATCGAATACATGCCGGATTAAAGTACTTCCTGAGAAAATTGGTTGTCAAATTAAAGTTCGTCCGGAGAACATTGGTTAAACATGGAATTAGCATTGGTTAATAATAAGCAGTTACGAAATTTCAAATGAGAATATTGGATCGAATGCATGCCGGATTAAAGGACTTCCGGAAAAAATTGGTTCTTGAATTAAAGTTCGTCCGGAGAACATTGTAGGGAATGCATGCCGGATTAAAGGACTTCCTGAGAAAATTGGTTGGTCCGGAGAACATTTGTTAAACATGGAATTTGCATTGTTTAATTATATGCAGTTACGATATTTCGAATGAGAATATTGGATCGAATGCATGCCGGATTAAAGTACTTCCTGGGAAAATTGGTTGTCAAATTAAAGTTCGTCCGTAGAACATTGGATCGAATGCATTCCGGATTAAAGGGCTTCCTGAGAAAATTGGTTGTCAAATGAAAGTTCGTCCGGAGAACATTGGATCGAATGCATGCCGGATTAAAGGACTTCTTGAGAAAATTGGTTGTCAAATTAAAGTCCGTCCAGAGAACATTGTATGGAATGCATGCCGGATTAAAGCATTCCTTAGAAAATTGGTTGCCAAATTAAAGATGGTCCGGAGAACATTTGTTAAACATGGAATTTGCATTGGTTAATAATAAGCATTTACGATATTTCAAATGAGAATATTGGATCGAATGCATGCCGGATTATAGGACTTCCTGATAAAATTGGTTGTGAAATTAAAGTTCGTCCGGAGAACATTGGATCGAATGCATGCCGGATTAAAAGACTTCATGATAAAATTGGTTGCCAAATTAAAGTTCGTCCGTAGAACATTGGATCGAATGCATTCCGGATTAAAGGACTTCCTGAGAAAATTGGTTGTCAAATTAAAGTTCGTCCGGAGAACATTGGTTAAACATGGAATTTGCATTGGTTAATCATATGCAGTTACGATATTTCGAATGAGAATATTGGATCGAATGCATGCCGGATTAAAGTAGTTCCTGAGAAAATTGTCTGTCAAATTAAATTTCGTCCGGAGAACATTGGATGGAATGCATGCCGGATTAAAGGACTTCATGATAAAATTGGTTGTGAAATTAAAGTTCGTCCGGAGAACTTTGGATCGAATGCATGCCGGATTAAAGGACTTCCTGAGAAAATTACTTGCGAAATTAAAGGTACTCCGGAGAATATTGGTTAAACCAAGAATTTGCATTGGTTAATCATAAGCAGTTACGATATTTCGCATGAGAATATTGGATCGAATGCATGCCGGATTAAGGGACTTCCTGTGAAAATTGTTTGCCAAATTAAAGATGGTCCGGAGAACATTGGTTAAACATGGAATTTGCATTGGTTAATCATAAGATGTTACGATATTTCGAATGAGAATGTTGCATCGAATGCATGCCGGATTAAAAGACTTCCAGAGAAAATTGGTTGCCAAATTAAAGATCGTCCAGATAACATTGGATCGAATCTATGCCGGATTAAAGGACATCCGGAGAAAATTAGTTGCCAAATTAAAGGTCGTCCGGAGAACATAGATTAAACATGGAATTTTGCATTGGTTAATCATAAGCAGTTACGATATTTCACATGAGAATATTGGATCGAATGCATGCCGGATTAAAGGACTACCGGAAAAAATTGGTTGTCGAATTAAAGTTCGTCCGTAGAACATTGGTTAAACATGGAATTTGCATTGGTTAATAATAAGCAGTTACGATATTTCAAATGAGAATATTGGATCGAATGCATGCCGGATTAAGGGACTTCCGGAAAAAATTGGTTGTCTAATTAAAGTTCGTCCGGAGAAAATTGTATGGAATGCATGCCGGATTAAAGGACTACATGAGAAAATTGGTTGCCAAATTAAAGATGGTCCGGAGAACATTTGTTAAACATCGAATTTGCATTGGTTAATCATAAGCAGTTACGTTGTTTCGAATGAGAATATTGGATCGAATGCATGCCGGATTAGAGGAATTCCTTAGAAAATTGGTTCTCAAATTAAATTTCGTCCGGAAAACATTGGATCGAATGCATGCCGGGTTAAAGGACTTCCTGAGAAAATTGGTTGTGAAATTAAAGTTCGACCGGAGAACATTGGATCGAATGCATGCCGGATTAAAGTACTTCCTGAGAAAATTGTTTGCCAAATTAAAGGTGGTCGGTGAACATTGGTTAAACATGGAATTTGCATTGGTTAATCATATGCAGTTACGATATTTCGAATGAGAATATTGGATCGAATGCATGCCGGATTAAAGGAGTTCCTGAGAAAATTGGTTGCCTAATTAAAGTCCGTCCGGAGAATATTGGACCGAATGCATGCCGGATTAAAGTACTTCCTGAGAAAATTGGTTGTCAAATTAAAGTTCGTCCGTAGAACATTGGATCGAATGCATGCCGGATTAAAGTACTTCCTGAGTAAATTGGTTGTGAAATTAAAGATCGTCCGGAGAACATTGGTTAAACATGGAATTAGCATTGGTTAATAATAAGCAGTTACGAAATTTCAAATGAGAATATTGGATCGAATGCATGCCGGATTAAAGGACTTCCGGAAGAAATTGGTTGTTGAATTAAAGTTCGTCCGGAGAACATTGTAGGGAATGCATGCCGGATTAAAGGACTTCCTGAGAAAATTGGTTGCCAAATTAAAGTTCGTCCGTAGAACATTGGATGGAATGCATGCCGGATTAAAGGACTTCATGATAAAATTGGTTGTGAAATTAAAGTTCGTCCGGAGAACTTTGGATCGAATGCATGCCGGATTAAAGGACTTCCTGAGAAAATTACTTGCGAAATTAAATGTACTCCGGAGAATATTGGTTAAACCAAGAATTTGCATTGGTTAATCATAAGCAGTTACGATATTTCGCATGAGAATATTGGATCGAATGCATGCCGGATTAAGGGACTTCCTGTGAAAATTGTTTGCCAAATTAAAGATCGTCCGGAGAACATTGGTTAAACATGGAATTTGCATTGGTTAATCATATGCAGTTACGATATTTCGAATGAGAATATTGGATCGAATACATGCCGGATTAAAGTACTTCCTGAGAAAATTGGTTGTCAAATTAAAGTTCGTCCGGAGAACATTGGTTAAACATGGAATTAGCATTGATTAATAATAAGCAGTTACGAAATTTCAAATGAGAATATTGGATCGAATGCATGCCGGATTAAAGGACTTCCGGAAAAAATTGGTTCTTGAATTAAAGTTCGTCCGGAGAACATTGTAGGGAATGCATGCCGGATTAAAGGACTTCCTGAGAAAATTGGTTGGTCCGGAGAACATTTGTTAAACATGGAATTTGCATTGGTTAATTATATGCAGTTACGATATTTCGAATGAGAATATTGGATCGAATGCATGCCGGATTAAAGTACTTCCTTGGAAAATTGGTTGTCATTTAAAGTTCGTCCGTAGAACATTGGATCGAATGCATTCCGGATTAAAGGGCTTCCTGAGAAAATTGGTTGTCAAATGAAAGTTCGTCCGGAGAACATTGGATCGAATGCATGCCGGATTAAAGGACTTCCAGAGAAAATTGGTTGTCAAATTAAAGACCGTCCGGAGAACATTGGATCGAATGCATGCCGGATTAAAGGACTTCATGATAAAATTGTTTGTGAAATTAAAGTTCGTCCGGAGAACATTGGATCGAATGCATGCCGGATTAAAGGACTTCATGATAAAATTGGTTGTCAAATTAAAATTCGTCCGTAGAACATTGGATCGAATGCTTTCCGGATTAAAGGACTTCCTGAGAAAATTGGTTGTCAAATGAAAGTTCGTCCGGAGAATTTTGGATCGAATGCATGCCGGATTAAAGGACTTCCTGAGAAAATTGGTTGTCAAATTAAAGACCGTCCGGAGAACATTGGATCGAATGCATGCTGGATTAAAGGAATTCCTGAGAAAATTGGTTGTCAAATTAAATTTCGTCCGAAGAACATTGGATCGAATGCATGCTGGATTAAAGTACTTCCTGAGAAAATTGGTTGTCAAATTAAAGTTCGACCGGAGAACATTGGATCGAATGCATGCCGCATTGAAGGACTTCCTGAGAAAATTGGTTGCCAAATTAAAGTTCGTCCGGAGAACATTGGTTAAACATGGAATTTGCATTGGTGAATAATAAGCAGTCACGATATTTCAAATGAGAATATTGGATCGAATGCATGCCGGATTAAAAAACTTCCTGAGAAAATTGGTTGTCAAATTAAAGTTCGTCCGTAGAACATTGGATGGAATGCATGCCGGATTAAAGGACTTCATTATAAAATTGGTTGTGAAATTAAAGTTCGTCCGGAGAACTTTGGATCGAATGCATGCCGGATTAAAGGACTTCCTGAGAAAATTACTTGCGAAATTAAAGGTACTCCGGAGAATATTGGTTAAACCAAGAATTTGCATTGGTTAATCATAAGCAGTTACGATATTTCGCATGAGAATATTGGATCGAATGCATGCCGGATTAAGGGACTTCCTGTGAAAATTGTTTGCCAAATTAAAGGTGGTCCGGAGAACATTGGTTAAACATGGAATTTGCATTGGTCAATCATAAGCTGTTACGATATTTCGAATGAGAATGTTGCATCGAATGCATGCCGGATTAAAAGACTTCCAGAGAAAATTGGTTGCCAAATTAAAGGTCCTCCGGAGAACATAGATTAAACATGGAATTTGCATTGGTTAATAATAAGCAGTTACGATATTTCGAATGAGAATATTGGATCGAATGCATGCCCGATTAAAAAACTTCCTGATAAAATTGGTTGTCAAATTAAAGTTCGTCCGTAGAACATTGGATCGAATGCATGCCGGATTAAAGGACTTCCTGACAAAATTGGTTGCCAAATTAAAGTTCGTCCGGAGAACATTGGTTAAACATGGAATTTGCATTGGTTAATAATAAGCAGTTACGATATTTCAAATGAGAATATTGGATCGAATGCATGCCGGATTAAAGGACTTCCGGAAAAAATTGGTTGTCGAATTAAAGTCCGTCCAGAGAACATTGTATGGAATGCATGCCGGATTAAAGCATTCCTGAGAAAATTGGTTGCCAAATTAAAGATGGTCCAGAGAACATTTGTTAAACATGGAATTTGCATTGGTTAATAATAAGCAGTTACGATATTTCAAATGAGAATATTGGAACGAATGCATGCCGGATTAAAGGACTTCCTGATAAAATTGGTTGTGAAATTAAAGTTCGTCCGGAGAACATTGGATCGAATGCATGCCGGATTAAAAGACTTCATGATAAAATTGGTTGCCAAATTAAAGTTCGTCCGTAGAACATTGGATCGAATGTATTCCGGATTAAAGGACTTCCTGAGAAAATTGGTTGCCAAATTAAAGTTCATCCGAAGAAAATTGGTTAAACATGGAATTTGCATTGGTTAATAATAAGCAGTTATGATATTTCGAATGAGAATATTGGATCGAATGCATGCCGGATTAAAGGTGTTCCTTAGAAAATTGGTTGTCAAATTTAAAGTCCGTCTGGAGAACATTGGATCGAATGCATGCCGGATAAAAGGAATTCCTGAGAAAATTGGTTGTCAAATTAAAGTTCGTCCGGAGAACATTGGATCGAATGCATGCCGGATTGAAGGACTTCCTGAGAAAATTGGTTGCCAAATTAAAGTTCGTCCGGAGAACATTGGTTAAACATGGAATTTGCATTGGTTAATCATAAGCAGTTACGATATTTCAAATGAGAATATTGGATCGAATGCATAGCGGATTAAAGGACTTACGGAAAAAATTGGTTTTCGAATTAAAGTTCGTCCGGAGAACATTGTATGGAATGCATGCCGGATTAAAGGATTTCCTGAGAAAATTGGTTGCCAAATTAAAGATGGTCCGGAAAACATTTGTTAAACCAAGAATTTGCATTGGTTAAACATAAGCAGTTACGATATTTCGAATGAGAATACTGGATCGAATGCATGCCGGATTAAAGGAGTTCCTGAGAAAATTGGTTGCCTAATTAAAGTCCGTCCGGAGAACATTGGATTGAATGCATGCCGGATTAAAGGACTTCCTGAGAAAATTGGTTGCCAAATTAAAGTTGTCCGAAGAACATTGGTTAAACTTGGTATTTGCATTGGTTAATAATAAGCAGTTATGATATTTCGAATGAGAATATTGGATCGAATGCATGCCGGATAAAAGGAATTCCTGAGAAAATTGGCTGTCAAATTAAAGTTCGTCCGGAGAACATTGGATCGAATGCATGCCGGATTGAAGGACTCCCTGAGAAAATTGGTTGCCAAATTAAAGTTCGTCCGGAGAACATTGGTTAAACATGGAATTTGCATTGGTTAATCATAAGCAGTTACGATATTTCAAATGAGAATATTGGATCGAATGCATGCCGGATTAAAGGAGTTCCTGAGAAAATTGGTTGCCTAATTAAAGTCCGTCCGGAGAACATTGGATCGAATGCATGCCGGATTAAAGGACTTCCTGAGAAAATTGGTTGCCAAATTAAAGTTCGTCCGAAGAACATTGGTTAAACTTTGTATTTGCATTGGTAAATAATAAGCAGTTATGATATTTCGAATGAAAATATTGGATCGAATGCACGCCGGATTAAAGGAGTTCCTGAGAAAATTGGTTGTCAAATTAAAGTCCGTCCGGAGAACATTGGATCGAATGCATGCCGGATTAAAGTACTTACTGAGAAAATTGGTTGTCAAATTAAAGTTCGTCCGGAGAACATTGGATCGAATGCATGCCGGATTAAAGGACTTCCCGAGAAAATTACTTGCGAAATTAAAGGTACTCCGGACAATATTGGTTAAACCAAGAATTTGCATTGGTTAATCATAAGCAGTTACTATATTTCGAATGAGAATATTGGATCGAATGCATGCCGGATTAAAGGAGTTCCTGAGAAAATTGGTTGCCTAATTAAAGTCCGTCCGGAGAACATTGGATCGAATGCATGCCGGATTAAAGTACTTCCTGAGAAAATTGATTGCCAAATTAAAGTTCGTCCGGAGAACATTGGTTAAACATGGAATTTGCATTGGTTAATAATAAGCAGTTACGATATTTCAAATGAGAATATTGGATCGAATGCATGCCGGATTAAAGGACTTCCGGAAAAAATTGCTTGTTGAATTAAAGTTCGTCCGGAGAACATTGTATGGAATGCATGCCGGATTAAAGGACTACATGAGAAAATTGGTTGCCAAATTAAAGATGGTCCGGAGAACATTTGTTAAACATCGAATTTGCATTGGTTAATCATAAGCAGTTACGTTGTTTCGAATGAGAATATTGGATCGAATGCATGCCGGATTAGAGGAATTCCTTAGAAAATTGGTTCTCAAATTAAATTTCGTCCGGAAAACATTGGATCGAATGCATGCCGGGTTAAAGGACTTCCTGAGAAAATTGGTTGTGAAATTAAAGTTCGACCGGAGAACATTGGATCGAATGCATGCCGGATTAAAGTACTTCCTGAGAAAATTGTTTGCCAAATTAAAGGTGGTCGGTGAACATTGGTTAAACATGGAATTTGCATTGGTTAATCATATGCAGTTACGATATTTCGAATGAGAATATTGGATCGAATGCATGCCGGATTAAAGGAGTTCCTGAGAAAATTGGTTGCCTAATTAAAGTCCGTCCGGAGAATATTGGACCGAATGCATGCCGGATTAAAGTACTTCCTGAGAAAATTGGTTGTCAAATTAAAGTTCGTCCGTAGAACATTGGATCGAATGCATGCCGGATTAAAGTACTTCCTGAGTAAATTGGTTGTGAAATTAAAGATCGTCCGGAGAACATTGGTTAAACATGGAATTAGCATTGGTTAATAATAAGCAGTTACGAAATTTCAAATGAGAATATTGGATCGAATGCATGCCGGATTAAAGGACTTCCGGAAGAAATTGGTTGTTGAATTAAAGTTCGTCCGGAGAACATTGTAGGGAATGCATGCCGGATTAAAGGACTTCCTGAGAAAATTGGTTGCCAAATTAAAGTTCGTCCGTAGAACATTGGATGGAATGCATGCCGGATTAAAGGACTTCATGATAAAATTGGTTGTGAAATTAAAGTTCGTCCGGAGAACTTTGGATCGAATGCATGCCGGATTAAAGGAGTTCCTGAGAAAATTACTTGCGAAATTAAATGTACTCCGGAGAATATTGGTTAAACCAAGAATTTGCATTGGTTAATCATAAGCAGTTACGATATTTCGCATGAGAATATTGGATCGAATGCATGCCGGATTAAGGGACTTCCTGTGAAAATTGTTTGCCAAATTAAAGATCGTCCGGAGAACATTGGTTAAACATGGAATTTGCATTGGTTAATCATATGCAGTTACGATATTTCGAATGAGAATATTGGATCGAATACATGCCGGATTAAAGTACTTCCTGAGAAAATTTGTTGTCAAATTAAAGTTCGTCCGGAGAACATTGGTTAAACATGGAATTAGCATTGGTTAATAATAAGCAGTTACGAAATTTCAAATGAGAATATTGGATCGAATGCATGCCGGATTAAAGGACTTCCGGAAAAAATTGGTTCTTGAATTAAAGTTCGTCCGGAGAACATTGTAGGGAATGCATGCCGGATTAAAGGACTTCCTGAGAAAATTGGTTGGTCCGGAGAACATTTGTTAAACATGGAATTTGCATTGGTTAATTATATGCAGTTACGATATTTCGAATGAGAATATTGGATCGAATGCATGCCGGATTAAAGTACTTCCTGGGAAAATTGGTTGTCAAATTAAAGTTCGTCCGTAGAACATTGGATCGAATGCATTCCGGATTAAAGGGCTTCCTGAGAAAATTGGTTGTCAAATGAAAGTTCGTCCGGAGAACATTGGATCGAATGCATGCCGGATTAAAGGACTTCTTGAGAAAATTGGTTGTCAAATTAAAGTTCGTCCGGAGAACATTGGATCGAATGCATGCCGGATTAAAGGACTTCATGATAAAATTGTTTGTGAAATTAAAGTTCGTCCGGAGAACATTGGATCGAATGCATGCCGGATTAAAGGACTTCATGATAAAATTGGTTGTCAAATTAAAATTCGTCCGTAGAACATTGGATCGAATGCTTTCCGGATTAAAGGACTTCCTGAGAAAATTGGTTGTCAAATGAAAGTTCGTCCGGAGAATTTTGGATCGAATGCATGCCGGATTAAAGGACTTCCTGAGAAAATTGGTTGTCAAATTAAAGACCGTCCGGAGAACATTGGATCGAATGCATGCTGGATTAAAGGAATTCCTGAGAAAATTGGTTGTCAAATTAAATTTCGTCCGAAGAACATTGGATCGAATGCATGCTGGATTAAAGTACTTCCTGAGAAAATTGGTTGTCAAATTAAAGTTCGACCGGAGAACATTGGATCGAATGCATGCCGCATTGAAGGACTTCCTGAGAAAATTGGTTGCCAAATTAAAGTTCGTCCGGAGAACATTGGTTAAACATGGAATTTGCATTGGTGAATAATAAGCAGTCACGATATTTCAAATGAGAATATTGGATCGAATGCATGCCGGATTAAAAAACTTCCTGAGAAAATTGGTTGTCAAATTAAAGTTCGTCCGTAGAACATTGGATGGAATGCATGCCGGATTAAAGGACTTCATTATAAAATTGGTTGTGAAATTAAAGTTCGTCCGGAGAACTTTGGATCGAATGCATGCCGGATTAAAGGACTTCCTGAGAAAATTACTTGCGAAATTAAAGGTACTCCGGAGAATATTGGTTAAACCAAGAATTTGCATTGGTTAATCATAAGCAGTTACGATATTTCGCATGAGAATATTGGATCGAATGCATGCCGGATTAAGGGACTTCCTGTGAAAATTGTTTGCCAAATTAAAGGTGGTCCGGAGAACATTGGTTAAACATGGAATTTGCATTGGTCAATCATAAGCTGTTACGATATTTCGAATGAGAATGTTGCATCGAATGCATGCCGGATTAAAAGACTTCCAGAGAAAATTGGTTGCCAAATTAAAGGTCCTCCGGAGAACATAGATTAAACATGGAATTTGCATTGGTTAATCATAAGCAGTTACGATATTTCGAATGAGAATATTGGATCGAATGCATGCCGGATTAAAGGACTACCGGAAAAAATTGGTTGTCGAATTAAAGTTCGTCCGTAGAACATTGGTTAAACATGGAATTTGCATTGGTTAATAATAAGCAGTTACGATATTTCGAATGAGAATATTGGATCGAATGCATGCCCGATTAAAAAACTTCCTGATAAAATTGGTTGTCAAATTAAAGTTCGTCCGTAGAACATTGGATCGAATGCATGCCGGATTAAAGGACTTCCTGACAAAATTGGTTGCCAAATTAAAGTTCGTCCGGAGAACATTGGTTAAACATGGAATTTGCATTGGTTAATAATAAGCAGTTACGATATTTCAAATGAGAATATTGGATCGAATGCATGCCGGATTAAAGGACTTCCGGAAAAAATTGGTTGTCGAATTAAAGTCCGTCCAGAGAACATTGTATGGAATGCATGCCGGATTAAAGCATTCCTGAGAAAATTGGTTGCCAAATTAAAGATGGTCCAGAGAACATTTGTTAAACATGGAATTTGCATTGGTTAATAATAAGCAGTTACGATATTTCAAATGAGAATATTGGAACGAATGCATGCCGGATTAAAGGACTTCCTGATAAAATTGGTTGTGAAATTAAAGTTCGTCCGGAGAACATTGGATCGAATGCATGCCGGATTAAAAGACTTCATGATAAAATTGGTTGCCAAATTAAAGTTCGTCCGTAGAACATTGGATCGAATGTATTCCGGATTAAAGGACTTCCTGAGAAAATTGGTTGCCAAATTAAAGTTCATCCGAAGAAAATTGGTTAAACATGGAATTTGCATTGGTTAATAATAAGCAGTTATGATATTTCGAATGAGAATATTGGATCGAATGCATGCCGGATTAAAGGTGTTCCTTAGAAAATTGGTTGTCAAATTTAAAGTCCGTCTGGAGAACATTGGATCGAATGCATGCCGGATAAAAGGAATTCCTGAGAAAATTGGTTGTCAAATTAAAGTTCGTCCGGAGAACATTGGATCGAATGCATGCCGGATTGAAGGACTTCCTGAGAAAATTGGTTGCCAAATTAAAGTTCGTCCGGAGAACATTGGTTAAACATGGAATTTGCATTGGTTAATCATAAGCAGTTACGATATTTCAAATGAGAATATTGGATCGAATGCATACCGGATTAAAGGACTTACGGAAAAAATTGGTTTTCGAATTAAAGTTCGTCCGGAGAACATTGTATGGAATGCATGCCGGATTAAAGGATTTCCTGAGAAAATTGGTTGCCAAATTAAAGATGGTCCGGAAAACATTTGTTAAACCAAGAATTTGCATTGGTTAAACATAAGCAGTTACGATATTTCGAATGAGAATACTGGATCGAATGCATGCCGGATTAAAGGAGTTCCTGAGAAAATTGGTTGCCTAATTAAAGTCCGTCCGGAGAACATTGGATTGAATGCATGCCGGATTAAAGGACTTCCTGAGAAAATTGGTTGCCAAATTAAAGTTGTCCGAAGAACATTGGTTAAACTTGGTATTTGCATTGGTTAATAATAAGCAGTTATGATATTTCGAATGAGAATATTGGATCGAATGCATGCCGGATAAAAGGAATTCCTGAGAAAATTGGCTGTCAAATTAAAGTTCGTCCGGAGAACATTGGATCGAATGCATGCCGGATTGAAGGACTCCCTGAGAAAATTGGTTGCCAAATTAAAGTTCGTCCGGAGAACATTGGTTAAACATGGAATTTGCATTGGTTAATCATAAGCAGTTACGATATTTCAAATGAGAATATTGGATCGAATGCATGCCGGATTAAAGGAGTTCCTGAGAAAATTGGTTGCCTAATTAAAGTCCGTCCGGAGAACATTGGATCGAATGCATGCCGGATTAAAGGACTTCCTGAGAAAATTGGTTGCCAAATTAAAGTTCGTCCGAAGAACATTGGTTAAACTTTGTATTTGCATTGGTAAATAATAAGCAGTTATGATATTTCGAATGAAAATATTGGATCGAATGCACGCCGGATTAAAGGACTTCCTGAGAAAATTGGTTGTCAAATTAAAGTCCGTCCGGAGAACATTGGACCGAATGCATGCCGGATTAAAGTACTTACTGAGAAAATTGGTTGTCAAATTAAAGTTCGTCCGGAGAACATTGGATCGAATGCATGCCGGATTAAAGGACTTCCCGAGAAAATTACTTGCGAAATTAAAGGTACTCCGGACAATATTGGTTAAACCAAGAATTTGCATTGGTTAATCATAAGCAGTTACTATATTTCGAATGAGAATATTGGATCGAATGCATGCCGGATTAAAGGAGTTCCTGAGAAAATTGGTTGCCTAATTAAAGTCCGTCCGGAGAACATTGGATCGAATGCATGCCGGATTAAAGTACTTCCTGAGAAAATTGATTGCCAAATTAAAGTTCGTCCGGAGAACATTGGTTAAACATGGAATTTGCATTGGTTAATAATAAGCAGTTACGATATTTCAAATGAGAATATTGGATCGAATGCATGCCGGATTAAAGGACTTCCGGAAAAAATTGCTTGTTGAATTAAAGTTCGTCCGGAGAACATTGTATGGAATGCATGCCGGATTAAAGGACTTCCTGAGAAAATTGGTTGCCAAATTAAAGATGGTCCGGAAAACATTTGTTAAACATGGAATTTGCATTGGTTAATCATATGCAGTTACGATATTTCGAATGAGAATATTGGATCGAATGCATGCCGGATTAAAGGACTTCCGGAAAAAATTGGTTGTCGAATTAAAGTCCGTCCAGAGAACATTGTATGGAATGCATGCCGGATTAAAGCATTCCTGAGAAAATTGGTTGCCAAATTAAAGATGGTCCAGAGAACATTTGTTAAACATGGAATTTGCATTGGTTAATAATAAGCAGTTACGATATTTCAAATGAGAATATTGGAACGAATGCATGCCGGATTAAAGGACTTCCTGATAAAATTGGTTGTGAAATTAAAGTTCGTCCGGAGAACATTGGATCGAATGCATGCCGGATTAAAAGACTTCATGATAAAATTGGTTGCCAAATTAAAGTTCGTCCGTAGAACATTGGATCGAATGTATTCCGGATTAAAGGACTTCCTGAGAAAATTGGTTGCCAAATTAAAGTTCATCCGAAGAAAATTGGTTAAACATGGAATTTGCATTGGTTAATAATAAGCAGTTATGATATTTCGAATGAGAATATTGGATCGAATGCATGCCGGATTAAAGGTGTTCCTTAGAAAATTGGTTGTCAAATTTAAAGTCCGTCTGGAGAACATTGGATCGAATGCATGCCGGATAAAAGGAATTCCTGAGAAAATTGGTTGTCAAATTAAAGTTCGTCCGGAGAACATTGGATCGAATGCATGCCGGATTGAAGGACTTCCTGAGAAAATTGGTTGCCAAATTAAAGTTCGTCCGGAGAACATTGGTTAAACATGGAATTTGCATTGGTTAATCATAAGCAGTTACGATATTTCAAATGAGAATATTGGATCGAATGCATACCGGATTAAAGGACTTACGGAAAAAATTGGTTTTCGAATTAAAGTTCGTCCGGAGAACATTGTATGGAATGCATGCCGGATTAAAGGATTTCCTGAGAAAATTGGTTGCCAAATTAAAGATGGTCCGGAAAACATTTGTTAAACCAAGAATTTGCATTGGTTAAACATAAGCAGTTACGATATTTCGAATGAGAATACTGGATCGAATGCATGCCGGATTAAAGGAGTTCCTGAGAAAATTGGTTGCCTAATTAAAGTCCGTCCGGAGAACATTGGATTGAATGCATGCCGGATTAAAGGACTTCCTGAGAAAATTGGTTGCCAAATTAAAGTTGTCCGAAGAACATTGGTTAAACTTGGTATTTGCATTGGTTAATAATAAGCAGTTATGATATTTCGAATGAGAATATTGGATCGAATGCATGCCGGATAAAAGGAATTCCTGAGAAAATTGGCTGTCAAATTAAAGTTCGTCCGGAGAACATTGGATCGAATGCATGCCGGATTGAAGGACTCCCTGAGAAAATTGGTTGCCAAATTAAAGTTCGTCCGGAGAACATTGGTTAAACATGGAATTTGCATTGGTTAATCATAAGCAGTTACGATATTTCAAATGAGAATATTGGATCGAATGCATGCCGGATTAAAGGAGTTCCTGAGAAAATTGGTTGCCTAATTAAAGTCCGTCCGGAGAACATTGGATCGAATGCATGCCGGATTAAAGGACTTCCTGAGAAAATTGGTTGCCAAATTAAAGTTCGTCCGAAGAACATTGGTTAAACTTTGTATTTGCATTGGTAAATAATAAGCAGTTATGATATTTCGAATGAAAATATTGGATCGAATGCACGCCGGATTAAAGGACTTCCTGAGAAAATTGGTTGTCAAATTAAAGTCCGTCCGGAGAACATTGGACCGAATGCATGCCGGATTAAAGTACTTACTGAGAAAATTGGTTGTCAAATTAAAGTTCGTCCGGAGAACATTGGATCGAATGCATGCCGGATTAAAGGACTTCCCGAGAAAATTACTTGCGAAATTAAAGGTACTCCGGACAATATTGGTTAAACCAAGAATTTGCATTGGTTAATCATAAGCAGTTACTATATTTCGAATGAGAATATTGGATCGAATGCATGCCGGATTAAAGGAGTTCCTGAGAAAATTGGTTGCCTAATTAAAGTCCGTCCGGAGAACATTGGATCGAATGCATGCCGGATTAAAGTACTTCCTGAGAAAATTGATTGCCAAATTAAAGTTCGTCCGGAGAACATTGGTTAAACATGGAATTTGCATTGGTTAATAATAAGCAGTTACGATATTTCAAATGAGAATATTGGATCGAATGCATGCCGGATTAAAGGACTTCCGGAAAAAATTGCTTGTTGAATTAAAGTTCGTCCGGAGAACATTGTATGGAATGCATGCCGGATTAAAGGACTTCCTGAGAAAATTGGTTGCCAAATTAAAGATGGTCCGGAAAACATTTGTTAAACATGGAATTTGCATTGGTTAATCATATGCAGTTACGATATTTCGAATGAGAATATTGGATCGAATGCATGCCGGATTAATGTACTTCCTGAGAAAATTGGTTGTCAAATTAAAGTTCGTCCGTAGAACATTGGATCGAATGCATTCTGGATTAAAGGACTTCCTGAGAAAATTGGTTGTCAAATGAAAGTTCGTCCGGAGAAATTTGGATCGAATGCATGCCGGATTAAAGGACTTCCTGAGAAAATTGGTTGACAAATTAAAGTCCGTCCGGAAAACATTGGATCGAATGCATGCCGGATTGAAGGACTTCCTGAGAAAATTGGTTGCCAAATTAAAGTTCGTCCGGAGAACATTGGTTAAACATGGAATTTGCATTGGTTAATAATAAGCAGTTACGATATTTCAAATGAGAATATTGGATCGAATGCATAACGGATTAAAAAACTTCCTGAGAAAATTGGTTGTCAAATTAAAGTTCGTCCGGAGAACATTGGATCGAATGCATGCCGGATTAAAGGACTTCCTGAGAAAATTGGTTGCCAAATTAAAGTACGTCCGAAGAACATTGGATCGAATGCATGCCGGATTGAAGGACTTCCTCACAAAATTGGTTGCCAAATTAAAGTTCGCCCGGAGAACATTGGTTAAACATGGAATTTGCATTGGTTAATAATAAGCAGTTACGATATTTCAAATGAGAACATTGTATGGAATGCATGCCGGATTAAAGCATTCCTGTGAAAATAGGTTGCCAAATTAAAGATGGTCCGGAGAACATTTGTTAAACATGGAATTTGCATTGGTTAATCATATGCAGTTACGATATTTCGAACGAGAATATTGGATCGAATGCATGCCGGATTAAAGGACTTCCCGAGAAAATTGTTTGTCAAATTAAAGTCCGTCCGGAGAACATTGGATCGAATGCGTGCTGGATTAAAGGACTTCCTGAGAAAATTGGTTGTGAAATTAAAGTTCGACCGGAGAACATTGGATCGAATGCATGCCGCATTGAAGGACTTCCTGAGAAAATTGGTTGCCAAATTAAAGTCGTCCGGAGAACATTGGTTAAACATGGAATTTGCATTGGTTAATCATAAGCAGTTACGATATTTCAAATGAGAATATTGGATCGAATGCATGCCGGATTAAAGGACTTCCGGAAAAAATTGGTTGTCAAATTAAAGTTCGTCCGGAGAACATTGGTTAAACATGGAATTAGCATTGGTTAATAAGAAGCAGTTACGATATTTCAAATGAGAATATTGGATCGAATGCATGCCTGATTAAAGGACTTCCGGAAAAAATTGGTTGTTGAATTAAAGTTCGTCTGGAGAACATTGTAGGGAATGCATGCCGGATTAAAGGACTTCCTGAGAAAATTGGTTGTCAAATTAAAGTTCGTCCGGAGAACATTGGATCGAATGCATGCCGGATTAAAGGACTTCCTGAGAAAATTGGTTGCCAAATTAAAGTTCGTCCGAAGAACATTGGATCGAATGCATGCCGGATTGAAGGACTTCCTCACAAAATTGGTTGCCAAATTAAAGTTCGCCCGGAGAACATTGGTTAAACATGGAATTTGCATTGGTTAATAATAAGCAGTTACGATATTTCAAATGAGAACATTGTATGGAATGCATGCCGGATTAAAGCATTCCTGTGAAAATTGGTTGCCAAATTAAAGATGGTCCGGAGAACATTTGTTAAACATGGAATTTGCATTGGTTAATCATATGCAGTTACGATATTTCGAACGAGAATATTGGATCGAATGCATACCGGATTAAAGGACTTCCTGAGAAAATTGTTTGTCAAATTAAAGTCCGTCCGGAGAACATTGGATCGAATGCGTGCTGGATTAAAGGACTTCCTGAGAAAATTGGTTGCCAAATTAAAGATCGTCCAGATAACATTGGTTAAACATGGAATTAGCATTGGTTAATAAGAAGCAGTTACGATATTTCAAATGAGAATATTGGATCGAATGCATGCCTGATTAAAGGACTTCCGGAAAAAATTGGTTGTTGAATTAAAGTTCGTCTGGAGAACATTGTAGGGAATGCATGCCGGATTAAAGGACTTCCTGAGAAAATTGGTTCGTCCGGAGAACATTTGTTAAACATGGAATTTGCATTGGTTAATCATATGCAGTTACGATATTTCTAATGAGAATATTGGATCGAATGCATGCCGGATTAAAGTACTTCCTGGGAAAATTGGTTTTCAAATTAAAGTTCGTCCGTAGAACATTGGATCGAATGCATTCCGGATTAAAGGACTTCCTGAGAAAATTGGTTGTCAAATTAAAGTTCGTCCGGAGAACATTGGATCGAATGCATGCCGGATTAAAGGACTTCCTGAGAAAATTGGTTGCCAAATTAAAGTTCGTCCGAAGAACATTGGATCGAATGCATGCCGGATTGAAGGACTTCCTCACAAAATTGGTTGCCAAATTAAAGTTCGCCCGGAGAACATTGGTTAAACATGGAATTTGCATTGGTTAATAATAAGCAGTTACGATATTTCAAATGAGAACATTGTATGGAATGCATGCCGGATTAAAGCATTCCTGTGAAAATTGGTTGCCAAATTAAAGATGGTCCGGAGAACATTTGTTAAACATGGAATTTGCATTGGTTAATCATATGCAGTTACGATATTTCGAACGAGAATATTGGATCGAATGCATACCGGATTAAAGGACTTCCTGAGAAAATTGTTTGTCAAATTAAAGTCCGTCCGGAGAACATTGGATCGAATGCGTGCTGGATTAAAGGACTTCCTGAGAAAATTGGTTGCCAAATTAAAGATGGTCCGGAGAACATTTGTTAAACATCGAATTTGCATTGGTTAATCATAAGCAGTTACGTTGTTTCGAATGAGAATATTGGATCGAATGCATGCCGGATAAAAGGACTTCCTGAGAAAATTGGTTGTCAAATAAAAGTTCGACCGGAGAACATTGGATCGAATGCATGCCGGATTAAAGAACTTCCTGAGAAAATTGGTTGCCTAATTAAAGGTGGTCCGGTGAACATTGGTTAAACATGGAATTTGCATTGGTTAATCATATGCAGTTACGATATTTCGAATGAGAATATTAGATCGAATGCATGCCGGATTAAAGGAGTTCCTGAGAAAATTGGTTGCCTAATTAAAGTCCGTCCGGAGAATATTGGATCGAATGCATGCCGGATTAAAGTACTTCCTGAGAAAATTGGTTGTCAAATTAAAGTTCGTCCGTAGAACATTGGATCGAATGCATGCCGGATTAAAGTACTTCCTGAGAAAATTGGTTGTCAAATTAAAGTTCGTCCGGAGAACATTGGTTAAACATGGAATTTGCATTGGTTAATCATATGCAGTTACGATATTTCGAATGAGAATATTGGATCGAATGCATGCCGGATTAAAGTACCTCCTGAGAAAATTGGTTGTCAAATTAAAGTTCGTCCGGAGAACATTGGTTAAACATGGAATTAGCATTGGTTAATAAGAAGCAGTTACGATATTTCAAATGAGAATATTGGATCGAATGCATGCCTGATTAAAGGACTTCCGGAAAAAATTGGTTGTTGAATTAAAGTTCGTCTGGAGAACATTGTAGGGAATGCATGCCGGATTAAAGGACTTCCTGAGAAAATTGGTTCGTCCGGAGAACATTTGTTAAACATGGAATTTGCATTGGTTAATCATATGCAGTTACGATATTTCTAATGAGAATATTGGATCGAATGCATGCCGGATTAAAGTACTTCCTGGGAAAATTGGTTTTCAAATTAAAGTTCGTCCGTAGAACATTGGATCGAGTGCATTCCGGATTAAAGGACTTCCTGAGAAAATTGGTTGTCAAATGAAAGTTCGTCCGGAGAACATTGGATCGAATGCATGCCGGATTAAATGACTTCATGATAAAATTGGTTGCCAAATTAAAGTTAGTCCGTAGGACATTGGATCGAATGCATTCCGGATTAGAGGACTTCCTGAGAAAATTGGTTGCCAAATTAAAGTTCGTCCGAAGAACATTTGTTAAACATGGAATTTGCATTGGTTAATAATAAGCAGTGATGATATTTCGAATGAGAATATTGGATCGAATGCATGCCGGATTAAAGGAGTTCCTGAGAAACTTGCTTGTCAAATTAAAGTTCGTCCGGAGAACATTGGTTAAACATGGAATTAGCATTGGTTAATAATAAGCAGTTACGATATTTCAAATGATAATATTGGATCGAATGCATGCCGGATTAAAGTACTTCCTGGGAAAATTGGTTGTCAAATTAAAGTTCGTCCGTAGAACATTGGATCGAATGCATGCCGGATTAAAGGAGTTCCTGAGAAAATTGCTTGTCAAATTAAAGTTCGTCCGGAGAACATTGGTTAAACATGGAATTTGCATTGGTTAATAATAAGCAGTTACGATATTTCAAATGAGAATATTGGATCGAATGCATGCCGGATTAAAGGACTTCCGGAAAAAATTGGTTGTTGAATTAAAGTTCGTCCGGAGAACATTGTAGGGAATGCATGGCGGATTAAAGGACTTCCTGAGAAAATTGGTTGCCAAATTAAAGATGGTCCGGAGAACATTTGTTAAACATGGAATTTGCATTGGTTAATCATATGCAGTTACGATATTTCGATTGAGAATATTGGATCGAATGCATGCCGGATTAAAGTACTTCCTGGGAAAATTGGTTGTCAAATTAAAGTTCGTCCGTAGAACATTGGATCGAATGCCTTCCGGATTAAAGGACTTCCTGAGAAAATTGGTTGTCAAATGAAAGTTCGTCGGGAGAACATTGGATCGAATGCATGCCGGATTAAAAGACTTCATGATAAAATCGTTTGCGAAGTTAAAGGTAATCCGGAGAATATTGGTTAAAACAAGAATTTGCATTGGTTAATCATAAGCAGTTACGATATTTCGCATGAGAATATTGAATCGAATGCATGCCGGATTAAAGGACTTCCTGTGAAAATTGTTTGCCAAATTAAAGGTGGTCCGGAGAACATTGGTTAAACATGGAATTTGCATTGGTTAATGATAAGCTGTTACGATATTTCGAATGAGAATATTGCATCGAATGCATGCCGGATTAAAAGACTTCCTGAGAAAATTGGTTGTCAAATGAATGTTCGTCCTTAGAACATTGGATCGAATGCATGCCGGATTAAAGGACACCCTGAGAAAATTGGTTGTCAAATGAAAGTTCGTCCGGAGAACATTGGATCGAATGCATGCCGGATTAAAGGACTTCATGATAAAATTGGTTGCCAAATTAAAGTTCGTCCGTAGGACATTGGATCGAATGCATTCCGGATTAAAGGACTTCCTGAGAAAATTGGTTGCCAAATTAAATTTCGTCCGAAGAACATTGGTTAAACATGGAATTTGCATTGTTTAATAATAAGCAGTTATGATATTTCGAATGAGAATATTGGATCTAATGCATGCCGGATTAAAGGTGTTCCTGAGAAAATTGCTTGTCAAATTAAAGTTCGTCCGGAGAACATTGGTTAAACATGGAATTTGCATTGGTTAATAATAAGCAGTTAAGATATTTGAAATAAGAATATTGGATCGAATGCATGCCGGATTAAAGGACTTCCGGAAAAAATTGGTTGTGGAATTAAAGTTCGTCCGGAGAACATTGCATCGAATGCATGCCGGATTAAAAGATTTCCAGCGAAAATTGGTTGCCAAATTAAAGATCGTCCAGATAACATTGGATCGAATGTATGCCGGATTAAAGGACATCCTGAGAAAATTAGTTGCCAAATTAAAGGTCGTCCGGAGAACATAGATTAAACATGGAATTTGCATTGGTTAATCATAAGCAGTTACGATATTTCGAATGAGAATATTGGATCGGATGCATGCCGGATTAAAGGACTTCCTGAGAAAATTGGTTGCCAAATTAAAGTTCGTCCAAAGAACATTGGTTAAACATTGAATTTGGATTGGTTAATAATAAGCAGTTATGATATTTCGAATGAGAATTTTGCATCGAATGCATGCCGGATTAAATGAGTTCATGAGAAAATTGGTTGTCAAATTAAAGTCCGTCCGTAGAACATTGGATCGAATGCATGCCGGATTAAAGGAATTCCTGAGAAAATTGGTTGTCAAATTAAAGTCCGTCCGGAGAACATTGGATCGAATGCATGCCGGATTAAAGGACTTCATGATGAAATTGGTTGTGAAATTAAAGTTCGTCCGGAGAACATTGGACCGAATGCATGCCGGATTAAAGGACTTCCTGAGAAAATTACTTGCGAAATTAAAGGTACTCCGGAGAATATTGGTGAAACCAAGAATTTGCATTGGTTAATCATAAGCAGTTACGATATTTCGAATGAGAATATTGGATCGAATGCATGCCGGATTAAAGGACTTCCTGAGAAAATTGGTTGTCAAATTAAAGTTCGTCTGGAGAACATTGGATCGAATGCATGCCGGATTAAAGGACTTCCTGAGAAAATTACTTGCGAAATTAAAGGTACTCCGGAGAATATTGGTTAAACCAAGAATTTGCATTGGTTAATCATAAGCAGTTACGATATTTCGAATGAGAATATTGGATCGAATGCATGCCGGATTAAAGGAGTTACTGAGAAAATTGGTTGTCAAATTAAAGTCCGCCTGGAGAATATTGGATCGAATGTATGCCGGATTAAAGTACTTCCTGAGAAAATTGGTTGTCAAATTAAAGTTCGTCTGGAGAACATTGGTTAAACATGGAATTTGCATTGGTTAATAATAAGCAGTTACGATATTTGAAATAAGAATATTGGATCGAATGCATGCCGGATTAAAGGACTTCCGGAAAAAATTGGTTGTGGAATTAAAGTTCGTCCGGAGAACATTGTAGGGAATGCATGGCGGATTAAAGGACTTCCTGAGAAAATTGGTTGCCAAATTAAAGATGGTCCGGAGAACATTTGTTAAACATGGAATTTGCATTGGTTAATCATATGCAGTTACGATATTTCGATTGAGAATATTGGATCGAATGCATGCCGGATTAAAATACTTCCTGGGAAAATTGGTTGTCAAATTAAAGTTCGTTCGTAGAACATTGGATCGAATGCATTCCGGATTAAAGGACTTCCTGAGAAAATTGGTTGTCAAATGAATGTTCGTCCTTAGAACATTGGATCGAATGCATGCCGGATTAAAAGACTTCATGATAAAATTGTTTGCGAAATTAAAGGTAATCCGGAGAATATTGGTTAAAACAAGAATTTGCATTGGTTAATCATAAGCAGTTACGATATTTCGCATGAGAATATTGGATCGAATGCATGCCGGATTAAAGGACTTCCTGTGAAAATTGTTTGCCAAATTAAAGGTTGTCCGGAGAACATTGGTTAAACATGGAATTTGCATTGGTTAATCATAAGCTGTTACGATATTTCGAATGAGAATATTGCATCGAATGCATGCCGGATTAAAAGATTTCCAGCGAAAATTGGTTGCCAAATTAAAGATCGTCCGGAGAACATAGATTAAACATGGAATTTGCATTGGTTAATCATAAGCAGTTACGATATTTCGAATGAGAATATTGGATCGAATGCATGCCGGATTAAAGGACTTCCTGAGAAAATTGGTTGCCAAATTAAAGTTCGTCCGAAGAACATTGGTTAAACATTGAATTTGCATTGGTTAATAATAAGCAGTTATGATATTTCGAATGAGAATTTTGCATCGAATGCATGCCGGATTAAATGAGTTCATGAGAAAATTGGTTGTCAAATTAAAGTCCGTCCGTAGAACATTGGATCGAATGCATGCCGGATTAAAGGAATTCCTGAGAAAATTGGTTGTCAAATTAAAGTCCGTCCGGAGAACATTGGATCGAATGCATGCCGGATTAAAGGACTTCATGATGAAATTGGTTGTGAAATTAAAGTTCGCCCGGAGAACATTGGACCGAATGCATGCCGGATTAAAGGACTTCCTGTGAAAATTACTTGCGAAATTAAAGGTACTCCGGAGAATATTGGTGAAACCAAGAATTTGCATTGGTTAATCATAAGCAGTTACGATATTTCGAATGAGAATATTGGATCGAATGCATGCCGGATTAAAGGACTTCCTGAGAAAATTGGTTGTCAAATTAAAGTTCGTCTGGAGAACATTGGATCGAATGCATGCCGGATTAAAGGACTTCCTGAGAAAATTACTTGCGAAATTAAAGGTACTCCGGAGAATATTGGTTAAACCAAGAATTTGCATTGGTTAATCATAAGCAGTTACGATATTTCGAATGAGAATATTGGATCGAATGCATGCCGGATTAAAGGAGTTACTGAGAAAATTGGTTGTCAAATTAAAGTCCGTCTGGAGAATATTGGATCGAATGTATGCCGGATTAAAGTACTTCCTGAGAAAATTGGTTGTCAAATTAAAGTTCGTCTGGAGAACATTGGTTAAACATGGAATTTGCATTGGTTAATAATAAGCAGTTACGATATTTCAAATGAGAATATTGGATCGACTGCATGCCGGATTAAAGGACTTCCGGAAAAAATTGTTTGTCAAATTAAAGTTCGTCCGGAGAACATTGGATCGAATGCATGCCGGATTAAAGGACTTCCTGAGAAAATTACTTGCGAAAATAAAGGTACTCCGGAGAATATTGGTTAAACCAAGAATTTGCATTGGTTAATCATAAGCAGTTACGATATTTCGAATGAGAATATTGGATCGAATGCATGCCGGATTAAAGTACTTCCGGAAAAAATTGTTTGTTGAATTAAAGTTCGTCCGGAGAACATTGTATGGAATGCATGCCGGATTAAAGGACTTACTGAGAAAATTGGTTGCCAAATTAAAGTTCGTCCGTAGAACAATGGATCGAATGCATGCCGGATTAAAAGACTTCATGATAAAATTGGTTATCAAATTAAACTTCGTCCGGAGAACGTTGGATCGAATGCATGCCGGATAAAAGGACTTCCTGAGAAAATTGGTTGTCAAATTAAAGTTCGTCCGGAGAACATTGGATCGAATGCATGCCGGATTGAAAGACTTCCTGAGAAAATTGGTTGCCAAATTAAAGTTCGTCCGTAGAACATTGGATCGAATGCATTCCGGATTAAAGGTATTCCTGAGAAAATTGATTGTCAAATTAATGTTCGTCCGGAGAACAGTGGATCGAATGCATGCCGGACAAAAGGACTTCCTGTGAAAATTGTTTGTCAAATTAAAGTTCGACCAGAGAACATTGGATCGAATGCATGCCGGATTGAAGGACTTCCTGAGAAAATTGGTTGCCAAATTAAAGTTTGTCCTGAGAACATTGGTTAAACATGGAATTTGCATTGGTTAATAATAAGCAGTTACGATATTTCGCATGAGAATATTGGATCGAATGCATGCCGGATTAAAGGAATTCCTGAGAAAATTGTTTGCCCAATTTAAGTTCGTCCGCAGAACATTGGATCGAATTCATGCCGGATTAATAGACTTCCTGAGAAAATTGTTTGTCAAATTAAAGTTCGTCCCGAGAACATTGGATCGAATGCATGCCGGATTAAAGGACTTCCTGAGGAAATTGGTTGCCAAATTAAAGTTCGTCCGGAGAACATTGGTTAAACATGGAATTTGCATTGGATAATCGTAAGCAGTTACGATATTTCGAATGAGAATATTGCATCGAATTCATGTCGGGATTAAAGGACTTCCTGAGAAAATTGGTTGCCAAATTAAAGTTCGTCCGGAGAACATTGGATCGAATGCATGCCGGATGATAGGACTTCCTGAGAAAATTGGTTGTCAAATTAAAATTCGTCAGGAGAACATTGGTTATACATGGAATTTGCATTGGTTAATCATAAGCTGTTAAGATATTTTGAAATAGAATATTTGATCGAATGCCTGCCGGATTAAAAAACTTCATGACAAAATTAGTTGCCAAATTAAAGGTCGTCCGGAGAACATTGGTTAAACATGGAACTTGCATTGGTTAATCAAATGCAGTTACGATAATTCAAATGAGAATATTGTATTGAAAGCAAGTCGGATTAAAGGACTACCTGAAAAGATTTGTTGCCAAATTATTATTCGTCCGGAGAATATTGGTTAAACATGCTATTTGCTTTTGTTAATCATAAGCAGTTACGATATTTTGAAACAGAATATTGGATCGAATGCATGACGGATTAAAGGACTTCCCGAGAAAATTAGTTGCCAAATTAAATGTCGTGTAGAGAACATTGGTTAAACATGGATTTTGCATTGGTTAATCATAAGCAGTTACGATATTTCGAATGAGAATATTGGATCGAATGCACGCCGGATTAAAGGACTTCCTGATAAAATTCGTTGCTAAATTAAAGGTCGTCCGGAGAACATTGGTTAAACATGGAATTTGCATTAGTTAATAATAAACAATCACTATATTTCGAATGGTAATATTGGATCCAGTGCATCCCGGATTAAATATCGTTTAGGGTACATTGGTTAAACATCGTATTTACATTAAATCAAAAAGAATTACTATATCTAGAACGATAAATTGCGATCCAAAGTTGCCGGAATAAAGGTCTTTGGGAGAACATTTGTTAATGATGAAATTGTTTTGGTTTAATTATAAACAATTATTATATTTCAAAGAGAATATTGTATCAAATGTTTGCCGAAGTAAAGTTCGTCCGGAGAACATTGGTGAAACATGGAATTTGCATTGGTTAAATCATAAACAATTACACTATTTCGATTGAGAATACCGGATCCAATGCTTGCCGTATTAAAGGTTGTTCGGATAACATTGGTTAAACATTGAATTTGAATTGTTTAAATCTTAGACAATTACTATATTTCGAAGAGAATATTGAATCCATTGCTTGTCGGATTAAAGGTCGTTCGGAGAAAATTGGTTCAACATGGAATTTAAATTGGTTAAATTATAAACAATTACTATATTTCAACGAGGATATTGGATTCGATGCTTGCCGGATTAAAGGTCGTTCGTTGAATATTCGTTAAAATAGAATTTACATTGGTTAAATCATAAACAATTACTATATTTCTAATGGGAATATTGGATCCAATGCTTGCCGGATTAATGGTCGTTCGGAGAAACATGGAATTGTCATTGGTTAAATCATGAACAATTATTTTATGTAGAACGATAATTTGCGATCCAATGTTGCCGGATTAAAGGTTGTTCGGAGAACATTGAATTTGCATTGGTTAAATCATAAACAATTTTTCTAGAACGATAATTTGCTTTCAGGAATGATTGGAAAAGATATTTGCAGGATTAAAGGAAGTTAGGAGAACAATGGTTAAACATAATGTTTTCATTGATTAAAACATAATTATTCGATTATTCGAATGAGAATATTATATCAAATGCTTGCCGTATTACAGGTCGTTCGGAGAACATTGGTTAAACATGCAATTTGCATTGGTTAAATCATAAACAATTACTACATTACGAATGTGAATATTTGATCCAATGCTTGCCGGATTAAATGTCGTTCGCAGAAAATTGGTGAAACACCGAATTTCCATTGGTTAAATCTTAAACAATTACTTTATTTCGAATGAGAATATTGGAGCGAGTGCTTGCTGGATTAAATTTCGCCCGGAGAACATTGCATTGGTTAAAGCATAAACAATTACTATTAATGGTCGCTCGAAGAACATTTTTTAAAAGTTGAATTTGTATTGGTTATATCATAAACAATTAATATATTGAGAACGATAATATTCGATACAATGTTGCCGGATTAAAGGTCGTCTGGAGAATATTGGTTAAACATTGAATTTGCATTGGTTAAATGAAAAACAATTACTATATTTCGAATGATAATATTGGATTGAATTCTGGACGGATTAAAGGTCGTTACTTTTTTTAGAATGATAATATGCGATCCAATGTTGCCGGATTAAAGGTCGTTCGTAGAACATTGGTTAAACATGGAATTTGAATTGGTTAAATCATAAAAAATTGCTTTATTTAGAATGATAATTTGCGATCCAATGCTTGCCGGATTAAATGTCGTTCGGAGAATATTGTTTAAAATGGAATTTGCATTGGTTAAATCATAAACAATTACTATATTTCGAATGATAATATTGGATCGAATGTTGGCCGGATTAAAGGTCGTTACTTTTTTAAAACGATAATATGCCATCCAATATTGCGTGATTCAAGGTTGTCCGGAGAACATTGGTTAAACATGGAATGCATGCCGGATTAAAGGTCTTCCGTAAAAAATTGTTTAAAATGAATTTACATTGATTAAAGCCTAAACAATTACTATATTTCGAATGAGAATATTGGATCCAATGCTTGCAGGATTAAATATCGTTCGGAGAACATTGTTTAAACATGGTATTTACATTGGTTAAATGATAAACAATTACTATATTTAGAACGATAAATTGTCATCCAAAGTTGCCGGATTAATTGTCGTTCGGAGAACATTGGTTAATGATGAAATTTGTATTGGTTTAATCATAAACAATTACTATATTTCGAAGTGAATATTGGATTAAATGCTTGTTGGAGTAAAGTTCGTTCGGAGAACACCGGTGAAACATTTTATTAGTTAAATGATAAACAATTACAATATTTCGAATGAGAATTTTGGATGCAATGCTTGCCGTATTAAAGGTTGTTGGGATATCATTGGTTAAACATTGGATTTGCAGTGTTTAAATCTTAAACAGTTACCATATTTCGAAGAGAATATTGAATCCAATGCTTGCCGTATTAAAGGTCGTTCGGCGAAAATTTTTTAAACATGGTCTTTGCATTGGTTAAATCATAAACGATAACTTTATTTAGAACGATAATATGCGATCCAATTTTCCCGGATTAAAGGTCGTCCGGAGAAGATTGGTTAAACATGGAATTTGCATTGGTTAAATCATAAACAATTACTATATTTCGAAGAGAATATTGAATCTAATGCGTGCCGGATTAAAGGTCGTTCGGAGAACATTGGTTAAACATGGAATTTACATTTGCAGTGGTTAAATCATAAGCAATCACTATATTTCGATTGAGAATATTAGATTCAATGCTTGCCGGATGAAATTGGGAGAACATTGGTTAAACATGGAATTTGCATTGGTTAAATCATAAACAATTACTTTATTTAGAACGATAATTTGCCAACAAATGTTGCCGTATTAAAGGTCGTTCGGAAAACATTTGTTAAGCATGGAATTTGCATTGTTTAAATCATAAACAATTACTATATTTCGAATGAGAATACTGGATCCAATGCTTGCCGGATTAAACTTCGTTCGGGGGACATTGGATAAACATGGAATTTGCATTGGTTAAATCACAAAGAATTACTTTATTTAGAACGATAATTTGCGATCCAATGTTGCCAGATTAAAGGTCGTTCGGAGAACATTGGTTAAACATAGAATTTGCATTGGTTAAATCATAAACAATTACCATATTTCGAAGAGAATATTGAGTTCAATGCTTGCCGGATTAAAAGTCGTTTGGAGAACATTGGTCATACATGGAATTTGCATTGGTTAAATCAAATGCAATTACTTCATTTACAACGATAATTTGCGATCCAATGTTGCCGGATTAAAGGTCGTTCGGCGAACATTGTTTAAAAACTGCCAAACGCAACTCACCAACCATCTTCGTTAACGATGGAAAAGATAAGTCGCTTAACAGAAATTACGTCACTTTTTTTCTCTTTGACAGTAATTTTCAGCATGTCTTTCTGCTATATTAACCCATTACCTGCCATGAGCCCCATTTGGGGATCTGTTAAAATTAAACTCTCTACATGTTATTCCTTGTATTTACATTGAATTACTTACATAAACTGCAGTTTTATTATTTCTAATTAATATTATTTTTTGATGTTTTATACCTATATATATTTGATGTTCTAGTTTCTATAAAAATGACAATGGTAACTACTGGAATTAAACATAAGGAATAAATAAACTCCTAAGACAACTGTCAGGGCCAAAAATGAGCATTAAAAAAAATTTGGCAGTTAATGGGTTAAAGAGGGTGTTTAAATTGCTAAGAGCTTTACATTTGAAATAGGGATCCTTTTTTTGACAGGGCTACGTTTTTATGGGTAAATATTTTCGTCAATTCTTGTCAGACGAAATATCAGAAAGAATTCATTTTTTTCTGTACTTTTATATTAGAAATCATCATTTTACTGTTTACCCATAGCCGGAGAGAGAAAAGATGGATTCATGCCTTTCCCAGGGGTATTAGCACGTAATTAAATGTAATAAACTCAACCGGAATTCGAACTCAGCTCTCCAATTATTCAGTCCGAACCGCTAACCATTACCCCACCATATATATCAATATACTAAAAAGATATTCTTAAATGCCACGGATGTTTAGTCGTAATAATGATAGGTTAGCCATTAAATTGGTACCCCAAAACGTAAATAGTTCTAGCAGTGAGATTTCGCCTAAAACGCACGCTACTATGCAAGACAAAATTAAAATTTCAATAATCTTTTGGTACGAGTGATTGGTGAACATATTTGCTTTGTAGACTGAAGAGTTTTAAAAAGAACGAATTTCAATGGACATGAGTGAAAACTTGAACGACTTATGAATGAATAACGAAGGACTTGAAAAAAACAGCCAACACAAATGCCGCTTAGAATTTTGAAACGTTTACTCGTTTGAAATCGTCCGATGTTGTGTTGCTGTTGATTTTTCTTTTACCTTAAAGGTTTATTTGCACATTCAATGAATTACTATTTATTTTAATCATCGCCTTTCAGTTTTAGTATCTATCCATCTATACACAGCTTCATGTCAATCTATGTTATTCTGTTTAAGTCTATCTCATTTAGTTCACCTCTATCTATTCATCTATTTAACTATAACTCCAATATAGATCTATCTATCTATCAGGTTGGTGCAAAAATAATATCGCTTTTTGACGTTAAAAATACGTCAAAAAACGATATTATTTTTGCACCAACCTAATATCTATCTATCTATCTATCTATCTATCTATCTATCTATCTATCTATCTATCTATCATAGTCTCTTCATTATCTATCTATCTATCTGATATGCTTTATTTATGGGATAACGTGCTTAATATCAGAGATTGAGCGTATGGAAATTTAAAAGCGAACATTGAAGTAAACACTCATAAATATATATATATATATATATATATATATATATATATATATATATATACATGTCTCTCTAGGTCTATTCATATCTATCTATATATGTCTATCTCGTTTTATCTATCTATAGTCTATCTCTTCACAGCTATCTATCTATCTGTTTATACATATATATATATATATATATATATGTGTGTGTGTGTGTATCTATCTATCTATCTAGATATATATATCTGTATATATATATATATATATATATATATATATATATATATATATAATAAAAAGGCTTAAACACTAATATTCCATGGTTCCAATGGAATAAATTATGACCATGGAATATTAGTGTTTAAGCCTTTTTATTATATCCTTACTCTGTCCTGGACATTGAGTTTTACCTGGATTCTATCCTCTCGGAATTTTTTATTCAAAAAATATACATGTGTGTATATGCACCTGTGGATTTTGCATATATATGTATATTTACCACTAATATTATATATATATATATATATATATATAGACAGAGAGATAGATAGATGTGAAGAGATAGACTATAGATAAATAAATATGAATAGACTATAGATAGATAAAACAACATAGACATATGTAGATAGATAGATATGAATAGACCTAGATAGACATGTATATATAGAGATATGAATAGATCGATATATATATATATATATATATATATATATATATATATATATATATATATCGGTCTATTTATATCTGTCTATATATCTATCTGTCGATCTGTTTATATCTATCTATTCTTATCTATCTATTTATGTATGTATCGATCTATTCATATTTCTCTCTCTCTCTATCGATCTCTCTATATATATATGAAGAAATATCGTTGTAAGGTATGTTTTATTTATGGGATAAAGTACTCAATATCAGAGATTGAGCGTATGTAAATTTAAAAGTGAATATTAAAGTCAACACTCATATATATATATATATATATATATATATATATATATATATTGAACAATAACAAATATTAAAAAATTGAAATGTTCAGACACACTGGATTGTATATTAATATTCTATTGTTTTTACTATTATTTCATTTAGATTCCTCGACTAGTTTCGGCCAACATGGCCATCATCAGAAAAATTTTTTTATGCTTGCTGGTAGCAGTGAACTGCATATATATGCACATATATATATATATATATATATATATATATATATATATATATATATATATATATATATATCGGTCTATTCCTGTCTCTCTCTATATATATACATGTCTATCTCGGGCTATTCATATCTATTTACCTATCTATCTATCTTTCTATCGATCTATCTATCTATCTATCTATCTATCTATCTATCTTGGTGTATTCATATCTATATATATCTATCTAGCTCGGTTTATCTATCTATAGTTTGTTCAGATATATTTATCTATAGTCTTTTCATATCTATCTATAATCTATTCATATCTATTTATCTATTGTCTATCTCTTCACGTCTATCTATCTATCTGTCTATCTATCTGTTTTCCATCTCCATCCTTTTCGTAATCTTGTGAGATATTTCTTAAGTGTGCACCAAATTCAGTGGAAATCAATGCAGATTAAAGCAGAATAAAATCTACGAATTCTAAAAAAGTTCAATCAGTCAAATATTGAGCAGACGACATCTTATAATAGGAAATAAAAATGGTTTCTTTTGATCTACGTAAGTAGGTATATTTTCATATTTCTCTGAGCTTGCTTTCACGCGTTGATAATATGAAGAATTTGTATTTACACAGGCACTGATATCTACACACGTGGATATGTACCGGTACTTAGGTGAACGAATTGAAGATTTGTGTGATACTATAGACACCCACACAGAAGAGTTAGTTTTATCTCAATTTCAAGTGTTTCTGTTTGATAGACAAGCGGATGGGTCCATTTGAAGTTCGGTCTTCTAAACAGTTTCCACTTTAACTAAAGTGTAGTCGGAAGTAATGAGGTGAATGGGGAATTTTTTGCAGATCAAGTTGCAACAAAATCGCAAACAGGTTATGCAGAGTAAGTGGCTATGTTTAAATGTAATTGGCAGAAATGTCTAAGAAAGAGAATTGACAAAGTTTGTAATAAACATTAACAAGAAAACAAATAGAACAGGCAAAAATAATATTAAGCAAGTGAATAATATATGCAAGACAAAGCAACAGTAATAAAGTTAACAAACTAAGAATGGCGTTAGCACAAAAATCATGATACGGACAAGTGATCGATCGCAGCATTCTAGTTTCAAGACAAGACCGGAAGTGAGTTAGATAAGATCAAGAAGTGACCTATCTTACTGGCTAGGAAGAAATCCCAGCATGCATGCATTTTTGTGTTTCATCTATAAATTTGGGGAATGAGCGACGTTGTAAGCCGCGGGATCAGTCTGAATTATTCACTGAGAATTGTAACGCCTTGCTTGTTACTCCTCGGTCCAGTGAGTTTTCAAGGTCGATGAGAACATTGTATCGGAGATTAGTGAAGGGAATCGTGTCGGACACGATCTGAGGGCAGCTCGGGTTTTTGGCGTCCGATTTGTACTTTTTCTGGTCCTGGGTGGATTACCTCAGCACCCCTAAGTTTACGCTTACCTGGCGATTGATCCGGAACGTGCTATCTTTCAATAACGTGGCTTTCAGAGCGGGTGCGTCATCGATGTGATTGTGGTTTAGAAGAAATAGCTGCTCGCGCCTTCTTCCACTGTCCGCTGGTGCACCCGTTCTGGGATCATATCAGCGAGTTGTATCCGACCCCCGAACATCTCGATGTCACATATGTGAGTGATAATGTGCTGCTGAAATAGTTGATGTTTCTTACGTTGTTAGCCATGGCGGGAATGGTGGTGTTAGTGACGAACACTATCCACATCGGGATCTGATTGGATTCTTTGAGTATCAGATCGGGACAAAGATTCGAACTGATAGAATGTATTTTCTTTCGGCATATTCGACGAAAGTTGGGTGCAAGTTGCGAGCCTGGTTCGCGTGAACGGACCAATTTTGATTTCTTTGTTTTTTAGTCCCCTAAAGTCATGACTGGGTGGATTCCTGACGGACCCCATCCCTGGTTAAGCTAGACTTCATTTGTTCACATAGTTAATGTGAGTGATTGTTGTTTCCGACGTTCTCCCGGCCTGCTCCCAGCATTCACTGAATTCATATTTTGTAAGTTTTCGGATTTGGGAATTTCGGACAAAGGATACGCAACCTGCAATATATTCGTTTAGAGTGTGGCATGGAATGCTTAAATGATCAGAATCCGTTCTGGCACATGACGGTAGGTTTTATTTATCATCTCTCAGTTGCCATCTCTGTCTTCGGGCAGACTGCAGCTCGGTTACGGCTCTGTCGGAGGACAGAGGCGCAACTGAGGAAAATGGGTCTTGTCAATATTCCCAATCTCTCCAGTTTGTTTTTTTAATCCCCTTTTTATCTTGACCTGATCAGCCTTTGATATTTCCCCATTCCTAAATTCATTTTGTATCTCTCTCGCCTCTAGCCAGCGAGCTTCTTTATTTTGCTTATCGGCAGAATACAGCGGCTGCTCTTATTTGTTGTGGGTTGATCGGGTCTTACTATGACATTTTTTTCATTTTAGTTTGAATATTTTGTTTATTTTTATTTTCCTTATGGCGTTCACCATTCTCATTTCATAATAAATTTTTGTCGATTTTTATGAGAAAATTCGGGGGAAAAATGAAAAAAGGACAATTTTTATATATTGGAAATTTTTTATTCCATACTTGTTTTAGTAGGATCCTTGCGAACATACAGTATTGCGGTATATATTGGATTGAATGGAAAAAGATGAGTTCTTGTGCTAACCTAGGAAATTGTCAGAGTGAATTGATTAGCTAAGTGTTGGAGAAACAACGCACACCAGCCTGTCCCTAATTGGACTTCGGCCTTCCGTCTCAAAGTAATGATTGTATTATTATTTAAATAAACATTCCACCGAAGATTGGAACCCATATGTTATATTCGGCAGCTAGTCTATATCAACAGTCATGCTTGTAATCTGTGAGAGAGCTGCTCTGCCTTTGACAGGAGACGAACGTGTCTGTGTCGCGGTTCCGAAGCCTCCACTTTTGTATTATCAGCCACCTCGATGGGATGTGTAGATGGGCGAGAGATTGGTAGGGGGAAGAGCCGACGTTGCAGAAGATGTTCCACGTATCATGTACCTACCCACTCAGACGAGTAGGCAAATCCTCGAATAAAACTTTGATATACAGAGTGTCCATAAAGTTTCGTACGCACTTCAAAAAATTTATAACTTTATTTGTATTTGCGATAGAAATAATCTGTAAAAATGTTATAAAGTTTAATGTACCTAGTTTTAAGTATAGCTAAAATAACTAATGTGATTTCAGGCATTACTGTAAATCAGTTGGCAAATGTTTTCCGTGAACTTCAAAATCGTATCACCCTTTTGTATTGCTAATGATGGAGGACATGTGGAAACTTAAATAAAGTTTCAATAAAACCTTAAAAAATATAGATTTACTTCTTTCTAATTCTTTTTACAAATTATTTCCGACGTTGACATTATATTAACATTAAAACAGCATAATTGCATATTAGGATTTTTGTTTGTTTTTTCCGTATATTTTTCTTCATACTGTCGGATCTATATCCATATATTTGCTTACATATATATATATATTATAAATTTACTAAAATTTTAAATTTAATTATAAAATTAAATTAAAATCCCTCGTTCTGTTTCATTCTCAAGCGATTTTTGTAAACTGAGCGCGCATATATATATATATATATATATATATATATATATATATATATATATATATATATATATATATATATATATAGTGTGTGATACTAAAAATATAGCTGCTGATTTTCAATCGGAAGAGTGAAAATTTGTATGGTTTCTCTGAATTTGCTCCAAAGATCAGATCAAAAGAAAAAAAAAAAAAAAAAATCGCCGTTTTTAACACATGAAAAATTAACCATTATTCAGTCCGGGTTACAACGACTCGATTTTTGCACAGAACGCCTTTCATGATTTACTTCACGTTTTTTTTATTATTATTAGACATTTTCGAGAAACATTTAAACGGTGGGGATGAAGAAGCCAGCCCGGTTTAATTAATCGGAGCAACCACATTTGAAGTGGAATAATTTCCAACAGTCGCCATTGTTACTCATGATGCAGATTTCAATTTAATTATTATGCAGTGATAAAGAAAAAAAATAATAAAAAAGAGTTCATGATAGGCGTTTTTTTAGATGAAGAGGCAAGATCAAATTTAATCTAATATGTACCAGAGATTATATTTTAATCGATATGATCAGCCAAGCAATGTCACTCCATTTTCGATTGGCAAGAGATAAAATCTGCCAGAAAATTCATATATATATATTATATAGCATTAACCAAGAACTGTTGCTTTATTGAATAGACGCGCAATTTCCAGTTGGACGTTTTCCTGATCACTAAAATTTTAATCCCTTTAAGTTTAAGCCTAAACTTTATCTATTCTATATATCCTCAAAATCTGCAGTTCCTGCCTTCTCTTCCGTGCGCACTATACCATGCAGTAACTCTCTTGAGTGGCTCTTCGGACTTATATTGGTTGAACACACACACACACACACACACACACACACACACACACATATATATATATATATATATAATTATTTAAAAAAATAGGATTCCTTCGCTACATAAGAGTTCTGATGTTTCAAAAACGAGAGCCGAAAACCTCAATATAATTCTTAAAATTAAATTGAATTAAAGTATCAAGCCCTGTTTCATCCTCAAGCAAAAATTTAGGAATAGCCAATCTTGAAATTTGCGCATCTTTATAAGCATGTTCATTCGCAAAATCAATTACTATGGAAACTGCTGGGGCGACCATTTTGGTAAGGGGTCTAAGAGATAATTTTTATCCACATATCAGTGACCTTCGGGAAGAGGTCAAGTTGAGATAGGGTGGGGGCATCCATTTCAAAGAGAATGATGACATTCATGTGCGTACATCGTCTGGTCAGTCACAGCAAAAGATTACTTTTGGCCCCAAAGTATGTCGTTAAGTGTCTAGAGAATTTTGTTTTATTTTATTTATTTATTTATTTATTCTTTTATTTATTTATTTATTTAAAGCATGCCAAAACAGTATTAATAAAAATCCTAAACTAAAATTAGACAAAAATAATGAAATGTTATGTGATTGTAGATGTTTTAAATGTTTTAAATTTTAAGGTGTTTTATTAAAGATCTTGCTAAGTCTGCTATTAGTCGGAAAATGTTTTTCAATTAAAGCTAGGAACTTATTTTTAGTTTAATGTTTTGTTTCGTACTTAAACGCGTCGCACTGAACTACAATTTGTTTTTTTGACGAATTCATAAAGGGTTTTTCTATCTTGTGATTGGGTTAAGCTTTTAAACCATTTATTAGACTATGAAATTTAACTTTTTTTTTATTTATGCTAATTATTTAATGCGAAATTTGTTGATGTCGGCAGAAAATCGTTAACGCATGTCTATGGTTTCATAAATTTTCATTATTTAGAAACTTAATAATGTGTAGTTTCTCATGTAGGCATAAAGGGCATGGGTCATCGCAGGTTTTACAAGTTCTTGTTTTATTTATTATTTTCCATTTCACTTTTGGTGTTTTATTCATTTCTTTTAAATGCCAAAAATATTTGGATAGAGATGTCTGATTTCTATTTCTAATATTATTGAAGGAGCTTTTGTGTTGTCTCCATCTAATTTTAAATTCATTCTTCGTTGAACTAATGTATATCTTATCAGTGTTCGGACACTCAATGGATGAGATAGTGCATTGGTATTCCATAGATTTTGTGCGGCAGGCGTGTTTTTCCAGGATTCTATTATTATGTTTTTTTTTTATGATTCTTTCTAGATTTTCAGTGCAACTGTAACTTAATTTTAAGGTGTTTTTTTTTTATTAAAGATCTTGCTAAGTCTGCTATTAGTAGGGAAGTGTTTTTCAATTAAAGCTAGGAACTTATGTCCTAGCTTAATATTAACCATTTGGTTGAACGGGGGGGTGTATACCAAATGATTTTCCTTTTCCTGTTTTTCTTCTGGTTAGTACTATTGTTTCTATAATTTGTGTTAGCGTTTTTGTATCCGCTATTTTTTTTAGGGGTGTGTTATAAAAATTACTGTGTTGTTGGATTATTTCCTTATTAGCGAAGTTCATACTGATTCTTTTCGCTATTGATGTGGGTATATGCTTAATTATAGATGGAGGGTGGTTTGAATTAGAGTTTGACTTATACAAGGTTATACATATTAGTGTTAGTTTTTTTGTAAGGTCGGTATATGTTGTTCATTAAGTCTAGAGTTACGTCGAGGAAGTTTACCCTTTTTCATTTAGTATTGACTGTAGTTTTTAAGTTTAGTTTTCTGAATTCACTATATATTATCTTTCTAATTTTATCTATTTTAAAATTTGTGCAGTTCCTCACTACCATGAGCCCGTCATCTCTGTAAAGTCCTACCAGGATTCTATCGTTTTGGGAATTTTATATATATATATATAAACATTGTATAATTTTTATATTTATATACTAAATTTAATTGTTTCTGTATTTGACAATATATAATTTGTAAATTTCATTGTAAATTGATCGAATTATGGTAGATGATGTTAGACAAATTTCATCCAAATGCCGTTTTACGCGTGCTATTTCTTTTTCAATTGCAGACCCACAATATATATATATATATGCTCCTGAAAAAATTATTTCGGTTGAGCTTTCTGGGAAGGAAGTGTGGGTTTGTAAACAGTGACTATTACGACTAATAATGCAAGACACTTCGGTATATCGAATCAAGTTCTCTCAGTCACTGTGTGCTTATCTAAAAATAAATACGCTTAAATTCACCTTCATCCCTACCGTCCGCCAACGGCCTGGTAGAATCCCGGACTGATGCCAATTCAGTCGGGTTTCGATCCTAGCTAGAGGCAACCGGACAAGTAGCAACACTGATGAGCTGTGATACAGCGAAACAGACTGTCTGTGGAGGACTATATATAAATATATATATGTGTGTGTGTGTGTGTGTGTGTATGTAATATGTATGTATATAATTATATATACCCGAATGTAATGAGAACAAAAATAATATATAAATTCTAGTGTTCACAGCATTAATTCAAAAGTGGGCTCAATACCGATAGCAGAGCTATAATTATTTATTATATTTTTTTCATATAGGCAATTTACTCACTACAAAGATGCAACTTCGTTTCGGTGCATTTAGTTGCACCTCGACTGGTGAGAACCAAAAATGGTTATTATTATGTGGTCCACCCTTTTCTGATATAAATGGACTCGTCCTGCTGCCATAAAATAGCCACAGTCAGTCAGTCAGTCAGTCAGTCAGGGAGTCTGAGAGTAGAGGAAGGTGGAGGAATAGGGTGAAGGAACAGAGTGGAAAGTACATAGACACTGTGATTGATTTGCCGTTAGAAGTCAGTTACAAGGACGCCCGACTCTAAGGAAGTTTACTTCGAGACTGTATATAGCGATCTTTGATTAATACTAACCGGCGTTCCTGGATTTTACTAACAGCATTACCTTTTGTATTTTGTGTAAATTCATTTAATTTCTTAGCTTAAATACTTGCGTTTGTCATTTATTGGAGACCGATTTTTCACGCGGAATCCACAACAACTTGGCGAACGAGGATTCGAAACTCACGCGGATAACCTACAACAACTTGGCGAACGAGGATTCGAAACTCACGCGGAGAACCCACAACAACTTGACGAACGAGGATTCGAAACTCACACGGAAAGAAAAACTTTTCGTACGCCTAACGACAAACAACTTGGCGAACACACGCGGAAAACTAATCAGCAGAAGAAAAATCCTTCCCTCGTCGTTCAACAACAAATTAGCGACAAACAATTTCGAGGAGTAAAAATACATAAAATTGAGTTATCATGGGAGATTTTAAAAATATGTTGGTAGAACTGATAAAACACCAAAATGAGCAACAACTACAAATGCAAAAATACCAAAATGATCAACAGTTACAGCTACAAAAAAAATGGCAAAAGCAAATATTACAAACGCAAAAGGAAAATCAAGATAGACAAACAGAGCTCCAGGAAGTAATATTGAAAGTAGCGGGCAACAAGCAATTAGAAGCAACATTTTCGCAAGACGCAGTGTGGAATACCATAGAGATTTTCAAATATTCTCTAGATGAGGACAACATTTTTGGAGATTACTTCAGAAGACATGAAGACATCTTTAACATAGACTGCCAAAATTGGACAGAAGCAAAAAACCTATGTCTATTGCTTAGAAAATTAGGAACTGAAGAATATACAAAGTTCGTGGATTATATCTTGCCAAAAAAGACGAACGAATTAAAATTTGACAAAGCAGTGACATGTCTTAAAGAACTCTTCAGCCCCAAAACATCACTCTTCCATAGGAGGTGGAAATGCCTTAATCTGGTAAAGGGCGATAATGAGGATTATTCCACGTTTGCGCCAATCGTAAATAAACATTATGACGACTTCAAACTAGCGGAATTAACACCGGACAATTTTAAATGCCTCATATTTGTGCAAGGGCTAGTTTCTACAAAAGATAGCGAAATGTGTAGAAGAATGCTTACAAAATTACAAAATGAACCGGGTCTAACATTACAGCAATTATCGGAAGATTGCCAGAGATGTTTAAGCATAAAGAAAGACGCAAGGGACATTGAAGAATCAGCTGGTTCTCATATACGTAAGTTAAATAAAAGTCTACGTTCTTCACCCTCCCCGGAAAGAAAACTAAAATTTTATGACAATGAAAAAAGATTCTTACTCTCCCCGGAAAGAAAAATAAAATTTTATGATAAGAGAAAATTTTACAATAAGAAAAGTACAACTTACAGGACAAATTATGACGGATATCGAAACAAATATAAGCCCCCTCCATCAGCCTGTTATCGATGTGGAGGATTACATTGGAACAAGGATTGCCGCTTCAGATATAAAAACTGTCATGAATGTGGAAAAAAAGGCCACAAGGCATCCCAATGTAGAAATAGAAAAGATACTAATAGAATAAGAGCTACAAGGATGAATAATGATGACAACACCAATGTAAGGAAATATGTAGAACTGGAAATTTTAAACAAAAAGATTAAATTACTACTGGATTCGGGTTCCGACCTCACGATAATCAACTTACAGACATGGAAAAAAACTCAACAGACCTACCATGTTACACACTCAAAAAATTGCCAAGTCGATTACAGGCAAACGAATACAATTTGAGGGAGAAATAATAGTGAATGTTAAATTTCACGGCAAAACAAAAAAACTTAAGATATACGTCATGAAAGATACTGAAAATTTAGTAGGTATCGACTGAATGCAGAAATTCAACGTTTGGGACCTACCTATCAACTCGTTTTGCAAAAAGTTAGAGGTTGAACCATCAGATACCATAAAATTGAAGGAAGAATTATACAAGCAATTTCCTGAGGTATTTTCAAGTGGGTTGGGACGATGCAACAAATTTAAGGCCAAAATAGAATTAAAAGAAAAAGTCCAACCAATTTTCAGAAAGAAGCGAAATGTACCGTTTGCTACTATTGAAAAAATAGACAAAGAATTGGAGAGACTTGAACAAACTGGGATTTTATCTAAAACAGAGTTTATGAGTGGGCTGCGCCGGTGGTTTACGTAAAAAAGAAGTCAGGAGAAATTCGCATATGCGCACATTTTTCGACGGGACTCAACAAGGCAGTAAAAGACCACCATTACCCACTACCGAGCCCAGAGGAGGTGTTTACAAAGCTCAACGGCGGTAAGATATTTTCAAAAATAGATCTCAGTGAGGCTTATCTACAAATCCCAGTACAAGAAGAGAGTTCAAAAATCCTTTGCATTAATACGCACAAAGGGTTGTACAAGTTCAATAGACTACTATTCGGAATAAAAGTTGCTCCTGCAATTTTTCAACAAATAATGGACACAATATTAACTCCGCACAAAAAGGGATCAAAGGAGGGGGGTATTATGGGGTCCACCCTTTTCTGATATAAATGGACTCGTCCTGCTGCCATAAAATAGCCACAGTCAGTCAGTCAGTCAGTCAGGGAGTCTGAGAGTAGAGGAAGGTGGAGGAACAGGGTGAAGGAACAGAGTGGAAAGTACATAGACACTGTGATTGAGTTGACGTTAGAAGTCAGTTACAAGGACGCCCGACTCTAAGGAAGTTTACTTCGAGGCTGTATATAGCGATCTTTGATTAATACTAACCGGCGTTCCTGGATTTTTACTAACAGCATTACCTTTTGTATTTTGTGTAAATACATTTAATTTCTTAGCTTAAATACTTGCGTTTGTCATTTATTGGAGACCGATTTTTCACGCGGAATTCATATACATATGCAATTTTTATATATATTATTTATATATTATATATGCGCGGTACTTATTAGAAAGCGCTCAACATCAGTGACAGAGCCAATATATTTAGTTGCGTTGATGTGTGTTTGTGATTCTGCGTTTCACTCCCTCTGCGATTGTCAGACAAACTCTGACGATCACAAAGGGCGTCAAACCCAGAGTCACAAACTCACATCAATGCATATATATATATATATATATATATATATATATATATATATATATATACATAAGAAGAACTATAGTTTTAAGGTGTGCTATATTTATGGGATAAAGTGCTCAATATCAAAGATAGAGCGTATGTAAATATAAATATAAAAGTGGACATTGAAGTCAACACTCAGAGTCGGCAGGCTTTTTCATGCTAGACGCAATCGTCAGGCCTGACGATTGCGTCTAGCATGAAACATCCTGTCGCCTCTAATGTTGACTGCAATGTTCATTATATATATATATATATATATATATGTTTTTAAACACACACCTTCACCGATATTGCTCCATCTATTATATCTGCTCTGAAGTTGTAGCCTAACGCAAATAAAGACAGTATATTATATGAAATGGATTAAATACGACAAAATATTTAAATACATGTTCAAATATGACAAATATTTTAATAATTTTCTGTTTATACGTTTTTTTAAACACTTATTTGAGTAAATGCTTTGTCTTTTAATTAAACAGTTTTACTTACATTTACCGGCATGAATGTTCGAGTAATTTCGTAGAAAATATACGTCCCCGCCAAATTTTGTAGAAAATATACGTCCCCCGCCAAATTTCGTAGAAAATATACGTCCCCGCCAAATTTTGTAGAAAATATACGTCCCCCGCCAAATTTCGTAGAAAATATACATCCCCGCCAAATTTTGTAGAAAATATACATCCTCACCAAATTTCGTAGAAAATATGTCCCCAGCCAAATTTTGTAGAAAATATACGTCCCCCGTTAAATCCCGTAGAAAATATACGACCCCCGCTAAATTTCGTAGAAAATATACGCTCCCCGCTAAATCCCGTAGAAAATATACGACCCCCCGCTAAATTTCGTAGAAAATATCCGTACCCCGCTAAATCCCGTAGAAAATATACCCCCCCGCTAAATCCCGTAGAAAATATACGAACCCCCGCTAAATTTCGTAGAAAATATACGCCCCCCGCCAAATTTCGTAGAAAATATACATCCTCGCCAAATTTTGTAGAAAATATACGCCCCCTGCCAAATTTCGTATACGGAACCTTGATTAAGCCTGATGTGTTCTGACCGTTTAGCCATAGAGAACTTCCAGTTTAAAAGCAATAATTCCATGTTTGCTAAACCGGAAATTCTCGATGGCTGAACGGTTAAGGTACGTCAGCCTTAATGACAGTTAAATATACATATATTTCTAAAGAAGTAATGGATTTTTCGTCCTCTTCTTCAGACATTTTCAAGGGGTTTGGCGTTAATTGTTATTAATTTCTTTTCACTGTTGTCATTTAAATTATAATTGTGTGATTCGTATTGTTTATTAATCGCCTTCAAAAAAGAATTAAATACGTCAATTGAGGTTCCACTGTTTGTTTATGTTATACAGTGGAACCTCAGTTCACGAAGTTAATTAATTCCTGAAGGCGGTTCATGAGCCGAAACGTTTATAAACCGAAACAATTTTCCCTGTAGGAATCAATGTAAAACTCCAGATAATTGCTTATTTAAACTTTTACAACAAGACTTTGTACAGAAGTCCATACACAAAACCAATAAGCGTCCTGGGTATGACGATAATTTGCATCCGCGTCCTGGGTAAGACGATAAACTACGTTCAACAGCAAGGCCTCTGATGAGGAGGTTTTGAGGAGCGCGAAACCTCCTCTTAATTGCTGGTGTTCCCAGGTCCACCCTGAACTGGGGTGGTAGCACCTGTTAGGGTCCCAGCTATGGCCAAATAGTTGACCTCACAGCCTGACTCAAAACACTATGAAAGTGTAAAAATAGATTTTAATGCCAGAAATACTTTTAAAAAATAGTTTCAGCAATAAATATTTGAAAAAAGAAAATACTACCAGAAATAAAAATCTAGTCAGCATTAAATAACCCATTGAGGTTAATATGCCACAAAACAAAACAAACTATACAGTTAAAAAAAAATATTACCAGCTAAACATTTTTGAAAAAAAAAACGGGGATTTGCGGGCATTAAATAACCTATTGTGGTTAATATGCCATAAACCAAACCAAACCAAACCAAACCAAACCAAAACCAATAAAAATCATTAAATGTAACAGAAAAGATGAACAAAATACTAAACGGCTAAAATATAGAGAAAAGTTTCATTTAGTTTTACCGTACCTGCACGGAGAAGTGTTGATGGTTTAAGTGGAAGGTGTTATTGTTTGGAAGGGGAGTTCCTTTCTATAAAGAAACATCACTTAACTGTCATTCTGGGTTTTGTGATGTCAACGAATATTCGTTGTCATTTTCGTAATGCTCGTTGTAGTAGAGACTTTGTAATCGCAGATAGAACTATAGTAACGCCGTTGAACAATACTGGTGTCAGATGCCTTTGAATAACACTTGCACTCATATTACTGGCTCGATAATACTGGCTCAAAAAGTAACCACCGAATACTGATCCAAATGGAGAACAGAGTAGATAATAGCAGTCCATATAGTAATGGAGGATAGGGTAGAAATAATGATCATTTATCTTATTTTACATATCTGTAAAGCAGAACTGTTGGTAGAATTAATTTGTTTCGAATTAAGATACATTAACTGCTATAAAAAAGGAAAAGACTACTAAACTGTTATGTGATAGCTTTTCTCTTATATGGCAGTGAGTGCAGGATAATCTCCTCAAAGATGAGGCAAATACTTGAAAACAGAAATATGGTTCTACAGAAGGATGTTGAGGATACTATGGGCCGAGGTTTTAGACAAAATGGAAACAAATGGAAACTTATCATCAGGAAGAGACAGTTGAAATTTCTAGGGCATATAATGAGGAAAGAGGGCTTCGAGAATCTGATACACACCGGAGGGACTGAAGGTAAAAGAGGCAGAAGAAAGATACTTAGTGAGATTGAGTAAATGGATGGTAGAACAGGTGCCAGGAGAGATAGGAAAAGAAAAAAAATACAGGCAAAGGTGAAGAGACATGATCGCCAACGACCTGAAGGGACACGGCACATAGAAGAAGAAGAAGAAGAAGAAGAAGGTCTATCACGCCACCTTTAGAGTGCTGTGAATTCTCAACGTTTTGTAATGTCAACGAACACTCGTTGTCACTTTCGTAATGCTCATTGTAGTAGAGACTTTGTAATCGCAGATAGAACTATAGTAACGCCGTTGAACAATACTGGTGTCAGACGCCTTCGAATAACACTCGCACTAATAGTACTTGCTCGATAAGACTCGCTCGAATAGTAATCCGTATAGTGATCCGAATAGAGGAATAGTATAGTGAATAGAGTAGAGAATAGCGGTCCGTATAGTATTAGGTTGGTGCAAAAATAATGACGTAATAATGTCAAAAAACGTCATTATTACGTCATTATTTTTGCCCCAACCTAATAGTAGAGGATAGACTAGAAATAGTGATAATATTTATTGTACATAAAGTACAAATGTGGCACAAGGCCAAAAAAGAGAATGGGATAAAAGACAGTCTTCCGTCTTAACGTTGAATTTAGCCACAAACACTGACCCAAACATACAAACAATATTCCTTCCACCGAAACAACGCATTCTTACTTACCTCATCCCCCATAATGACTCAGAAACTGTATGAAGTTCTAACTAGTCCCCGTATGTACAATTTGTTGTTTTTTTTTGGTGTGTGTGTGGGGGGGGTGAATAAAATGACAATTTAAAAATCTAACAACCCCAATGAGTATTTACAATATATGTACAAAAATTATATAGAAGAAACTAAACAAAATAGTGTTAGTAATAAAACCTCCAGAAACTAATAAATGTAGCAGAAACATCAGTTAACTGGAAGAAATCAATGCGGGACTTTAAAAATATAAAACATTCATACATGCCATACACTCACTCAAGAACACATTCATTCAAACACAACAGCAATTACGAAAATCACACCGGAAACGAAAGGCACCCTGCACCGACCAGAAAACTGATATCCGTATATCACGATGGGAGGGATGGGGAATTGAACAAAAAAAAAAAAAATAAGCGTAGAAATAATAGGGGACAATGAACATACACACTTACCTGGCACAGTGCTCCGTCCCTGTGCTGGTGGTATCACGTCTACGACTAGCTTGAACCGGCCCTGACCAGCTTGGACGAGCTATGACAAGCCAAGATCAGCTACGACTAGCTTAGACCAGCTCTGACCAGCTTGGACAAGCTAAGACCAGCTTACACCAGCGTCTCGAGTGAAAACACTCGAGTCCCCACGTTAAAAACTGACCTTGTGTCACAACCTGACTCAGTCTTGGTCAAGTAAATCTCCATACCATAGCTAAGTTAACTTGGCTGAAAAGAAGAAACTAAAGCAAAAAAAACAAACAAACAAACACCTAAACTGACCTATTACGTGCGGGGGTTGCAGTAAACACAATGTCCTAAATTCCTAACCGGCATCAAAATGCCACACTAAGTCAGCACCTTTCACGTCACTACCTTATGCGTTTCTCCCATGGTCACGTGATCCACTTAATTCAATAATGGGATCGCCTGTGTTTGCTCACTCGCGATCTATGTTCAAACTCGGCAGCGACACTTTATTCATATATAACAACCACAATTCTATGATGGAAGGGTGTGGTGACGTTTCCTCTATGGTCATGTGGTCTACTTAATTCAATAATGGGATCGCCTGTGTTTGCTCACTTGCGATCTATGTTCAAATTCAAGTGTCGGCAGCGACAATTTATTCCTTTAAAACACTGGGTTTTCTTTCTTTTCTCTTTTCGTTCTCTTCTCTTTCCCTTTCTCTTTCTCTTTCTCGTCTCTGCTTGAGATTCATTGGGCCTTTTAAATAATGTCCAATGATATTTGCTTTTGTCCACGTTCGAAATCGACGCTTTCTAGAAGTGAGACATGGCAAATGTCATTGAAAATGTTTATCATACGTCTTGCTATTATTTTATCTGGGTGTGTGTGTCGGGCGGGGGAAGTGAATATCGTTCCACGAAAATTTGCACTTTATCCATTTAGCACACATTTCACGTATCAAAGAAGTACGAACATCTTCCCTTCCTACATTTTCCTCTGAAGGCATTTCCTTCAAAAAATGTCTTACGTTGTCGCCGGCTTGTGCGTTCGTCATCCGAGATGTTTTTTGTTCGGAATATTTGTTCGTGATGGGAGGCGCCCGTGATTCAAGATTCCACTCTCTATATATAATGGTAAAAGTTTTCCTGTGACCCGTTTCGACCGATGAAACGCGTCACCTGAAAAACTTTTATCCTTTATCATACATTTTCTTACCCAATACTGCACTTGATATATAAAAATTTACACATCATTTCATATATATATATATATGTATGTATGTGTGTGTGTGCATGGACTTGCATATGGATATGTGAATTTGTGTGTATATATATATATATATATATATATATATATATATATATATATATATATATATATATCTGGGGGCGTTTGTAAATATGTATATATGTATGTGTATTAGTAATTTTAATTAGGGATATGTGTATATATATATATCGATTCATGTATAGCATCTAAAAATGTTACAAATTAAATTCATGAATTAGACTCTAACTGATAATGATTTTACCTTAACGGTCAAACACAATATTAAAATATTACTGTTAGTAAATTTTTATTTTTTTTTTATTAAAAAACCATTAAATTATACTGTTTATTATAAAAACAGAGCATTTACTTAAGTATTTGTATCTATAAAAAGAAAGTATAAACATAAAAATGACTTAAAATAATTGTCGGACTTTGTCCATTTTATAATGTGTGACGTCATTTGTTTACATTTGATACGCCATGAGCCGATATGAATGTACGTGAGAGATTCATGGAAGATTGAAGATTAAAGACAGTAAAAATACAGTAAAATCGACCTTACTAACCGAACGCTCCTCTGTGGCACATCAGGCTATATGACGGTTCCGTATAGGATACAAGTTCGATTCCTGTCGGAGGACGAAAATTTTCTATGAAAATTTCTCGGACATTCAGGCCAGTAAATGTTCTTTAATACTGTTTATTATAAAACAGAGCATTTACTTAAATATTTGTATCTATAAAAAGAATGTATAAACATAAAAATGTCTTAATATATATATATATATATATATACCAGGTGTGACAGCAAAATTGCCCAAATCTTGTAATAGAATGGTATTATTGACCATCTCACAAAATGTTTAATATATAAAAAACACTAAACTATTTGAGTTTCTTTTTCCACAGGTTTTTAGATAAGACGTTTAGACATCTTGACACCATTCGTCGTAAGAAGCACTTGGAAAACCTTTGAGATATTCAGCTAAAAAGAAAGCAGGTTAAAATTGTTTGGTGTCAGCCTCACTTATATCTTTCCAATTGAGCAATGGTGAGAGGAAAAAGGTCATCCAGGCCTTCAGTAATGGTATCAGCATTCATACTGTGGCTTCCATCTTGAAGGTCCATTCAAGGACCATCAAGAGAATGGTGAATAAGTTTAAAAAAGAAGGAGCAGTAGAGAGGAAAACTAGATCAGCGGGTCACAGCAGCAAAAGGGATCATCATTTCAACTTAGAGTTAATACATTCTTATTGTTCAAAGTAGAGTCCAATAGTGTTATAAAAACCTCGCAGAATTCCAGTAAGATATATTTAATCATTTCTAAGATTCAAAGCTTAACCTAACAATTGGACAATTTTGCTGTTACACGATTTGGATAATTTTGCTGTTATGCGATATATATATATATATATATATATATATATATATATGTATGTGTGTGTGTGTGTGTGTGTGTCGTATAAATAAATCTTTCGCGATTGCTAGACATTGAGCTTTTGTTTCTATATTCCAAATATACTTTCATTACATTGACGTTTATTCTTAACTCTTAAAAAGTCGAAACAAAACGTCTGCATCAAAGGAAAAAAAATCTTAAACGTTGCCTGGAAGTCAGAACGAAGTTGCGAAGAAGTGGTAGACACAAAAAGCGTAATGGAGGTCACCCATGTCTTGGATAAAGAAAATCTGTTGCAAACTGAATAAGTTATAAGAAGTCCCCGGGGAGAAAGTGCAAGCGATGTGCGTAAGTTTGTTTGCAATCGACTGAAAAAGCACGCTACATTCTCATAGAGCACACGACTGTGGGACAGAGCATTTGAGGATGATCAAACAATACAGAAGTAGTCAATAAATCTGACAGATATTTTTTCAGGTGTTTTCTGCCCGATTCCTATAAACAAAAGGACGGAAAATGCGACACCAAAATCCTAAGACACAGTGTGACAGAGAAAGGTGCCTTTCCAAAGCTGAGGAAAATATTAATAAACACGAAAAAACATCTTAAATTGTTATGCAATATCAGTCCTCCTCCATAGCAGTGAATGCTGGACAATCTCCTCTTGAGGCAACAGAAATGTGGTTCTACAGAAGGATAATGAGAATCCCCCGGATTAACTCGTGTTTAACGAGGAGGTTTTTAAAAGAAAACGGGAACAAAATAAGAAAAATACAGTTGAAGTTTCTAGGACAAAAAATGAGGAAAAAGGGGATTGGAGAATTTAACACTCACAGGATATATTGAAAGCAAGGAAGACAGAGGGAAACAGCAAGAAATCCATCAAACAAGTTTGTGTCCCCGGGTGGTAGAAAAGGGATTGGGAGAGATAACAAAAAGACAAAATTTACGTAGAGTTACAAAGAATAGGAAGTAGAGGAGAGTCAACGCCCTGAAGGGACAAAGCACATAGAAGAAGAAAAGGAAAAGAAAAACAGGAAGATTAAAATTTTACAGTAGCCGGATTGATTTTTCTAAGATTTAGAGAGAGGTTGATATTTTTTACAACTTATCAACCTTTTGCAGGTTATTTAAAACCGGGAATATTTTTAAATTGTAATATTTCTTTTGGAGATAATAATAATTTACTGATACAAGTTCTACGATTTAACCCATAGCTGGGTTGAAGTGGAAGAGGAGGTGATTTCATTCGCGCGTAAGTTAATATAACGAACCCGATTGATATTGGAACTCGGCTGTCCGATTTCTCATTCCGAGTCGTTACCCATTACACCAACCGCACATCCTAGCTTACAGCGCCTGGTATTAGCAAGCGGTCACCCATCTAAGTACTGACCAGGCTCGACGTTGCTTAACTTCTATTTCTCATTCCGAGTCGTTATCTATTACACCAATCACACATCCAAGCTTACAGTGCCTGGTATTCCCAAGCGGTCACCCATCTAGTTACTGACCAGGCTTGACGTTGCTTGACATGGACGTAAGTCTGTTTAATTAAGACGATATTTCAGTAAATTTGTGTTGATGCTGATTTTTTTCTTTTACAGTAAGGTTCACCTTGTACAATGCCTAAGGGCCACTCGAAGTAGAGGGTTACGTTAACAGGTAGTTTTATAGATAGGAGTGGAAGATAACGGTTGACTTTAGACTTGAACAGGTTAAGATTGTAATGATCGGGGAAATATCATCTAGGGAGTCTATTCCATAGGGCACTGGTTCGCAGGAAGAAGCTGTTTCAATGCAACTTACTTCTTGCCGATTGTATACGGAGAGAATATAGGTGGTTTGTTACTATGTAAGCGGCATGACGGTTCCTAACAGTGTAGGTTAGACCTGGTGGAACCAAGAGATGCAGTTCGTCCGAGCACTTTCCATGATAGCAGCGATAGAGCAGTGAGAGACTCGCCACATCCCACTTGTAAGAGAGAAGTTCACTTATGGAAAATAGTTCTTCCCCAAGAGAGACGCTTTGAACTCTGTCAGGACTGGAAAGCGAGGTTTGGGAAGCTCCCGCCTAAATATAGCAACAGTAATCCATTTTCGGTCTGATCTGGCTCTTATAAAGGGAGAGGATAACATGAGGAATCAGGTACCCACTGGAACGTTACAGGGTGCCGATCATTTTGCCTGCATCTTAACTATGTACTACTATAGATAGATAGATAGATAGACAAAGAGATTGATATTACTTTAAACGTTATTTTAGGCGATACAAGTGTTTGAAATGAATGTCCCGTTTTTATTCCAAAAAGGCCTGCGCAGTACACACTGATTACAATAGAAACGGGGCGTCTATTTCAAACACGGGTACCTACGAAAAATAACATTTGAAGTAATAAAATACGTGATTAAAAATAAAACCATTATATATATATGATCGACTCTCCCGTCGAAATTCGAGGTATGAGGGTCAAGCAGATCAGTTCCCAGGAAACCGACAGCCCGACACCGGCACATGAGATTTGATTATAGTGGTGAAGGTTACGTGCAGGACCAGCAACACTTTTTGAAGGGCCGAATACAGAGACCTGGTGCACTAAGTGCCACAAGGTCCCCAAACGACCCTCCGCAGGTTTTGAATTCAGAGTTGTCCTTCTCCTAGACCAGTTGCCATCCAAGGCTATAGAACCCAGTCTGTCCTGCTATTTTACCCATAGCTTGAGAGAGAAGAAGAGGATTCACACCCTTAAGTGAATGTAATGGATATATATATATATATATATATATATATTACATTCACTTCACTTATATATATGCCGTGCGATGATGGACTAAAGGTAAGAGATCTGATGTCAATTCAAGTCGGGTTTCGATCCCGGCTTGAAGCAATCGGACGTCTAGGCACACGGAAGAGCTGTGATAGAGCGAAACAGTCTGTCTGCCTTTCTCTCTCTATATATACACACAAGTTTTTTTTTTATTAAACCGCTATGGCCAGTCTGTTTCGTTTTGTTGTATTATTATAATTTTCAATTAGCGATGGTTCGTATCTAGGAATTCCACGTGGTTGGGTGTGAGTTTGAGGCCCTATATTCTCTCAAGGCAGGGAGATTTCTCGAGGGGACATCCATTCATCGTGACTGGCGATAGTTCGGGGTCTGATTGGCGGCGATGGAATAGAACCCGTTTCCATTGAATGTAACTAGCCAGTTTTTTCGCTACTGGGAGGTCAGTGTTAGATTGGAACAGAGGTCAGCTGGCAATCTCTGATCGTCAAGACTTTTAGAACTACGCCCATATATCATCCTATCATTGGCATAGACGTTTACAAATGATCGGAGTATATTCTTAGGTAGATCATTTATGTAAATCAGAAAGAGGGTTGGTCTGAAAAGCGACCCCTGGGGGACGTCTGCGTTGACTGCCAGGTCCTCCCAGGACTGGGCGTTAATAACTACTTTTCTAAGCGTATCTTAGATGTGGCACAATGCCGGTGGTATGGATCACCCAGTGGAGATCGGACTCATTATTCAGTCGAAAAATTCGTGTTTATTTGTTATAATCTGCATATTGTATATATTTACACATATATCACTAGACTATTGAGTACCGATTCGACTTCACTGGTTACAGCATTTTGCTGTTTTAAACAGTAAAATTTGCTTCCTGGCTGGATGGGTGAGTAGGCAGTTGCACTGCTCCCAGCCCTATCCCCAGGCCGATATTATCAAGAATCATCCACTGGAAAAACTGACCTTGCGAGATTCGAACATGAGTACTCCCCACCATTTCTTTTGTCTTGAGTTCTGTCATGTTTCATGGTTCCTTTGGAGACTTTAGTACATAAATTGTCGGCTGTCTTCTGAGCAATTTCGATTTTCATAAGTCATCCCCAAAGATTTATTTTAATTTAGTTTTAAAAACCTGATAAATAAAATATAAATAAACATAATAAATAAAATAATAAACAAACATAATAAATAAATAAACATAATAAATAAAATAATAAACAAACATAATAAATAAATAAACATAATAAATAAAATAAATTTGTAAACTTATCTTATGACTTATTCTACTGTGACTTTCGTAGAATTACATCCATTCTTTATTTAGCGAAATTTTTAGCAGGAAAGATTAAAATTTAAAAAAATAAAATATTTCATCCCAATCAAGGCAATAATGCCGCTAAATAAGCAAGATTTTACTGGTATTGAAGGATAATGAGAACATTTTAGTGGGAAGAAAAGACAATAAAAGAACATGTTTGAGGAAAACAGAAGATGGCAATTGGGGCTTGATTTAAATCTTTGAAGATTGTAGGGAGCGGGGAAGCAAGAAAGCGGAAGTGTAATAGAAGAAACTATTAGAATAGAACTTACGGTTGCATCTAGCTAATTCGATGAGACTTAATAGCACGCTTAAATTCATGTGGTTAAGGTACCAAAGAGAGTTCATTAGAACAACTGTCATGAAAATATAGAACAGAGGGAAACCATGTCACGGCGGTGGGGAAATGACTGGAGTTGAGATGCCAGGTCAGAGCTAATAACATTACAGACCCTTTTTTGGATTTTGTCGAGAATCTCGAGATATATTGCAGGAGCACCAGATCAGGTATGGCAGCAGTATTCAATGCACAGACGAATGGTAGATTTATAAATGTGCAAGATGTGTGTGGTGTGAAGGTATTTAAATGTGTCTTTGGGCGAGTGTTACGGTCTTGGTTGCTAGAGATTGAACTTTTTTTTATATTTCACATATAATTTCATCATATTGATTGGTTTGACTTATTTTGTTTTACGGGTTCAATGGGTTATTTAATGCCGACAATATTTTTAGGATAGATTCGTATGAATAGAATATATATTCTTTGGTTTAGATTAGTTTGGTTTATTTTGTTTTACGGCATATCAACCTCAATGGGTTATTTAATGCCAACAATATTTTTATTGCTGGAATATTTTGTTTTGTCAAAAATCTGTTTCTGGCAATATTTTTCCTTCAAAATTGTATTGCTGGTAATAAATTTTTTCAAAAAAGTATTGCTGCTAATATTAGGTTGGTGCAAAAATAATGACGTAATAATGTCGTTTTTGACGTTAAAAAATACGTCAAAAAAGACATTATTACGTCATTATTTTTGCACCAACCTAATAGTTAAATATTTGCCTATAGTTATTACAACCTCATTCAGTAACTCTCTACCTTGAGTGGCTCTTCGGCCTTGTACTAGGTGAACAATAGCATTGAGAAAACTTTGCTTTTACTAACAAAATTTGGATATTAATTTATTGCAGTGACATTTAAAGCGTATGCAATACAATACAGCATATTTTTTTGTCGTCAGTTCTTCATTGTGAACACAGAACTGAATGCGGACTTCGACTTCAAGGAGATCTTATATGTAGAGTTCTTTTTATGAATGGAAGTTTTCTAGAAATGCTCAGCCAAAATTTTCTGAAGTTTCCAGTTGATGTGTAGGAGGTGCTGATATGTGGACTTCCCGAGGATATTTCAGGAAAGTAGACAAGACTGAAAAAAAAAAAAATGATGAAAAAAAAAAAAAAAAATATGGTCAGACGGGGAGGAAAAAAAAAACAAAAAAAAAAGAAAAAAAAAACAATTCGATTCGGAAAACGACAGAATTTTATAAAACGAAACGATATTGATAGAAAAAAAAATATAAATGGATGAGTAAGCATACGTTTGAAGAGGAATATAAGACTAAAAGATATGGAAGAAAAAAAAAAAAGAAGCCATTATGGATTATACGGAAATAAAAAGACCGGGAAAGGATAAGATAAAAGAAAATTAAAATGATAAAGAAAGTAGAAGAAAAAAAATCAAGGAAACAGACGAGAATTTTGTGTTACAAACGGACATTGATAAAAGTCAAATTAAGCGAAGAGTACGCATGCGCAAATACGTAGTTCGAAAAGTAGATAACAATGCCACGCACATATATATGCATATCTATCTATCTATCTGAACGCCACGCACACACAAACACACACACACACACACACACACATATATATATATATATATATATATATATATATATATATATATATATATATATATATATATTACTATAAATGTTTTATTTGATATGAGCATTTGAGTAGACATCACTGTAAACATTTAAACGGTGAAACTAATATCTATATAAATTAATCTCTACACGTACACACACGAATCTATCTATCTACTTATACATACATACACACACACATACATATATATATACTTATTTATCATAATTTTATCATATAGACAAAACCATTTTACTCACTACAAAGATGCAACTTCGTTTCAGTGCATTTCAACTACACTTCGATGGGTGAGAATCGAAAATGCATGTTATCTATATGATAAAATTATAATAAATAAATAATTATCGCTCTATTATCGCTATCGAGCCCTCTTTTGGATTAATGCTGTGAACGTTGGAATTTATATATTACTTTCGTTCTCATCACATCGGGTATGTATATATATGTATGTATAAGTGAATATGCATAATATCCAACGTCGATAACACTCCGGAGTTTCATACAGTTAATGCAATCTTCAGGTGTGTATTGTGACCGTTATCTATCTCGTTTTCGTGATGATGATTCAAAGTTGTTTGTAAAATATAGAATTAACTATTAATAATTTATATTGTTCAAATTCATAAGTCCGAAAGTAGGAGAAATAAAAATAATAAATAATAAAAATAATATTTCAATTTGAATTTGGATTCGGCAGTAAACAATATATCAAGGGGAGTAACTCGTTTTTTTTAGCATAAAATACCCAAATTATGTCTGTTTACATAAACTATAACGAAGATTATAAATATAATATAAAAGTGCAAAAATCAATAAATAAATAAATATTTATGCCGTATATACTGTTGCTTTTTTAATATCTGCAATAAATCTGAATCTCCATGGTAACAGTATCACTACATGTTCACATGCTTTTGCAGAATCATGTGTTCCCATGGAAACGCAAAAGTCTTGGCTATTTTTCTTAGTCCAAAGAGTTCTTTCGTGGTATAAAATCGGTTTCTGTGCCTTTCTAATGATATTTACTTCTTGGTTGGAAGCAGCTTGATTTTCATACATTGAATGCGAGGGATCGACCAGTAAATATATATATGGCATTTTACTGCTACAAACATTTAAGAACTTTGCTGCTATGCTCGCTGTTGACTTTATTTTTGACTGAAATTCTCTTATATAAATGGCTTCCAGAATTTTAAGTTTTTGTTTATTATTATCTTGATGAAGCACTGACATATTTTCGACAGATTTTAGTCGGAAACACATTAGTGCTTCATTGATGGATTTCTACGGATATTTTCTTTTCGTAGAACTCGCCATGAGCTTACTTAATCATTAAGAATTAAGATTCATCAGAAAATTTATATAGGAAAACTGCGAGATTTTCAAGGGATTTTCTAGTTTGGATTATTTTAGTAATGAAATTATTAATATGCAAGGAATATAAGGTAAGTTTACTAAGTTTAATATTGTGGAATAAAATATTTTTGAAAAGCTTTTCTTTACTGAAGAAAGACGGTAGTTTGAAAACAAAAGTTAGTATTTACTTCTTTCCTATTTATGCAGCTATTTAATAAGGGAGACTTAAGAAAAAATAGAAACAAAAAGGCCATTCAAAGTTAAAAACAGAAAGAGACAATTGAATTTTTAAGGCACTTAATGAAGAAAGAGGGCTTGGAGAATATGACACCCTCAGGACATACTGACGGCAAGCGTGACAAATAAGCAGCAAATAACATGCTTTTGCAAATGGTCGGCAGAACAGAAATTAAGAGTGGTAGCAAGAAGATAAACCTCACTGAGAGCTACAAAGGACAGGAAAGTTGTGGAGAGCCATGATCGCCAACGTACTGAAGGGGCATGGTATATAGAAGACGAAGAAGAACGGGCTTGTGTAAGTGATTGGCAGAACGAGGACTAGGAGAATTAGCAAAAAGACAACTTACTAAGAGCTACAATGGACCAGAAATTGTGGAGAGCCATGATCGCCCACATCCTGAAGGGTACGTAAAAGAAGAACGAGCTTTTGCAAATGGTTGGCAGAACAGGGATTAGGAAAGATAGCAAAAAGACAAACCTTACTAAGAGCTGCAAAGGAAGTTGTAGAGAGCCATGATAGCCCACGTCCGGTACATTGAAAAAGAAAAAAAATGGGCTTGTGTAAATGGTCGACAGAATAGAGATTAGAAGAATTCGCAAAAAGACAAAACTTATTAAGAGTTACAATAAACAAGAGGTTGTGGAGAGCCGTGATCGCCCACACCCTGAAGGGACACGGTATATAGAAGAAGAACGGCCTTGTGTAAATGGTTGGCAGGACAGATATTATGAGAATTAGCAAAAAGACAAACCTTACTAAGAACTACAAAGGACGTTGTGGAGAGCCCTGATCGCCCACATCCTCAAAGGATAAAGGTACATTGAAGAAGAAGAACGGTCTCGTTTAAATGTTCGTCAGAACAGGCATTAGGAGAGATAGTAAAAAAGACCCCAATTACTGAAAGCTACAATTGGAAGGAAGCTGTGAAGAGCCATGAAGATCCATGTCCTGAAGCGACACGATAGGAATAAGAATAAGAATAAGAAATCGTTTATGTTTGGTGCACGGAGTACTCACTACTCTGTAGTAATTGATCTGCGAGTCCAGCTTGTTAACCATTGCATCACAGCAAGGTGACCTCATATCTATGCATGCGGAGATTGCGAGGGTGAGATAGACAGAACAAAAAAGTAGTCTTGAAGGAATAATGGAAGCAATTTGTCACGTGTTTCCGCTGAACCATTTCATTCTATGTAGTGCAGAGAGATTAAGCCGATTTCTGCAGATTTTCATTCCATTCTCGCCTCTAGTGGGGCTTGTTGTGCTGTAATAAACGATGCTCGCAGACCCGCGGGAAATTCATGTTGTACATCTACATCCTGTTTTTCGAATCTTCGAAAAGAAAAAAAAATGCCCAGTCAAGCATGAGTATACATTTATTGAGGATATTCCTGGCAAAGTCTTCTGATACCAAACGGCCGAACCCCAAAGACCTTTCGTGACCGGGGTCTCAAGTTGCGTGCGAGTTTTCGCACAGACAAGGAATTAATAACGAAAGTGAGGCCAAGGATCAAAACTGAAACATTACCCATGAGAGACAGAAAATAGAAGAGTCAGCAGTCTTGGAGGCCTCATACTGAAATTAACTGCTCCAATTCCACAAAAACGTGGAAATTACGATTCATTAAATTTTTCACCATTCACAGCATTTCTCAAAACCGAAAGATATTGATATTTTGGCAAACATGAATAAACGTGCCGACAATAAGACGGAGTGTCAAAAGGAGAGTTTTCCTATGACACCGTTTTTATAACTAACTCCACTCTTCTGCAATATTCATTGTTTTAAAAAGCGATGATTACAATTGCAATAAAACCTAAACATTACAATTGCAATAAAACCTAAACATATTAGAGCGAATTTAAACATTTTCTTTGTTTTTGAGAATTGGCAACAAAAATAATAAACAGTATTTATTTATTACATTGTTTAATTACATTATTTATTTTTTATATTATTTATTGGAATTGTTAGCAAAACATCGGCTAATTGCAAAATTGATTCGAACTTTATAAAATGGTAAATTATAAGGATTTCCTTATAGTTAGTTTACATATTTTAATAATTTAGTAAATGTTTATACATTTATAAATACTAAATTGTATTCACATTTATTTGTTTATAAATTGGTAAATGATAAACATTGCATTGCATTAGCCTGAGAATGTTGTAAATAGGAAATTATTCTTGTAAATAAACAATCCAATAAATAAATATTTTTTAATATTTTTTGTTGTAAATTCTCAAGAACAAAAACATGTATAAATTCATTTCCATCATATGGTTAGGTTTTATTCCAATTCTAATCATCGCTTTTTAAAACAGTAAACATTATCGAATTTTGACCACGTATTAGAGAGTGCGGGTGGTGTAGATTTCAGAGGCTCAGAATGAGAATTCGGCAATCTCGGTTCGAAATCCGGTCTTGAGTGTTATATCCACTTTCGCACACATACCCTTGGGAAAGGTATGAATCCATGTATATCTTTCACAGCTATGGGCGAAATAGCAAGGCAGACTGAACTCTTTAGCTGTGGTTGGCAACCAGTTTAAAAGAACAACTTTCGAATTCAAAACCGTATGTAGCCCTGATGGGGACATACTTTAGATGTAACTAAGGTCTAATCGTAGTTGTAATATAAGCCACAGGTTAGCACTGTGAAGAAAGTGAAGAGAAATCACACATCTTCGCTGTTCAAAGTTGAAACAGCTCTGAAGGTCATTAAAGAGGTTGGTTTTGTTTTATGGCATATCAACTTCAGTGGGTCATTTAATGCCAACAAAATTTTGAAATAGATTCATAGCGATAGTTTGGTAAAAAGCTGTGTATGTATACATATATATTTGAACCATTTTTAATTACTCATATTTTTGAGTACAATCCAACTTCTTTTTGGGAAATTTACAATTGTAAATAGTTTTGTATATCTTTGTAAATAATCATTTGAGGCAAATTTTTAAATTTGTTTTATTCCTTCCCTTCACAGACAAGTATTTGTACATATGAGGGTTTGGTTTGGTTTGGTTTGGTTTGTTTTACGGCATATCAACCTCAATCGGTTATTTAATGCCGACAATTATTTTTCCTGGTAATATTTTGTTTTGTCAAAAATCTATTTCTGGTAATATTTTTTTCCTCAAAAATGTATTGCTGGTAATATGTTTTCTTCAAAAATTTATTTCTTGTAATAATTATTTTTATAAAGTATTTCTGGTATTAAAATCTATTTTTACGCTTTTATAATGCTTTTTGCCTCAGTTTTGGGGTTAACTATTTGCCCATAGCTGGGACCTTAACAGTTGCTACCATCCAGGGTCAGGGTGGACTTGGGAACACCAACAATTAAAAGGTGGTTCCACGCTACTCAAAACCTCCTGATCAGACGATAGCAATAAAAGTTTTGTCGGCATTAAATAACCCATTGAGGTTGATATGCCGTAAAACGAAATAAACCAAATCAAACCCCGCCTGAAATTAGGCTTGTTAAGGGTTGTTTTTTAATCTTTAGTTTCTTCATTCCTGTTAACTTAGCTAGTGGGTGTATGCTCATTGGCCCCTTTTATTTCTGTCCCCATTTTTTTCTTTGGTTTAATTCCCCATCCCTCTCTCGTTAGGTGGTTATGTGATGTCAGTTCGCTGGTGGATGAGGCACGCCTTTCGTTTCGCGTGTGTGTTTTTGTATTTGTTGTTGTGTCTAAATGAGTGCGTGTCTGCGTGAGTGCTTGGGATGAACGAATGTTTTATATTATTATAGTCCCACATTGATTTCGTTCAGTGAACTGATGTTTCTGCCACATTTAAGGACTGGCGTCAGGGTTATTACTAACATTATTTTGTTTAGTTTCTTGTAAACAGATTTGTTTTCATATTGCAAATACTCATTGGGCTAGTTTTTAAATTGTTGTTTTGTTCCTCACCCCCACAGGCAATGAATTGTACATATGGGGTTTAGTTAGGACTTTCATGGAGACAATGAGGTATTATGGCGGATGTAGTAAGAAAGGTAAGAATGCGTTATTTTGGTGTAAGGAATATTGTATGTTTGGGTCAGTGTATTTGGCTTGCTAAGTTTAAAGTTAAGATAGATAAAGACTATCCTTTTCCTCATTCCCCATTTTGGCCTTGTGCCACATTTCTGTACATAGCAGAATAAATATCGCTCTTCGCTATGGTACGGTTACTTTTTGAATTTAAGCGCAATACTAGACTGGCGTCGATTTCTAATCAATTTACAGTTAAGCTGGCTAGATGTAGCCGTAAATTCTACGCTAACAGATTCTTTTCTCGCACTTCTTACTTGTGGAACTCCCTTTCAGCTATTTTCATTATTCGGACTATTGTCCTCATATTTATTACAACGTTTCGGCCGTTGTACGCTTCGGCCTTCTTCAGGTGGTTGGAATGTCGAACTGAACCTTTTATTTCGCTCACTGGGGTAGACTGTTCTAGTTCCACGTGCCATGTTTAATGGATGCCAGTTATCTCCTGTTAATTTCCCTCACCAAGTTCTCCACTTCCTTTAACCGGGTATTGAACTCGCACTCTTCGGGTCCTGTCACTGGATCTAACTAACGCCTAACGAGATAAGAAACATGGCACGTGGAACTAGAACAGTCTACCCTAGCGAACGAAATAAAGCAGGTTCGACATCCCAACCACCTGAAGAAGGCCGGAGCGTACAATGGCCGAAACGTTGTAATAAATATGGCGACAAAGATGAGAACAATAGTCCGAATAATGTAAATAATGTACATAATAGACAGATCCTTTCCAGCACTATGCTTTCCGGCCAACTTTAATCTGCAAAAGTTTTAACGCCAAAGGTTATAGTTTTAATGTCAATCGATATCTACTGTCCTCCTGATTACTCTTTCCTCTTCCCGATAATTATTAACGTTTCCGTCTCTAATTCTCCCCCCGGTAACACCTTGTGTGTTAGAGGCTTTATTGCCTTGCATGGGGTGATACCGATTAAAAAAATAATTACAGTTCCTTTGTCGGAAGTATTCTTTATCAAGTTAGTCGTGAACGTCATAACGACTGTAGCTAATTTATTCTCATGATGTGCTTCAGATACATGCCAGCGATATTTTATAAATATCAGCGAGTCATGAAAAACTTATGGATCCGCTTCCATCGGGATGAAGTGAAATGAAGTTTTCGGATATTGGCCCGATATCAGAGTTCACTGAAGCCGGGATAAAAACTGGAATATACACAATTCAATGATCTTCCCAAGTAACAAAAACAAAGGAAAATGTATTATTACCATTGTTCAACTATTTTTGCACTTTCCTGCTCGCAATCATCTCACGGTTCACTGAAGGAGGCACAGAACTAGAAGAAAGGTGTTTGATATGATATGAGTTTAACATCCATAAGAAATGACAGGCTTATTTATATAAGGATCGACACTTCTGTTAAGACTTTTATATGCCGTGTCTCTTCAGGACGGAGACGATCATGACAATACAAAATTCCCTGTCCTTTATACATTTTAATAAATTTTGTATTTTTAAAAATTTCTCCTAAAACCTTGTTCCGCCATCGATTTATTCAAACTCGTTCTTCTTCTATATGCCATGTCTTTTCAGGATGGAGGCGACCATTACTCTCCAATAGTTCGTGTTATTTATATTAGGTTGGTGCAAAAATAATGTCGGTTTTTGGCGTTAAAAAATACGTCAAAATATTTTTTGCACCAACCTAATATCTTTTTATAAATTTTCTCTTTTTGTTATTTCTCCTAAACCCTTGCTCCACCATGCAATTACTCAAGCTCACTGTTCTTCTATGTGCCATGTCCCTTCACGACGTTGATGATCATGGCTCTCCACAATTTCCTGTCCTTTTTAGTTCTTAATAAATTTTGTCTTTTTGTTCTCTCTCCTAAAACCTTGTTCCACCATCCATTTACTCAAGCTCCTTCTTCGCGTCCTGGGTAAGACGTTAAACTGCATCCGCGTCCCGAGTAAGACGTTAAACTACATCCGCATCCTGGGTAAGACATTAAACTACGTCCAGCAGCAAGGCCTCTGATCAGGAGGTTTTGAGGAGCGTGGAACCACCTCTTAATTGCTGGTGTTCCCAACTTCACCCTGACCCAGGGTGGTAGCACCTGTTAGAGTCTCAGCTATGGGCAAATAGTTAACTATTACCAATAATACATTTTTCAAAAAAATTATTACCAGCAATACAACTGTGAAGGAAATATATTACCAGAAAGAGATTTTTGAAAAACAAAATATAACCAGCAATAAAATTTTTTGTCATAATTTAATAACCCATTGAGGATGATATGCGTCAAACAAAATAAACCAAACCAATCTAAACTAAAGAATACATACTCTATTCATACGAATCTATCCTAAAAATGTTGTCGGCATTAAATAACCCATCGAGGTTGATATGCCGTAAAACAAAATAAACCAAACCAATCTAAACTAAAGAATACATACTCTATTCATACGAATCTATCCTAAAAATGTTGTCGGCATTAAATAACCCATTGAGCTTGATATGCCGTAAAACAAAATTAACCAAACAAAATCAAGCTCCTTCTTTTTCTCCTATATACTGTCTCCCTTCAGGATGTGAGTGATCATGGCTCTCCACAATTTCCTCCCCTTTGTTGCTCTTAATAAATTTTGTCTTTTTGTTATCTCTCCTAAACCATGTTCTGTCATCGATTTACTCAAGCTCGTTCTTCATCTATGTGCCGTGTCCAAGGCGATCCATAAGTCAGGCCTCGAAATTGAACGCGGGTTGGGGCGAACGATTAACACGAAAGTTCGTTGTTGGAATTGGATTAAGAAATCATTTTTTTTTTAAAAGAAATTGCTAAGTTTTACCTTTGTATTAACTTAAGTATATTATTTAAGATACTGATGTAAGTATATTGCTTATTTTATTTCAACTTTGCGTATTTTATCTTTAAACAAACTTTTTGGGTGTTAAATTCACAAGTGCCATTAAGAATTTTTCGCAGAAAGTTAATTTAAATTTAATATTTTTCTTCAACAATGACGATATTGAGTATAAAATTAATTTTTTTAGGAATAATTTGTTTTTCTTTAACTTAACAGGTATTTAAAAAATGTATGTTGAATTTTTGTGTCCTTCGTAAATATATAGATGACATTAAAATAAAAAATGTAATGTTTTTTTCACTGTAAAATTAACGAAAAATGGTACTTATTAATTAATCTATCACAGAAAATTATTGTCAAAAATTAAATTCAATAAAACATTTTACAACTATTCTTAAAAATTTACCGCAAAGATGTAAAAGAGGTGACATCGTGATCATCTTTTTTACTTTTTCGCGATTATTTTAAGCAGCGAAATTCACAAAAAATGTAGATGACCGTGTGTGTATTTACGTGTTGTTGTATTAGAAACACGTGTGTAACTCCTGGTAGAATATTAAAAGGTTCAACTACATAAAAATATATCAACAAATATGTATTAAACAAATTACAAGGCACATAGACATAACATTTCTGTGTATGGAAACATTGTTTGTTCTTTGGTGAATATTCGTTTTTTGGTGAATGTTTGTAATGTTCATAGCGTTTTCCCAGAAATGGGAAACGCTGATCTTCTAAGAGCTTACATCTTGTCGCTGAAATGAAGAAGAAAGAAAGATTTACCTCACCACCACGCGAAGTGGGATTCGGCACGAGGCCTGAAGGCAAAAGAGAAAGACGCAAGAAGTTTCCCTGTAATTTATAGTATGAGGAGAGAGACCTCTGGTGAAAAATTAGGGAACTGAGGAGAAGGTAACTCCTACAATGTCATTATTAAGAATTTTGTCACAGAAAGTTTATTTAATTTTTTTCTTTATGCTGTTATTCTTCATGATAACGAATACTTTTATTATAAAATTCATTTTTGATGAATAATTTGTGTTTTCTTTATAACATGTGAAGTGTGTTGATACCGTCTTGTAATAAAACAGAAAGAAATGAATATAACTTTTTTTAAACTGCTAAATTACTTTTTCTAGTATACAGAAATTTGCCCATTTGAAAAAATATTGAATAAAAATTAAATGTAATATTTTGTTTATGATATTATTTTTATAACAAAAAATGTATTGACTTAAAAATTTAAAAAAAATAATTATTTACGGTTATTTAAAAAATGTATGTTGAATTTGACTAGCATTGTTGCTAAAATGTAAGACAAAATTAGCCAGTTTAATATTTTTACAGTAAATTTAAAAATATACTGTAAAAATGTTAAAATGGTTAATTTTGTTTAGGTAATCGCATTTTATGGAGGAGGAGGTGATTGATCCGCACCCCGCGTAAAATACGATTGGTGTTTCTTAATCGATGAATTCCTACATTCCTACAAACTTTAAATTCTGAAACTTAAATTCCGAAGCCCAAAGACCTTAGAATATAAGTTTCATACACTTTTTAGAAGTACCATGTAATTTTTAAAAATAATAGTTTAGTTAATATTTTTTAATTTCAGTACTCCCCAAAAAACTTTCTCAAAATGGTCAAAAAGTGCTGTGTAACAGATTGACGTGGTAACTATGATGACAAAAATAAAGTTCGTGTATTTCGTCTTCCCAAAGATCAGAATGAGTGAAAACGATGGTTAAAGGCTATGCATCGAGACAACACCCCTGACAAACCAAACACTGTTCTTTTTGAAAAGCATTTTCCATTTGGTTATAAAACAGTGGTTATGAAAGGAAAAGTGATGCCCAGAAATCCACCATTAGTATTTGATCATTTGCCATCAAATATTACCGGAGTCCTCAACCAAAACCAAGAACAACAAATAAAACATCTGCTTTTGTGCGAAATGTGCAAAATGATGAGTTGGCACAATTTCTATAAAGGGACAAAATCCACACCTTTGAAATTTGTATCAGAATATTGATCAACAGGATTTTGTGTCAACAGTTACATGGAATAAATCAAACAATCAGTTGTTTATCCAGTCTTGTACTTACTTTTTGATTATGTCCACCTCTTTAAAAGTCTTCGGAATAATTGGATTACTGAACCTACTTCTGAATTACTGTTTTATTCTGAAGGCAAAAAAGATGAAAGCAAATAGAGAAATTGTAAAAGGTCTTTTTGAGTATGTTTATTTGTTAAGCTGTCGAAACTAACTAATGTAGAAGTTTACCCAAAACCGGTTGAGCAACAGAATGTTTTCCTATTGTTTAAAAGTTGTTTTGTGATTAAACTGTAGTTGACATTAAAACACAACCATTATTAAAGGGGGAGGATACTGCAGAAGCAGTTAATTTCATTGAAAGATTTTTTTAAATTTTGGATAAATGTCTGTCAAAGAAATATATGTTGGCACTAAGAAAAAGGATCTGAAAAAGAGTGATATCAGATTTAGCTGATGAACAACAGTTATTTCTTTCTAATTTTAGGAAAATGACAAAAAGAATAGGAGGAAAGCAAGGAGAAATAATGAAATCCTTAACAAGAGAAAATTAAGACAAAATTCTGGAGATGCATATTTTATAACAGTTCAAAATGTTATTGAAACATTTCATATTGAAAAAATAAAACTACTTAAATTAAATGCTGATGTCAAAGAATACAACTTTCATCCAGGCCAGAATTTCTGAAAATGAGGACATTTGCTAGAGGAAATGGAATCCCAGACATTTGGTAACTTACCAGACCTTGAAACTAGGATTCCAAAAGATATCAAAATATCATTTATATGTATAGCAAGCTATGTTACAAGAAAATACTGACCCACAGAAGAGGAAATATTTAATAATACTAATTTTTATTTTCAAGAATATAGACATTTTTTGAAATAAATAGATAGAGGTAATTTAAAAATTCGACTTGATGCCACAGTTCAGTGGGCGTTTTTTTTCTGTTTTATAATTTTTGATGTTGTTAAATTGAAGACTGGTCGAATTTCTTTGACAAAAAACTTCATGTTAGTTCTGATATGTAATATTTCAATACGAAAAGAAAGCAAGGAATTATATTGTCAAATATATTTTTCAAAAATTATTGCTTGTTTGATTCACCTAAGGCAACACACGAACCGACACTAAAAGTTTTGAAATTACTTTAAAATTTTATTTATAAGATAAAATTATTTATACAATTCTCTTTATACAATTTTCTTTAATTCACAGTCAGTATTAAAATTTCATATTTTTTAAAGTAGTAACAATATTTACATACTTATTCATTCAGAGAAATATTTAGCAGATATGTTTTATTTTCAATTTCCCCAATTTTTACATATACAGTGTAACCCGGATATAAGAGACCTGGTTATAAGAGAAACCCGGATATAAGAGAGATTCTCTCTGGTCCCAAATGAGAGCCATACTTACCTAAACAAAATAGACCAAACCCGGATATAAGAGAAACCTACGGATATAAGAGACTTCGTATCCGGTCCCGACAACTCTCTTATATCCGGGTTACACTGTATTTAATTGGTTAACTCCCCAAATTACCTTATTAAATAATTTTGTGTTCTTGTTAATGTAAACTGATTTTAATTATTAAAACTATGTAGACCGGTAGTATCAATTATTGTATCATAGTGAAATAAATATTTTCTTCATATTCTGTGAAACAAATTGTACATGTAACAGAAATCCCAAATAATTTTGTAAAGATTTTCAAAATTACTGTCTCTCTGAAATTCACAATTTTGTAAAGTATTTTCAAACTTTGTTGATAGACAATTTTGTAAAAATCTAAGATTGCTTTCTGATTGTATTATACAATTTTATATGTTCTGTAATCAATTGGTATAAACAAATTAACTAATTATTTTCGCAATATCATCTAAAAATGTTTAATTTATGGCAAATAAAGTGATTTTTGTGTTCTTATGGTAGAGGAGGTTCTTTTGTTCTTTCTTTGTACATTAGCATTTATGGAAATAAGTCAAAGCTGCTTTCTAATATTATGTATAGTTGCTAATTAACTAATTACTAGGCATTACTAATAAGTACCTTGCTAAAAATATTCTCTGTAATTGTTATTCAGTAGTAATTTAGGTATCCACATGCCCGCCGCCAGTCGTGGACCCCAGTTGTATAGTTGCCAGGCCTGAGTTATGGATCGGCTTAGCCGTGTCTCTTCAGGACAGAGGCGAGCATGATTCTCGAAAATTTTCTGTTCTTTATATCTCTTAATAAATTTTGTCTTTTTGTTATTATGCCTAAAAACTTGTTCCGACATCCATTGAGTCAAGCTCGTTCTTCTTCTTCTGTGTGCCGTGTCCTTTTAGAACGTAGACGATGATGGCTCTCCACAATTTCCTGTTAAATTTTCCAAGCTTTCTTTCTTCATTATGTGTTCTAGAACTTTCTCTTTCTGATGCTAAGCGTAAGTTTCATTTTTTTCCATTTTCTCTAAAACGTTATTTTTGCTCACATTCGATCCATGGTATCCTCAGCATCCTTCTGTAGTACCACATTCACATATCTTCTTCATCTTTGAAGAGACAGTACTGCATTCAACGCCATATGGAATGAAATATATCACGTATCAGTTCAGTACTCTTTTCTTTATGTCTAACTTTGTTTCTAACGAAGGTTTTGTTTTTTTTAATATTCTGCTTAACTTTTGGAAGACATCTTTGTCTATCCCAAGGCGTCTTTGGTTTTCAGTGTCCGTCCTCTGTTAGAACACTTCTCAGATATTAAATTGTTGTACTTGTTTTGATTTTCGTATCTCCGGTTTGTAATATTTTGGGCTCATCCTTTTGCTAACAACCATGCATTCTGTCTTCTAGAAGATGATACTTAGTCCTTTCTTCTCGTCTTCCTTTACTGCCTTCAGTAGGCTGCACTCGAGTATTAAAGAATGAAACCGTCTACCAAGTACGTTTCTCTAAGCTCTGCTTGGAATGAAAGTATCACTCTTTGGCCTTTGGATTGGGACCACAGTGTAGTATCTGTCCACCCACCTTTATTACATGAGAGAAGGCATCTGGTCCCGGGGATCCCAACATTAAGTTCAGCTAAAATCTTTTTGGTTGATAGGTCGAACTCTCTGCCTTTGAGCAGAGAGGAACCCGGACGAGGCTATGCCGAAGAGCAGAGCCTCGTTCGGGGAGGTTGACCAACCTGATCCCGTTTATGCGGGTTCTACGGGCATTTTTTGGCCGAGCCTACGGGCTCGGAGAACCCACGTTAAACCCGGCCTTGTGCCACATGCAACCCTCGTGGTGGGTGGCTGAATATTCCAACCCCGCGGCAGCTCCTTTCTCGTTGCATTAAGAGAGGGGGAGCCGGTGTAATATCGACGCCATTGTAATAACGGTCGCAGTGATTCGTCAATTTTTCTCTATGCTTCATATGTATACCTCTGTGTTTGGGATCCTCGCGTAAAAACACACTTGTGCGACCTTCCTGTCAAAATGCAGCTGATAACTGTATCAGACTACGGACTTATTGATCCACCCAGCGCGGACACATACACACAGACAAGCACCTATATATATATATATATATATATATATATATATGGTACTCACAGAAGAAGAGGAAAATACATTAACAGCTTTTAAAAAGAGAAGCAAATATAGGTTCGCGGCATATGGCGTTAATGGCTCTTCGCCCGGCTGTAAAACAATCCCAGAATCCCTTGCAAGTCACGGACCCGGAGAAGAAAAGAAGATTCTAATTTTGCAAACCGTGCCAAATGGAACCTCTTCTGTGAAGCTCTTTCTCCCGACTCTACTTTTTATTTCCTACACCCGTCTCTCCTCGCCAACGCCCATCTCCTTATTTCACACCACTTGAAGTAGGAGGAAATCGTAAAGGAGAAAAAAAAGAAGAAAAGTTGCACATCTGTTGATACAACATTGGCAGCAATCTGTTCTCGTTCACCTGCTTGTCAAGCCTGTAATCCAACCTGAACTTACGTGCAACTGCTTTGCCATCTTTATTTGTAGCCGAATTTACAAAAAAAAAAAAAACCTCAAAAAAACAAAACAATAAACATGCAAGGTGGAAACACAGTTCATTTAGTAAATATACTTATTCACTTATATATGAAGAAAAAATAATATAAGCTTACGTCCGTCAGTTATCTATCTATCTGAGCCTAATAATAAAAATAATATATGCTTACGTCCGTCATCTATCTATCTATCTATCTATCTATCTATCTATCTATCTATCTATCTGAGCCTGTTCATTATCTATCACACTCTATTCATATCTATCTATCTATCTATCTATCTATCTATCTATCTATCTATCTATCTATCTGAGCCTGTTCATTATCTATTACACTCTATTCATATCTATCTATCTATCTATCTATCTATCTATCTATCTATCTATCTATCTATCTTAGGAGCCGTCGATAGCTGTGCTAGTACAGAATCACAAGTCATCGTGGCTGAGGGCTTGAGCGTGCTGGCCTTGTTCAAATTGTTGATCACACTAGATAACACGCTCTTTCCAAGAAACTGCAACGAAGGTTTGCTCAGCATAGTTGCAGTATAAATCACAAGTGGACTCTGTGGGTGTTAAATAAACACAAATGTGCTTGAGCAAGCGTCTGCAATAGGGATTGGCTAGCCGCAATGGTAGATGGGTATCCTCGAATACGAGTGGCTATCTATCTATCTATCTATCTATCTATCTATCTATCTATCTATCTATCTATCTATCTCATTCTGTTCATATTTATCTATCTACCTACCTACCTATCTGATTCTGTAAGTGAATATAACGAACCCAACTGGAATTGAAACACGACTCTCCGATTAACAATTCCGAGCTAATATCCATTACTCCACCCGCACATTCAAGCTTACAGCAGCTGGTATTCCCAAGCGGTCACCCATCTAGGTATTGAACAGTCTCAGCGTTGCTTAACTTCAATGTGTAAGAAAAATTGTCTAGTGAAACAAATTTCCTAGCACCAGACCTAGTAATTGGTTTAATGCAGACAGGAAAGTAGGAGGCTGGGAGATAGTTCTACAAGCGAGAAGTGCGTGATAAGAAACTGGTTGTTACATTTATCAATTTTAACTGTAAAATGATGGGACCTAACTACCAATATAGTAATGCGTTCAAATAAATTCCTCATCCTACTTCAATTTCTTTAAGTAAACCAGAACAAGAACAGAGTATTGCTGCAATCTTAGCGAATGTGGCCCAATCCTCACTGTTCAGCCTCAACAGAGTTCAAAAGCAATTATTTTGCCTTGTGGGTAATGAAATATTCTTCACCTGAAACTCTTATCACACAGACAAAACGTCGCCAGCCTCTCAGTACTCTATCCCTATGGCGCATGTTCAGACAAATTACATTCCTCACTTCCACCATCTCAGGCATTAACAGCTAAGCCGTCCTGGGTATGACGATAACTACATCCGCGTCCTGGGTAAGACGACAAACTATGTCTAACAGCAAGGCCTCTGATCAGGAGGTTTTGAGGAGCATGGAATCACCTCTTAATTGCTGGTGTTCCCAGGTCCACCCTGACCCGGGGTGGTAGCACCTGTTAGGGTCGCAGCTATGGGCAAATAGTTAACCCCGAAACTGACGTAAAAAGCATTATAAAAGTGTAAAAATGGGTTTTAATACAGGAGATACTTTGTAAAATAATTGTCACCAGAAATAAATTTTTGAAGAAAAAAAAACAAAAAACTATTACCAGCAATATATTTTTGCAAAAAAATATTGCCAGTAATACATGTTTTAAAATAATATTACTAGCTATACATTTTTGAGGAAAAAATATCACTAGAAATAGATTTTTGACAAAACAAAATATCACGAAAAAAAAAGTTGTCTGCATTAAATAACCCAATGAGTTTGATATGCCGTAAAACACAACCAACCAAACCAAACCAAACCATTAACAGCTAGGACCCACTGTTCCATATTTACGGTAGTTAATCATCCCCATTCTTTTTGCGTTCGTTGGATAAGGAGCAAATTTCACTCAGATAAATTCTTCCCCGGAACTGTTACTTTGGGGGGAAAAAACTCCCAATATGTTTCCCTGAAAACCACAATCTTGGTCACGTTATGTAAACGGCCAATCGATATCTATCTCATTCGTTCTCATAATATGCATTTCTTACTTTCGCCTTCCTCCTCCCTTAAAATCTTACACATTAATTCACCATCTTGATTGGCTGTTGCATCTTGTATAGAGTGAAGTAACACTAACAAAAATTTACAAAAAAAAAAAAAAAAAAAAAAAAATTAAAGTTCGTTTGATAATTCCCGTTTTATTTGTGAGGTTGAGAGCTTTAAAAACAATTGCTAGATATCAAAAACAGCAAATTTGAAGAACTTTAATGCCAGGTTTTGAATGGTTTCACTGAACCACCAGAAAAGCGTGGTCAACATAAAAAAAAAAATCTGAAGTTACTTTAAGAACTTTCCTTGGATGAAGCTAATGTTCACTTTGCGCAAAGATGTAAAACAATGCGAGAATACGGATTTGTTCAATTGTTGAATCCGAAGATTTTTCACGTTTACGAATAAAAAAAATCCAACAGAAGCGTTTTCCTATTTGGATATCTATAAAAACATTGGATTTAGATGAACTGAAATGCGAACTGAAATCAATCTATACTGATGATTTTATAAAATATGCGTGAAACATCCAAGACATCGCAGAGAGAATATGGGAATTTGAATTAAACCACACTCTGGCAGAAGTAACAACATTACTACGTCTGATTCTGACCATAGCTGCCACATCTGCTTTCTGTGAGAAATCGTTTTCTTAATTGAAGCGAGTAAATAATTATATGAGGTGTTCTCAAAGTGAAGACAGATTCAGTAATTTGGCCTTCATTTCTAAAGACCTTTTGAAGAAGACGAAGGTAGACCGTGGTATTAATTCATTTTGTAGCGATGTGATCAATGAAGAACTGAACGGATTTACAAATAAATTTAAAATATCTCATTATTTGTAGGTTTTATTATTTTCTGGGGTTTCGCTCTTAACCAAAAACGGCCATCATAGCAGATTCGTCGCCAGGGTATTGCTAATGGGAGTATATTAAGTCCAGTGGCGAGGGGTAACAAGCCCGGAGCGAGGGCTGTTCGTGAATTTTCTCACATTAAAATTAGCTCATTCGCAGAACTTCGAATAATTTTCGGTGGGTGGGTGGATCTGTGGTTGGCAGAAGGGTTAAAGGATTACTGCTTCACTCTCCACCTTAGCGATTGTTCTGCGTCATGTACTACGTGCTCTCGTTTCAAACTTACCTCCGACACTGATATATATATAATATGTATAATATATATATAATATATATAATATGTATAATATATATATAATATATATATAACATATATATAATATAATATATATAATATATATGTATAATATATATATAATATATATAATATATATATAATATATATATATAATATAATATATATATAATATAAATAATATGTATATATATAATATATAATATATATATATATATATATATATATATATATATATATATATATTATTTTATATGTGCAGTACTTATTAGAAAGTGCTCAATATCAGTGATAGAGTTAACATATTCAGTTGTATGGATATGAGTTTGTGACTGGTTTTCACGCTTTTGCGATCATCAGCGAAACTGGTTTATTTTTTAAAAATTGAATCTTTGTTAGTTTGTGTTTGACTATGTTTGGTGGTGGTGGTGGGAGGGGGGAAATTCTCGTCTGTTCCCATTTTGGAATGACACTCATATGCATTCAGACATACATACATGAAGGTGTACGCATTATAGTTCACACAAACACACACATATAAACAATGCGAGATTAGGCGCAGACATATATGTCCATGGGTTCGAGCATACATACATACATACGCAGTTGTAATTTTTCACGTGTTACACGTGTTTCCGGTCTCGTGACCTTCTTCAATCAAATAAAAGGAATAAATTTTCAAAAGGAATAAATTTTCAAAAGGAATAAATTTTCCTTATGTTCTTTTAATGTCAGTATGTTTATATGGGGAGGAAATATACATATGCAGGCTAACGGGAACACGCACGCACGCAGGGATAGGAAGACATCTCTCATCAACACATCTATCATCACCACCTCATACCAAACCTAATGATTTTATTAACACTTTTGACACACACACACACACACACCATATCCTTGGTAGGTTTTTCTGGCTCTCTAGCTTTAACTAGGTCTGCTATACTTACTGTATTGAGCACTTTATTTAGTTATTTTGCTTACTCGTATCGGGATTTTTTTTCTTTGGGCTTTGGACTTGCATGCTAGACGATTATTTTCGGCTAACGTACATGTCCTTTGTTCTTTCTTTTTTTTTTTAATACGTTTTTCCCCCTTTGGTATTGGTTTGATTATTTGCAAATCAAGACACCGAAGGTTTTCCGAACGAGTATAATTTCTTATACTTATTAGATTATTACTACTACATATATATATATATATATATATATATATATATATATATATATATATATATATATATACATTTATTAAAGACATTTTTATGTTTAACGTTCTTTTTATAGATACAAGTATTTAAGTAAATGCTCTGTTTTATAATAAACAGTATTAATTAACATTTACCGGCCTGAATGTCCGAGAAATCTTCATAGAAAATATTCGTCATTTGACAGGATTCGAACCTGCATCCTATACGGAACCGTCATTTAGCCTGACGTGCCTAACCGCTCGGCCGCAAAGGAGCGTTCGGTTGGCAAGGTCGAATTTACTGCTTATAAACTTTGCGGCCTTTACAAAACCTCCTCACAAGGCAGGATATGGCACAAAGCCGATTTTTATGTGGGGCTTCCCAGCCTGTAAACTCGGGCAAAAATTCCCCATAGACCCCGCATACAAGCAGTCGGGTTTGTCTACATTCCCAGACGAGACTCTGCCTGTAGGCATATCTTCGTCTGGGTTCCTCTCTACCGGAAAGGCAGAGAGTTCGATAAGCCTGTCCAGTGCCTGGCAGCGGACCGCCTGACTCCAAATGGCCTCTATTTGCCAACCCCACTAACAAGGCAGGATTTGGCACAAAGCTCGTTTTTACGTGGGGCGATTCGGAACCGTAGGCAAAATATAGAAAATATATTCAGTTGAAGTCATAAAATTGCATTCAAAATATTTAGATTTCGGCATTAAATTAGCCATAGTGTTCGATATGCAGCTAAACAAAATCAACAAATCAACACGTATTATAGAGCCAGAGACAAGCTAATAGTATTCGCAATTACTTGCGGTCGACCTAAGACTACGTTGATGTATTATAGTTGTGAGACTAGCTTGTTAACCATTGCTTCAAAAGATCTCCCACCCAAACTGTTTATTAGGAAGCTTATCTGAAACAGGATGCAAACTTTATGATATCATAATGTGTCTGACATAGTTGGTTCCATATATTTTAGTTATAATTCTTACTTGGAATTAAAAGCAAACAAATATCTTGAACGAGAGAAAATGTTTGAAAGCGTTTATCAGTGGATCAGAAGCTTTC
>OZ010600.1:84431430-84433930 GCA_963932145.1 Acanthosepion lycidas | reverse complement strand
CTCTATCTCTGATATTGAGCACTTTATCCCATAAATATAGCAGACCTTAAAACTATATTTCTTCATATATATATATAGTGATTTTCCAAGCGTAGCTTGGATGTGGCACAAAGCCGAAAGTAAGGGGGTACCCAGTGAGGATCGAACTCACTACTCAGTCGTAACTGTTCTAGCGAGACAAGCTGGCTAACCATTACACCACCCCGAGCCGAGGGAGAGTTTTCATATTGATGCATATTTATTCTGAGTACTTTCGAGATTGGCAAAAAATCATGTTCAGGGTCTTCTTTTATCAGGGTCTTGTTTTATCTAAGACAAATTTATTGTGTTTATGTGATAATTAATTTTTCTATTTGTCAAGTGAAAAACGCTAAACTTATGTACTGTACGATTTTTAAATTTTATGATGGCCAGAAACGTCAAGGGAGGTAACGAAGTTATTAAGATGTCTATTTAAAAAAAAAAAAAAAAAACTATTTTAAGCTATGAGATAAAACCTAGGTATTTTAAAACTATCTCCTGTAAACATTTTAAAACATTTTTGCAGTATTCATAATTAATTATTATTAAGGATTGGTTTTATTTTTTAATAGAGATAGCTTCAAGAACTTTATGTTAATTAATTTTGTGAAAAATATAGTTGTATGTTTCTAAATTGCGAATGTGGACAGACATGTAAATGTTTAAATTATATCAAAGGAAAAAAAAAGGAAAGGCGAAGTAAAAAAAGAAAGAAAACTAAATGAAGTAAAATGTCTGAACTCCTAGATTGTGTCTGTCTATATTTCTGCGGTGAGGTATTATGTACACTATTTACATTGTTCGTACTATCGTCCTCATTTTTGTTACCATATTTATCAGAACGTTTCGGCCATTGTACGCTCCGGCCTTCTTCAGGTGGTTGGAATGTCGAACTGAACCTTTTATTTCGCCCGCTGGTTTATACTGTTCTACTTCCACGTGCCATGTCTAATGGATGTCAGTTATCTCCTGTTAATTCCCCTCTGCAGATATTGAACTCACACTCTTTGGGTCCTGTCACTGGATGTAACTAACGCCTTTATCCATTGTGCCATGTGTCTTAGATTGTACACAGTAAAAAAACAAAACAAAAGCATTGTTCTTGTAAAATCTATAACAACCAAGATAAGAACAACTGCAAGGGTAATAGTAAAATGACCCTATTTCATACGGAAAAAAAAACAAAACATTTGGTATTCATCGACGAAATAGCGTGGTTGTCGTTTGCAATTCAAAAAGCTTTTTATTACGTAACTTTTATAGCTCTTTCTAATATTAATGGGAATTTCCTTCTAAACGCTTTAATTTTGGTAGAGTGGAATGTTAACATCTTATTTATTTAACTATTTCCTATTTTAATTACATGTGCTGTGCATTTTTCTTGTTGCTGCTGTTGGAAGTTTTCAAGTGAGGTTCCATCGCTATTCTATATAATTTCTACTTAGGAAATATTTATCTGTTCGAATAAATCAATTTATAATGTCATTTCCTCATATATAAACAAGCGAAAGAACCGTAATTGAATTTAAGAAAAACAAAATCCCTTCTTGAGTATTCTCAAGGGCTTACAGGATAAAAATGTTCAAGTTGTGTGATTTTTCTTATATATTAAAACTCTTAGTGGTTTTTAGCGCCAATATTTTTTTTCGTTTTTCGAGTGTGTATTTCATATTTGTTTTTATGTTTGGATGAGCGTGTGTTTGAGTGAGTGATTGATCAAATGATTGTTATTAATTAATAATATTAATTTCTCCCAGTTAACTGATTTTTCTTCCATATTTAAAGATGGGGGGTATTACTAACATTATTTTGTTTAGTTTCTTGTATATAAATTGTATTCACTGAAAATATTCATTGGGGTTTTATTTTTAAATATTGTTATTTTATTCCCCAATCCGGGCATAGAAAAATTGTACATACGGGAGCTGGTTAGGACTTCATAGAGACCTCTTGGTATTATGGTGACTGTAGTAAGAATGGTAAGTGTTGGTTTGGTGTAAGGAATACTGTGGTATGTTTGGGTCCAGTAATCGTGGCTAGCTAATTTTAAGACAAGACAGGTTGAAAATCAGATTTCCTCTAACCCCCTCTTTGGCATTGTGCCATATTTTTGTATTTTACAAAATCAATATTATTTTCCTCTATGGTATTTTATTAAAGTTGCTATTTTTATTCCCACCGCCTAGGAAAATTGTACATATGGGGACTAGTTAGGACTGAATAGAGACTTGAGGTATTATGTTGACTGTAGTAAGAATGGTAAGTAAGAATGTGTTGTTTTGGTGTAAGGAATACTGTGGTATGTTTGGGTCCAGTAATCGTGGCTAGCTTTAAGATAAGGGGGATTGAAGACCAGCTTTCTTTATCCCCCCCCTTTGGCCGTGTGCCATATTTTTGTATTAAAACAAAATAAATATTACTTTCCTCAAGTGGCTATTTTTATTCTCCACCCTGCACGGACAAAGCGAATTTCTAACTA
>OZ010600.1:84296430-84426430 GCA_963932145.1 Acanthosepion lycidas | reverse complement strand
TGTTGAGAAATAGAAATAGAAATCCTGGAAATCAAGTGTTCATAACATTTCTTGATGCTCTTTTTCCCTATTAAATCTCTTATAATTAAAGAAGAACAGGTATTACATTTTTAAAGAAGAACAGGTATTACTTGTTTTAATCGACCGGTTATAAAAAATTGAACTCCCTAACAAATCTTAATTCTTGTGCCAAACACACACACACACACGCGCGTGCGCGCACCCCCCCAAAAAAAACAAGTTAGTAGGAATAGAAAGAAAAAAGAGAACACTTGCTTCTCTTCTCCTTGAGGTCAAAATAGGCGCGAATCACAAAATAAGACTCAAACATTGCGTAAAATTTAAAAAAGAAAACATTTATTATAGCAAGTGAAGAAAAAGACAGAATAAGAAATTTCCGTTGTTTCAAAAAAGGATTATCATTGAAAAAAGGAAAAAAAAAAGGGTTACAGTTTAGGAAAAGATATTCACAGACATTGCATCTTTTAAAAATGGTTTGATTTGTTTTACGGCATATCAACATCTCAATGGGTTATTTAATGCCGACAAGATTTTTATTGCTGATAATATTTTTTCCAAAAGTGTATTGTTTGTAATATTTTTTTCTTCAAAAATGTATTATTAGTAATATTCTATTTTTTTTTTTCAAAAATGTATTCCTGGTAATAATTTTTTCTTCAAAAATTCATTGCTGATATTAAAATCTATTTTTACACTTTCATAGCGTTTTCACCCCCGGTTTGTGGTTAACTATTTGTTAATAGCTGGTACTCTTACAGGTGCTTCCATCATGGGTTAGGCTGGACCTGGGAATAGCAGCAATTAAGAGGTGATTCCACGCTCCTCAAAACCCCCTGATCAGGAACCTTGCTGTCGGGTGTAGTTTATCGTCTTACCCAGGATACATCATATGGTGTGGGGGTGGACTTACCCACACTGCAGAGGTGCAGCCGGCGTATTCTGAAGTCCCAGCCAAAAGGGCGGTTTTAAAATTAAAAAAAAGGGAAAAAATTCGAGGAAGCAGAAAATACAAATGCGTACTCATTTAATTTCTTCAACTGAATAGTCTCAACATAAAGAAGTTTCGTATTTTCAACAGGTTGTTGTCTAGAGGACTTTATATAGTAATTTACTGGAAAGTTTAACTTGAATGTTTCTTTTTGTTCAAATTCTTGTCTGGAAGACGCTGAAAAGTATTTTCTGTCCTGGGGCTCTAATCTAAGCTCTTCTTTCTCCGTGATGATTTATGACCCTTTCAGCTGAACTAATCATCCGGCCTAGAAGTGTGTGTGCTTCAATGTTTTCTCCTTTACGATTGCTTTTTGAAGCCATCCGCCAAACGCAGTCTATTTATTCACAAAAGCAAGATAACAGAACGCTATCGTCAGATTTTCACAGTAAATATGAAAACTTATATTTCCATAAATTCGAAAAATGAATCGGCGACAATTCACAAAGAAATACTTTTGTCGATTCTTTAATCATTAATTCTAAAATAGATTTTCACAAAATTGTAACAATTTCTTTTTACAATCCTTCTGGCTTAAAAATACAATTTTTATACAGGTACTTGTTAAAAACAACATAGGCGATTAAACATTATTTACTACACTAATTTGCTAAGTTATAAAAAAATAAATTTTTTTTATACCTTATAAGGAAAGAAACTATCTTGAGATCTAGACTCAGTATCCTCATAATTCTTTATTCATTTTGGTTTGTTGACTTCTACTATTAAATCTACTTACTATATACAAAGAACAGGTATTATTTACGCTCGGACTATTGTCCTCATCTTTGTTGTTGTTATCACAACGTTTCGGCCGTTGTGTCCTCCGACCTTCACCATTGTGGTCGTCTTCATAGTTGATGTCAGTCGTTTTTAATGAAACGTGCATAAAAGATGGATTGTTGCTTAAATACACAATTATATATAACGGGTGTGACAGCAAAATTGTGCAAATCGTGTGACAGCATGATTATCCATCCCATAAAATGTCTAATAAAAAACAAACACTAAACTGTGTTTCTTTTTCCCAGGTTTTCATATTAGACGTTTAGCCATCTTGACATTATTTGTCGTAAAAATAACAGAAAAATCCTTTGAGTTATTCAGCTTGAAAGAAAACAGATTAAAATTGTTTTGTGTCAGTCCCACTGTTTTCCCAACTGAGCAATGATGAGAGTAAAAAAAATCATCCAGGCCTTCAGTAATGGTACCAACATTTATACTCTGGCTTCCATCTTCAAAGTTCGTTCAAGAACAATCAAGAGAACGGTGAATAAATTAAAAAAAGAAGGAACAGTCAATAGGAAAACTGGATCAGGAGGCCGCACAAAGAAGAAGGATCATCATTTCAACAGAACTAGAGAGATCAATTAGAAAAGATCCAACTCAATCCATAAGACGTTTGGCGCGTGATAGAGACGTTTCAGCTATATAAGTTAGAAAATGTTCCGGTAATAAGACACTCTCTCTCTCGCAAACACACACACACACACACACACACACATACACACACACACACACACATATATATATATATATATATATATATATATATATATATATTATTCGGACTATTATTCTCATCTTTGTCGCCATATTTATCAAAACTTTTCGGCCATTGTACACTCCGGCCTTCTTCAGGTGGTTGGAATTTCGAACTGAACCCTTTATTTCGCTCACTGGGGTAGACTGTTCGAGTTCCACGTGCCATGTTTGATGGATGTCAGATATCAGTTATCTCCTGCTAATTTTCCCTCTGAAAGTTCTCCACTTCCTTAACCCCAACTGCCGTCCACTCGCTGCGACTCTGCTTATATGGACGCCGACCAAAACCGGGGTGGGCCTGTCAGGGTTTGAGGTTCCTTGATAATTCTAAATCCGCATCAAGGATTTCCTTTGTTTTCGGTCAGGAAAATTTATTACTTTCCATTTTTGGAAGTCCTTAATTTCTAGTTTAAGGGAATCGTCCTCCAAAATTCTTCCTTTCTCATATTGGTATCTCATACCAATGCCTTCAGAGGCGTCAACAGGTTCCCCTCTCTCTTACAGTGGCATCTCACACCAATCCCTTCAGGGGGCGTCAACAGGCCTACCCTCCTTCTTCATGGTTTACCTTCGCCTACCGCTCACGCCACCCTTCAGCCAATGAACGCTCAGCAGCGTGAGTGTTTGCAATTATCGCTCAAAGGAAAAAAAAATTATCTTCCCTTTTTTTTTCTTTTCTTTCTTTTCTTCTTCCCGACAACAAACCCTTACGACTCTTATCTTAACCGAACGCCGTCTGGAACTCGTCAACAAGACCTTCGCCAAACAAGCACTGAGGCTGGTCAATGATCTTTCGCACACTGTCGCCACTTATTCGTTCCGATAAAATAATTTTTCTATCATGACCAGCTCTGACACAAAACAGGTGCTCTTCTCAAATGATATCTCCGTAGATAGTTAATGGTTTAATCTTTCCTTCTTTGTACTCTGTGGGTGGTCCAGCGGACATTTTTTTCGGTCAGAGCGCGACCCAATTAATTTTTATCTCTTAGCATTCTGCCTTGTAGGTCACTTGACCAACCTGAAATTTTCATTATTGCCATGGGCAGATTCCTATCTTCTTTCGCCGCGTCGTAACATAAATCAAATTAAATCCGGTATCTTACTTTCTTCGCTAATGAAAATAAAATCTTTACCACTTTTCTTTGTTAGAAAAAATAACATCACTCAGTGTCTTTTCGTGATAGCTTCTTATCACCTAAATTAATTCTCGCCTTTTCTTTTTTTTTTCACGCAACCCTAAATAGTGTCACAAGTTTTTTGACTGCTTTTTTGTTTTTAGCTTTCACTGTTAAATTTCTATTTTTGACACGAATTCGAATTCTGTCCAAACCGGGCATGATAAGCTAAAAAACCGATATCTTCGTTCGCCGAAATAGAGGTTATTTTGGATTTTATTGTTTATTAATTATTTGCTCTGTAATAATAAATACATTGAGCTCTTTTTTTTATCAGTTTTAATATTTTATATTACTAGGATCCACTTGGATAAAATACCACTGGATTTGATACATTTAATATTTATATATATATATATATATATATATATATATATATATATATATATATGTGTGTGTGTGTGTGTGTATGTATGTGTGTATGTATGTATGTGTGTGTGTGTGTGTGTGTGAATATTTATATATGTGGCAGCAATATTCTAAGCATTGACGGATGGTAGGCTTCAAATCAACATTAGTTACTATTGCAGTTGAGCTGTGAACTCTGAGACCCGCCTCGCAGGAACCTGACTGAAAGATCCACGCAATCACGACTATTTTGCTATTTAACCGATAATAGTTTAATTAAATCGTATGACACCAACCAACTGTACTTTGTCTTTGTTTAACAGATGTCCTATCCTTTGAGATGAACTTTTCTTTGCCTAAAAGATAGCACCAACCAACATGACAACACACAAGAATTCCGACAAATCCTTGCCAAAAACGTCAAATTATTGTATCACATGAACTATAAAAAACAATTACAAATACTACAAGACTTAACCACAAAAGACAAATAACCAAATGCCAATAAAATATTATCAAATTTAAGAAATATCGTCGTTGTCGGCTTTATCTCGAATCTAAGAATTTAATTTCCTCTTTGTACATCACTTCCTTTATGTTAATGGAGGTGATGACTAAATTCGCCGCCAACGATTGTTTACGCCCTGAAGAGACATTGTACGTAAAATCGATAGAGCGGCAACAAAGAAAATGGTGAAGAGTCCAATGTTGCTTAGAGTAACAAGCTGCAGGAAGTTGTGGAGAGCCACTATCGTCTACGTCCTGAAGGGACATTTTACACAAAAAGGTTACATGGTAGACCGGTGTGACAAAGAAATATGGTAATGGATCAAATGTTAGTTAGAGCAACAATAAGCAGGAAGGTGTGGAGAGCCACTATCACCGACGTCATAAAAGAACATTACATATAAAATGAACGGATGATAGAGCGGCGACAAAGAAATATGGTAAAGTGTCAAATCTTGCTTCTAGTAAAAAGAGACAGGAAATTGTGGAGAGCCACTATCGTCTACGTCCTGAAGAGACATTACACATAAAATGGATATATTACAGAGTGCTGTCAATGGAATATGGTAAAGAGTCAAATGTTGCTTAGATCAACAAGCTGCAGAAAGTTGTGGAGAGCCAGTATCGCCTACGTTCTAAAGGTACATTGCACATATAATGGATGGATGATAGAGCGGCGACAAAGAAATATGGTGAAGAGTTAAATGTTGCTTATAGTAACAAGCTGCAGGAGGTTGTGGAGAGCCACTATCGCCTACGTTCTAAAAGGATATTGCACATAAAATGGATGGATGGTAGAGCGGCGATAAAGGAATTTGGGAAAGAATCAAATGTTATTTAGAGTAACAATAGACAGGAAGTTGTGGAGAGCCACGATCGTTTATGTCCTGAAGGGACATTGTACATAAAATGGATGGATGGTAGAGCGGCGATAAAGGAATTTGGGAAAGAATCAAATGTTATTTAGAGTAACAATAGACAGGAAGTTGTGGAGAGCCACGATCTTTTATGTCCTGAAGGGACATTGCACATAAAATGGATGGATGGTAGAGCGGCGGCAAAGGAATTTGGGAAAGAATCAAATGTTACTTAGAGTAACAATAAACTGGAAGTTGTAGAGAGCCACGATCGTTTACGTCTTGAAGGGACATAAAAGAAGAAAGTGTGGATAGAATCACTACATGATGTCTGTGAGTTTTACGGTGTAAAGATCATTTGTGACTCGAAACTAACAATCACAATGCGGTGTTAATTCTCTCTATATTTACAAGCGATCTATTTCGGATAATGGAGATTCATTGGATTTGGAGATTATATGTGAATGTAGGCGTTTGAGCGCGATTTGGGGCATCGGTGTATATGCCATTATTTAACAGTCAGCTTACAAGTAATTATTTCTTTCGGCCTTTCGTTATCTTTCGTATTGGCCCAAACCGGAAGTGATAAGCCACTACAGGAAGTAATGAAGGGGCTCACATCATCTGCATCTTGTTTTTTATTTATTTTTTCTTTTACATAAACATAGCGAACCTGGAAAGAAAGAGAACAATAACAACAGCAATAAAATTTACAAGAAAGTAATCTTTACTTATTGGCATCTGTCGAGGCTGATAATAAAGGTAACAGTCATTTGTAATTATTCCCAGGGCAGATAAAAGGTGAAGAGGGATTTGCTCAATACTCACTCGATTTTCAATCGACCAGCGTGTGACACTATTGAGACATTCTATAACGAGATCTGCTTCTGCGACGGAGAGAAGGGTGAATTATATTCATGCTTTTCCCCAAGAGCATATAGACGAGATTCGAACCTATTTTATTGCAACTTGTGCTGCTTTTACGATTAAGTAAACAGAATGAACGTTTATGAGAAAAGAGAAAAATAAGAAAATACAGTAAAAAAAAAACAAAACATTATGACAATATTACATGGAAGAAATCAGGGCCCTCCTAAGACTATTATGTCTACTACTACTAGGTGTGGAGGAAAACAAATAATTAAAACAAAAACGAATAAAAATAATAATTCTTAATGCAAGAAATTAGACCACCAGAAGGCTATTATATCTACTATTACTAAGTGTGAAGCAACCATGATAATATAAAAGTCAGTCGAATGAAAATAATGACACTTCTTGGGTAAGGTTTTGTTTGGCATATCAAACTCAATGGGTTATTTAATGCCGATAATTTTTTAGGATAGGTTCGTATGAATAGAATATGTATTCTTTGTAAGAAATCAATTTGTAGATCAAACACCTAATTGTAAAGAAAAAGGCTATTATACTTATTAAACCTAAGTGTAAAGCAAAAGGCTATTATACTTATTACACCTAAGCGTAAAGAAAAAGGTTATTATACTTATTACACCTAAGGGTAAAGAAAAAGGCTATTATACTTATTACACCTAAGTGTAAAGCAAAAGCCTATTATACTTATTACACCTAATTGTAAAGAAAAAGGCTATTATATTTATTACACCTAATTGTAAAGGAAAAGACTTTTATACTTATTACACCTAATTGTAAAGAAAAAGGCTATTATACTTATTACACCTAAGTGTAAAGCAAAAGGCTATTATACTTATTACACCTAAGTACAAAGCAAAAGGCTATTAAACTTATTACACCTAATTGTAAAGAAAAAGGCTATTACACTTATTACACCTAAGTGCAAAGAAAAAGGCTATTATACTTATTACACCTAAGTGTAAAGCAAAAGGCTATTATACTTATTACACCTAAGTGTGAAGCAAATAAGTAAATAAATGAAATAGATATTAACTTAGTTAACATATCTTCCTGAATTTCTGGGAAGAGGAGTTATGATTAGTTACACTAAGACTAATGTCCTGATCTTTGTTGTTGACAACATTCCAGTTATTTTTACCTTAGGCCATCAAGAGATGCTACTGGATTCTAGTAATGGAGTAATTTCAAATTATATGGATGATGGGAATTGAATATATTTAGGCGAAGCTTGTGATATACGGATGTCTTGAATCTTTATCCTGTGCGAGTTATTAGTATTGATAACTCACAGCATCGAGATAAGTTTTTGCTTTGTGTTTAGTGGAATATGAAAGGTGTCGTTTATTACGATCTTCTTGAATATGGAAGGCACATAAATGTAAACGTTTATTGCCATTAAATTAATTAATTAAACGAAGAATTATGCCGAAAGTGTTAGACTTTAGTAAACAACATGACAATTGAAGGCTTTATTCTGTATAACAAACGTAATTTTTTTTTAATTATAATATTTTCTCTTTAAGTGTTTCTTTAACAAAATATTTTTTTCACGTTCAATGTTAATGTTCCTTCCAGTTTAGTTTACTTCCTAAACTTTTGTTTAATGTAGTGTGGAAAGTCAACATCTTGATAGTGTTATTATTATTTTTATTGTGATATTCATTTTAGTCGTTGCTGATATTGGAAGTCTTGAAATGACCTGGTTTCTGTTACTTGGTAAAGTTCTTTGGGATACTGTAGCACCAATCTATCAAGACCAAGATTCAATGATTCAAACTCAATGAGCATACTGTCGCCATTACGATGTGAGAGATTCTCCAAGTTTTGAGAGTAAAGGTTCAGTAAGTGACAATTTAAAAAGTGGCATAGCACATTCATTTAGGACCGAAGGAATATTTTAGCGAGTAAGGGAGAATATCAAAGAAGATCTGAGCACAGTTTTGGATCTCTCGGACGCCACTCCAATGAATTTTTAAATGCATCAGCCTGTTTCCGTATAAGGTGGTACAACAACTCACACGACAAGGGCTACAATCCTGCTTCTCATCCAAAATATGGGGAAGAGAATAATTTCTCACGATTGCGGTATAAAGTGGCCACCGCGTTCCCTGGATATGTTCTGAGTTCCTGCTATGAAAATTTGTATGTCAACAAGCCTCAGACTCTACAATAACTGAACGACAATAGTCAGGCAGACTTCTGAAACACTTAGAGCTGTGATGGAAAATACCTTAGAAATGGCATATTCGTGTAAAGTTGAAAATGGACGCCACTTAAAAGATGTAATCTTTCCTAACTACTAGTTTGGTTTAGTTTGTTTTGTTTTACGGCATGTCAACCACAATGGCGCCAAGATTTTTATTGCTGGTAATATTTTTTCTTAAAAAATGTATTGCTGGTAATATTTGTTTCGAAAATGCATTGCTGGTAATATTTTTTTTTCCAAAAATGTATTGCTGGTAATAATTTTTTCTTAAATTTTACAAAAACGTATTGCTGGTATTAAAACCTATTTTTACACTTTCATAGTTTTTCGACCCCAGTTTGGGGGTTAACTATTTGCCCATATTTGGGACTCTAACAGGTGCTACCACCTCAAGTCAGGGTGGACCTGGGAACACCAGCAATTAAGAGGTAGTTCCACGCTCCTCAAAACCTCCTGATCAGAGGTCTTGCTGTTGGATGTAGCTTATCATCTTACCCAGGACACGGATGTAGTTTATCCTCATACCCAGGACGTCTCAAATAGTGTCTATATTTATTTATATAATACTTTGGTATTGTGGATTAAAGTTAAAAATTAAAGGAGTTATTACAATTTCAAATCCTTTGGTGTCTTTTGGGCCAGCCTGTATATTGCTGATATTTTGATAGGGTTGGACGCCATGCATGGCATTAATATGAGAGTCTAGACATGACCCTGTAATTTAAGAGTCAAGTTCTTAGGTAAATGTTTTGGTTTTTTACTAACTTTCAGCGTTGGACAAAATTGTGAAACAAAAATACTTTATTCCATTACCAATCTCTCTCAATATACATCACAAACATGAGCTGGAGTGCGCCATCAGTGATTTTGAACCCTGCTTTCATTCATAGTTTCGGGTCATTTAACATCATATCACCTTGCCTAGATGACCCCACCGTCACTGATCCTTTGATTATGCATCCCAGCAGCAAACTAGGTTTAAACTTCGTTGTCTTGTATTCGAACCTCAAATCAACACAGAATTGGTCAAGCGTCTCACTTCGCCCGACCTTCTTTCAGACAAACAATATATCTAGCTCAACTGCCGATGCGTTTATCAGTTATTCCTAAAAGTGTCTATTGAGCTTTAGATAAGAACGGCGAGGTTCGGGCTGTGGCTTTCGATATCTCATAGGCGATTGGCATGCTGGTTTTCTTCAAAAGTTGAAAGGCTTTGATGTCACCGATCAACTTTTTGACTTGATCCCATCCAGATATTGACGTTCCACACTATTTCGAACAAAAAGTGAGGGAGGAAGCCCCATCAATGCTGGAAAGCATGGTAACAGCTAGTGGACTTGGGACACCTATTTTCCAGAAGAGATTGTTTTAGGAGAAAGATTTTAACCGGAAGTAGAACTAGCTGTTCGGCCAATGAATGACGAATGTTTCCATATAAGGAAACGGCTAATATTACCACTGTTTCCACTTTACGGTATCACTTTTTCTGCGATACAATTTTAGAAAGTGTCTCCTTCTTCAATGATAGTCATGTTGAACGGCCACGCTTCTAGATCCTTCAAAAATATTGAGGGTGTCTCCAAGGGCTCTACCCTTGGACCTATTTTGTTGCTTATCTTCATCAACGACCTTCTTGTATCACCAGTTCACAATTCAGTATTCATTCCGATGACTCGACTATTGACTCCTGCTTTAATAGTAAGTTGGATTAGTTCGGAAGTGTAAAACTGGCAGCTGATCTCTAAAATGACCTTCAATCTGTTGTTAACTGGGCCAAGAAATGGCTTGTAAACTTTAACGCTTCGAAAAAAAAACTGCTGTCTTTTAGTGATCATAGGGAACCATTTTTTGCTCTCAATCAGCATGGTTGAGGCTAAACTCCAGGAGAACAGCCCATTGCGCTTTCTTGGTCTTACGTTTTTCATCGACATGAAGTGGAATGATTATATTGAATCAATTGCTAGATCTGCTACTAGGAAAGTTGGTTTATTTTGTTGTAATAGACAAGGACTTAGCGAGAGTGAAAGAAGATGAGAAAACGGTAGTGATGGGAGGGTATAAAAGAAGATGGATTAAGAAGGCTTAAGAAGACTGAGGATAACGATTGATATTGCATTTTAATTTTTGATGATCAAAGTTGGCTGCAAAATAAAAGGCCAAAAGAAGGGCGAGAGAAGAAACTGTTAGCATAGAACTTACGGCTACATTTAGCCATTTCGGCTGTAGAATGATGAATCAAAAGAAGGTCGGACCACAAGACTTGTTTCTGTAGAAAGGATCGATAAAACACAGATAGTAAACGAGAATACAATGTTTTGATTAAATGTTGGTCGAATTAAAAGAAGCTCGAATTAAACTATACTTTTAAGATAACTCAATTCTTTTATTTCGCCAGTTGTTTTGAAATATTTGACACAGAGTCGGAAAAGGAAGTAGATATGTTGAGTAAAATCAAATCGAATAAGAAAGAAAAAAAAGCCAAAACAAAATGGCGGGATAGAGGAATTCGGAAATCAAACCTATGACCTTTATTTCGCGGTTCATTAATCTGACACGAAGCTCTCACAAACCTCGAGAAACAAAGTCAACGATCGGGTTAATTGTTAATTTTGGTTCCTGATTGTTCTGAGTAGACCTTCCCTGTATAGCGTCAGGTGACATGCTTGGATTTTAAACGCCAAATCTAATTTGCATCCATAAATTTTGGAGGATTGTGATTTTTAATTTAGACATTCGATCGATAATATTATTTGATTAATATTAATGGCAAATCTTATTAAAGTAAGAAGAACGTAGATAGATAGATATAAACATTGATATATATATATATATATATATATATATATATATATATATATGAATAAAGACAAAAAACTTATCTTAGTCGACACGCTTTGTCATTTGAGGGACATTATCAAGGCAAATGATGATGATTCGCTTTGATAAAGAGAAATCTGATAGATAGGAATAAACTTAGATATTGGCATACTAAAAGACTGGGTTCGCAAGGTAAATACAGAGAGAGAGAGAGAGAGAGAGAGAGAGAGAGAGAAAGAGAGAGACATACATACAGACAAACGGACAGATAAACAGATAGATAAATATATGGAAACACATATAGTTATGAACATGTAATATGTAATGAAATAGTTATATCGACGCAAGAAACTGAACGAGGAAGTAGAAAGATATAAAAACCGACACAGATAGAAAGATAGACAGATAGATAGATAAGTGCAAAGATTGATATGAACAGAATGTGATTCACTGACAGACATACAAATATTCGGATAGAAACACTGAGATAGATACGAACTGACATAGATAGATATTAAACATAATGAGATAAATATGAACAAACTGAGACAAAATTATATATATATATATATATATATATAGACAGAGAGAGAGAGAGAGAGAGAGAGAGAGAGAGAGAGAGAGTGTAGAGAGAGAGAGAGTGTGTAGAGAGAGAAAGAGAGAAATTGTATGACACGCATTTGATGTTCTTGAGAGATTGACCCGAATTATAATACGATAACCAAGTTAAATATGGAGGTGGCGGCGGCATCGAGAGATTTGGCATGGCAGACGGAAGTTGAATTGGAGAAAGATGACATTTGACCTGTCGGAGATTCTAAAGGAAGGCCAAAATAGAGTCATTATGTTTTTATGAATTAGCAAAAATGAACAAAATAAAAAGCAATAACTCACAGAAACTGAACGACATCAAAGCCGACACAGACAGAATTCAATAAAAGGGCAAAGACAGAGATGAAAACGTCAGTCATATAAACGCACGTAGTATATTAGTTTTAAAAATAACAGGATAAATTATACATGATCGGTTAGGAACAGTGATCTATTTGTAACTGTGCAAATAACTTGGATCGGAACTATCAGATTCACTGTTTTAATTCCGATTATTCTTGCCATCACTTTGTTGAGTACCGGAGCATAACATCGCCGAGTGACGTTGATGCTTTTTCAGTAACAAGAAGCAAACTCATATTAGAAGGAACAAACAAAAATTACCTTGGAACCCGATAATCTTTATCAGCCTTCTTATTGAAATAGTCATTACGACAACCAGATAGTTGTTATTGGTGATTAAACTTATAGTGGGTCAGCCAATTTGTATTAGTTATAAATAGAAATAAAACCTGACCCTCTACAATTTTTACAATATCAAATGTAACAAAGACAACAACAAGAGAAATAATCAAGTAGAAGAAATGATGAATTTGTTCAACGATAAATATTTTTTATAAACACAACAAATGCATAATATATAGTGCGAAAGTTGATAAACACAATAGAGTTCTTTGGTGTGTGTTACTGAAAGAATTTGAGTTACTCTATTGTATGTGTGAAAATGAGATGGTGTAGTTAGCTATATTTGTTTTTATAGGAAAATTAAACAGTTGTTTTTGTTTTTGTATTACATAGAAAAAAGTATTGTTCTTGACTCACTGATTGTTATAGAGTTATCGCTCATTAACCAGAGATTCTTCTTGTGGAATAGAATATTTTGTGGGAGTGAGTGTTAAGCCTGGAAATGTTTGACAAGGTTTGTTGTTGTATTGAAGATAAAGTTCGTCTCCTTTGCTGTGTTGATTTCCAATGAAGTCAAGTGAATTGGTTCAATATTTTAAGTGCCCACTGACCAAGTCGCGTCGAAATTTCGTTTTTATTAGTTCTCTTGGTCACGTGGGGAGGCTCGTGAACATATTTACATTTTATGGCGTCAACTAGAGGTCAAAATTTTGGTCAGTACCTTCGGACGTAGTTGGCGACACCTAATTAATATTTTACAACCAATCAAAATACATCAGTTGTTATATTTGGTTGGAAGCCTCTATGTGTTTAACTTGCACAAAATTTAAGATTTAAAAAAATGTAGGAATCTGATTCTACAAACTTAATGCCTGTACTTTTTGATTCATAACATGAAATCCAAATATATCTGTAGTTTGTGTCTGACTTTTGCATTCGTATTTATTTGTGTCATAACTTGTGTCATAACTTAATTTGTGTCATAACTATCCATTTCTTTGTCAGATGTTAACGGATATCCTATTAGGTTGGTGCAAAAATAATGACGTAATAATGTCGTTTTTTGACGTTTAACGTCAAAAAACGACATTATTACGTCATTAATGATTATTAAAAATAATGACGTAATAATGTCGTTTTTTGACGTTTAACGTCAAAAAACGACATTATTACGTCATTATTTTTGCACCAACCTAATATTTTCGTCCAGCTGTTCTCTTTTTTTTATTCGAAATTTGTTTATATTTCTGAGATTAGGTATTATGTACACTATTTACATTATTCGGACTATTGTCATCATCCTTACTGCCATATTCCCAACGTTTCAGACGTTGTACGCTCCGGTCTTCTTCAAACCGAACCATTTATTTAGTCCACGTGGGTAGATTATTCTAATTCCACGATATCTAATGATATCTAAACTTTAGTTATTTCCCCTTAATAACTCCACAATCCAAGTTTTTAGTTCCCTTTATGTCCAGGTATCGAGTCAAGGCACTTTTGGATCAATTAATCTACGCTTTTATCCACTGGGCCATGTGTCCTTGGGGACTGCTGAACGAAATTTTGGGACTCATAAACCTAATGTCTTAGGGATCATTTTTTACCAGAGCTCATATTACAATTTCTGTTATTGTTGTTTTTTCTCTAGCACTCTGTATTACTGGTTCCCATATTCTATTATGAAATTTTTGTGGCTTAGCATATGCGCTGATTCCTTGTGTTTTTGCATTTTTCCGGTGATGTTCTCTATTATTTCAACTTCATCCCACATAGGGCGGTGATCTCTCTTTTCCCGTCATATATGACTATCCATAAATGAATTTTCTATTTCTCCCTGTGTTACGGCTTTACGGGGTTCTTACAGTCTTACCTTAAGGGGGGGACTTCCTGATTCTCCTTTATATTTCATGCTACAGCGGAGTGGTTAGGACTTTCGCATTCTGACCATGAGACCCGGGTTCGAATCTCACCATGGTCGATTTGTCAGGAAGGAGACTGATGTTATCGGACTGGAGGGGTCGATCCCAGCGTGCGGCACCTTTGGAAAGTGTCTGAAAACTATACTATGGGTTGATCCAAGCCTTGTGAATGAAACTGGGTATGGAGGCCGTCGATAGCTGTGCTAGCACGAAGTCACAAATCATCGTGGCTGAGGGGTTGAGCGTGCTGGCCTTGTTCAAAATGTTGATCATGCTAGATAACACGCTCTTTGCCAGAAACTGTAACGAAGGTCTGCTGAGCATAGTTGCAGTATAAACGACAGGTGGGCTGCGTGGATGTTGAATAAACACAAATGCGCCTCAGCAAGCATCTGCAATAAGGATTGGCTAGCTGCCCTAGTAGACGGGTATCCTCGAATACGAGGGGTCAGCTATATGTACACACATACCGTTGCATGGGATGGCGTACAATCAGCCCTTAATCATATTCTCCTGTATGGGTGGTCTTACATGGAAAAGATGTCTGCGTAGTGTTGAACCATTCCTAATGGTTGTCTTAATGTTATATGGACCACAGATCTTTTGTAGTTGTGGACAGGTATTGAACTCACAACTCTTTGGGTCAAGTCACTTTTGGATCAATCAACCAACGCTTTTTACCAGAGTTCATATTAGACGTTTATGTTATTGTTGTTTTTCTCTAGATCTTTGTATTACTGGCTCCCATATTGTATTCATGTCTATGCTTGGCCAGCTTAGGGGATTTTTGTGGCCTAACATATGTGCTGATTTCTTAAGTTTTCGTATATTCCAGTTATGAGTTGTGAGTTCAATCTATTTCCACAGCAGGGGGTGGGAACAGAAATTTGGAGATCAAAGTTAGGATGCTTGTCTCCGTTGGTAGTTGCACAATTAAAAGGAAAAAAAAACCTTGTAGTTCCAACGAATGATTTATTTTATGTTAGTCGAAATATTTCCATAAAATAAATCATTCGTTGGAACTACACGTTTTTCTCAAGGGTAATTAACTGAAACTGAGATATCTAAAGGCATGGCACGTGGAATTAGAACAAACTACCTTCGTGGGATCAATAAAGGTTTAGGTTCGAAATTTCATGACATATAACCGGAAGAAGTCCAACGCGTACAACGGCTGAAACGGTGTGAATATGACAATAGCTCAAACAATGTAAATAGTCTAAATAGTTTTTTTCTTTGATTTTATCTTCTTTGAAATGAATTTTTTTTTGTCAATAAGAGTGAAGCAGGCAATGCCATATTGAAGCCATGTCAAAATAGTTGGGAACACCCTCAATCGAAGAACGGATGTGTGGACTAAACTACCCAACAGGGTCCACCTACAAGTTTACGCTTTGCTATTATAAAAGCCTGTTGCTCTATTGTACATATATATGTACATTTGGTTGTGTTGCACGTGCATGTTATACCTTTAAAAGTTAAATTATCTTTTTCTTTGTTTGACAGGTGTGTTTTTTGTTCAACAGATGTCTTTTTTTGTTCGACTGATGTACTTTTTTGTACAACGGATGTCTTTTTTTGTTCGACTGATGTACTTTTTTGTACAACAGATATCTTTTTTGTTCGACTGATGTACTTTTTTGTACAACAAATGTCTTTTTTTTGTTCGACTGGTGTCCGCTGTTGTACAACAGATGTCTTTTTTGTTCGAGAGATCTACTTTTTTGTACAAAAGATGTCTTTTTTGTTGGACTGATGTACTTTTTTGTACAACAGATGTCTTTTTGTTTGACTGATGTAATTTTTGTACAACAGATGTCTTTTTCTGTTCGACTGATGTACTTTTTTGTACAACAGATGTCCTTTACTGTAAAAGATATCCATTTAGGACATTTATAGATTTCTTTGTTTAACAGATCTTATTTTCTTTGTTTAACAGATGTACTTTTCTTTCTAAAATAGGCCTTCTTTGTTTGACAAATACGTTTTTCTTTCACCAACAGTTGTATTTTCACATGCCTCTAACACACGCCCCATTCTTGTCCATTGCCTAACAGATATCATTTTCTTTGTACAACAGATGTCTTTTTCCTTTGTTAACAGCTGTTTTTCTTTGTTCTAAGAGATACCTTTTTCTTTGTGTTAGGGAAGTATATTTCTTTGACAGATGTCCTCTTCATTGAAATGAACTTTTCTTTTTCAAACAGATGTTATTTTATTTGTTTAACAAGTATAAAGGACCCGCCTCAAAAAATAACATTTCTTTTGTTTAAATTATACACTCTTCCTTGTCTTTTCTTTCGTCTAAAAATATACTTTTCTTAACAAATACTTTCTTAATTTGGCAAATACAGTTCTCTTTTCCCAACAAGTGTATTTCCAGATGCCTCCTGTCTAGCAGATATGCTTTGTTTAATAGATATCAATTTCTTTGTGCAACAGATGATGTTTTATATATGTTAGACAAAGAAAACTACAGATGTTCTAAGTGGATATCTTTTAAAGTAAAGGACATCTATTGTACAAAGAAATAATAGCTGCTCTTTTTTGTCTCACAGATGTCATTTTCTTTGTTTAACGGATATATATTTCTATGTTTGACAGATGTAATTGAGATGGACTTTTCCTTTCTGTAATAGACGTCCTTCTCTTTCTCTAACAGATGTCCTTTTCATTATGTAAGAGATATATTTTTCTTTGTCTAACAGATGTCTTTTTCTTTGTTTAACTTATGTCTTTTCTTTCTTAAACAGATATTGTTTTTTTTTGCTTAAGAGATGGCCCTTTCTTAACAGATAACATTTGCTTTGTTTGAAAAGTATAGATGATAGGCCTAAAAGATGACTTGTTCTTTGTCTAGCAGATCCCTTTTCTTTGTGTAAAAAAGGACGTTTCTTTGTGACAAATGTTTTTCTTTTCCCACAAGGTGTATTTTCCGATGCTCTCTGTCTAACAGATGTACTTTTCTTTGTTTATCGGACGCATATTCTTTGAAAGTAACTTTCCTTTGTATCTTTGAAATTAACTTTTCTTTGTTTATCAAATGTAATATTTTTTGTACAACAGATATCTTTTCGTAGTACAACAGACGCTCTTTCCTATGTCTAACAGATGATCTTTTCTCTGTATAACAGATGTAGCGTCTTTGTTTTAAATATCTATTCCTTGACAAATAAACTTTTCGTTGTCATTGTTCAACAGATGTCTTTTGTATTCAAATGAAAGTTTCTTTGTCTAACAGATATCATTTTCAGATGGCTTCTTCTTTGTCTAACAGATATAATTTCCAGATGCCTTCTTTGTCTGACAGATATCATTTTCAGTTGCCCTCTTCTTTGTCTGACAGATATCTTTTTCAGATGCCCTCTTCTTTGTCTAACAGATATAATTTCCAGATGCCTTCTTTGTCTGACAGATATCATTTTCAGATGCCCTCTTCTTTGTCTGACAGATATCCTTTTCAGATGCCCTCTTCTTTGTCTGACAGATATCATTTTCAGATGCCCACTTCTTTGTCTAACAGATATCTTTGCTTGAGAGATTTTCTTTGGGAGACAGTTGTTATTTTACGCAACAGATGTCCTTTCTTTGTTTAACAGATCTCCTTTACTTTAACAGATCTCCTTTACTTTAACAGATATTTTCTTCTGCCTGTTATTTTATTTCTACAACAGAATTCTTTTCTTTGTCTAACAGATGTACTTTTCTTTGTTTAACAGGTATCATTTTCATCTGTTAAACAAATTTTGTTTAACAGATGTCCTCATCTTTGAGACGAACACTTTTGTCTAACAGTTACCATTTTCTTTGTTTCACAGAGGTATCTTCTGTGAGATGGACTTTTCTTTGGCGAACAGACTTCACTTTTGTACAACAGATGTGCTTTCTTTTTTTAACAGATCTCTTTTACTTTAACATATATCTGATTCCTTCTCTAACAAATGTCGTTTTCTTTATACAACAAATGTATTTTTTTTTTACAGATGCCATTTTCTTTGTACAACAGAAAGCTTTTTGACAGATGCTGTTTTCTTTGCTTAACCGTTGTAATCAATTGGTTTAACAGGCAGCATTTTTCTCTGTTAGAACAGATGTTTTTTCATTTGTTTAACAGATGCTATTCTCTTTGACTAACAGGCATCCTTTTCTTTGTTTAAAACGCGTCTTTTTTCTTACCCACGTGTATTTTCAGATGCCCTCTGCTTTGTCGAACAGACTATCTTTTCTTTGTCTACATATATTCTTTCCTTGTTAAACAAGATGTACTTTGCTCTTTCTAACAGATGTAATTTTCTTTCTCTAACAGATATCTTTTCTTTGTCTAATATATTTTATTTCTTTTGTTTGGCTTGTTTTTTTTTACGGCATATCAAACTTAATGGGTTATTTAATGCCGACAAAATTTTTAGTACTAGCAATATTTCGTTTTGTCAAAAATCTATTTCTGGTAATATTTTTCCTTCAAAAATGTATTGCGAGTAATATTTAGTTTTTAAAAACATTGTTGGTTACATTTTTTCAAAAATGTATTGCTGGTAATAGTTTTTTTTCTTCAAAAATGTATTGCTGGTAATAGTTTTTTATAAAGTATTTCTGGTATTAAAACCTATTTTTACACTTTCATAGTGCTTCTACCCCAGTTTAGGAGTTAACTATTTGCCCATAGCTGGGACCCTAAAAGGTGCTACCACCCCGGGTCAGGGTGGAACTGGGAACACCAGCAATTAAGAGGTGGTTTCACACTACTCAAAACCTCCTGATCAGAGGCCTTGCTGTTGGACGTAGTTTATCGTCTTACCCAGGACGCGGATGTAGTTTATCGTCTTACCCAGAACGTGGATGTAGTTTATCATCATGCCTGGGACGCGTTAATTCTTTTGTAGAATATATGCCCTTTCTTAATTTTTCACAGATGTCCTTTTTTTGTCTACAGATGTCTTGGTTTAATAGTTGTCCACTTTATTTAAATTAACTTTTCTTTGTCATATACTATTTTCTTTGTTTAACAGATGTAACTTATTTGAAATTAACTTTTCTTTGTTTGCCAGATGTGTTTTTTGTACAACAGATATTTTTCGTACAACTGATGTACTTTGTTTGTACAACGGATGTCTTTTACTTTAAAAGATATCCGTTTTGGACATCTCTAGTTTTCTTTTTTTTTTTTCAGTTTTAATTGTTTCTTTTGTGGAATGTGCGACACTGAAATCGGAAGGCGCATTGGGATAGACAAAGATGCCTTGCAAAAGCTAAGCAAATATTAAGAAACGGGAAAATTTCGTTAGAAAGAAATAAAAATGTACTGAACTGTTATGTGATACCTGCCCTCCTATATAGTAAATGCTGGACAATCTCCTCAAAGATGAAGAAAAGACTTGAAGCAACAGAAGTGTGATTCTATAGAATAATGCTTAGGATACAATGGACTAAGGTTCTCTAGAAAACGGAAACAAGAAGGAAAGTTATACTTAACATCAGAAAGACAGTTCAAGGGCTTATAATGAGGAGAGAGGGCTTAGGAAATTTGATACTCACAGGGCAGACTAAAGAAGAGAGACAGAGGAAAACAATGCGTAACTTCCTTAATGAGCTTGGATGGCGGAACAAGGTTTAGGATATATAAAAAAATGACAAAATTTATTAAGAGCTACAAAAGACAGGAAATTGTGGAGAGCCATGATCACCAACATCCTGAAGAGACACGGTACATAGAAGAAGGAAAAGAAGAAACACGTGTAAATGGATGGTGGTACAAGGTTTAGGAGGAATAACAAAAAGAGAAAATTTATTAAAAGCTACAAAGGACAGGAAATTGTGGAGAGCCATGATCGCCTACGTCCTGAAGGGACACGGCTCATAAAGAAGAAGAATTTAACAAAATTTTCATAGAAGTCAATAGCCAATTTTATTTTGGGGTTTTAAATATTTCGATTTATGACCACCCCCACGCCCCTACATATTGTTTAAACTCTGATATATTTAGGGGGGGGGAGTGACAGTGGCTCCTCAAAGAGGATCAACCACATTACAAAGAGGTTTCAAACGACCGCGTTTGGTGTCGACAATTCATATTGTTTAACACGAAGCTACAGTCCAGGGGTTGGTCTTGATTTCTCTGTTCATATACGTTTTTATTTTTTTCCTTTCTCTCTCTCGCCGCTGTCACTCCTCCTCTCTCTCTTTCGCTCTTGTTTTCTCCTTCCTCTCATACTTTCTTTCACCCTTTTCTCTTTCAGTCTTTTTACTCTTGGATATTTTCTCTTAGATTTGATTTTTATATTACTATTCCTATTCTTTCTTTCTATTCTTTCCTTCTTTCTTTTCACTCTCATTGTCACCCGCTCTACCACTCTCTTTCTTTCTTTCTTTCTTTCTTTCTTTCTTTCTTTCTTTCTTTCTTTCTTTCTTTCTCTTTGTTACCACACATTTTTACTTTCTCTCTCACTCTCTTCGTCGTTTCTTTACACTTTGGGACTTTGTCTTTCTTTCGAGATCTCTATTACTATGCTCCTTATTTCTTACCTTCTTTCTTTTTTTCACTTTGTCAGCTGTCTCTCTCAAACACATTCTCTTTACTCCAGTACATTATTTCTTTCTTTCTTTCTTTCTTTCTTTCTTTCTTTCTTTCTTTCTTTCTTCTGGTTTTCTTTCTTTTTACTTTCTTTCTTTTTTCTGTCTTTCTTTCCTTTTACTTTCTTTCTTTCTTTCTTTTTTCTTTCTTTCTTTCTTTCTTTCTTTCTTTCTTTCTTTCTTTCTTTCCTTTTTCTTTCTTTTCTTTCGTCCTTTTTCTGTCTGTCTTTCGTTTTACTTTCTTTCTTTCTTTCTTTTTCTTTCTTCCTTTTTTCTTTCTTTCTTTCTTTCTTTCTTTCTTTCTTTCTCATCATTAGACACTACCTACCACAGCTTCATTTTCCCCTCTAGGCCCATTGATATCCACAAGTCATTCTCGGTTCTTCACGTTTCTACTTCTCCACAAATAAAACAACCCAGTTTTAGAAAATGGCGGTGTAATATTAATAAAAGAAAGACTTCTTTGATCTCTTCGACGCATTGAGTCTGGAAGCTGCTGGCAAAAAAGCTTCGAGATCAGAATAAACTCGAGCGATGTTGGTATTTGAGGCCCTCGTCTTGTCTTCAGAACTGACGATGGAGAACCAAGTAGAGATGTGGACGAAGCTTAGTGAGCCTTAGGCAAACGCGTGTTATCGAGTGCTACGCAGCCAGCGATTTGTGCATTCGTTTCTGAGTAGGTACTCAAAGCCATCCGCTGCCCAGGAAGAGCTCAGTGGGTAGTGAGTGTGACAGGAATGTTAAGGTTCAATGTCAGTTCAGTCCTTTGTCACGCCCGCTTTGTCCGTGGGTGGCACCATCTGTCAGCGAGGTTTCTTATTTTTAGACAGCAGTAAATCATCAATCTATCACATAAATATTAAAAAAATTTGAAATTTAATTCGTTATATATATATATATATATATATATATATATATATATATATATATGTATATATATATATATATATATATATATATATATATATATATATATATATATATATATATATATAAAATCAAATTTAATGTGGGTAATGGCCGACCACGACTTCCAGTTTCATACGCTTTCATGAGGCTGGTGACGTTAGTATGCGAAAATAGGAACCCTTATACTCCCAGGCAAGTCCATGATGGTAAGAGTGTATATATATATATATATATATATATATATATATATATATAAGTAAAAAAAATGGTAAGCCAGACCGGAGTCAGGCAAATGTGCAGAAATTTTAAAAAGTGCTCAATACATAATTAAAAAAAATGTATTTTAAATCATATCCATTTCACGTTTGTTTCTATTGTATTTGTTTTCACTGATTATTTCCATGTAGACGTGCAGTGGGCCCTTACCAGGTTTCTAATGAACACAGACATGAACGAGAATGGAGGAGCAACTCGTAGTAATCACTGGTGGAAAACTGTGTGAGGGAATCTCTGTATGTTTACGCTTGAATATTAATCCAGATTGTGACCACTGCAGCGAAGACTTGAGAAGAAACCGTGGAGCCTTCCGTCTAACATTTTCCTGTTGTTCACCAGTTTTGGGACTTCGTTGGCGAGGTTGACACCTGACATCACTCCTGATTATTTCATGCAATTAGATGTCGGATACATGTGTGACAATGTGTCTCCCCTGTGGGCTCGGGAGAAACGAATGGTGTTTCTCACGTATTTAGCCTTGTGGGGAACGGTGGCAGGGAGCACATGCTTGAAAGGGATTGACGAAAACGAATAGTCTTTCTCACGATGATATTTTAAACATCGGCTTAAAGCGAAAATTAGATGTGATAGCAAGACCATATTCAGTCTTTCGGCGAAAGAGGGGAAAAAGTAGCGTGAAAGGTTCCAGGATAGAGGTTTTGTCCGAGTAGCTCGAGAGGTGGAGTTCCTTTCGGAATCAACTCCATGTTAGGTCAGAAGCGGAATGAATGAAGCAATCGATTCCTACATTACGAAGAATTTTACACGGCCCGTCATTTTTTTTTTTTTTGCTTAGGATATAAATTCCCAAGCAGACTAGCCCCGCCCTGAAAAACAACTTACTGAATCTCTCTGAATTTCAAAATCATTCTGAATTTCCCATTTATTTTGACCGCTTCTGCCTTAGAGCAAATCGCTTTTTCATGGCAAATAGAGAGGGGCAAGAAAAAATATCGATTAACCTTTAGAAAACTCGGTTTAGACGAGAAAGGGTGATTTTATATCAACTGCACTGTTTTTATCTGTATTTTATTTTGCAGTGTCCCACCATCCAATCTTCATCTAGGCGTCGCGGTGTGGGGTGATGGTTAATGAGGCTAGTCTGGTTGACGACTACTATTGAGTTCGATTCTCAGTGTGTATTGCATGCAAAATACGACCATATATATAAAAAAAAGGTTGAAATGTAATATCAACCAATCAACCAACCAACAACTCATCACACACACACAGGTATATATATATATATATATATATATATATATAATTAAGGCATGTGTTATTAAAGAGTACGGAACTTTTCCATTTAATAATCTTTTCTTCAGATTTTTCTTGCTTTCTAGCAAGATTTTTTTAAATATTTGGGTCTAAGTGGTTGAAATAAGACCCCGATCCATGTTGTTTTGCCGAGCACTTCCGCTATCGTCAACCGTCATCATGGCTGTATGTTTTGGTTTCAAATAGGTTGCTTATTATTTTAGTTTTATAGATAATATTTTGCATATTTAGACAGTGTGGTTCGATTAGTTCATTATTAATGAGTGGGTGATGTTTAGTATTTGGAGGATTAGTTATTAAAAATGTTTAAGTATTAAATGCTACTTTATTTATGTTGGGTTTTTGGTTTTTAATTAGGATGGCTTCAAGAATATGTAATCGCTTTTTGGAAGATTTCCAAGCAACGACAAATCTTTCATGCAACAAAAACAGACTATCATTATTGTTTTGTCCGTGTATTGTTTAATATATTGTAATGTAATTGTCATTTTTCATAATGGCTTATGTAAGCCGAAAGCTCAGATAGGATTAAAAAACATGTATCAATATTGTGATTTTCTTTCTTCTTTTAATGATAATGTTATTAAGCTTATTAGACAATATGAAAAGAATTTATGCAAAATAAATAGACAAAGCTTGTCTATATCCTTTAAATGAAATATGCATCAATGCATATATATATATATATATATATATATATATATATATATATATATATATATCCCGTGACCCGTAAGGTCGTGGAGGAACCATGTGTACTGCACTCGCAGTAGAAGTGGTGTTTCTTGGGTAAGATAGCCTGACGGAGCCCAAACCTATCCAGTCCGGTTTTGAAATCAGAGTTTTTCGTTCACTTAGACCAGTTGCCATCTAAGTCTATAGAACCCGGGATGTCCTGCTATTTATCCATGGTTGCGGGTAGAAGAAGAGGATTCATACCTTTCCCAAGAGTATTAGCACGTCAGTGAATGTAATGAACCCGACTGAAATTCGAAATTGCCTCTTCAATATATATATATATATATATATATATATATATATATATATATATATATATATATAGTCCATAAAGTTCATGTGCACTTTAAAAAATTATAACTTTATTTGTATTTGCGATAGAAATAATTTGTAAAAAGCATTAGAAAGAAGTAAATCTATATTTTTTAAAGTTTTATTGAAATTTTATTTAAGTTTCCACATGTCCTCCATCATTAGCAATACAAAGGATAATACGATTTTGCAGTTCACGGAAAACATTTGTCAACTGATTTACAGTAATACCTGAAATCACATTAGTTATTTTAGCTATGCTTAAAACTAGGTACATTAAACTTTATAACATTTTTACAGATTATTTCTATCGCAAATACAAATGAAGTTATAATTTTTTAAAAGTGTACACGAATTATGGGCACGCTGCGTATATATATATATATATATATATATATATATATATATTTAGTTGGGTTGATGTAAGTTTGTGACCCCGGGTTTCACGCTATTTACGATCGTCAGACAAACTGATTAATTTTTAAATTTTGGATTTATATATGGTTGCGTATGTCAGTGTTTTTATGGTAGTGGGAGGAAAAATTGTCGTCGGGACGCCACTCATACTTACGAAAACATATAAACGCACGTACACTCATTAACGTACGTAGACATACATACACGCACGCTCACTCGTTGGAGCTCACACAAACATATACATATATGAACAGTGTGGGACTGAGTATATATGCGCATTCATATGTCGTTGCGTACATACGTACGCAATACCGTTTTTAAACTGTTAATTCGTATTAGTTTCAGAAATAACAATATACATACATATAAACACACACTCATATATATATATATATATATATATATATATATATATATATATATAGATAGATAGATAGATATATTTTTTGTTTATACGTTATTTTTAGATACAAATATTTTAGTAAATGGTTTATTTATAATAATCAGTATTAACAACATTTACCGGTCTGAACGTCACGGAACCGCCATATAGCCTGACGTGCAATACCACTTAGCTACAGGGGAAGCGTCTGGTTAGCAAGGTTAAATTACTGTTTTTTTTAACTAAAAACTTCCTATGATTTCCCTCGAACGCTCAAGTGCTTGCTGAGCCAGGTAACCTTCAAGGAATTTTGAACTGAATCTTTTGTTTAATCTGTAAGGATAGATTGCTCTTGTTCCACTGACCATGTCTCGGGATATCTCACAGGATTAATACGCGTGTGAAAAAACTTGCTTAATGTAAAAGCTACATAACGTTAAAATCACATGTTTGGAGACATGAACAAAATTTACACACTTTTTTGTTACATCCAGCTTTTTCTTACTGCCAGCAAGCTGGACACTGCCCAAATTTACTAAGCATAGCTTATTTTTGAGACAAGGTCACAATTATGGTGTACCCATGAGGATTGACTCCTTAGTATTTTCTGTAATTGACACAAGTATTTTTCATGGCAGCACTTCAAACGCTGCATATGCTTGCTATAGGCTGTTTAATTCTCTCAACTATATAAGAGAGATGAATGAACGCGTTTGGTAGACATTGACTTGAGTAGGCCTGTCAAATTAAACTAAGCGTAGTAAAGAACTATATTTCATTTGAAATGAGTCTTGTTACTGTGTTTAGAGAAAAAAATAGGTCTATTTTAAATTTGTGCTGATATTTTAAGTAAACGTTGCGATATCAAATCAGGCACGTTAATTTTACCCAGTAGCTTGCTCCAGAAGACGAATAAATATTCTTATCAGACACGGAACTTAGTGGCGTTTATGAAGATCGTTTTTATTCCCTGAAATGTGGAGAAGGTTGGAAGAAACGGCAGCTGCTCACAACCGGATGTAGACCTTACAAGATGGCTTCCAAGAAGTAGCGAAAGATTCCGCTATAAAATATTGGAACGAAAGTCAATGGAAGCAGAAATAAAAAAAACAAATGCAAACAGAAAACGGAAAGCAAGATAAGAAACAAAAAAAAAAAGTAAAGAAAAGGAAATAAGCCGGGAAATAGGCAAAGTAAACAAAATGAATAAATAAAACGAATCCGTAAAGGAAAATTGGGAGCAGGAATAAATAAAATTGATACGCTTGTAAAAATACAGAACGGATTTATATATTTAGACCTAAAATACAAAATACATGTATTGAAACGGAAGGAAGCACACGAGAATTTCATATTTAGTTTTGTTTAGTGAATATTCTGGCTTTTCTTATCTCGAGGAAACAGAGTTGAGGGTGGAGTTGCTTTTCAAAGAGAAAAAAATGTTCTTTAACCAGGAGAATGTCGTCATCATGGCGGAACTTTACCTGTGTCGATGAATCTAACAATATTGCATGCAAAACATTAGAAATATCTATCTATCTATCTATCTATCTATCTATCTATCTATCTATCTATCTATCTATCTATCTATCTATCTATCTATCTCAGTCTGTTCATATCTATCTGTCTGAAGTTCTTCATATCTCTGTCTATATATCTATCCAATTATTTCAATCTGTTCATATCTATCTATCTATCTATCTATCTATCTATCTATCTATCTATCTATCTATCTATCTCAGACAGTTAATATCTATCTATCTATCTATCTATCTATCTATCTATCTATCTATCTATCTCAGTCTGTTCATATCTATCTGTCTGAAGTTGTTCATATCTCTGTCTATATATCTATCCAATTATTTCAATTTGTTCATATCTATCTATCTATCTATCTATCTATCTATCTATCTATCTATCTATCTATCTATCTATCTATCTTAGACAGTTAATATCTATCTATCTATCTATCTATCTATCTATCTATCTATCTATCTATCTATCTATCTATCTATCTATCTATCCCAGTCTGTTTCTGTCTATTTTGGCCTTTTATATCTAATATATTAATATTTATCATTTACATTTCTTTATATCTATTTCAGTGTGTTTCTATTCTTTCTTAATCATTTCACCCCAATCAAGGAAGTAAAGCCACTAAGGCACAAAGGGTTACTGAGGGTAAGAAAATATGAGAAACACACTATTAAGGATAGAGACATTAATACACACACACACTCATATAAGCTGTGTATGTGTTTGTTTTATGTGTGTGTGTTTGTATGTAAATAGTGAGCTAAAGGGCAAAAATGTTTAAACTACGCGTTTTAGCTGACATGACGGAGATTAGCTTCCACTTCTTCAGGTCGGAACAAGTCAAGACCGTGTGTAATGAAAGTACATTGGGATTTTAAGGATAAGAAAAACAATAAATTAAATTACCTTATCATATCCGAAGACTAGAAAGTATTTTTTGATTATATATATAATATGAAATGGACAAAGTCCGACAATTATCTTAAGATATTTTTATGTTTATACATTCTTTTTATAGATACAAATATTTAAGTAAATGCTCAGTTTATAATAAACAGTATTAATATTAGCAGGCATGAATGTCCGAGAAATTTACATGGAAAATATTCATTCTCTGACAGGAATCGAACCTGTATCCTATACGGAACACTCATATAACCTGACCTATCTTTAACCGATTGGGCCACAGAGGACCGTTCGCTTAGCAAGGTCGATTTTACTGCTTTTAAACTACAATCTTCCATGATTCTCTCACGTACATTCATATCTGCTAAATGCGTATCAAAATCTAAAAAAATAACGTCACACATTATGAAATGGACAAAGTCCGACAATTATTTTAAGACATTTTTATGTTTATACATTCTTTTTATAGATGGTAATTATCAATCCACCCACAGGGATCGAATGTGGCACAAGGCCTTTTTTATGTGGGTATCTCCGAGCCCGTAGGCTCAGCCAAAAATAAATAACCACCGTACCCCCCGAGGGGGGCCAGTTCTGTCAACCTCCCCCAACGAAACCCTACCCTTCGACGGAGCTTCGTCAGGGTTCCTCCCTGTAAGCAGAGAGTTCGACAGACAACCGACCGGGCAGCTTGCAAAGCGCAGATACTACACTTTGATGCTAGCCACTGGGCCGAGCGGGTATTCTTTTTATGGATGGTATTTATCAATCCACCCACGAGGATTGAATGTGGCACAAGGCCTTTTTAATGTGGGTATCTCCGAGCCCGTAAGCCCAGCCAAAAATAAATAACAATCACAACCCCCCGAGGGGGGCCAGTTCCGTCAACCTCCACCAACGAAACCCTACCATTCGGCGGAGCTTCGTCAGGGTTCCTCTCTGCAAGGAGAGAGTTGGACAGACACACGACCGGGCAGCTCACAAAGCACAGATCTACAATTTGATCCTAGCCACCGGGCCGAGCGGGTATTCTTTTTATGGATGATATTTATCAATCCACCCACGAGGATCGAATGTGGCACAAGGCCTTTTTAATGTTGGTATCTCCGAGCCCGTAGGCCGAGCCAAAAATAAATAACCATCACAACCCCCCGAGGGGGGCAAGTTCCGTCAACCTCCACCAACGAAACTCTACCCTTCGGCGGAGCTTCATCAGGGTTCCTTTCTGCAAGCAGGGAGTTCGACAGACACCCGACCCGGCAGCTCACAAAGTACAAATACTACACTTTGATCCTAGCCACCGGGCCGAGCGGGTATTCTTTTTTGGATGGTATTTATCAATCCACCCACAGGGATCGAATGTGGCACAAGGCCTTTTTAATGTGGGTAACTCCGAGCCCGTAGGCCCAGCCAAAAATAAATAACCTCCGTACCCCACGAGGGGGCCACTTCCGTCAACCTCCCCCAAAGAAACCCTACCCTTCGACGGAGTTTCGTCAGGGTTCCTCTCTGCAAGTAGAGTGTTCGACAGACACCCGACCCGGCAGCTCACAAAGCACAGATACTACACTTTGATCCTAGCCACCGGGCCGAGCGGGTATTCTTTTTATGGATGGTATTTATCAATCCACCCACAGGGATCGAATGTGGCACAAGGCCTTTTTAATGTGGGTAACTCCGAGCCCGTAGGCCCAGACAGAAATAAATAACCCCCGTACCCCACGAGGGGGGCCAGTTCCGTCAACCTCCCCCAAAGAAACCCTACCCTTCGGCGGAGCTTCATCAGGGTTCCTTTCTGCAAGCAGGGAGTTCGACAGACACCCGACCCGGCAGCTCACAAAGTACAAATACTACACTTTGATCCTAGCCACCGGGCCGAGCGGGTATTCTTTTTTGGATGGTATTTATCAATCAACCCACGGGGATTGAATGTGGCAGAAGGCCTTTTTAATGTTGGTATCTCCGAGCCCGTAGGCCCAGCCAAAAATAAATAAACATTTAAACACGCTGAGGCGGGCCAGTTCCATCAACCTCCCCCAACGATACCCTACCCTTCGGCGATGCTTCGTCAGGGTTCCTCCCTGCAAGCAGAGAGTTCGACAGACACCTGACCCGGCAGTTCACAAAGCACAGATACTACACTTTGATCCTAGCCACCGGGCCGAGCGGGTATTCTTTTTATGTACGGTATTTATCAATCCACCCACGAGGATCGAATGTGGCACAAGGCCTTTTTAATGTGGGTATCTCCGAGCTCGTAGGCCCAGCCAACAATAAATAACCATCACAACCGCCCGAGGCGGGCCAGTTCCGTCAACCTCCCCCAACGACACCCTACCCTTCGGTGGTGTTTCGTCAGGGTTCCTCTCTGCAAGCAGAGAGTTCGACAGACACCCGACCCGGCAGCTCACAAAGCGCAGTTACTACACTTTGATCCTAGCCACCGGGCCGAGCGGGTATTCTTTTTATGGATGGTATTTATCAATCCACCCACTAGGATTGAATATGGCACAAGGCCTTTTTAATGTTGGTATCTCCGAGCCCGTAGGCCGAGCCAAAAATAAATAACCATCACAACCCCCCGAGGTGGGCAAGTTCTGTCAACCTCCCCCAACGAAACTCTACCCTTCGGCGGAGCTTCGTCAGGGTTCCTTTCTGCAAGCAGGGAGTTCGACAGACACCCGACCCGGCAGCTCACAAAGTACAGATACTACACTTTGATCCTAGCCACCGGGCCGAGCGGGTATGATTTTTATTGATGGTATTTATCAATCCACCCACGAGGATTGAATGTGGCACAAGGCCTTTTTAATGTTGGTATCTCCGAGCCCATAGGCCCAGCGAAAAATAAATAACAATTCTCAACCCCCCGAGGGGGGCCAGTTCCGTCAACCTCCCCCAACGAAACTCTACCCTTCGGCGGAGCTTCGTCAGGGTTCCTTTCTGCAAGCAGGGAGTTCGACAGACACCCGACCCGGGAGCACACAAAGCACAGATACTACACTTTCATTCTAGCGACCGGGCCGAGCGGGTATTCTTTTTATGGATGGTATTTATCAATCCACCCACGAGGATTGAATGTGGCACAAGGCCATTTTAATGTGGGTATCTCTGAGCCCGTAGGCCCAGCCCAAAATAAATAATCATTCAAACCCCCCGAGGGGGGCCAGTTCCGTGAACCTCCCCCAACGAAACTCTACCCTTCGGCGGAGCTTCTTCAGGGTTCCTCCCTGGAAGCAGAGAGTTCGACAGACACCTGACCCGGCAGCTCACAAAGCACAGATACTACACTTTGATCCTAGCCACCGGGCCGAGCGGGTATTCTTTTTATGTAAGGTATTTATCAATCCACCCACGAGGATTGAATTTGTCACAAGGCCTTTTTAATGTGGGTATCTCCGAGCCCGTAGGCTCAGCCAAAAATAAATAACAATTCTCAACCCCCCGAGGGGGGCCAGTTCCGTCAAACTCCCCCAACGAAACTCTACCCTTCGACACCCGACCATAAAAATGTCTTTATATATATATATATATATATATATATATATGAAGCTGGATAAAAAATGTAATTTAAAACTACATTTATATTTACAATACGTCTACTTTTCTTCACTTCCCCTTCTACCCACTCTTCCTTACATTTACGTTACATTTGTTGTTTTTTCTTTTCATCTTCTTCTTCTTCTTCTTCTTCTTCTTCTTCTTCTTCTACATAAAAACTGCATATATATATATATATATATATATATATATATATATATATATATGTTATAAATTAATTGATTTAAAATACGTTTTTTTCGCTACACAGTTCTAACCATGTTTCAAAAATGGAAGCTGAAAGCTCCGAATTTAATTTTGTAATTAAATTAAAGACATTAGTTCCATTTCATCAATTAAATCAATTAATTTAAATTGTAAATTTACATTGAGCACTATTTTGTAAAAATAAAAATATCTATAAGAACACCGGATTATATATCTTACCGTTCTTTATATATATATATATATATATATATATTTGCAGATGTACCTATATGTATGTATGTATGTGTATATGTTATTGTGTATGTGTGTATACGCCTGTTTTTGAAATATAGGTCCTTGCTAGATTAGATAATCGTTATATTTATTTTTTTATATGTTTCTCTTTAATTTGTAACCTGTAGTCGATATTAATTTTGTCAAATTTTCTTAATTACACAGCGGCCCTTTTAATAAATGCCCTTCAGTTTTAGTTCCCAACGCCCCATCTCTCTCCCCCACCCCTTTTTCTTTTCTTTTCCTCTCCCTCCCTCTTCTTCTGATCTTTAAAATTAGATCGTCTGTTGTGTGTGTATGTCACCACAAAATGTATCCTTTCCGGTTACATCTTTAATGTATTAGACATCCGACAACATTCATATTTCTCTCACTTAAACCGTCTTAAACTCCCCTCTCTAAAACTTCTCTCTGTTAAATTTTAATCCCCCACCTTCTCTCGTCTGTTACCCCTCTCTATAGCTCTAACATTCGTCCCACACTCTCATACTTACACTCTCTCTAAATTTTTTTATTTATTTCCGGGGTTGTTTTTTCTGTTTTCTTTCTGAATTTGTAGGTCTGCTGAATTGGATCGTATTTACGATTCCAATGGAATAAATTATGACCATGTAATATTAGTGTTTAATCCTTTTTATTATATATATATATATATATATATATATATATATATATATATATATATATATATATATATATATACGTATATATATATATATATATATATATATATATATATACACAGTTTACATATATGTATATATATATATAAATATAGAAATGAGATATACATATATAATAGATATCTCATTTTATACATACATACATATATATATATATATATATATATATATATATATATCGACATATTTAAACTGTGTATGTATATAAATATAATTATATATATATATATATATATATATATATATATATATATATATATATATATATAGATATATATATATATGCAGTTTTTACATATATTATAATCTGACCTTTAGACGGTCAGTGTATGACTGATAATATTGTATACCGAGCGAGTATACATTCCGGTAGCGATGTTAAATTTTATTTTGGTTCCACTGAAAATCCTTGGAAATTTCGTTTTTACCGTTACCAAATGACCTTAGGTAATATAAAACACAAAAACAGTACAACTCTCTGCAAATATTTCTGACAATTAAAGAATGATGATAATTCATCTTTCGTCAAGTGAGACATTATAGCAGGAGCCAAATCTTATAACGGGAAAAGAAATAGATGTAATTTTTGTCTTATTGAAAAAACTTAAATAACCCTAGCTTATTAATGAAGAGAAATTGGTGGTTACATGGTGGCATAAAAATTAATATCTGCTTAAATGCTTTGATCCAAATCAATTTTTAATATAAATTACGGTTTTTTGAAGGCAACCACCTTTAATAAAAAATTAATATTCACAACTCTATAATAAAAATTATTTTTTTACCTATATATATAGAGAGAGAAATCCCGCTTATTTTAAATACCAAGTATAATTTTAAAAATTAAATTTTTTTAATCACAAATAATATATAACTACGCCAACACTGTGATAACCATATATATATATATTTTAAATTTAAATTACGTAACGGCCAGTCTATATTCAGTACCGGAATCGTACGTTGTGCATGAAACTCCAAGTCGTGCTAAAGGTGAGAGAATATACGTATATTTATGAACACACACACACACACACACGCACGCTCACGCACAGACGCACGCACACACGCGCACACACACATATATTAATGAATATCCATATACCACATCGTTTGCACTACTCGGAGCTTCATGCTAAACACAGTCTTCAGGTGCTGAGTATATACTAGCCGTTATTGGTATATAATTTGAAAATATATAAGTTTATAGTAATGCTGGTGTAGTTAAGAACTATTTGAATTGTAATATAACTTTTACCAAAAATTAAAAAAAATATATTTTATAAAAATTAATTATATTTCTCATGACATTAAATCAAGCAACTAAACCAACTGATATTACCATGTAAGTAATTATTAATTTATTTAATTTTAGAGTGATGAGTTATCAACTAAAAATTATTAATAATGAAAGGGGATTAACTTAATTTAATTTAGTATAAAATAGTAAAATTATATAAATAAATAAAAATATAAATAAATATGTACAAAATAAATCAAAAATATAATAAATATAATAATTACAACAGAATTAATGTTATGTGTAAATGTTGTAATGTTGGAAATAGAAAAGAAGGCCATAGAGAGAGAATCGAAGCGACAGAAAACTAGGTTAAAAAACAAATAAGAGATTTATTAAACACTCATTCATAAAAACGAAAGACTGGAGTAAATCAAATCCTACTCAAATCCTACTCTAATTTGGCTACTTGCCATATTTTAAATAGGGGCATTCCAGTCTCACAGTAGTTGTGGAGAGCAGGAAGTACGCTGAGTCTAACTCTACAACAATAAAAAACAGGATCACAGATCGGCCAAATTTTGAAACTCCATTTTTACATTTTCTAACCAATGGGAGCATTTGGGCATTAAGCCGACATTTAGCGGCCCGTTTAAATTAACCGCGAATCCTCTAACAAATTTCAGCAAAAAATCTTGCCATTTCAAAATAAATAAACGTAACATATATATAAAGAGAATATAAACAACGATTCATTTATATGCATGGCTCAAAGTAAGCCAATGACATACAGGAAAGGAAATTAAGTTAAATTTAACTTATTAAATAAAGAAAAGCTTTGTGTGTGTGTGTGTTTGTGGGAGAGGGAGAGAGAGAATGAGAGAGAGAGAGGGAAAATGAGGGAATTTAGATACGCCTACACACCCACAGAAAAAGATTGAGAGAAAGAGAGATAAGATTTATATATACGATGTGAGAGAGGAGTTGCAGAAATTTGCACTTTTGCAAGGTGGAAAGGGGACAGACGATTGAAGACAATCCCTTTGAAGTTGCCGGTAAGTGAAAATCGCCGGTAAGTGAAAGTTGTCAGCAGCCGTGAAGCAAGTGCGTCCCATGAATTTTTCATTTGCGATCTTGGTTTATATTGTTTTTAAGAGGCTCGGTGCTTAGGAATTTACAACATCACAATAGAACGATTGAATTGGTCTATTATTTGTCTTGCCTATCATGTGATATACTCTATACTATGTTCGCAGAGAATAGGATTCAATGAAACTGATTTTATATTTTTATAAAATCGAAAGGCATGAACGTTGTTTCTAATGTGTGTAGCCCATACACTTGTAACCAGCGCTAATTTTTCCACCCAAATATGAAGGATAACCAGATTAAATGTACAGCCGGAGCAAAAGAGCCTTCTAAATCAGAATTCTTTCATTGATTATTTATCAAATAAAAAGGTGTATAAGAAATTACATTAACATTCGCCATCCATTTCGTGTTCCCATTAAGAAATTATTCTTGGTAAAATTTTAACCTTTATTAGATTAAATCCAATAATGAGTTCATTTTGAAGTCGATCATAGCCTTTCTAGTCCCCGCTTAACTCGACTTTTCCTATCTTTCTGTTTCGTCTATTTTCAATCAATTTCAGTCGATAAATGATAGATTTTGACAAACTCTTGGTAGCATGGTGACTTCTATTCCTATCCATTTTCATATCTGTACGTTCGCATGCATAAAATCAGCCATAAATAATTCCCGTTTTTGTTTATTAACTTCGAGATATTGAAAACCACAGATTCCGAACTTACCCATTCTTATCTGAAGCTTCACAGACTCTTCCAATTTTAGCCGTTAACACGTCGACTGTTGAAGAAGCGGAAACCATATTGTTTTTTCTGAAAGTATACCATATGCAGTGAGATGCTTAACCAATTTGTAATTGATTAGAACATCTTAGTACTTAGTCAAAAACACCTAGAATACGTATAGGTCGATAGTTCGAAAGATAAGACTGTTTGGTGGAGTTCTTAAAAGCAGGAATATAATTGCATATACAATAAATAATATATGGAAAATGATTACTTTTTTTAATTTTAAAAAATAATAACAATTACGGACCTAAATCAAAGAAGACAATCAGATGATGTAAAGCAATTAATTATAGAAAAATATTCGTCTCTGTCATAAGTAATTTTCGTTTTTGTTTTTCAAATTTATTCTTCAAAACATAAAGTAAAATTGAATTCTATCCAACTGTATATTGAGCATCATCTGAAATGACATGTAGTCACTTATCAGACAGTTCTTCCATATCTTTTCAGTTAATTTGACATGGAAAAGAAAATTCGACGAACTCTTGCATCTATATTAGAGAAATTTTTCCCACTAAAATTTCCAGAATCCTTACATTTATGTGTGATTATACATGTTTTATTCGAATCCGGTTTGATAAATTTGATAATTTGGCGTTATCAACAGTAAAACTTTGGATTCATTCGCGTTGCGGGCAGCCATTACTGGCGTTGTTTGCATACATTCGCTGTGGAATAGCTATGAGTCAGACATCACTTGTCTTGAGTATTGCGCACGCAATATAGTTCTCTTGCGCAGTAATTGAGACAAGAAAGGTAAACAAGGGCGTTAACTACGTTCTCTTTCGCGCTTAGCTTTCCGCAGTGAATGTATGCAAACACATAAATGTAAGTATTCTGGAAATATTTAATGCGAATTGAGCGCCGGTGTTGAATTGCAAATTAACCCCAAAATGGTAATAATCAGTTGGTTCAAGGCCAAGTAAATATGGCGGGTCGGGTAGAACAGACCAACCGACGTTCATATATATATTTTTTTATTATTCTTGTTGCATGCGCTCTTTGTTCTCATGGAAGAGTTCAACATTTTCCTATTGACGAGCGCAGCGCGCTTTTCAACAAAATCTTTATCGCCACGTTGCAGCTGCTGAATGTACAAATGTACATTTTGTGTTTCCTTGCGTCTTAATCGAAATGGAGAAAAAGAATATAACTTTTGCAATAAATAATAAAAATAAACCATCATCAAAGCCGTCTCGACTTGAAGACACATTATATATCAGTGTGATTTTTCATCCTCAGGTGTTGAAAAACACAAATTGGCATGTTTGTTTGCACACACCAATGTTTTTTTCTTGAGCATCCATAGGGCCAACCTGTGGTTTAAACAGAAACTACGCTCAAAATATTGTTTCTAAAAATATTTTTGTTTAAGCATTTCACCCCAATCAAGGCAATAATGCCCCTAAGACGCAAGGGGATACAGAATGTTAGAGAATATGAGACAAAAAAGTTATTAAATAGGGAGAACAATAAAAAAAACAAGAATTAAGAAGACAGAAGGTAACAATGGACATTACTTTTCAATTTTTAAAAATCAAAGTTGATTAGGAAGCAAGAAGCCGAAAGAGAGTTCCACAAGCGAGAAGGGCGATAGAAGAAACTGTTAGCATAGAACTTACGGTTACATCTAGTCAATTAAACTGTTAATTGTTGAGACCTTACCGCCAATCTAGTACTGCGCTTAAATTCATAAAGTCGACGTATCATAGAGGAAAGTGCATCAGAACAATTACGATGAAAATATTTCTAGAAAAGGCATTGGGAAACTATGTTACGGCGGTGGGAAAAGGGACTGAAGACGAGATGCCAGGTCAGGACCAATAACATTGCAGAATCATTTTTGGGTTTATCAAGAATCTCCAAATATGTAGCAGGAGCACCAGACCAAATGTGGCAGCAATTTTCAAAGCAAGGACGAATGGTAGGTTTATAAATATGTAAAATAGATTCTGACAAGAGGCAATTGATATCCATGGGGAAACAATATAAGTAGGATGAATTTGGAAGAAGTGATTAACATTTAATTTTCAAAATGAAATTTTTGAAAAAATCATTTCAACCCAGGCAAATCAGTAAAACTACAAAGGCACAAGGAGTTACTGAGTGTGAAAGAATAAGAAAAAAGAGAAATATTATTAAGGAGTGAGAATAATAGAAGAGTAAACAGGAAGACAAAGGTCAAAGGTGGCTGGTTTGGTTTGATTTGTTTTGTTTTGTTTTACGGCATTTCAATCTCAATGAGTTATTTAATGCCGACAAGATTTTTATTGATGGTAAACATTTTTTCTTCAAAAATTTATTGCCGGTAATTCTTTTACAAAAACGTATTGCTTGTATTAAAACCTATTTTTACACTTTCATAGTGTTTTGACCACAGTTTGGGGGATACCAAACAAGTAGACCCTAACAAGCGCTACCACCCCAGGTTAGACCTGGGAACACATAGCAGTTAAGTGGTTCCACGTCCCTAAAAGCCTCCTGATCAGAGGCCTTGCTGTTGGAAGTAGTTTATTGTCATACCCAGGACGCGGATGTAGTTTATCGTCATACCCAGGACGCAGATGTAGTTTTTCTTACCCAGAATGCGGATGAAGTTTATCGACATATCCAGGATGGAAAGTTGGCTGGAAACAATGGAGCCGGAAGAGAGTTCCACAAGCGATAAGTGCAAGAGAAGAAACTCTTAGCATAGAACTTACAGTCACATCTCGCCAATTATTCAACTGTGAATTTAAGACTTCTTGTCCTCCGGGTATCGAAACACAAGTCGTTTAAATTTCATTTGTTCTTCATTTGTTTAAATACGGGAACTGAATCACGACTGGATCTAAAAGTTAGCTGTGGTGGTAAAAAATATCTTCCTACTGGTAGTTTAAGGCATATCAGCGCTGAAAGTGGAGCTAGCAATCAGAGTTCAAATTCCGATCTACTCTGTGCGTTCACTTCCGCATAAAAACCCTTGCATGAAACCATCCCTTCTTTTCAAATCTAGGGGTTATATCGCAAGGTAGGCTAGTCTCCCTAGCATTAGTTGGTAACTAGTATGAAAAAGGAAAAAAAAAAACAAACAAACTGTATTTCTAACTGTGGAGAAGGTAACTAAATTTAAGTTACTAGCTTTTATTTTAGCATTGTTGAATTTGGTGGCATGGGTCGAGGAATCGGAGAGCCGAGTTCGAATTCCAGTCGAGTTCATTATATTCACTTACGTACCAATACCGTTGGGAAAGGTATGAAACCATCTCTTACCCCAGCTATGGGTAAAATAGCATGATAGGCCGGCTTCTATAGCCTTAGGTGATGACTAGTTAGGAGAAGGAAAATTCTGAATTCAAACCAGCTTTGAGAGTGTTGGGCTTCGTCAGGCTATCTTGTCCAGGAGACAGCATTGCCGCTACAGCAGCAGTGCAAGTGGGGACCCTTAGACCCTAAATGATTACGGGAATCGTGATATTGTAGGACAACTAAAACCCCTGAATACTTATCTAGTAAATAGAGAGGCAAGGAATAAGGAGCACACCAGAACTGTTTCGACTTGAAGGCATAATCTTTAGCATAGCGAAGCTGCTTCTTGCTGACCTTGCCCGTCTGCTAAAACACATTTGTGTTTCTTCAACATCCACAATCTGTGGTTTATACTGCAATTATTCTCAGCGGATATTAGTTACGGTTCAAGTGTGTTCTCCACCAGGATCATATAGTTTTAAATTCAGAGTTATCTTTCTCCTATACTGGTTGCCAACCACGGCCAGAGAGTCCAGTCTGCCCTGCTATTAAACCCATGGCTGGGAATTTGTGTGAAAGTCAATGTAACTATCTTAATCGGCATTTGAACTCAGTTTATCGGTTTTCTAGTTTCGAGCCTCCAATCATGACACCAGCTGCACAACCTATTCCTAGGCTTAAATATGTAAGAAAAATAAATAGTCTCGACTAGATTAAGTTAGTAGTGATTGGAGAAGTATCCACTCGGGAGTTTAAAATTTTCACGCCACTTGAGCACATGACACAGATTCTTTCCAACTTCAGAGTACTTAGAGTATGAAAAGGTTTAGTAACTTTTGCGTTTTTTTCAATCATTTCAACCTAACGCGCCAGGAGGTTTTTCTTGCCTGAGTCCATCCTTCAAACCTACAAATCAACCATTCGTCCTTGCATTGAATACTGCTGTCGTATATGGTCTGGTGCCTCCGCTGTTCATCTCAAGGTCAGATATGCAATGTGATAGGTCTTGATCTGGCATATCAGAGACAGGTGTGCAATGTCATTGGTCCTGGTATGTTAGCTCGTCTACAGTCACTTTCTCACAGACGTGCTGTGGCTTCCCTCTGTCTTTTCTACAAATATTTTCATGGCAACTGCTCTGACGATCTACTTTTACAGGTACCCCAACTGCATGAATTTCAGCGTACTACTAGGTTGGCATCTAGGTCCCACCTTTTTACTGTCGAAACGGTTAAATGTAACCGCACCTTCTACTCCAATAGCTTCTTATCTTGCACTTCCCAACAGAGGAATTCCCTTCCTCTTACTTTCTTCCCTGATAGATATAATCTTCAAATATTGAAATGTAATGTTAATCGATATCTTCTGATGCTTTGATTCTGATCCCATCCTTCTCTTTATCCTTTTCTCAAACACCTCTCTTTACTCTTGTTCTCACTCTCTGTAAACCGCTTGAGTGTTAGTAGCACTCGCACTTTGCTTGGGGTGATAAGCTTAAAAAAGGCAATAAAGCCCCTAAGATATAAGGGGTTTCAAAACCTGCAGAGGGTCGTTTGGGGACCTTGTGGAACGTAGTGCACCAAGTCTCTGTATTCGGCCCTTCAAAAAGTGTGGATGGTCCTGCACGAAACCTTCACCACTATAATCAAATCTCATGTGCCGGTGTCGGGCTGTCGGTTTCCTAGGAACTGATCTGCTTGACCCTCATACGTCGAATATCGACAGGAGAGTCGAGTATATATATATATATATATATATATATATATATATATATATATATATATATATATATATATATATATTTAAAAATATGATTTCAAAATAATTATATTTATGCTCTACTTTTGTATCAAGCACTATTTTTTTTAAATAATAACAAAAATACTAAAGAACTTTGGATTATTTACCTAACCAGTTCTTTCCTATTTTCTATATATTTTCACACACACACACACACACACACACACACACACACACACACACACATACACACATATATATATATATATGTATATATATATAACTTGTTTTTTAATCAATTCCCTCCAAGCAAATAATAAATGAAATCTACAACAGTGGTGATATACCGAAAGACCCAAGTAGATCTATTTTGATAGCGCTGCTTAAGAAGCCAAGTGCATACAAATGTAAACTACATCGGACAATCAACCTTGTGAGCTATATACCGGCACACGAAGAAGTGCATAGATTTCATACACTAAATGTTACAATTGTTATGAGAGAGAAGTAATATTTTTACTATTTCTGTCACATAACTTTTCTTACGGACATATCACGTTGAAACAACGGTTTCCGTACGATTACCGAAGTTAAGCAACGTCGAGGCTGGTCAGTAGCTATATAGGTGACCGCGTGTAGCTTGGATGTGCGTGTGGTGTAATAGATAACCACTCGAAATCGTTAATCAAAGAAATGAGTTCCATTTCCAGTTCAGGTCGTTATATTCACTTACTCACAAATGGCCTTGGGAAAGGTATTAATCCCTCTTATCTCCCCCAGCTATGGAGTAATTAGTAAGACTTGTATTACTAAATAATTCTTAGTGACAAAAAAATTTAGAATCTAAAAAAAATATTTTCTTTTATTAAATAACTAGCAAAAGGTTTGATAAAAACACAATCAATGTCCCATAACAATTGTTACGCCATTATACATATTTCATACACAAAATGTAACAGTTTTTATGGGACAGAAGTGATGTTTTACGACTTCTGTCCCATAATAGTTAATACATTCGCATATATACTTCCTTCACTAAATTGCACAATTATTTTGGGACAAATCTAGTAAAAAAGGATAATGGTATTTAGTATAATTCCTTTTTTTAATATTTCCTTCCAGGAAAGGCCGCTAGGATGCAAGGGGTTACTGAGGGTGAAAGAAACGGATAGGACTATAAATGACCAGCTTTCAGGCAGACAGAAGATGACGATTGATATTGTATTTAAACTTTCGAAGATCGCAGTTAACTGTAAAACAGATTACATGAAGAGAATCCACAAGCGAGATCTGCGAGAACAGAATCTATTAGCTTAGATCATGATTGCAACTCGCAATTTCAACAGTGAAATAATGAGACCTAGCTGCCAATCTAGTACGGCACTTAAATTAATGAAGTCGAGGTAGCAACGAGGAAACCTCATTAGAAGACTACTGTGAAAACACTTATAGAAATGGACAAAACGAAGCTACGATACGCCGGAGGGGAAGTGACTGAAGCTGAGATGCCAGACCAGGATCGATAATGATGCAGATTTGGTAAAGAATCTCTAATTACAAAACAAAAGCATCATACCATATGTGGCAGCAATATTCAATGCATGAACAAATGTTTAAGATAGGTTCTGGCGAGAAAAATCATGTCTAACACGATAAAGTGAACTTTCTTAGCAGCAGATTTATCAATTGATTCAATACAATTCTATTTCATGGAAAAGTGAGGCCAAGAAGACACAGTTAGTTGCTGATGGACGGTAAAAATGTTCTTTACGATGATTAATACAGATCAGTTTTGATTTAGAGGCTTTAAAGATGACAAGCCACTTCTTGCCTCAGTTAACAACAGATTGAAGGTTAATTTTGAGATCAGCTTCCGATTAGATTTTTCGAACCTATCAGGCTTATTATTAAGATAGGCGTAAATAACTTATCTTCTAAATGAGTGCTTGATAGGGAATTAGTTCTACACGACATTGTTATCGAACCGTAGACAGTTTAGCCTCCAGCTGGAACCTGAAACCACTGAGCTATTCACTGAGTCAATATTTTTCCGTTGTTCTCATCAATTTCTTTTGAAGTTTCTCATCGATTTCCTTTGATCTTCGATAATCAAATGGAACACGGCATCTTCGGATGTGTGTGTATTTCCCCGAATGTCAAACTACACGCGATTGTTCGTTTTTATTTCTTTTTATTTTATTATATTTTAATTAATTTTCTTTCTTTTTATTTTTTACTTTTTTGCTCAACAAATTTCTTTTCCATTCGCCAAATCTTTTTTTAATTGATTTAAAACAAAACCCGCTTTATCGATCTACTGATCTTTTAAAAATAGCTATGTTGTTTCTGTTGATATTTTTTCCTTCTTCACTGTTTTCCTGGATGTAGAAAAAAGTGAAACATTCCTGATTTTATTCACCATTTCATTCAAATCTTTTTTTCATCTTCCTCGTTTGAATTTTATTTGACGACGTCAAATCTGACACGAAGATACATTCATAGAACCCCCAAAAAGAGTTGAACCTTTCAAAATTTGGGGGAACACTCTAGAGTCGTCTTTCAAACTTTTATTAATCTAGATCGATTCTTACTATCTCCTGTACACTTGTGAACATATTCCCAGGATGAACTAAACTGAGTGAATATCTTTTTGCGTTGTCACTTTTGGGATTTATCAAATATACAGGGTGTTCACCCACAAATTGACATAATTTCGCAGGCCAATAATTTTGACAATTCTTGTTGGAATAACCTCAAATTTTCCCAGAGCGTCTTCAAACAGATCAAGATTTTATATTTTATAGTAGAGGACAATACGTGCTTATTACAATGACAATCTGCCAGAGAGATGGATCGGGCGTGGTGGCGATGAAGACAGTTTTCTGATGAAATGGCCGCTGCGATAACCAGACCTGTCCTCGTTTGATTTCTTTTTATGGGGATATGTGAAAGGACTGGACTATGTCCTCCTCTTCATGCTAGCAGCGAATCACTTCCGCACTGGATAATGTTACCGTAGACATGCTACAGCGTGTTTAGCAAGAGCTTAACTACTGACTTGTGACGTGTCATAGGCGGTGCGCATATTGAACACTTTTGAATTCGGTTCCATAATAAACTTACGATGTTCAACACCTAAACTGTTTAATTTCATTGAATTAGACTTAGTAGTTCTCAAGATAATTGCTTTTAAAATGATGCCAATTTTTTGGGGGACACCCTGTATATTGGGCGGCCAATATAGTGCTTACCATAAGTACAGCAATTTACCCAAACATTAAAAACAAAAACTAAAAAAAATAGTAAGAATCAAGAAAGACGTAAATGGGAGGTTTTATTACACCTGCTTGGTCTCACGGTATCCACTGACGTAAGGTGGAATAAATACATTGAATCAATAGCTTCATCTACCGCAAGGAAAGCTGGCTCACTGTGCCGTGCCAGAAAGTTTTTTTCCTCTGTCTATCGTTCAAATCTATAAATCAACCATCTGTCCTTACATGGAATATTCTGTCCTATATGGTTTGGTGCTCCCGCTGTACGTCTCGAGGTCCTCGACAAAATCGAGAGACGAATATGCAAGATGATAGGTTCTGATCTAGCATCTAATCAACAATCGCCATCCTACAGACGTGCTGCGGCTTCCCTCTGTCTCTTCTACATGTATTTTCACGGCAACTGCTCCGACGAGCTACTTTGCTATTTCCCGGACTACATGAATTTAAGGGACCTACCAGGCTGGCATCTCGGTCCCACTCTTTCACTGTCAAAATAGTTAAATGTAACCGTCTCTTCTACTCAAACAGCTTCTTCTCCCGCACTTCCCATCTGTGGGACACCCTCCCTGCCTCTTACTCGCTTCCCCGATGACTATAATCTTCAAATATTCAAGTGTAATGTCAATCGACATCTGACACCCTGAGCTTGTTCCCCGTCCTTCTTTGTATCCTTTCCTCAAACACGCCTCTTTACTCTTGTTCTCAATCTTCTGTAACCCCTTGCGTGCTAGTGGCACTCCCGCCTTGCTTGGAGTGATTTGCCTTAAAATAATATAAAGAAAACATGCGAACAATGTTTACAAATATTGTTACATGCCTTCTCTCAGACCCTGAAAAAGCATGGCTAGCAAATATTATAAAACGGTCGTCTTTATTCACAATTCCAGCACATGATTTTGCAAAAAGGCCGTGCTTTTTCCACATGTCCGAAACGCATTCTCTCTTCACTGAGCCTACTTTAAAACTCCGCTCAATACCGACTGCTGTGTCACTCAGTCGCCTTTAAGGTTCCCATGACAGGCCAAACGTGGTGCATACTAACTAGGGAAGGAGGGAGGAGTGAGTAACAAGCTATTCTCATAGACTTTCATTATGGAATTTATTCACAACGTTTCGGCCGTTGTACGCTCCGGCCTTCTTCAGTTGATTGAAATTTCGAACCGAAACCTTTATCGCTCCACCGTTTGTTAGATTGCTCTAGTTCCACTTCCTACTTCCGGATGTCTCTGTTATCTCCCTTTAATTCAACTCTCAAAGTTTTTGGTTCACTACTGCTGTAGCCTGGTATTAAACTCAACTCATTGGGTCTAGTCACTGGACCTAACCAACGGTGGAGGAAATAAAGGGTTCGATCGAAATTCTAATCACCTGAAGAAGGCTGGAGCGTACAACGGCCGAAACGTTGTGAATATGGCAATGAAGATGAGGATAACAGTCCCAATAATATAAATAATGCAAGTGATAACAATACCTCATCTCAGAGATATAGTTCGAAATTCCAATCAACTAAAGAAGGCCGGAGCGTACAACGGTTGAAACGTTGTAAATATGGAAATGAAAATGAGGATAACAGTCCGAATAATGTAAATAATGCAAGTAATCATAATACCTCATCTCAGAGATATAGTTCGAAATTACAGTCACCTGAAGAAGGCCGGAGTATACAACGGTCGAAACGTTGTAAATATGGCAATGAAGATGAGGATAACAGTCTGAATAGTGTAAATAATACAAGTAATCATAATACCTCTCAGAGACATTGACAAACGATACATCACATCATCGCCGTTCAGATCCAAAGCTGTCACCAAATACGATGAATGGATGTTTCCTCGGTGCCTGTTGGGCTTAAAACTTAACCCAGACGACAAGTGGAGATCGTGCATTCGATCCATAGTTAAATATAAAGGAAAATGATCGGTTAATATATCGCTCCGGTAAGTACCTGGCTGCTCGGGCTTTCTTCTACCTCCACAAGAGCCAGAACCGACATAAAATGGAGTACTGTGACCATATAGAGCTGCCAAATCCTCATTTTCCAGTCTCAATAGACTCCAGAAGCGTCTCCGTGTCCTTGTGGGTAACAAATTATTTTCCACCATGCAATGCCCTTCTCACAGACGAAATGACGTAAGCTCCTCACGGCTCTATTATTATTAGGTTGATGCAAAAATAATGACGTAATAATGTCGTTTTTTGACGTATTTTTAACGTCAAAAAACGACATTATTTTTGCACCAATCTAATACTTCCATGGAAAGTGCTCAGATGAACTACATTCCTTAGTTCCACCAGTTCTAACCTCACCCACGGCTAAGACCCTCTATACTATGCACATTGTAGCGAACCGCCCTCATTCCCTTCGTATTCCACTGAGAAGTAAGTTCCATACGAGCAGCTTCTTCCCGTAAACAACAGCTCGGTGGAACCGACTCCCAATAGGTTGTTTTTCCGATCAGTACAATCTTGGCCTGTCCAAATCTACAATTAACTGTTACCTTCCCCAAATATCAACATAAAATGTGTGCTTACTTTGTTACTTTCTACCTCGAGTTGTTCTCGGCCCTTGTACAAGGGTAAACATCATTGTTAAAAGTTTGTTAATATAATGAGTTATCAATACAGTAATATTTCGGCCTAAGTCATTTCGACTTAAGTCATTTTCAAAGATACGCCAGATTTACTTAAATATTATATGGAAAAATAAAACTTAGCTTAGGTCGTTTTACTCGAGTTTACGTCGGCCGTTAAAAATATAAAAAAAACCCAGAAAAACACTAAAATAACAAGAAACATATAAAATCATACTGAAATAAAGCTAAAAAAAATAATATTACGATATATATATATATATATATATATATATATATATATATATATATATATATATATGCCATAAAACCATCAAAAACAAAAAAGTATTATAACATATGTTCAACATGTTCTTATTTCAAATTCCTGCCGTCATGCGGCGCTCGTGAGCTGTTTTCCGCTCGAACACCGATTTTGAATTCACGCTTGTTTACATCTGTGCTCTGCCGTTGACGTTATTTGAATAATTCATTTGCGATTAAAAATACATTTTTGCCCATGGTTTTGAAGTTAAGTCCCAGTGCAAGTGCTAATGCTAAGCATAAGGCTATATCGCTGCAAGATAAGGTGGAAATTAATTATTTAATCCTTATACTGTACGTACATATCATAAATACTGAAATAGTCAACGGGGAGTGCTTATTTGCGGCTTATAGTGTGGTTATTTCGACTTAAGTCGTTTTTTTTTTTTTACTTAAATCGTGACCTCTAGAACAAATTAACCACGTCAGTATAACGACGCATACATGTAAAATTGTTATGATTTTTAATGTCGAAAATCAATTCCTTATTGCGCAAAAATTGATGGTTCCTTTTCAATGAATAAAGTATTTTATAACAATGAATTTATAATGAAGAATGTAAATTGTTCCTTTGATTGACTGATTTCTTTTACGGATTATCAGCCATTTAAAGCTGAAACATATTTTTGATATTGTATAAAAATAATTCTATTCTTTTTTGTTCGAATGAATATCGTATTCACAATTTAGGGGACAAATATAAATTATATAGCAACGATTTTTCAGATACAACGGGCATCAAGATAATCTGTAATGAACGTTTTCCGCAAAAATAGACGGTATGACTTTTCCACGTATAAACTGTGCATAAATAGATTGTAAACTTATATTCTATTCCAGAGGCCAGCCTCCTTTACCAACTGCAGAATCTCACTTGGTTCGGTATATTTGAACAATTCCTTGAGGTTATCTACTCCGCAGTACTTGGCTCGTGTTTGCTGGAATTCGCTACAGATTAGTAATGCATGTTCAAGTGTGTATGCTTCCTGACATTGTATTAAAACGGCGGTTCTTCGTTTTGAAGTAGGTGCAGTTGAGTGGTATATTCGTGTACTGTAAATTGTTGCAATTTTCATATCCTTTGCTTAACAGCCAGTTAATGTTATTTTAGAACCATATCCGCAATTGATTAAAATAATCGGCTTCCTTTCGGTGTGCATTAGATTAGGTTAAGTTGGTTAATTCAACTACATATCAACATTTGTTGGTTATTTCATGTCAAATATAAGGTTTATAGCGCTTAAACCAATTTGGATTAATAGTTCCAATGTTAGCTTTCTGTTATATTCCGTGCTAATAGGAATATATACTTGAAAACAAGGTGGATAAAATAAGTTTTATTGTAAAAACCAATACAATAAGAATAAAGGTAACCGTTATCCACAAGGTCGTCGCTAGTCAATCTAGTAGTAAGTGCTAAGTCTGAGTTGTACTCAGCAGATCCCAGCTAGTAATATTTATCAACCTCACGGGGTAGGATGTGGAACAAGGCCGAGTTTAATGTGGGGCAATCCGAACCCGCAGGATCGGCCAAAATTTCCCCGTAAACTCGGCATAAACGGATTCGGGTCTGTCTACTGTCCCGGACGAGACTCTGCCCTTCGGCATAGCCTCTTCCGGGTTCCTCTCCGCTCGAATGCAGAGAGTTCGACAAAAGCTAAGAGCTGAGTAACAGATCCCAGCTAGTGTATTTACTAACCTCCCCACGCGATCAGATGTGGCACAAGGCCGAGTTTAATGTGGGGCATCCGATCCCGTATTCTCTGAGGCAGAGGCAGAGAGTTTGACTGGCACAGCTGGAAAAGATGCCAGCTAGTATATTTACTAACTTCCCCACGCGATCAGATGTGGCACAAGGCTGGGTTTAATGTAGGGCATCTGAGCCTGTAGGCTCAGACAAAAATTCAAGTAGATCCCGTATAAAACGGGGTCACGTAGATGTTTCCCGAGACGAGACTCTGACATTCGGCATAGCCTCGTCTGGGGATTCTCTCTGCTCAGAAGCAGAGAGTTTGACCAGCACAGCTGGAAAAGATTCTAGCTAGTGTATCTAATAACTTACCCACGCATTCACATGTGGCAGAAGGCCGAATTTAATATGGAGTTCCCGAGCCCGTAGGCTCGGCCAAGAAATCCCCGTAGGCCCGCATAAACGGGATAGGGTTGGTTTACCTCCCCAAACGAGACTCTGCTCTTCGGCATAGCCTCGTCCGGGTTCCTCTGCGCTCGAAGACAGAGAGTTCAACTAGCACAGCTGAAAAAGATTCCAGCTTGTCTCTGTAGTCCGTTGACTTACAGATACTTATAGTTTGTTACTACCTATAGTGTAGTCACTCATGAGGGTGGCCGATTATTGCATTACTCTCTATGTTGGCGAAGCTTGCGCTTGAATGAAAACGTAATAATTAGTTTGGTTTTTACTTTGAACCCTAAGTAAACATAGTTCGTGTTTGTACTTGAGTCTATAGGTAAACACTGGTCGTTTTTATACTTGAGTCTATGAGTAAACATTGGTCAAAAGCTAAAACTTGGTTTAGTTTTTATATTTGGGTCTATAGAAAAAGCATAAGGCGGGTTTAAACTTGAGGCTATAGGTTGGAGAAAGGAAAACAGTTCACCTCCAGTAACAAAACGCTCTCGTACGTGTCTGGCGTGCAAGATACTCGGGGAAAAACATAGCCGATCCAAAAGCTACAATTTAAGGAAAACCTGATCTCGTAGCTTTGAAAATTTGCCAGACGAATTTGTGGATTAAGCAAATTTCTGATCTTCAGACATTCGATAATATGAGCATGAACGGGAGGACTGCGTAGGCTGACGAGTCCAGTGGTCGTGCTGCGTGTGTGTGTGTGTGTGTGTGAAAAAGGCAGGGTACAAATGGTACCCCAAATAGGCGTACCTTTTGCAACATAGGAAACCACTGGTCATGTCTATACTCGAGATTACAGGAATATATTTTTTATTGTATATACTTGAGTCTCTAGACAAATAATTGTCAGTTTATACTTAAGACTATAAGGGGGAACAGTAGAGTAACGACTTGCGGTTCGAATTGAGAGTCGAATTCGAGTTTCAGACAATTTCATGAAATTCGCGTACGTGCTAATAATTTTGGGGAAGATATGAATCCATTTCTTCGGCATCTTTTAGGCAAGGCAGCCAATATTTTATTTTTACTTGTATTTTCATGTAATTTGATATTTGTGTATTTAAGCAGCAAGCAATCTCTCATTTATACATGTTTTATTAAAGACAACAAGCAAGGTACTGCGATTAAGCATTTTATTTAATTTTTGGTGTTCGAACGAGCACGTAGTACCTTGTCTGTCGTCATGAATAAAACATGTATAAATGACGGGTTGCCGCTTAAATACACTATATATATATATATATATATATATATATATATATATATATATATATATATATATATATATATATGTGTGTGTGTGTGTGTGTGTGTGTGTGTGTTTATGTATAGATAGTGCGATGGATAAACTGCCATCTAAATTACACAAAAATTAAAATATGGCACAGTGGATAAAGGCGTTGGTTAGATCTAGTGACAGGACGAAAGAGTGTGAGTTCAATACCCGGTTAAGGCAGTGGAGAACTTGGAGAGGGGAACTAACAGGAGATAACTTATAACTGACATCCATTAAACATGGCACGTGGAACTAGAACAGTCTACTCCATTGAGCGACATTCTAACCACCTGAAGAAGACCGGAGCGTACAACGGCCGAAACGTTGTACTAAATATGGCGACAAAGATGAGGACAATAGTCCGAATAATGTAAATAATATACATAATACCCCATCCCAGAAATATAAACAGATACGAAATTAGATATATTTACTAAAATTGGACAAAAGATATCTTGAAATATTAAAGCGTAAATTTATTCAACCATGGCCTCAAGAAAACTTCGGAATCTCCTACAACTTTTCTGGGCGTTCTCCTTGTTTAAGTGGGTGAATGCTGCCATAATCCTTGCCTTCAATTGATCTTTGGTGTTACAAGGAGTTTTGTTGTCTCGCTCAACTGCGCCCCACACATAATAATCAAGGAGGTTTCAGTCTGGGGAGTTAGATGGCCAGAGGTAGTGGATGATGCGGTCGCAGAAATTTTCTGACAGCCATGACCGGATCCAATGGCTTGTTTGGCGTGGTGCAGAAACCTGCTGCCAGGTATAGGGTCTTCAAGTAGCCACTCTCTTGAGTCAGATCAGCACTGCCTCCTCAAGACACTTGATGTAGGCCTTCGTGTTGAGTCTGAGGATCTGTGGGAAGATGAATGTTGGCATAACATCGCCTTCACTAGTGGTCGTTCCAAATACCATGATGTTGACATGATATTTGATTTTCATCATTCTCAGTATATCTTTTGGGGACACATCCTGGCATAATTTTTTTTTTCAGAGACAAAACAAAGCATGTTCGGTTGGAGGGGATGCTTGACTTTGTTCAAAATCTTCGTTGTGTGGCATTTCCTCTTGTCCTTCATTGCTTGGGATAAAAATTGTCCCTTTCTCATCTTGTATGAGAAATTCCTGAAAGTCTTCAAACACGAACTGTCTGATAAGAAAATTACACACTCTTCAGTCCTGGTTATGGACTTGATTGACTTGGAGGAATCGCTTTCAATTATGGCCTGGATCTCACCAACAAATTCAGGAGTTCTTTTCTTATCAAAACGATCGAAGTGAGTTTTCCGAGCTGACGTACCTTCTTAATCACCATTAGACTCATCCAACTCTTTCCGAATCCTCAGCACTGTCCTCAGATTGACACCCTGAAATGTTTGTAATGGAGCTTTCGGCGCGAATGCCAAGCAATGTAGCATGCCGTTTTGAAATTTCTAGCGGAGCGAATTGCATGATGGCGCTTTTTTCTCAAATCGCTGCCCAAATGACCCTACTATACACTGCCGTAGACAAATTCAAAACTAGGAATACGCATGCGTAAAATTAAAAATATAAAATGATGACAATTTATCCATTGCACCCTGTAGGAGTCGTCTGAAGATTGCGTGTGCGTAAAACTCGAGTTATGACTAAAGTCATCCTTTCATAGTATTTATCATTGGTAAGCGTTTTTTATTCGGCACAGGAAATCTGGGCTTCGAGCATTTTACTGAGTAGGTAGCTTTGCCTTTAAACATTTTTTTCTTTTTTCAGTACTGTCGGTTTTACACGGGACAACATCTGGATAAGAGTTTCAGTTAATGTGATTAATCACGAAATCACTTCGCTAATAAGACTTTGAAAAATTGCACCTTGAAGATGACAATTTGAAATTGTTGAAAGTACTTGGCTCGTCAATTACATCTGACAACAGCTCAAATATAAATAATCTTATTATTCAAGGAATTGATAATAAGTTAATGTCTCATTAAGTCTTGTTAATGAAGTGATTTTGCAATTAATCACATTAACATTGCTAGATAATGCTTTGTATAAATTATTTCTTTATGATATATATATATATATATATATAAAGGTTAATGGTCAGAGTTGAATCAGATTAGGAAACAGTAGTATCAATAAGTGCTCAATAAACGTGAGAAAAAAATTATATATATATATATATATATATATATATATATATATGTAACAATTATAGACTGTAATAAGATACCAAGGATTTATCATCGGTTATAAAAAAATTCAAAACGTTCAATCTAATTGTTAGAAATAATTGATCCCCTGAAAAATCTAATATATTTAAAAATAATGTTGTTTATTAATTCTTATTTACTATGGGAGATTGTATCTCCAACACTAACAATCAACAAACAACATTAAACTCTTACATTGGTCACTCAGGCACCACACTCTCATGTAGATTAACTTGACATTTGTCCAAATTTAGTGCAATTCTTTTACATATAGATGAATATATGACAAATAAACAAAATAACATTAACATTAGACACATTTTAGTTGACAACGCCAAAATCTTATACACGATGCAGTGCCAAGAAAGATTCGGATTTTCGAAGGCTGTTTTAATAAAAGAGAAGCAGCCTGCATTAAATAAGGTTTCTTTCTCCATAGACGACCGTATATTGAAGTGTGTTTAAAAAAGAAAAAAAGAAAATACACCCACACAAAGATTTCATTTTGACCATTTGTATGACGTTATCTTGAGTGAGGTGAAATTGATTCCATCAAATTTGAGAACGACGGAATTAAAAAAAAAACAGTTGTGCAACTTCACACAGAAGAATTCTTCAAAACGAATGCAGTGTCATTCGAAAGAATTCGGGTGGAAAAAATAATATAAAATCAAAGTTAATATGAATTTTGGAAAATTTGCCGATGAAAAAAATGAATTTATTCGGAAATTTGGAAGATTTAATAAAAAAGAAAAAAAACTTGTGCATATTATTTAACAGAACATACATAAATACATACATATATATTATGAAATGGACAAAGTCCGATAATTATTTTAAGACATTTTTATGTTTATATATTCTTTTTATAGATACAAATATTTAAGTAAATGCTCTGTTTATAATAAACAGTATTAAACAACATTTACCGGCCTGAATGTCCAAGAAATTTTCACAGAAAATATTTGTCCTCCAACAAGATTCGAATCAGTATCCTATACGGAACCGTCATTTAGCTTGACGTGACTTTACCGATTTGGCCACAGAGGAGGGTTCCGTTAGCAAGGTCGAATTTACTGTATTTAAACTTCAATCTTCCATGAATCTCTCGAATTATGAAATGGACAAAGTCTGACAATTATTTTAAAAACATTTACACATTCTTTTTATAGATACAAATATTTAAGTAAATGCTCTGTCAGGTCAGTAAATGTTGTTGAATACTGTTTATTATAAACAGAGCATTTACTTAAATATTTGTATCTATAAAAAGAATGTATAAACATAAAAATGTCTTAAAATACATACACACACACACACACACACACACATATATATATATATATATATATATATATATATATATATATATGTGTGTGTGTGTGTGTGTGTGTGTAAAAATATATAGAAAATAGGAAAGAACTGGTTAGGTAAATAATCCAAAGTTCTTTAGTATTTTTGTTATTATTTTAAAAAAATAGTGCTCGATACAAAAGTAGTGCATAAATATAATTATTTATTTAAAAATATGATTGCAAGCTTAGTACTTCAATTTAATTCAAATTTTTTGAAACATGAGAACTCTTATGTAGCGTTGGAATCATATTTTTAAATAAATAATCATATATATATATATATATATATATATAGATATAGATTTTTCTTCTTTGCCTGTGTATACGTATGTGTATGTGTGTGTGTCCGTGCGCGCGCCTGTACGTGTATGCATGTGCACATGTGTAAGTTGTACATAACATTTCACAGCCCAACCACCGCTACTGAAAATTAGTGTTTCAATGACTAAGCATTTTATATCGACAGCGCAATGGAGTCAACATTATCTTCATTATAGGGAACTGTTCGAAGTAGGCTGTAGATGAAAAAAACCGACTCCGTGAAAGAGGAATATGACAACCATTAGCTTGACTCCCAAGCAGATGATCGGAAACCAGTCAGCCATACATATTTACTCGATGGGATAGTGACCAACTCTACGAAATAACTAAGAGCATATCAGAAGAACAAAGAATGATAGTGACAAAAGACAGGAAGTTATGGAGAGCCATAGTCATCCATGTTTTAAAAGGATATATCACATAAGAAAAAGTGTAATTGGAATCCGAGAAAATTCTTCCATTTCTGTGCCACAGTGGCTGCTTTAGTCTATTTTAACTAGTTTGGCATCTATAATCTATGAGATGCCATCACTAGAAAACTGACTAATCATTTTAAGTCATGAAATAATAAAGATCTGAATATTAGGTCGGATAAACGGATTCAATGCCTTTTTTCCTTTACGAAGCGCCAACACTTAATTGGGAGTTGTTTGTTTCATACAGGGTCCCGGATTCACTAGCATCTGGTAAGATGGGTTCTTGTAGCTGAGACGAGCAGCTGGGGCGGGCCCAAGCCAAGTTGAATGAAGTTAATCAGTTAGATTAATAGCCTCCCGGCTGGTAATAGAGAGGAACTTGACGCGTTCTGTGATGAAATTAATAGGACAGACGTGTTGATACGTTAATCAGGGCGTGTGTCTGCAGAAAACATCATGGCCTCCATTCTGTTCCTCGTTTTAGGCGCAAGACGTGCGAAGCCGGTAGCAATGTTTAATTTGAAAACAGTATGTTATGGATTAAAGTTTTAGAAGCAAATGAAACGGGACTGTAGTTGGTGATTGCGCAGTATCTAACACGATGAGGAAGAGGAGGATTGCCGACGATGCGGTAAAAATTCTCGATTTCATCGGGTTTTTCATGATGCTGAAAAATATATAGAAAGTTAACTGATGCCGGACACGTTTTTGGCCCGGATTTTGAGAATCGGGGGTTCATTACAGGAATTTTTTTTTCTGAATTGCTGTGTCAATTTCGTTTGATGTTTTGTCCCGTTCCGTCTCGTCACTGGCTACAACGCCACTCTATAGATCAAAGATTCCCAACGTGGGTATGCATGCCCCACCGGTCGTGTATGGTAATATTTTGGTGGAGCTAGCGTGTTGAAATAATAATTATTTTAGTGATACAAGTCTTAGTAATTAACCCATAGCAGGAGGAAGAAAAGGTGGATTCATATCTCTCCAAAGGGTATTTGTGATTAGTTAATATAACAAACCCAATGGGAATTGGAACTCGGTTCTCTGATTAACAATTCCGAGCCATTACACCACCCGCATATCCAAGCTTACAGCGCCTCCCCAAATGTAGATACTGACGTTGCTTAACTTCAGTAATTGTGCTGGAACCAGTTTTTCAATGTGATGTGAATGTAAGCCCTAAACCAAAGATTCCCAACTTGAGGCTTATGCCCCACTGGTATGGCATGGTCATATTTTAATGGGGCATGCGTAGTGTGTGCACCCTTCGGCTTACTATATCAATGTGAGTTCAAATTTCATTTTGCATTATTATTTCATAATTAAAATGCTCAAAGTATATTACAGAATAAACTTTCATTCAAATATTTTATATTTCTGCCTTACAGTTCTCTATTATATGTTTTGAAACTATATTTAACTGTCTTTGAGGCACCTCGATGCGGTGTAATGGTTAGTAAGCTTGTCTCGCTAGAACAATTACTCACTACTCAGAGTTCGATCCTCACTGGGTGCCCCCTAATTTCGGCCTTGTGCCACATCTAAGCTACGCTTGGGAAATCACTATATTTAACTGACTTTTTGTTATTTAAATTTTTCTCTTTCATGGATGCCATGGCCTTTGGAGGCTTGTTTAGAGACCAAGTTAATGGCATTTTTAAGCTTACTTCACGTGGATTGCAGTAAAATTTTGAATATCTAAGAATTAAATATTAAAGGGGCGGGCACAAGAATTTTAGAAATACCAAAGTGGGGCATGGCCGAAAATCGGTTGGGAACCATTGCTATAGATGGTATCAACGGCAGACTCTTTTTCGTATTTTCATTTAATTTGGGTTGATAGACAGAGGTGGCAGCATGAATTCTAGGAAACAGCGGGATGAAGAACTTCAAGGGAACGCATACAGCTCATTGGCTTAGCCTCTGTCCGCGTGTGGTCATAGCTTGTCTATCGAAATTGCGTGGAGAAGCGTATTGATGCTTCAAAATTCCTGCAGCCCTCTCTGGACTTCGAGCCTTTTTGGATTTATGTCCAAAACTTAGACAAAGCCAATTCATCACTGTCAGAATACAACACCCACGAGGTATCCCGACCAATCGCCGACCATCCCAGCCCATTCCTCTGCATTTTATTCCAAAGAACATGTTTTTGCTTATGTTTCATTTCATAAAATAGGTAAAAAAGTTGATCTACCAATAGGAAGATATATTTAAGGTTCACCGAAGATATTTTCATTACTTAAAAAATGTTACACGGTGTTTGTTTTAAACTGATTTTCTTAAAATACAGTTTCTGTTTCTCTAGAAAATACGAATTAAACTATTATTTTTGCAGGCTGGATAAGATCTTTGAATGATAAACTGTTACATATGAGTTCATATCGCACAAAGTTATTAAAATCATTTATTAGGTAAGAAGAAAATTTTTTTTTTTTTCAATTTTTGAGGTGAAAATTTTGAAAAAATATTGAAGTATTATTAGGTTGGTGCAAAAATAATGACGTAATAATGTCTTTTTTTGACGTAACGTCAAAAACGACATTATTACGTCATTATTTTTGCACCAACCTAATATCTCTTTATGTTGTTTGTTAATGTTACTATGTGTAATATATATATATATATATATATATATATATATATATATATATATATATATATATATATTATAATAATATTTTTTGTTTAAAAATATGATTCCTTCGCTACATAAGAGTTCTCATGTTTCAAAAACGTGAGCCGAAATCATCCAAATAATTAATAAAATTAAGTTGGATTGAGGTGTTTAGTCACGTTTCATCTTCAAGCGAAATTTTAGGAATCATATTTTTAAACAAAAAATATTATTATAATATAAGCTCTACTTCTGTATGGAGCACTGTTTTTTAAAAATAAAAACAAAAATACTAAGGAACCCCGGATTATGCACCCAACGTGTTCTTTTCTATTTTCTGCATACCTGCACAAGGATACATATATATATATATATATATATATATATATATATATATATATATATATATATATATATATATAAAACCATTTATTCGAAAATTATAACATAAATAAGTTATAAAATCCCTACAAAAATAGACATTTTCTTTCAACACGTGTTGTGTTTTCTTAAGTGATGTTGTTGAATGTAGAATAAAGAATTTTATTCTACATTCAACACCATCACTTGAGAAGACACCAGAAGTGTTGAAACAAAATGGCTATTTTTGTAGGGATTTTATAACATATTTATGTTATAATTTTCGAATAAATGATTATATTTGCTCTACTCTGTATTGAGGACTCTTTTAAGAATAGTATTTGTTGGTTATTGGAATTTATTCCGTATCCACCAATCCTATACTTGGATATATATATATATATATATATATATATATATATATATATATATATATATATTATGAATTGGACCAAGTCCGACAATTATTTAAAGACATTTTTTATGTTTAACATTCTTTTTATAGATACAAGTATTTAAGTAAATGCTCTGTTTATAATAGTATTAAATAACATTTACCAGCCTGAATGTCCGAGAAATTTTCATAGAAAATATTCGTCCTTCGACAGGATTCGAAGCTGTATCCTATACGGAACCTCCACATAGCCTGACGTGCCTTACCGCTGACCCACAAAGGAGCGTTCAGTTGACATTTGATACGCCATGAGCAGTTATGAATGTACGTGAAAGATTCATGGAAAATTGAAGTTTATAAGCAGTAAATTCAACCTTCCCGACCGAAAGATCTTTGTGGCTCAATCAGTTAAGGCACGTCAGGCTATATGACGGTTGCGTGTAGGATACAAGTTCGAATCCTGTCGAAGGACGAATATCTTCTATGAAAATTTCTCGGACATTCAGGTCGGTAAATGTTATTTAATGCTGTTTATTATAAACAGAGCATTTACGTAAATACTTGTATCTATAAAAAGAATGTTAAACGTGATAATGTCTTTATATATATATATATATCCTTCAGTTATAAGAATTTTATTCATAATATAATTCGAAGCTTTCTCCTATATTTTTCCCAATTAAAGAACACATTAGACATGTTGTAGCCCATGAGTTTCATAGAGGTCTTAACGAAAGTGAAGCAGCAAATCCATTCAGCGTGCTTATGCGATAGATGTCTTAAGTGAAAGTAGTTGCAGGAGGTGCTTTTCCTTTTTCAAAATGGGGTAATTTTTAGTCTCGAGGGCGAGCCAATAGATCTTATACGTGCCGTATCCCTTCAGCAGGTAGACAATCATGACTCTCCACTTCTTATTATCCATTTAGTTCCTAATAAGTTTTTGTCCTTTTGTTATTTCTCCCTGACCCGCACCTGCCATCAATTTGTCTAAGCCCGTTAAGTATGTCACGTATTGCATTCTCTTGTTCCTTTTCCCTCTATCCGCCCTGTAAGTATCATATTTTCTAAGCCCTCCTTTCTCATTACGCATCCCAGAAATTTCAGCTGCCTCTTCCTGATGTTAAGTATAAATTTCCTCTTTCTTTGCACCCTCTCCAAAACCCACATCGTTTCTCAAGTGTTCCTTTCAAGGCATCCTTATCATCCTTTTGTAGAACTATACCTCCGCCGCCTCGAGTCTCTTTTTCATCTTTGAACAGACCGTTCAACATTCGCTGCCGTAAAGGAAGACAGATATCACGTAGCAGTTCAGTTTTTTTTGTTACCGACGAAACTCTTCTGTCTCGTAATACTCTGCTTAGCTTTTGGAATGCGACTTTGGCCATACCAATATGTCTTCAGATTTCAGCATCGAACTTTCCGTCCTCTGTCAGAACACTTCCCAGATATTTAAATTTTCGCACCTATTTGATTTTAGTGTCCTCGACCTGTAAATCGCTTTTCGGGCTCATCTTTTTACTAATGACCATGCATTCTGTTTTCTTGCAATTGGTGCATAGTCCTTTCTTCTCGCTCTCCTTCACTACCTTCTGTAGGAGGTTTTGTAATTTCTCTCCTGTGTCTGCTATCATCACTGTGTCATCTGCGTATCTTATTTTAAGAGTGTGGCCACCAATGAATCCTGTTAGGATTTCCAGTTCTCTCAGAATTGCCTCGCTGTATAAGTCCGGTGAGAAGACACATCCTTGCCTTACGCCTCTTTCTATTTTTGTATATCTGCTGAACTCATTTTCTATCTTTATGCAAGCGGTTTGCTGCCAATAGAGGTTTTTGATTATTCTAATGTGTTTTCTGAATATGTCAAGGTTGCTGAGCAGCTCTAATAGACCTTTGTGGCGTACTTTGTCAAACGCTTTTGTGTAATTATAAAACACAGGTACACGACCTTTTGCATTTGTATTGCTTTTTCTGATAACACTCTGACCATGAACATCGCGTTCGTTGTTCCGGTGTCTTTAACGAACCCGTACAGTTCTTGTCCTATCCCTGGTCTGATTCCGCTGAATGCTCTATTCATCAGAATTCGGATGATGAGTTTTGTTGTGTGGCTCATTAGGCTGATTTTTATGGTGGATTTCACATTCGTTTGCGCCTGGTTTCCTAGGCAGTGCTATGAAAATAGATCTGCTAATCTTCCCGTATATCCCCACTGCTGCCATGTTTCTGTTCAATTTCGCCAATGCAGTTTCTACTTCGGTGTTTTAGAATGTCAGACCCGTCGGTACTTATGTGTATAGATCGTTCTTTCTAGTTCTTTGCTCCCCCCAAAAAAAAACCGTTAGAAGATTAATAGTTCGATAATTCAAAGGATGATACTGTTCGCCAGTTCTTAAACACTGGAACTAGAGAAGAAGTTTTCTACTCCTATCACTTTTCATATCTATACGTTCGCATACACAATAATCAGCCATAAATAATTCCAGTTTTCCTTTTGATTTCGAGACATTGATAACCCCAGCTCGAGCTTCCTCGTTCTTATCTGAAGCTTCACAGACTATTTCAATAATAACCGATAACACGTCGGCTGTTGAAGAAGCGGAAGCCATATTATTTTTCTGAATGTAGACCGTATGAAGTCAGATGCTTAATCAATTTGTAGTTGATTAGAACCTCTAGTACATTACCAAAAATCGGAAGAAGAAGACTAATAGGTCGATAGTTGGAAGACTCATACTGTTCGCCAGAGTTCTTAAACACTGGAACTAGAGAAGAGGTTTTCGAAGAAGCTGGAAAGCAAGAAACAGGAAGGCATCTGTTGTAGAGCTTGAAGTAAACAGCGGTACCATTGAGTCCATAAGCTGTGTGGGGCACAAGTTTGGAGATGAAAGTGGAACTATTGTCGAAGTTTTATATATATCACAAGCATAGACTCGGTTATAAGTGGAAAGTCAGGCAAAGTTTCTTCTGATGCATCGAGAGTTGAACTGAGACAATTTATGAGCAAAGCATTCTGTTTTATCAACAGAAGGTAACAACACTTCAAATTGAATGAAGAGAGGAACGATTTAGAACAAGGCTGATTCCTCAATCCCACATTTAAGACACTCTCAAAGAGCTGCCAGTTGCCAGGAGAAACCAAACTTGTGTGAGGCTATATGTTTCAGCGGACGACGACTTCGCCTCATTGAAGACACTTTTGCAATTATTACGAGCAGAAGCCAAGAAGCGTCTGTTGTGATCAGAGCTAACACATTGCTACAGCTGGAAAACGTGATTCCTGTAGGAAAGAAGTTATAGTAGAAAATATGCTTTCAATCAATTATTAGGTCTGCAGTTAGGAAAGTTGGTTCAATGAATCGAGCTTGACCAGTGGGTCTTTATTTAATTTTTAGCCATGGGCCACTTACTCTTAATTTTCCTTGATGACCTCCACCTCGTAACCATTTGAAATAAAAACAAAAAAAACAAAACTTATTTTAGTTTTTACTACTAGATAAGTTTAGGAATTTCTTTTCTTTCTTTTTCTTTCTTTCTTTCAAGTTTTCTTTCTTTCTTTCTTTCTTTCTAGCCAACTTCCTGTCTTACATTTCTCTTCATAATAATATAAAAATCACAACCGGAATCTTCCTTGATAAAAGAATAACACAGTTTGCTTGAAAACTGACGTAAAGTCAGGGAAAATATTTCTTTCTTTCTTTCTTTCTTTCTTTCTTTCTTTCTATTTTCACTTATTTTGGCTTCAGTTCTTATCCATTATAATTCCATTTAGAAATATTAATGATGATAAACTGAGTAATTAAGATTTTCATTCCCGATAAAGCCGTCTTCCTTGTGATCAGAGCTAACACGTTGCTACAGTTGGAAAAAAGTGATTCCTGTAGGAAAGACGTCTTAGAAAATATTCTTTAAATCAATTACTAGGTCTGCAGTTAGAAAACTTATTTCAATGAATCGTGCTTGATCAGTGGTTCTTTTTTTAATGTTTACCCATTGACCACTTACTCTTAATTTTATTTGATGCCCCCCTCCACCCTCCATAACCATTCGAAGTAAAAAAAATAAATTTTATTTTTTACTAATAGATAAGTTTAGGAGTTGTATGTGTATATAGTTTATTTTTTAAGTAAAACTAATTTAATGAACATAAACTTGTATTTAACGAATAAATTCTATGGAACATTTATGTACATTAGTAAAATAACTCATAATAAAGCGTTTTAAAAATATGTGAGTAATTAATAAATTTAAAAAGTGCAGATGTTCTTAATGCTAATCTGTGAGGTTTTTTTTTATATTCGGCTTCATCAATGGCAATGATAATCAAAGATCGCCCCTTTTCACGACGTCGAATCGATTACTAGATTAATTAATTTGTATTGATGTATTAATATTTTATTAATAATTAAAATTATTAAAATTAATTAAAATTATTAAAATTAATATTATTATTTATTAACATATCAGAGTAATTTACATAATAAATTGTAATTTTTATATAACTTTCCTATATATATATATATATATATATATATATATATATATATATATAAAATATTATGCTTTATTTTTCCATAATTTTCCTACACGGGTTTCTGGTCTCGCAACCGTCATCAGACAAATGGTGGAGATTTCTAAATATTATTAAAAATAATTAATTTTTTATCTTCATGTTTTTCGATGTTAAATATTCTCGATATGAGACATTTCCCTTTTTTGTGTTAGTGATCCAAACGGTTTTCTTGAACTGGCACTGAAAAGTTCTGCGTGAAGGGTTATAAAACAATGAAGATTAGTTCGAGAAATGATGAAGTAATTATCGGCATGCTTATCTTTTAATGATCCCTGTGTGTTCTTAGATCTATTTCCATTTTCGTGTGCTTTTGTCGGCATGCGTGTATATATGTGTATATCCCCTCTCCATACATACACACTGTCTCACTACGAGGAATTAGTGAACACATCTGTACATCCACCCACACATACATACACACATACACACATACACAAACATACACACACATACCGTCCCATTACAAGGAATCAGTACATACACACACATACACACATACGTACGTACACATACTTCCTAAGTTACATGTAATCAGTATACACATACGCATGCATACACACATATATTTATACACATACACACATACTTCCTAAGACGTGTAGGGTTTGTGTGCGTACCTATGAGTAGTTCTTCTGCTTTTGTCAATATGTGTGTGTGTGTGTGTGTGTGTATGTACACATTCGTGCACCGCAAAAACCCGCATGTGAGCGTGCGTGCATATATGTGAGTGGTTTGATCACTGTATTTGGTCACCTTGTGTGCTTTTGCGTGTGGTGTTATCTATTTAGTTCTGGTTTAAATTTGTTTTATTTTTTTTTAAGCGTTTCACCGCAAGCAAGGCGGGAAGCCACTAGGGCGCAGGGGTTACAGAAGATTTGGAACAAGATCAGATAGGAGTGATAGAGGAAAGGATGAGGAGAAGGATAGTGGATAGATCAAGGCAACTGGAGATATCGATTGACATTACATTTGTATAGAGATTATAGCTCTCAGGGAAACTGGAATAGGGAAGGGAGTACCACAGGCGAGAGGTGCGAGATATGAATTTACTGGAGCAGAAGAGACGGCTACATTTAATAGTTTCAACAGTGAAAGGGTGAGAGCGGGATGCCAGCCTCGTAGGATGCGTGAATGTATGAAGTTTGGGAACCAGCGAATGCAGCTCCGAGGAGCAATTATCATGAAAGTATTTGTAAAAAAGACAGAGAGAGGCGACGACGCGTCTGTGAGAAAGCGACTGTTGTAGGTAAGAATAATTATCTGTTTGATATATTAGCATAATTTTAAATTTTCCCTGGTTACATTTGAAGATGTGTTGTGATACAAAAACATAAAACATAATATTTTTTTTTAAAGTCCACATAACAAGTATAAACGTTTGCGGTTTCGCACTTCCTTTTAATATACACACTATTCCCTCGTTGAAACTACTATAACCTCTTCCTCTTATATATATATATAGTCAGGCAAATCTACCTAGGTTTCACCTAAATGGATCTTCATGGTAAAGCTGGCTTTGCCTTGAAGATCCGTTTAGGTGAAACCTCGGTAGGTTTGCCTGGCTTCTTAGGATTATCTTAGGTTTTGCTCTACTTAGAGCATCGAGCATTTTACGTAGTTGCCTTTTACTCATTTTGGAGTTTTTTTTTTCTTTGGACTTAGAACTTGAACACTAGACGATTGTTTACAGCTTGGTTTAATGTTCTTGGTTCTTTCTTTTTTTATTCCCCATTTTTCCTCAGGTACCGATTTGTTCTACTGCAAGTTGAGCTACCCGAAGTTTTTCCAAACGAGTAACAACATATATATATATATATATATATATATATATATATATATATATATATATATATATATATATAAACCTTCCTTTATATAATATCCATACATATAATAATGGACTCTCCCATCGGTTCTGCCAGTTTATTGATTCAGTTATGAAATTTTATGCGCTAATCTTAAGTGACATTTAAGACCCGCTAGTGATTTACAAAGGATGCCACATATGGAGCAAGTGTGAGGATTGTGAGATGAGATCACTGTTAGATTGGTTGACCTTTTAGATCTTGCTTTCGCTTCTTGAAGATGATTCAGACAAGCAGATTGAAAATTGCTGAGATCACTAAATAACGTTGATCTCCATTCTACCCGCTTCAAAGCTAAGCGCTCAAGGGTGTTATGTGGTATATTAACTGCTGACAATTTGCTTTTCAGCTTGTCTTTTTATCTTAGCCATGGGCGTCCTACATTCCTGTAGCCCTGATCTAACATGTATATATATATATATATATATGTAAAATATATATATAAAGGAAGGATTATATATATATATATATATATATATATATATATATATATATATATATATATATATATTCATATGCTAACTGACATTTTTTGATGGTTTTAGACTTGTTTTTCTATTTTTTTAAATATTTTAATATTGCGTAGATCACTGTAGAAATTCTCAGTTGTAACAAATGTTCCAAATTGAAATTGCTCTACGGACCACTAAAGTATTATCATTGAGCTATTTCCTAGGTATGTTTTGTGTGAAACCCCAGTGATGTTATATGGTTCCCCGCACGGTCCGCATGGATCCCGGTTGAGAACATGGACGATTATTTTCTCTTGAATCCTTCTTGCCCGTTCATAAATCTACCATTCGTCTGTGCATTGAATATTGCTGACATAGTTGGTCTGCTGCCTCTGCTACATATCTTGACAATTTCGACAAAATCCAAAGAGTTTGTAATCTTTTCGATTCTCACCTGGCACCTTGACTTCAGTTACTTTCCCATCGCCGTGACGTGGCTTCCCTCTGTTTTTTCTATAAATATCTTCATGGCAAATGTTCTAAGGAGTTTTCATTCCTGGTATTATAGTGGATGTAGTAAGAATGGGAAGTAATAATGCGTTATTTTGGTGTAAAGAATACTGTGGTGTGTTTGGGTCAGTAATTGTAGCTAATTATAAGACAGAAGAAAGCCAGCCTTCCCCATCCCTCCTCTTAGCCTTGTGTCATATTTTTTTGTATCTTTACAAAATAAATATCCCTTTCATCCCTAATTCCTTGACCATAAAAAAATTATGCTTACTACTAGATTGGCTATTAGATCTCATCGGTTTACTGTTCAAATAGCTAGATGTAACCGTAAGTACTATTCGAATAGTTTTTTCTTCTCGCACTTCTCGCCTGTGGAACTCTTTTCCGGTTTATTACTTCTCTGTTACCTACTTTCAAAAATTTAAATGCAATGTCATTCGCTATTTTTTTGTCTTCCTGGATCCTGTTCTTTTATTGCGCTTTCTCCTCATTAGCGTTTTCTCATTTCCTTTCATTCTCAGGAACCCCCTTACGTCTTAGTGGCATGTTCACCTTCTTTGGGGCGAAATGATTAAAACAAGCATTAGAGGCTTCTAATATCTTCCGAAGAATATCATTCCATATATTTTGAATGATCTGAAAAGATGAGAGTCAGATGGAGCAAAGACTGGAGAGTAAGGAGGGTTGAGGCAAAAATTATTTAATGCCATAAAATTTTCTTGAGTGGTTCGAAGATCTTGCTTTATCGCATAAGTGCAAAATGCCTTTACGATTAAATAATAATACGTGCTTTCGTTTTTTCAAAGTTTTGTATAATGCTCTGTGGTACGCCTTTCTTGAGCAAAAATGATGAAAAATAACTATTTAGTCCTGTCTCGATAATAAGTGTCGATATGGTCAAATTGGCAGCTAAGCTCAAAAATGACATATAGTCTGTTGTTAAATGGGGAAAGGAATGGCTTGTTAATCTTAACCTCTTCAAAACAAAACTGCTCTCTTTTAATCGCCCGAGGGAACCTTTTTAATTTACATCCCCATGGCTAGTCCTAACCAAATTTTAACGCCCCCAAAACAAAACATATCTTTATTAATCATCTGAAAGACTACTGCTCGCCTCTCTTCAGCATGGCTGATGCCAACCTCCAAACGAGTGGTTCGTGGCTTTAATGACTTAAATGATGTGAAATGATTAAAACAAAAACGGATAAGCGCCATGAAACCACTCCCCCGTAATTTACTCGAAGACAGTGACGAGAAAGAAAAAGAAGTTGGAGTAGGCGACCGTAACGAAAATTCAGTCGCTAGGCAACAGACTGGCGCCATTATGGTTCACTGAGTCGTTGACTCGTGAAAGTGAACAGCTAAAATACTTTCAGACCCAAATTAATATGTAAAAAGTTATTTTGACTCATGGTAACAATCGCACTTCCTTTGTCCGAAGCAATGATAAGAATATTGATGTACAACAAATGAAATGAAACTCCATAATATAGAAAAGGTCATGAAATTAGGCAATCGTAATAATAATAAAAAAAAAAAAATTAAAAGATTGAAAGGTTTATCGATGAAAATCGATAAGTTCCGGATTTGCCGGTGGGAAACATTGTTATTGAGGGAGCAATATCGACGTAATACTCTCACCATGCCGTGGGGGGATTCCGCTGACGTATCGCTTTTTTTGTAGTCGCCCATCTCTAAATGAATCTCTGAATGTTATCAAATCTAGTCGTTTATTCGCAAATTGATTCCTACTCACCTAAGTTGTGTTTATGATGATTTTTTAAACGTGGCTCTGATGTGGCACAATGCTGAAAGTAAGAGGCACCCAATGAGGATCGAACTCACTACTCAGTCGTAATTGTTCTATGAAAGAATCTTACTAACCATTACACCACATCGAAGTGTACAAGGACTTTCATTTCATGTCAACGTAGCTTAGATGTGGCACAAGGCCGAAAGTATGGAGCACCCAGTGAGAATGGGACTCACTCTGCAATCGTGATCATGCCTCATAACTACTACATCACGGAGACGTTCCCTCGATGTTCTGCCTATTGAGTCTTTTAGAAATATATTCAACCATTTAAAAAAAAATTGTCTGAATTTCTGGAGTTTTCATTATTTACACGATTTAAGTTTGGACTATGATCTTCATCTTTGTTGTTATCATAACACTTAACCTAACGTATTAAATCATTAATCCGTGAATATAGTGACATGGTAATTTTTCAATCTCTAATCCCGATACTGCGGATTTGGACTCAATAAAAGTGTGGCAAGTTTTTTATTTATTTATTTTTTTGTTTAGTAGCATATCAACATCCTTATGGGTCATTTAATGCCGAAATTTAATTTTCTTGGGAGCATTAGTAATGTTTTTTTTTACAAAAAAAAAAAAAAAAAATCCCAAAAAACAAAAAACCCCCAAAAACAATGCATTGCTGGTAATATTTTTTTCCTGTTTGGGGGTTAACTATTTGACCGAAGCTTGAACCCGAACAGGTGCTACCGACATGGGTCAGGGTGGACCTGCAAGCAACAGCAATTAAGAGATGGTCTGACGCTCCGCAAAACCTCCTGCTCAGAAGCCTTGCTGCCGGATGACGTTTATCGTCATACCCAGGATGTAACATGGGGAAAAAGTAACTGAACAGTACTAAATAAGAACAAGACGGGCCATGCCTAGATATGGCCAGCAGAACTAAAACAATCTACTCCTGTTGATTAAATAGTGTTCAATACGATATTTCCTTGGGTTTTAACCGGATCGACAAGTATCTGAAGAAGGCCAGAGGACACAACAGCCGAAACGTTGTTATAATGAGAACAAGCAAGAAGCCAATAGACCGAGTTTAAATAATGTTAATAATTTAACATTATTATATATTTTGAGAACCGACCACGCGGCCTTGATCTAATCTGATACCAAGTCAAAGCAGATTCTCAAGATGTATTCGTGAACAAACTCTTCTCTACTTGGTCCGTAAGATGATTTAATTCATTTATTTAAACGGCTTAAAAGTTGTTTAAAACCAGAAAATATTTTTATATTGTAAGCTTCATCTACCGCAAGGAAAGTTGGTTGTCGCCCCAGAAGGTTTTTTTTCTAGTCTGAGTTCATCCTTCAAATCTACAATTCTACCATTCGTCCTTGCATCGAATACTATCGTCATATATGGTATGGTACCCCAGCTGTTCATCTCGAGGTCCTCGACAAAATCCAAAGACTGATATACAATATGATAGGTTCTGATCTGGCATCTCGTCTGCAGTCACTTTCTCACAGAGTTGATGTGGCTTCCCTCTGTCTTTTCTACAAATATTTTCATGGCAACTGCTCTGACGAGCTATTTTCACTAGTACCCCAACTGCATGAATTTAAACGTGCTACTAGGTTGGATCTCGGTCCCAACTTTTCACTGTCGAAACAGTTAAATGTAACCGCCTCTTCTACTCCAACATCTTCATGTCTCGCACTTCCCGACAGTGGAACTCCCTTCCTCTTACTTGCTTCCCTGATACTTATAATCTTCAAATATTCAAATGTAATGTCAATCGACTTCAGATGACTTGATCCTGATCCCCATCATTCTCTATATCCTTACCCTCTCTACCCCTCTTTACTCTTGCTCTCACTCTCTGTAACCCCCTGTGTGCTAGTGGCACTCCCGCCTTGCTTGGGGTGAAATGCTTAAAAAAAAAAAAAGAATTCGGTGGGGGGAGCAGTAATAAATATTTTCTGGTGCAATTTTTACTAATTAACTAAGTGGGGGGGGGGACAAAGGTAGATTTATACCTTTTCCAAGTGAATATAAACATAAATGAATATAACGAATTCTTTGGAGATAATAATGATTTTTACTGATACGAGTTCTACTAATTAACCCATAGTTAGAGGGAGAAGAGGTGGATTCATACATTGCGCAACAGTATTTACGCATAGGTGAATATAATGAACCCGACTGGAATTGGAACTCGGCTCTCCGATTTCCAATTCCAACACGTTATCCATTACCCCACCCGCATATGCAAGCTTACAGCACCTGGTATTCCCAAGCGGTCACTCACGTAAGTACTGATCAGGCTCGATGTTGCTTAACTTCCGTAAACGAACGAGAACCGATATTTCAAGGTGATATGGCCATAAGTCTAATGAGTGCGTTTGATCGTATATGACATCTGTTGAAGGTCTTTCTTTTTGACAAGACACTGCATCGCGCATTATTTCAAACCATACATAGCTTTTTCAAGACAACTGGCGGTGATCTCGAAAAAAAAGATTTTACAGGCTATTTGGAAAGTGAAAGGAAGAATGTGATTATTGTATGAAGTCCGAAGGGAAAGACATAAGTCGCCATTATCTTCGTTAAGTTTACTGATATCCCTATGGAAGAGGATTGGCATATATAATACGCCTTATATATCTTCAATAATGCTTTGTTTATTTTTAGAACATTCATTTTAAACTTTAAAAATATAATTAAAAAAAATACCGTCTTTGTGAATCTTAGGGAGACCGTATATGTGAAGTAGCTTAGTGTAACGTTGCGATAACTGCCTATACGTCTTAGGTGCGAAGTAATCCTTGTTCTTGATTAGTATCTGCGACAGTTTGCATTCCGTTTTCATTGTAGGACCCTTTTTTACATTGCTGCAGCTACCATTGAGGTCTTCCTGCTTTCTTGCATAATCTGAATTGTCCATCACTACAGTTGTATTGCCTGCGTGTCTATACGTAAGTGTACGCATGTGTGTACGTGTGTTTGTTATCGGGGATAGATCTTTGGAGTAAATAGGTTCGTCTTAGGCGTCGACAGGTCCGCCTCTCTTCCGAGTCACACTCCGATCTTTTGAACAGCAGTAGACGTTTATCTCATGTTCCCTGCCTTTGGATTGGGTTTCTGTTTCTTTCTAAAATCTGTTTCAGATCTGTACCACAAACGCTTGTCCATTCCTACGCTAATATAATTCCATACAGTAACACTCTACATTGAGTGACTCTTGGGCCTTGAACATTAGTAAAATAAAAAAAATGTAAGTAACTTCTTTGATTATTGATACTGATCAATCTCTTGTTGATGGAGAACGTGTGAGCACTTCATTTATAATTCCTGTCCAGGAAGAAGCAGGGAATTGGCTACTGTAACCGTTGTCAGTTTTGACAGGCGGAAACTAATGCATCTATGAAGATTAATAAGACTACAGTGTGTCTTTCGACGTGTCTTCAATCATTAGCAAACGATTGAAGATGCATCGAAATGACGTATTCAATTAGGTTCCATTAATGAGATAAATTCACATTCTGATTGAGACATTTTTGTAACTAATGGCTCTCATTGAAGAGTGGTTTTGACATTCTGTTCTCAAATTACACTAAGCTCACATTAGAGCGTTGTAACACAGATCTTTTCCTCCACAACTCTGGTCATCTACTTACAGCCAGTGGAGTCTGGTAAATATTGCGTAACTTTGCTTAGTGGATACACAGCTGCCAGGTGACCTTGTTTCTATCGCTTTCTGTCCTAGTGAAGGAACTGCAAAAAAGTTCGATACTGATGGCTTACGACAGCAAATGGAGCTGGGCCTTGGGTCCCAGGCTCCCACAACCTTGCTCCAAAAACACTTTTGCTTTGTAAGCTGCACAATTTGAGCCACCCTTTTTGCTTTAGTTGAATTTAGCATTGATTATTGATATTGTCATGTAGATAAATCATTGCAGCCGCCATTTTGTATGAATAACATTGCTAAGCTCGGAAAGGTCAATGCATTCCTTTGAAATAAACGCAGTTTTGACGTGAATCTTACAAAAGAATCTTTTAATGGCGGAGCGAATTCTGGAATGTTTGCTGAATGTGAGTGCTGTTTAAAGAATGGGATGACTAACATATCTGAAGAGCGTATTGCATGAACACACACACACACACACACACACATATATATTGCATTAACATATTTATATATTGCATAAACACACACACACACACACACATATATATATATTGCATTAACATATATATATATATTGCATAAGCATATATATATACATTGCATAACATATTTATGTATTGCATAAGCATATATATGTTGTGGATTCCGGGATGAAATCCGATCTCAAATGAATGACAAACGCAGGAATGAAATATAGCAAATAAATGTATTGACGTAATAATACAATTGGTAATACGGTTAGTAGATCCAGAAATGCGGTTAGTAGCAATAATAATATATATACAGTCTGGGAAATTCAGTATCGAAGTATGACTTGTTTCTAAGTCTACGTGCTCGCAACTGTGACTCCTACAAAGCGGTTACCTCACACTCTTACTCTCTCACTGTATCAGTGTATCTCCCCCGGGTATTCACCGACAGCAGTACAAGTACACACTGGGCGAGTCCACTTGTATGAAAAAGGTGTGGACCCCTTAATACCCCCTCCTTAGATCCCTTTTGTGGGGAGTTAGTATTTTTTCTCTCTTATGGTCAGAGGTTCGGTACATTTTCTCTTTCTGTTTGGTCTTCTAATCACTGTGTCTTCCTGTGGTCTTTGGATCTCAAACGCTTCGAAGATTGCATCCATTGAATCGTCGTTTTTTGCCGGTGACGAGCTTGGCTCCGCTCCTTAACCCGTCTTTTTTGTAATTGGTCAATATCTTTTCTATTTGAAAACTTCTCGCCTTGTACTGTGGACATCATATTTCCCAATCTGTTAATTATTGTGCCAGGCTCCCAGTAAGCTATATTGTTTCTAAACATCCTAAAGTACACCCGTTCCCCTGGTTTAAATGATCTCTTGAGTACAATAGGTGTATACTGGTTTTTGTTCTTGTTTGGCAATAATTTGTCAAACTCAGACCTTATTCTCCGAGCAAACATCAATTCCGCTGGTGAAAGACCCGATGGCGTGTTCACGTTAGGTGTTATTCTGTACACTTGGAGAAACTGTTGTATTGCTTTTATCGTCGGTACATACTCGGCTTTTTTAACGCTCTTTTGACTGTATCAACGAATCTTTCAACTTGTCCGTTCGATCTCGGGTGGTACGGAGCTATCTTGATATGCTTTACTTGATATGTCTCAAAAAATTCTTTGAATTCACTGGAGGTAAATTGTGTGCCGTTATCACTTACCAAACAATCCGCGACGCCAAATCTCGCGAATAGTTCGTGTAAACAGTTTATGGTATTTTCTGTCGTCGGGAGTTTAAATCTGGCAACCTCTGGCCATTTACTGAAACTATCTACTGTTATTAAATAGTAGTAACCTTCAATGGGTCCTGCGTAATCCACGTGGATTCTGGACCACGGTCTGTCGGTTTTAGGCCATGGCTTTTGTATAGAGGGTGGTGCTTTCGCCGCAGCAGCACAACATTTGCAATTTTCCCCCATTTGCTTAATATCATCGTCCATGTTCGGCTAGTAGACAAAAATTCTCATAACTGATTTCATCCGGTTTTTTCCCGGATGTCTTAAGTGAAAATCTTTGAAGATCCGTCTTCGTAGCGACTTCGGTATTACTACTCTCTCGTTATACAATAATATGTTGTCACAGATTGAGAAACTGTCTGCTAAATTCCTCACCTTCTCTTCTATTTTTTTCTTGGTATTCTGAATAAACTCGTCTCTTTCTGCTTCTCGTCTTATCTCTAGCAGCGTTACATGTAGTTCCTTTATTGTATTACATAATACCTTACTGATTTCATCTTCAGCTTGTAATGCCGCAATTATCGAATCTTCTAACGGTTCGCCTTTCGCAGGTATTAATCGCGATAGTCCATCAGCGTGTCCTATTTTCTTTGATGGTAAGAACTCAAGTTTGAAATTGTAGTTTATTAACACAGTTCCCCATCTTAAAAGTCTGTTCGCTGTATAGACTGGTAGACCGTTTTTTGAACCGAAAATCGTAAGAAGTGGTTTGTGGTCTGTTTGGAGCGTGAATTCTCTCCCATAAATATATCTGTGAAAACGAGTTACTGAAAAAATTATGCCCAATGACTCGTTTTCGATCTGTGAATAGTTTCTCTCCGCCGGTAATAATGATCTAGATGCGTGTGCAACGGGTTTGTTTGTACCGTTCCGCATCTTGTGTAGAATACACACACCTACTCCATGTGAGCTTGCGTCACTTGCAATAATGATTACGAGTTCGGGGCCGAAATGTGTCAATGCTAACTCCGAAGTTAATTTTAGTATTTTTTCCTTAAATGCTTTTTTACAGTCCTCTGTCCAATTCCAATTATTCTCCTTTTTTAGTAACTCATTTAGTGGAGCCCTCAGTTTATGCATATTATCAATAAATTCGCAAATAGTAGTTAGCTAGACCCAGGAAACTTTGTAGTTCTGCAACATTTTTGGGTTCAAGCATATTTTTAATTGCCGATGCCCTCTCTGGGTCCGGTTTCCTATCATTTTCATTTATTATCTGACCTAAGTATTTAATTTCATTTATGAAAAAAATCACACTTTTCTCCTTTTACTTTCAACCCAAAGTCCTGAAGTCTTCTGAAAACTTCCTTTATGTGTAATGCGTGCTCTTCAACATTGTCGCTCTTAATTAGAATATCATCCAGATAAGCGGTCGGGAAATTCTGTCCCGTGAGAATTGTTTCCATCGTTTGCTGAAAAATTGCTGGTGCAACTTTTACTCCGAATGGTAGTCTGTTGAAATTGTACAACCCTTTGTGCGTATTAATACAAAGGATTTTCGTACTCTCTTCTTGTACTGGCATTTGGAGATAGGCCTCAATTAGATCTATTTTTGAAAATATCTTACCGCCGTTGAGCTTTGTAAATATCTCCTCTGGGCTAGGTATTGGGTAATGATGGTTTTTTTTAGCCTTGTTAAGCCCCGTCGAAAAATCTGCGCATACGCCGATTTCTCCTGATTTCTTTTTGACATAAACTACCGGTGCTGCCCATTCACTAAACGCTATTTTTGCAAGGATCCCAGTTTGTTCAAGTCTCCAATTCTTTGACGATTTTTTCTATAGTAGCGAACGGTACGTTTCGCTTCTTTTTAAAAAAAACTGGTTGGACGTTTTCTTTTATTTTAATTCTGGCCTCAACCCGCTCGAAAATACATCAGGAAATTGGTTATATAATTCTTCCTTTAACTTTATAGCATCTGATGGTTCAACCTCTGACTTTTTGCAAAAAGAGCTGATAGGTAGATCCCAAACGTTGAACTTTTGCATCCAGTCGATACTTACTAGATTTTCAGTATCTTTCATGACGTATATCTTAAGTTTTTTTGTTTTTCTGTGAAATTTAACATTCACATTTATTTCTCCTTCGAATTTTATTCGCTTGCCTGTAACCGACTTGGCAATTTTTTGTGTATATAACATGGTTGTTCTGTTATGTTTCCTCCATGTCTGTAGGTTGATTATCGTGAGGTCGGAACCCGAATCCAGTTGCAATTTTATCTTTTTATTTAAAATTTCCAGTTCCACATATTTCCTTATGTTGGTGTTGTCTTCGTTATGCATCCTAGTAGCTCTTATTCTACTAGTATCTTTTCTGTTCCTACATTGGGATGCCTTGTGGCCCTATTTTCCACACTCAAGACAGTTTTTATATCTAAAACGGCAATCCTTGTTCCAATGTAGTCCTCCACATCGATAACATGCTGAAGGGGGTGGGGGCTTATATTTGCTTCGATTTTCGTCATAATTTGCCCTGTATGTTGTACTTTTTCTCTTATTACAGAATTTTTGTTTTCTTTCCGGGGAGGGTGAAAAACGTAGACTTTTGTTTAACTTACGTATATGAGATACAGCTGATTCCTCAATGTCCTTTGAGTCTTTCTTTATAGTTAGACATTTCTGGCAATCTTCTGATAATCGTTGCAGTGTTAGTCCAGGTTCATTTTGTAATTTTGAAAACATTCTTTTGCGCATTTCACTATCTTTTGTTGAAACGAAAACTTGAAAAAAAGACATTTAAAATTGTCCGGTGTTAATTCCGCTAATTTGAAGTCGTCGCAATGTTTATTTACGATTGCGGCAAACGTGGAATAATCCTCATTATCGCCCTTTACAAGGTTAAGGCATTTCCATTTCTTGTGGAAGAGTGATGTTTTCGGACTGAAGAGTTCTTTAAGACATATCACTGCTTCGTCAAATGTTAATTCGTTCGTCTTTTTTGGCAAGATATAATCTACGAACTTTGTATATCCTTCAGTTCCTAATTTTCTAAGCAATAGACGTAGCTTTTTTGCTTCTGTCCAGTTTTGACAGTCGATGTTAAAGATGTCTTCATGTCTTCTGAAGTAATCTCCGAAATTTTTATCCTCATCTAGAGAATATTTGAAAATCTCTATGGTATTCCACACTGCGTCTTGCGAAAAAGACTATGTCTAATATCTTGTTACCAGCTACTTTCAATATTAGTTCCTGGAACTCTATTTGTCTTTCTTGATTTTCCTTCTGCGTTTGTAGTAATTGCTTTTGCCATTTTTCTTCCATTCGTTCTTGTAGTTGTAATTGTTGATCATTTTGGTATTTTACCAGTTCTACCAAAATATTTTAAAAATCTTCCATGATAACTCAATTTTACGTATCTTTACACCTCGTAACTCTTTGTCGCCAATTTGTTGTGGACGAGAGGAGGATTTTTCTATTTCTTCTTCTCGTGTGAGTTCGAATCGCTCGTCACCAATTTGTTGTGGACGACGAGGAAAATCTTTTTTTTTGTTTGTTTGTTCTTCCCGTGTAAGTTCGAATCATTCATCGCCAATTTGCTGTGGATTTCGGGATGAAATCCGATCTCAAATGAATGACAAACGCAGGAATGAAATATAGCAAATAAATGTATTGACGTAATAATACAATTGGTAATATGGTTAGTAGATACAGAAATGCGGTTAGTAGCAATAATAATATATATACAGTCTGGGAAATTCAGTATCAAAGTATGACTTCCTTCTGAGTCTACGTGCTCGCAACTGTGACTCCTACAAAGCGGTTACCTCACACTTTTACTCTCTCACTGTATCAGTGTATCACTCTCCGGGTATTCACCAGCAGCAGTACAAGTACACACTGGGCGAGTCCACTTGTATGAAAATGGGGTGGACCCCTTAACAATATACATATTGCATTAACGTATATATATTGCATAAGCATTAATATATATATATATATATATATATATATATATATATATCAAAGTGAACATAGAAGTCAACACTTAGAGGCGACAGTCTGTTCCATGCTATATGCAATCGTCAGGCCACATGCGCTGTTATTTTTCTCGGCTATTTATATATATACGGGTCAGTGGTGCATTGTGGGTAGTCTATTATGGCGGTTATTTTACAGGAAGTCGTTTATTTATTTATTTGGGTTAAATTATTTTGCTTCTTTTTATTTATTTATTTTTTTTCTTATTTTATTTATTTATTTATTTTTTTAATCGGTGTTTTTATTAACGTAGTAAAAATTTGTTTATATCACTTATTTAATAGTCTTGTTTTGGTTTGAGAATTTAATTAAAGCTATTTATTCGATTTTGGGGTTGATTGTTGTAGTTTGTTCTAACTATTATTTTGGCTTGAACAGTTTTTAATTTGTGTTTATTTGGGTTGATTATCTTTATTTATTTTTTCTAACGGTAACTTTATCGGGATTGGTTTGTTTATTTATTTACTTGGATGAATTTAGGTCAATTTATTTTACTTGTATATTTTCTCTTTTCGGTTTTTCGATTTTTAAGTAACGTAGTATTTATTTATTTATTTTTTATTTTTATTATTATATTTTTTTTTTCGTTATATAACAGTTATAGATATTTTTTTAGTCCGATTTTTGGTCCGATTTTTTAGTCAACTGATATTCTGGTCATAACGGTTTGCTAATTTGTTGATTATTTACTTTATTTATTTGGGTTCGTTTTTTTTTGTTATTATTATTATTACTATTTTCTATTTCGTCTATTCTAACAGGTGTGATTTGGTAACTTGTTTGGATTAATTAATTTTGCTTATTTGATTGTTATTTTGTTTATTTCTTTATTTCTTTGTTTTTATTTTGTTTTTTCCGTTTTCAATTTTTAAGTAACGTAGTAAAAATTTGTTTTCACATCTGCATTTTGAGATGAGCTCGGATCTTTTATTTGATAATTTATTTTGGTCTGGGAAAGTAATGATAGCTATTTTTTCCTCCAAGCAAAGTTTGCAAGTTTTTGATTGTTGTAGGCTGATGATGTTTTCCTTATTTTCCAAGATATTTTTGGTGTGATGTGCGTTTTGTTTTTAATTCCCCAGATATACTTAGAAAGCATTGTACTGTTCACATATTTACTATTTGTGAAAGATGTTTTGTGTGTATAATTTCTTTGTTTCCAGGGTCCTTCAGTTACTCCTATGTATACTTTTTCTTCATTATCTGGTGATTTTATCGTGGCTTGGTATATTACGTTGTTTTGTAAACAATTTCCGTTTAAGGGACATTCGTTCTTTATTCTGCAGTTGCACGTGGGTTTAATTTGTTCGTGTGGTTTGTTTTTAATTTTCCTGTTGTGCTTTTTTATTATTTGTGCCATGTTCTCGGTGCAGCTGTAGCTGATTTTTACTGTGTTTTTGTTGAATATTTTGTGTAGGGTGCTTGATTCCCGGAAGTGTTTGTGTAAGAGTTTGAAGAATATTTTTCCTACGTTTGTTTTTACGTTTTTGCTCTACGGCGGGTTGAACCATATGATATTTCTTCTCTTGTTGGCCTTTTTTGTGTTCTGTGGTGAGTATGTGAGTGTTGCTGGGAATCCGCTATCTTTTAGGGCTGTTTCATAGTCTGTTTCATAGACAAAGCTAAGAAATACAATTATACACACAAAACATCTTTCACAAATAGTAAATATGCGAACAGTACAATGCTTTCTAAGTATATCTGGGAAATTAAAAACAAAACGCACATCACACCAAAAATATCTTGGAAAATAAGGTAAACATCATCAGCCTAGAACAATCAATCAAAAACTTGCAAACTTTGCTTGGGGGAAAATAGCTATCATTACTTTCCCAGACCAAAATAAATTATTAAATAAAAGATCCGAGCTCATCTCAAAATGTGGACATGAAAACAAATTTTTACTATGTTACTTAAAAATTGAAAACGGAAAAAACAAAATAAAAACAAATAAATAAACAAATAAACAGAATAACAATAAAAATGAGAAAAATTAATTAATCCAAACAAATTACCAAATCACACCTGTTAGAATAGACGAAATAGAATAATAATAGTAATAATAATGATAACAAAAAAACAAAACAAAAAACGAACTCAAATAAATAAAGTAGATAATCAACAAATTAGCAAACCATTATGACCAAAATATCACTTAGACTAAAAAATCGAACCAAAAATAGGACGAAAAAAATACCTATAACTGTTATATAACGAAAAAAAATATAATAATGAAAATAAAAAATAAATAAATACTACGTTACTTAAAAATCGAAAAACCGAAAAGAGAAAATATACATGTAAAATAAATTGACCTACATTCATCCAAGTAAATAAATAGACAAACCAATCCCGATAAAGTTACCGTTAGAAAAAACAAATAAAGATAATCAACCCGAATAAACACAAATTGAAAACTGTTCCTGCCAAAATAATAGAACAAACTACAATAATCAACCCCAAAATCGAATAAATAGCTTTAATTAAATCCTCAAGCCAAAACAAAACTATTAAATAAGTGATATAAACAAATTTTAACTTCGTTAATAAAAACACCGATTAAAAAAAATAAATAAATAAATAAAATAACAAAAAAAAAATGAATAAAAAGAAGCAAAATAATTTAACCCAAATAAGTAAATAAACGATTTCCGGTAAAATAACCGCCATAATAGACTACCCACAATGCACCACTGACCCGTATATATATAAATAGCCGAGAAAAATAATAGCACATTTGGCCTGACGATTGCATACAGCATGAAACAGACTGTCGCCTCTAAGTGTTGACTTCTATGTTCACTTTTATATTTACACACGCTTTATCTCTGATATTGAGCACTTTATCCCATAAATATAGTACACCTTAAGACTATATTTCTTCATATATATATATATATATTGCATTAATATATATATATATATATATATATATATATATATATATATAGGGAGATACGGTGGTGTAATGGATAGCCGAGTGAGTTCGAATTCCAGTCATATCCATTACATTCACATACCTTGGGAAAGGTATAAATCCTCTTCATCTCCTACAGCTATAGGTAAATAGCAGGACAAACTGGGTTGTATAGCCATGGATTGCAACTGGTCTAGGAGAAGGACAACTCTGAATTCAAAACCTTCTGCACCAGATCTCTGTATTCGGCTCTTAAAAAACAAAACAAAAAGCCTATAAACCACTATAATCAAAGCATATGTGTAGGAGTCTGGCTATCAGTCACTAGGAACTGAATTGCCTGACACTCATCCGTCGGAAAGCCAGGAGAGTCCAGTATATATATATATATATATATATATATATATATAAAAGTGAACATAGAAGTCAAAACTTAAAGGCGACAGTCTGTTTCATGCTATATGCAATCGTCAGGCCACATTTGCTGCACCGAGAGCATAGCACAAATAATAAAAAAGCACAACAGGAAAATTAAAAACAAACCACACGAACAAATTAAACCCACGTGCAACTGCAGAATAAAGAACGAATGTCCCTTAAACGGAAATTGTTTACAAAACAACGTAATATACCAAGCCACGATAAAATCACCAGATAATGAAGAAAAAGTATACATAGGAGTAACTGAAGGACCCTGGAAACAAAGAAATTATACACACAAAACATCTTTCACAAATAGTAAATATGCGAACAGTACAATGCTTTCTAAGTATATCTGGGAAATTAAAAACAAAACGTACATCAGACCAAAAATATCTTAGAAGATAAGGAAAAAAATCATCAGCCTACAACAACCACTCAAAAACTTGCAAACTTTGCTTGAAGGTAAAAATAGCTATCATTACTTTCCCCGATCAAAATAAATTATTAAACAAAAGATCTTAGCTCATCTCAAAATGCAGACATGAAAATAAATTTTTACTACGTAACCTAAAAAAAATGAAAAAACGAAAAAAATAAAATAAAAACAAATAAATATACTAATAAACAAAATAACAATGAAAAAAAATAGAAATAAAACATAAATAAATACTATGTTACTTAAAAATCGAAAACCGAAAAGAGAAAATATACAAGTAAAATAAATTGACCTAAATTCATCCAAGTAAATAAATAAACAAACCAATCCCAGTGAAGATAATCAATTAAAAACTGTTCCCGCCAAAATAATACTAAGAATGAACTACAACAATCAACCCCAAAATTGAACAAATAGTTTTAATTAAATTCTCAAACCAAAACAAAACTGTCAAATAAGTGATATAAACAAATTTTTACTACGTAAATAAATAAATAAAATAAGAAATAAAAAAATAAAAAAATAAAAAAATAAAAACAAGCAATATAATTTGACCCAAATAAATAAACAAACGACTTCCGGTAAAATAACCGCCATAATAGATTACCCACAATGCACCACTAACCCGTATATATATAAATAGCCGAGAAAAATAACAGCATATGTGGCCTGACGATTGCATATAGCATGAAACAGACTGTCGCCTCTAAGTGTTGACTTCTATGTTCACTTTTATATTTACACACGCTCTATTTCTGATATTGAGCACTTTATTCCATAAATATAGCACACCTTAAGACTATATATATATATATATATATATATATATATATATATATATATATATTATGAAATGGACGAAGTAAAACTATTATTTAAATATATTTATTGATTATATGCTATTTTTATAGATACTTAAAATATTTAAGTAAATGCTCTGTTTATAATAAACAGTATTAATAACATTTACTGGCTTGAATATCCAAGGAATTTCATAGAAAATATGTGTCCTCCGACAGGAATCGAACCTGTATCCTACACGGAATCGTCATATAACCGGACGTGCTATATATATATATATGCATTGACATATATATCAATATGTATTGCATTGACATATATATCAATATATACATATATATTGCATTAATATATATATATATATATTGCATTAACATTTACATATACATACGTCATTAACATATATATATCATTAACATAGATATTGCTTTAATATATATATATATATGTATATATATATATATATATATATATATATATATATATATATATATATATGTATAAATTACAAGTAGATAAAATTCAGTACCTCATATGATATATGTCCATTTCTCCCAGAACGGGCTTGTCAACGCCAAGTAGTTAGATAAAGAAAATGAATCATTTTTTTTTTGTAAATAGGAAGAAAGATGAGGGAAATTTACAACTATGAGAAAATGTATTTAAAATGGGTGGGGAAAGAGAAAGATAAAGAAAGAAAAAGAAAAGAAGAAGAAGAAGAAGAAATTTGGGAAGAAGATATAGTAAATGATTAAAGGAGAGAAATTAAGATGGGAGATTTTCGTCTTGTCATTGGATGACCTTGACATATATTTAACATGTTTACTTTTTGCGCAAAATGATAAATTACATAAGGAAATACAGTCTTTAAATAATTGGAAAAGGTTTTTTTTTTTTTAGATAATATTAACGAAATTTTTATAATATTAGGTTGGTGCAAAAATAACGTCGTTTTCTCACATAGTAACATATGTGAGAAAACGACATTATTTTTGCACCGACCGAACATATATTTTAGAATTTTAAAATAGAAATTTTATACTAAACGCTAATTGAAAATGTTTAATTGAAATATCTTCAGTATATAGAACAGAGAATATTAATATGAATTAAATAATACATGAAATAGTAATAGATGAAATTTTTATAAAAGAATAAATAAGGAAAAAAAAGAACATGAGAATATTCATATCAAACTCATATTAAATAAATATTAGATGAAATTGTATTTTTTTATAATTGTTTTTATCAATTATTATTTATCGTATTTAAAATAGAAATTGCGGCACAAGGCCAAAATGGGGAAGGGTTGAGGCTGGTCATCACTAACTATCTTTTATGACGTTGGTACAAAAATAATGACGTAATAATGTCGTTTTAGACGTTAAAAAATACGTCAAAAAACGACATTATTTCGTCATTATTTTTGCACCAACCTAATACCTAATCTGATTCACGACACATTTCCACATTACAATTTCCACATTCACCATTAGAACTCGTCCGTCACCATTCAATCCTCCATCCACCATAATACCGCATCCTCTCAAGGGGAAACCTACAAAACGGTCCCCATGCCATAAAAATCAAATGATTATAAAATATATACTTAAAAATTTATGGATGAATAAAATGAGAAGGGAGGGAATGGACTTCAAAACAAACTAAATATAAGCACAAAGTAAACTAAACAGATTAAGCGTTTCCTGTCTAATGTAGCTAATAGCAATGACGAGAATAGAAACATAAACAATAACATTAATATTTTTTATAAAAATCAAATCAACGAAAATTATAAACAAGACGAAAGTAGAATTAAGAAGATTATAAAAAAATGGACAACACCAGTTGACAATAGCAAAAAAAAAAAAAAAATAGATTAATTATTTATTAGAAAAAATTTAAAAACTCTAACCTTATAGTTAAAAATAAAATTCACTTCTTAGAACAAAATTAATTAGGGCAAATATTATTTACAAATTTAAATGCCCATTAAGGAATTGTATTCCTGATCAATCAAAATTCGTAAATAATTATATAGGCCACACTACAACATGTTTGACTCATTCTACGCATGGATCAGTTCCTCGGGAAAAATGTCCCTCGAATTTTTCAATTTTCCCTACAACAGTTTGGGAAGCAGCGTTTATGCAGTTCACCGTTGGTAACTACACCATCAAGTGGCAAGCCCTCGAGGTCGGCATTATTGTGTATGATTTCATCACTTCTTTTCATTACGTCCATGGAACTCATATTAAGAGGTGCAGCGGACACAGCAAAGGGAGTGATGACTAAGGAACAAATGGTCGTTCCTCCTTCCATAGCGTTCATGGATGGCAACACCATTCTGGTTCTGTCTAAGGTCAGTGCCAATGAACTGCTGCAACGCTACCATAAGCTCTTTACGTGGGCGAGAATGAAGGGTAAGCCCAAGAAATGCCGAAGCTTATCATTACTCAGAGACTATATCAAGGAGATTCACTTCTGCATTGGGAATGGGGGGTGACATGATCCCGACAGTCAATGAGAAGCCAGTGAAGAGTCTCAGACGCCTGTATGAAATTCCACTGACTGATCGGCAATGGGGTAAAGAGGTGCGGAAAGTGGTACTAGATGGACTTGAATCCTCGACAGAACACATCTCTTCGGCAAATTGAAGGCTTGACGCTGCTAAGGTGGTTTGCCGCCCTGGCTTCTGTGGCCGTTGCAGGTGTATCATATTGCTATGTCTCGGATTCAGCAGACGCAGCAGTGTATCAACTAGTGGATTGGAATCCCCACCCTTGCTTCTCTACGGTGGGACTATATACTTATGAGGAAACCTGCAACTTCCCATCTCATTGGTGAAGGAGTTCGTTGGGAAGGTACGTCGTCACATGATGATGAGGGACTCGGCCGAGGAGTTCGTTCACAGGTTACGGCCAGATATCAAAACGGGCGCCAAATGGTCGGCAGTAAAAGCCACCCAAGAAGCAGAATCCAGTCTGCGAACCAAGAAGATTAAGGGGGTGACCCAAACTAATCGAGCTGGCCTGGGCAGCACGAGCGACCAGTTTTTCTCCAAAGAGGGTCCAAAGGATAAACGATACATGGTGATTAAAGAAATCAGGAATTCGCTGCTTCACAAAGAAGGTGAACGCCCTGTTTGAAAGACCCAAATAACTCCGGACATAACACTACTTAGTGGAGCCTGTGATTGGAGGGTGTCAGTTGATTTTCAGAACCCCTCTTAGACGATGATATCATGTCTAAGATGAATTAAACACGGCTGTTAGTGTGACTAGTCAATCTGCTGCAGACACTTACTAAACACCCACAAAACACATCTATACTGTAACAATCTGGGTGGACTTTTTATATATATATATATATATATATATATATATATATATATATGTCAAATCCTCCTAATTTCTATCACACACACACACACACACACACACACACACACACACATATATATATATATATATATATATATATATATATATATATATATATAAACACATTCCTGTCCACCTTCACAATACTTGTTGACAACATCAATGTACTACAAAAATAATAAACAAAAACTTAAAATTCTCGAGACCCTCTATATCAAAAGCAACCAGTTATATGCAATGTGTGATACATGTTTAAGCGAAGAAGAAGAAGGAGAAGGAGGAGAAGAAGAAGAAGAAGAAGAAGAAGGAGATAAAAGGGGGAAAAGAAGAAGGAGAAGAAGAAAAATAAGAAGAAGAAGAAGGAGAAGGAGACGAAGAAGGAGAAAAAGAAGACGTAATTTTGTAGTCGACCCAGAGGTCGAGTCGTTCTGTGGATTTAATAAGACGTCATTCCAGCTTAAAATGTTGACATGCATGCAGCAATTTATAGCAACACTTATCAGAATGTCCTCCTGTTGTTTGTCTTGTAATTATTTGATTTTCTGCATAAGGGACGTCGGTAAAAGCGGCGTGGGTGGGGCAGTGGCCATTCCGTCCAATCCATACTAATTGTCCCAGGTCTATTTATAGTCCGTACTTCCGGTGTTCAGTAGTAATCGGTCGAACTGGACAGACCAGTTGCAGGTAAAGTCCTCGCAACGAAGAACCGATTTGATTTTCGTTGAGATTAGCCGCCACCTTTGATACACGCAAGAACGCATTTTCGACATTACTTACGGCTACATCACATTGAAACTTCGGTTTTCACCGAAGTTAAGCATCGTGGAACCAAGTCAGAATCTAGATAGGTGACCACTTTGGAATACCACGATCTGTAAGTTTGGATGTGCGGGTGGTGTAATGAATAACGGATCGGGTTTGAAAATCAGAGAACCGAGTTCCAATTCAAGTCGTTTTATTCACTTACGTGCAAATAACCTTGGGAAAGATAAAATTCTACCTCCTCTCCCCCTAGCTATCGGTTAAGTAGTAGGTCATGTATTAGTAAATCATTATTATCTCAAAGGCATTCTAACAGGCTAAAAAAATTTTCTGGCTTTAAATAACCTGTAAAAGATTGATAAGCCGTAAAAATGTAAAATGTACGTGCATCTCTACACACAGCTTCATATATGGCTTTTCCTTTTTTTCCATGTAGTTTCCTTGGGAAATAAAATACTTTGTTGTTAATTGACCAATATTGTTTGCAATTTCATTCCTTTCTCTTATGTGGAATAAAAAAGAAAAAACTTTGCAAAAAAAAAAAAAAAAACCCAAAAAACAAAAACAAAAAAAAACAACTTACCTACAAAAAGCTGATCTCTTCTCTGAGCGAGCTCTAACAGCTCAGCGGGATAAAAACTAACTTGTGACATTCAATACGTCCCAAACAAAACTATTATCGTTTCATCATCACCGAGTAGACCCCGAATTTTCTCCTGACATACGGTTGTATTCTTAATGACGCTCCTGGCTTTGAACACCTGTTAAAACTAACGTTCTCCTCATACCTCAAGTAGAACTCATACATAAAATCCATCGCTAAAAATGCTGAAAAAATGGCCGATCCCTTGTGATGAAACTAGAAAGTTGCAAAAGGCCTTTCAAACATTTTTTTTCAAGGAAAAGACACCAATTTGATTAAATGTGGAATCAAATATTAGCCTTCCTTTTCGGTTACAGTCGCTTAAAATGGACCGAACATGTGAGCAACGACGAGGTTTTCGAGAAAACGGAAACAAAAAGGAAACTTATATGTAACAAAGAGGTAGTTGAAATTTCTGGGGTAATGAGGAAGGAAGCCTTGGAAAATCTGTTACTCACAGGGCAGTTTGAGGGAAAAACGGACAGAAGAAAGCAACGCGTAACATGATGGGCTTTAGCAAATGGATGGTAGAACAGGTTTTGGGATAAATAACAAAAAGACAAAAGTTATTAAGAGCTACAAAAGACAGGAAGATGACGAGAGCCATGATCGCCTATGTCCTGAGGGACACGGCACACGAGAAAAGAATAAAATAAAAGTGATTACATGCTTGATAAATGACATTTAAATATATCTAATTCACATTTGTTTTTATAGACTTTCTGGTAAAAGTAATTATTATCCGAACATAAGAACCAGATCAGTCCGATAAATGGATTACTGTTGTCATATTTGGATGGGAGCTATCCAGATCTCAGTTTCCAGTCAGGATAGAGTCCAAAAGCGTCTCGTACTGGACGATAAACTACATCTGCGTCCTGGGTAAGACGATAAACTACATCCAACAGCAAGGTCTCTGATCAGGAGGTTATGAGGAACGTTACCCCAACTCTTAATTGCTGGTATTTCCAGGTCCATCCTGACCCGGTGTGGTAGCACCTGTTAGGGTCATAGCTATGAGCAAATAGTTGACCCCCAAACTGGGGTCAAATCATTATGAAAATTTAAAAATAGGTTTTATTACCAGAAATATTTTATCTGTCTATATTTCTGAGATGAGGTATTATGCACACTATTTAAATTATTCGGACTATCGTCCTCATCTTTGTCGCCATATTTATTACAACGTTTCGGCTGTTGTAGGCTCCGGCCTACTTCAGGTCGTTGGAATATCTAACTGCACCCTTTATTTCAAGGCCACATGGCACAGTGGATAAATGCGTTGATTAGATCCAGTGACATAGCCAAAAGAGTGTGAGTTGAATATCCGGTTAAGGTAGTGGAGAACTTGGAGAGGGGAATTAGCAAGAGATAACTGATAACTGACATCCATTAAACATGGTACGTTGAACTAGAACAGTCTACTCCAGTGAGGAAAATAAAGGGTTCAGTTCGACATTACATTCTTATTTAAATATTAGCAGCAATAAAAATCTTGTCGGCATTAAATAACCTATTGATGTTGATATGCAATAAAACAAAACGAACCAAATCAAACCAATTAAAAATGTCTTCGAGTCCCATATGAAGAAGAATTATTTTCCACTCTTTAACCTCTCTTTCACAGGCGGAATATGCTGAGCCACTCACTATTCTATCGCTACTTCCATAGAAAATGCTCGGACGAAGTACATTCCTTGGTTTCACCAGGTCTAAACTTAAATACCAGATCAAGAAGGATTGGACCCGTCATGGTATCACCCCTTATACACAGCAATGCAGCTACAGCTACAAAAACAAGACTTGTTACATTCGATTACCGCCGACCAGACCTTGAATTACTGCCAGTTATGGTGAATGAATGCCTCCTCGGGGTGGCACTGTCCCTTGTGAGAGAATATTATTACTCACTTACACCTGACCTCAAATAGAATTCTTATATTCGATCAATCGCTAAAGATGCAGGTAAAATGATCGGCTCCCTGTACCGCTCCAGTAAGTACCTGACTCCTTATGCTATCCTCTACTAGATCAAGATCAGACCGAAAATGGAGCACTGCTGCAATATTTAGTCGAGAGCTGCTCAGTCCTCACTTACCAGTCTTGATAAAGTTTCAAAAGTGATTCTGAATCCTTGTGGGAGAAGAATTATTTTCCACTATGCAACCTCTCTCTTACAAGTGGGATGTAGCGTGTCTCTCACTGCTCTGTCGCTACTTCTATGGAAAGTGCTCGGGCGAACTATATTCCTTGGTTTCACCAGGTCTAACCTTCACGTCTAGGACCCGCCATGCCACGTACATTGTAGCAAATCACCCACATTCTCTTTGTATTCCATCGGCGAGAAGTAAGCTCCATTTCAAAAAGTTTCTTCCCGCGAACCACTGCTCCGTGGGACAGACTCCCAAGAGGATGTTTCCTCGATCGCTACAATCTTAACCTGTTTAAGTCTAGAGTTAACCTTTATTTTCCCATCCTATACATATAAACTATCGCTTAGCCTAACCCTCTTCTTAGGGTAGCTCCCGGGCATTGTATTGGGCGAAATTTACTGTAAAAAATATTGTAATATTTAAATAAATTTAACTTACATTTGTTTTTTATGGGTATTGTGGTAAAAGGTAATTACTTTCTAAACATCCTAATATTATTCGCTTAAGTAAAATAATCCTATTTAATTTACCTTTAAACAGCAGTAACAACTAAAATGGATGACACAGAAGAGAACAATCCCAAGATGTTAATATTCCACACTACTTTAAACAAAAGGTTAGGAAGGAAACCTCCATCACTATTGGAAAGAGTGATAACAGCTAATGGAAATAAGAAATCTATTTTCCTAAAAAGAAGTGTTTTAAGAGAAAGATTTTATAAATTTCAACTGAAATCAGTAATGGTTGTTCGGTCAATGAATACCAAATGTTTCCTTATAGGGAAAGGGCTAATATTACCATTACTATTTATTGAGGTTGATTTTATTGATTAAACGTTGTAGATTAGCGGTATAAGCAAAGAACTATACCAAATAGCAGAAACTACATCACTTGAAAACTACCAATAACAGCAACAACTAAAATGAATAGTACATATAACTTGAATAGAAAATAATGCATTATATGCTGACATTCCACACCGCTTCAAACAAAAGGTTAGGAAGGAAATCTCCCTCAATACTGGAAAGTGAGATAACAGCTACAAGAATTGAGAAACCTGTTTTTCTGAAAAATTGCTTTAAGAGAAAGATTTTTTATAAATTTCAACTGAAAGCAGTAATGGCTGCTCAGTCAATGAATGCCCACTGTTTCCTTGTAGAGAAACACCTAAGATTACTGTTAGCCCTACTATTAAGCTTACCAAATATGGTGAACTTCTGATGAAGTTTGAAATGGTAAAATTGTTCAAATGTTGAATTTTTTAATTCACTCAAAATGAAGCTTTTAAATCGAAAAGACACATTGTGTAATAACAATAAGACCTGGTTCTAAAAGATACAAGCAAAAAGACGCCATATTTAAATTGTCAGATATAATGGTAGTTCGATTCAAGGTCGTTTTCTATTCTCGTGTTTCCGTTGTACTTTTTGCCTTAACTATGTAAGCTGCATATCTTTTGTGCCTGCGTAAAGGGTATTCGCGTAAACGCACCCCTGGCATCGTATGCTAACACGCACAAAAAGAGATACTCACGTATAAACACTTTCTGTGAACATCCGCCTACACGAATTGACTTCTTACGTTACAACTTCTACACATCTCCCCCACGCAATGCCCACTCATTTATAAGTGCGCATGCGCGACAAAGTATTTCTCTCTAGCTTGATTACTCGAATATCGATCTGAGGTATTGATCCAACAGCGGGCTTGTCACCCTGTACTCTCTCCATTCCCTAACCATCTCCACCTGACTCTCTTTTTCGCTACCCGATCCCCACCCCGTATTGATCCTTTGAAGTTGACACCGCAGAGAACATGCCTCCCCCACACGCCCTCTGGTCGTTAACTGACACAGCTGTAGGGCGCCATGATTGTCACAAAACGTGACAAACACTGTTGTTTAACATCGGAACAATTTGGCAGGGATACTCGTTCCGTTGCACCGTTTTTAAACTTTCTTCTCCTTGCTAGCTGCTTGATAATGTTTCCAACATTGTTATCAATGTATATTGTCAGTAGTATGTATTTATTTTAATATAAGATCCGAATTATATCCAGTATTGAACCAGATGTGACTAGAACCGTTTGACAAAAAAAATAAGTAAATGAATTTCTATGTTCCAGTCTGTTCCTATCTATCTATCTATCTAGCTAGCTAGCTAGCTATTCCTGTCTATTCATATCTCTCTCTATGTATCTATCTCAGTCAGTTTCTTTCTTTCTTTCTGTTTGTTCCAGTCTGTTCATATCTTTTGTTTTAATCAGTATCACCCTAAGGAGAGCAGTAGCCACTAGTAAGCAAGGGGTTACATAGTGTGGAGGAATTAGGAACAGAAACATTAGTAATGAGAAAAAAGAGAAAAGAGTAAACAGGAGGACAGCAGATAGCGATTGACATTGCATTTACATTTTTGCAGATTAAAGTTGGTTGGAAAGCAAGGAGCCGGAAGAAAGTTCCACAAGCGAGAAGTGCGAGATAAGTAACTATTAGCATAGAAGTTACGGTTACATCCTGCTAGCTCAATTGTAAATTGATGACATCTTGCCGCGTCTAGTATTGCGCGTAAATTCATACAGTCTAGTTACCATAGCGAAGAGCATATCCGAACAATTAGCATGAAAGTATTTATAAAAAAAGGCACAGAGGGGCAACCTTACGGCAGTGGGCAGCTGACTGTAGCCGAACCGCCAGATCAGGACCAATAATATTGCTGATTCTTCTTTAGATCTTATCAAGGAGCTCTAGGTAAATAGCAGGGGCACCGGACCATATATGGATGCAATATTCTATGCATGGACAAATGGTAGACGTATAGATATGCGAGATAGATTTCGGAGAGAAAAATTGTTTCGACCGACACAGTGAACCAAGTTTCTTAGCAGTTGATCTAGCGATGGATTCAGTGTAGTCTTCCCACCTCATGTCAGCTGAGAACGTTAACTCGAGAAGGCGCAATGGGTCACTTTCCTGAAGGATAGCATCAGCCATGCTGATGGTAAGCAGCGAGGGGTCTTTTAGCTGATCAATAGAGAGTTTATTTTTGGAGGCGTTAAAATTGATATGTCACCTTTTTCCCCAGTTATCGACGGTCTTGAGGTCGTTTTGTACATCGGCTGCCATTTTGACCTTGTCTGACTGATCAGCCTTACTATCGATGCAGAAGTAAATTGAGAGCTGATGTCATCGAGAAGGTCGTTACTGAAGATTAAAAACAGTGTAGGACCAAGGATAGAGCCTCGTGAGACGCACGCGTTAGTACGAAAGGATGTAGACGAGTTGCCGTTCAGAACATCTTTCATTTCATGATTAGATAGGAACGACAGGATCAACTCATAAACGTGCCCGGAGATACAGTAGCTATTCAGCTTGTGAAGGCCTGAATGCCAGACGCTGTAAAAGGCTTTCGTGGTGTCCAGTGCTACAGTCCGCGTTTCACCGTTTTTATCTAGAGCATGATAGAATCTTCCCGCAATTATCGTTAGTAGACCAGCAGTTGATCTGGAGAAACGAAAACCGTGGTGCTTGTTTGAGAAAAGGTCTTGTGATGAGAGATGACGAACTAATTTAGCATTGATTAGGGCCTCTAGGCGTTTCCCAAAAAGAGGCAGATGGTTAATAGGCTAATAGTTGGATGTGCCAGACGGTTCATCAGAGTTCTTTAAAGCTGGAACAACAGACGATGACTTCCAGCAGACAGGAAAGCAGGAGGCAGCGAGACATTTATTATATAGTTTAGAGAGAACAGAGGCAAGTTCAGGAGCGCACTTCTTGATGACTATTACAGGGATGACATCGGATGAAGGTTAGAGGTGATAGCAGAAACCATGGAAGGGGTTATATGCATATCACTAAACAGAAAATCAATTCTAAGTGGGAAGTCAGGTAGGGGTAATCCAGATGAGTCAAGAGTAGCGATTAAGGAGAATTTACGGGCAAAGCATTCAGCTTTGTCAGCAGAGGATGTTGACACCTTAAATTGATTGAAGAGGAGGGAATAAAGACCATGCACTTATTTAGGACTATTTTAGTCTCTTCATTATCTATCTATCTATCTATCTATCTATCTATCTATCTATCTATCTATGTTAGTCTCTTCATTATCTATCTATCTATCTATCTATCTATCTATCTATGTTAGTCTCTTCATTATCTATCTATCTATCTATCTATCTATCTATCTATCTATTATAATATAAGTAATGCTTCGGAAACTTACCGTGACGCCTGTATTGTTAGTCTGAAGACTGATTCCAAACGGCTTCTGGTATTTGCTAAACCTTCCAACAGAGCAGGATGTTTATACGTGGGGCGATTCCGAGTCCGTAGACTCGGGCAAAAATACCCCATCGACCCCGGATACACGAGGCAGGGTTTGTCTACCGCCCTAGACGAGATTCTGTCCGTAGGTATAACCTCGTCTTGGTTCCGCTTTGCCCGAAGGTAGAGAATTCAACAAGCCTGTCGCGAGTCTGGAAGCAAACTGCCTGACTCCAAACGGCTTCTTCTTACCTCTGACCTGGAGGTGTCTATTTATAGTTATAAACTAGTTACTATAGTCACCCGGGGTGTACTATTTACTCCACAATATTTACCAATACTTTTTATAAATATTTTATTTTTTATTAGTATTAGGTTGGTGCAAAAATAATGTTGGTTTTTGACGTATTTTTTAACGTCAAAAACCGACATTATTTTTGCACCAATCTAATATTCGTATCTCCCGCTGCTCTTTCTGGAGAGTTCGCCAACGTACTTGACTTTGTAGCGTTTCCGTCTTGAATTCACTTTCAGTTCTTCCGTATACTTTCTTGTTTTGAAAATTGTCCTTGTAGGTTCCCAAACTTGTTGCGGTGCTGGCTCATCAAAAACATCACAGAGCATCACAGAGCATTTTTATTGGTTTTTCCAATGTTTCAGGTCTATCATCGATGAACCGTTCTTATGAACCGTATGTTGCCTTTTATGTTCAAATCCTTTTCCTTTTAAATCAACTTCCCAATTCTTGCTGATATTATACTGTTTTCCCATATTTATTTGCCATCCTTGTATGCTCTAAAGAACACTTTATCGTCGACCTTGAAACTTTTGATGTTGTTTTTTTTTCCGTTCGGGTTTTTAGACTTAGTAATAACTTGTCGAACATCGATTTTACTTTTCTAGCAAAAATTAATTCCGCTGGCGACATGCCCGATGGTGTAATGTGGTTGGGTGTTACACGGAAAACACTCAGAAAATTTTGAATTGCTTCCTCATTTACTTTCTCAAGACTTGCTTTCTTCAGCGCTTTTCTGAACGTTCCCAGAAACCATCTCGCTTGTCCATTTCGAACTTGGGTGATACAGCGATGTCGTAATATGTTCAATGGAAAACATTTTACAAAAGTCTTCGAATTCTTTACCCGTGAACTGCTTTCCGTTAACAGAGACTATGGTATCTGGTATACCATATCTCGCAAGCAATGCATACAATTCATTCACTGCCACTGAAGATATTGGATTTTTCCACTTTCCGGCCATTTTGTGGAACTTATCAACTACCACAAGATAATTTGATCTATTCATAGCTGCAAAATCTATATGTATTGTCTGCCATTGGCCAAGGTTCTAGCTTTGTGATAGGTAGTTTTGCTGCCAGAGTACAACCTCTGCAAGCTTTCACTATTTTTCCAGTAACTTGGTCTATGCTGGTCCAATATACGAAACTTCTGATTGGAGATTTCAAATAGTTCCATCCAGTCATTCGTAGCATTTTGAATCAAAGGGCGTAATAGGGCCAAAAGTATAAAACGCCTAATAGAAGTAACTGAGAATAGTTCTATGTGGATATGGAAAAAACGAAATACTCCGTGGAGTGTTTCAGCGAACATGACGGCATGACATGACTGATTGTGAATGCGTAATGAGGTTCACGTTGCATTCTCAGAACGCGAGGTTTGTCTTTTTCGGAATTTTTGTAAATTTAATTTCGCCGTTAGACATTTGAACTAGTTTGTCTACAACACAATTGTATATCGTTATAATGGGGCCTCACATCACTGATGGGGGGGGGGCGAGAGGAACCCATCAAAAGAAATTCAGTGAGGTCATATGCCGTAGAGAAGCTCGGTGGAAGTGTCATTGGCATGAGGAGCATTATACATTCAGCTCGCTTCAGGTGAGTTTCAATTACTTTCCAGTAAGCTATAATTTTTATATGCTTATTACAGAGTGAGACATTACAAGTCATTTCTCTAAAAAAAAAAAAAAAAATTATCGCTAGAAACTGAAATCACGACTTTGGAAGTCCTTTTTAATAAAGGCTTTCCATTTTCCTTCCAGGTGCTTTCATTGATTATTGAAATATCACTACCAGTGTCCAGTAGCACTTACACACCGACATTATTCATTTTAACATTCATATATTTACTTTTGTTTTCTGTGACCATTTTTTCTGTTGCAATCCTGTGTACGAATTTCTTCCTCTGAGAACTTTTTCTTAGTATGTCTTTTCAGTGTGAATTCATATGTTTTCGTTTACCACACTTGTAACATACTGCATTTTTAAATGGACAATCATTTTAAAGATGTACCACACATGAAAAAAGGATTTATTCTCCTTTTTCTACATTTGTCCTTTGCTTGTATCAAGGAACATTCGTTTTTTCAGAATTTCTTCAGCATCGTGTTTCAGACTTAGAATTGTCTGACAATCGTCTACTATTTATTGCAGTCTAATATTAGTTTTGTTCAATTTTCGTTAAAATTTTCGCTCGTATTTCAGCATCTTTTTTAGATGTTAAAACTTGAACAAAAATAACCCTTTGTTGACGATACCAGGATACGTAACAAAATCTTGGCCCTCTTTTTTGTTTAGATTCATGCAGCTAAAACGAACACTGAATGGAGAGCTCTTGTCACTAAAGATTTTCCTCAGAATGTGTACCGTGTCTTCAAACGCGATTTCACCTTTTTTTTTTTGCACTGTTTTTCATATTCTATCGGAGCTATTTTCTTCAAGAACAATCTCGTTTTTGCCTCATCTTCCCAGACGCTGCATTCCTGACTGAATATTTGTTCATGTCTGCGAAAATACACATAAAATGTCAGTCCCTCATCAGAATTGTATATCAATTCTGATATACTGTTTGGATGCCTTTGGGCGTAAGTGACATTGAAGATTTTTTTGTTTTATTCAGAATTATATTCAACAAATCCTGTTGCTGTTTTTTGTCGTTCTAGCAAGTGTTGATTTTCTTGTTGCTGTTTCTGTTGTTGAATTTCAACTATCGAAGCCAAATTTGCTACATCCAGGAGAAAATTTCTTCTACGCAACTGTTTTCTATTACTCACCATAGAGAACCATCCCTGCCCCCACCCCATTAGAATATCTGACGCTCAACTTCTTGAGAGCTCCTCTTTGCGACTACTCGGCCTCACATTGACTTTTAACCTGAGATAGAACAAATACATTGAGTCAATAGCTTCGTCCACCGCAAGGAAATTGCCGCGCCAGGAAATTTTTCTCACCGGAGTCGAACCTTCAAATCTACAAATCAACCATTCGCCCTTGCATGGAGTATTGCTGCCGTATATTGTCTGGTGCCCCTTCTATTTGTCTCAAGGTTCTTGATGAAATCCAGAGACGGATATGCAACGTAATTGGCCCTGATCTGGCATCCCGTCTGCAGTCGCTCTCTCACAGACATGCCGTCGCTTCCCTCTGTCTTGTTCACAAATACTTTCATGGTAACTGCTCCAATGAGCTGCTTTCGCTAGTTCCCAAACTTCATGAATTTAAGCGTTCTACTAGGCTGGCATCTCCCTCACATCCTTTCACTGTCTCTTCTACTCCAATAGCTTCATGTCTCTCACCTCTCACCTGTGGAACTCCCTCCCCTCTTCCTGTTTCCCTGATAGCTATAATCTCCAATTATTCAAATGTAATGTCAATCAACATCTCCAGATGCCCTGATCTATCCCCTATCCTTCTCTTCATCCTTTCCTCTATCACTCCTATTTGCACTAGTTCCAACACTCTGTAACCCCTTGCGTGCTAGTGGCTTTCCGCCTTGCTTGGGGTGAAACGCTTATAAAAAAATAAAATAAAACAAGAAAATTTTTGTTTTTAAACTAACGTGGCTAAAATTCTTGTTATCGAAGTAACAAGTATATTTTTTTCGTACTTGTTCACTCAGTATTAGTTTTCCAAATCTCTTTAACTCCAATTACAACTCGTATGAGTTACTAAATCATCGTTACTTTTATAAGTCGTAAGAGTTTCGAATCCTTGTCACAACGGTTATAAATCGCCTGTGCTTCGAATCCCTCGTCGCCATTGTTATAACGCGCTTCGTAGCGCTTATAATATAAGTAATGCTTCGGCAACTTGCCGTGACGCCCGTATTAATTAGTTTGAAAACTGACACCAAACAGCTTCTCTTTCTTAGCTCTTTATCCATAATTATGGACTAGATCATATAGTCACCGGGCCGGAAGGGGGCGTACTATTTACTCTATCCCACTATCTTAGGCCGCTCATTTTCTATCGATCCCTCTTCGTCTGTTCATATCTATGTTTCTTGTTTTTACAATGATGTTCACTTTTTACAAGGCCCGAAAGCCACTCGAAGTAGATTATTAAAGAGTAAGTAGCACAGTTTATGTGGATATGCGTGGAAGATAACGTTTAACCTTAAACTTGCAAAGGTTAAGAATGTAGTGATCGGTGGAGCATTCTCTGCGGTGTCGGTTCCACAAAGTAGAGATCCGCGCCGGAAGAAGCTGCTTGAGTAGAACAATAGAATACGAATGAGGGTGGTTGGCTACAATTTGCATAGCATGGCGGCTCTTAACCGTGAAAGAGAGAACTGGTCGAACTGAGGAATGTAGTTCGTCTGAGCACTTTCCATGGAAAGAGCGAGAGAGCAGATAGATGCTTGCGACGCTTCATCTGTAAAAAACGGGGTTGAAGGGTGGAAAGTAATCTGTTACCCACAAGGACGCGGAGACGCTTTTGGACTCCATCGATACAGAAAGCGAAGACTGAGCAGCTTATGTTCATTTACGGCAACGTTAATCGATTTTATTCCTGATCTGGCACTTGTAAAGGTAAAGGATATCAGGAGGAGTCAGATACTTACTAGAGCGGTACAGGGGACCGACGATTTTCCAGCATCTTTAGCGATGAATCGTATGTTCTACCTGAGATCTGGGTTTAGACCTAATTGGCGCTCATGACGCGTGGTTTCACTGAGGGAACATCCATTCATCGAGATCGATGATTGGCTCGGTTTTGGGGGTGCATCCATGTTGTACCATCAGCATAGATTATTAAGCAGATCATTTACGTAAAGTGGAAAGAGGGTGGGAGCGAAAAGCGAAAAGGGAGGGGACGTCGGCTTTGATTGCTAACGCCTCGGAAAACTGGCCGTTAACAACTACCTTCAGTGACATGCCCATTCGGATGAGTATCTATCTATCTATCTATCTATCTATCTATCTATCTATCTATCTATCTATCTATCTATCTCAGTCTGTTCATATCTATCTATCTATCTATCTATTATACAATGTTATTTCATTTTGCAAGTCAAATTTTACATATTAATATATACCAAATGTTGGTAACCTTTTCGGGATATATATTATAACACTGATATATATATATATATATATATATATATATATATATATATATATATATATATATATAGATATAGATAGATAGATAGATAGATAATATTAGTGGTAAATATACACATATATATGCAAAATACACAGGTGCATATACACACATGTATATATTTTGAATAAAAAATTCCGAGAGGATAGAATCCAGGTAGAACTCAATGTCCAGGACAGAGTAAGGATATAATAAAAAGGCTCAAACACTAATATTCCATGGTCATAATTTATTCCATGGGAATCGTAAATACGATCCACTTCATCAGACCTACAAATTCAAAAAGAACACGGAAAAGAACAACTCCGGAAATAAAAATAGAATTTAGAGAGAGTGTAAATATGAAGTGTGGGATGAATGTTAGTGCTAAAGAGAGGGGTAACATTCGAGAGAATTTGGGAGATTAAAATTTAACAGAGAGGGTTTTTTTTTAAACTAGAGGTGAGTGGAAGGGGGAAATATGAATGTTGTCGGATGTCTAATACATTAAAGATACATTTCGTGGTGACATACACACACCATAGACGATCTAATGTTAAAGATCAGAATAAGAGAGAGGGAGAGAAAAGGAAAAATGGTGGGGGAGAAAGGTGGGGCGGGTGAAATTAAAATTGGAGGACATATACTGAAAGGGACGCTGTGTAATTGAGAAAATTTGGCAAAAATAATATCGACTACAAATCAAATATAAACATATAAAGAATAAATATGACGATTATCTAATCTAGCAAGGACCTATATTTTTATGTTCAAAACACATGCGAATACACGCATACATAATAACATATACACGTATATACATACATATAGGTGTGCACTTACATTCACACATACATATACCCATGTACACATATACACATATATCCACACAAATACACACATAAACATTCATACACACACATATACACATATACATATATCTGATTCAATATCTTAGCTCTATCTCTGATACTAAGCGCTTTCTAATAAGTACCGCGCATATAATATACAAATAATTACACCTACATATATACATATACACATACACATATACACATACATACACACACATATATATATACACATATGCACACACACATACACACAAATATATATGCATACACCTACATACACACACACACATATATATATATATATATATATACACGCACACATATATATATATACACACACATATATATCCACCTATACCCATATACACACATTTTTTCCACATACATATACATAAATACATACACATGCACACATATAAACATATATACATACACGCATACACACAAATATATATATATACATACAAAAATACACACACACATACCTACATATACACACATACATCCATACGCATCCAGTCCTTACACATTTACCCACATATATACATACGAACATACGCATACGTACACTTAAACATATATACCTAAAACCCTACATTTCTATACAATTACATACACACATTTAAACAAATAAATAATGTATCCCTGTATCTATCCGACTAGCTATACATACATACATATATACGTACATATACACCCATATACATATATATATGTGTATATATATGTGTGTATGCTTTGGTATGTATGTACCCATAAAAAACCCTCTCTCTTAAATTTTAATCTCCCAAATTCTCTCGTATGTTACCCCTCTCTTTAGCACTAACATTCGTCCCACACTCTCATGCTTACACTCTCTCTAAATTCTATTTTTATTTCCGGAGTTGTTCTTTTCCGTTTTCTTTTTGAATTTGTAGGTCTGATGAATTGGATCGTATTTACGATTCCAATGGAATAAATTATGACCATGGAATATTAGTGTTTAAGCCTTTTTATTATATATATATATATATATATATATATATATATATATATATATATATATATATATATATATGGTTAAAAAATGAATTTGCTAGAAAGATTCTGTACAAAAACTTATTATATAGACTAAAATACGAATTTGGAAAAAGTACCTAATATTATATTTATTTATATTATATGTATTTTTACAGAAAATTAAAACTTTTCTTTTTTTTTTTTTTTTTTTACTTACAATTGGATTTTCAGTGTTTTTTTTTTCTAGAAAACTGATTTGTTGCTTTACTTTTTTCTGATTTTAGCCGGTTTCGCTTAGCCTTTCAAAAAGGTTGTAACTGTTTGCATCTCCATATGTAGAGGCTTATGTTTTGAACAAATCAAAAAAAATCAAAGGGCGTAACCGGCTATATATGTCGATTATGGAAAGAAAAAAATGGTAGAATCTATTTATGCAATGAATTAAGTATTGGTTTGAACTTCTTGATGAAAAAGTGTGTCTTTATTAATCCGCTTTTGTTCAGCGGTTCTGTAGTCGCATTGGTTGAATAGGAAGACACTAAAATTTGGCAGATAAAAATAATTGTCCATTAAATAGGATATGTTGTGTAGAACAGGTCGTGTATTGTGTCGAGGTAGAAAGAGACAACAGCAGTGCAAAAAATACATCGTATGCACTGAGGACCAGTTTAAGAAGAGGTAGTATAACGATACGTCATCTTATAGAATTCCAGAACTCAAGTTCAATACGATGCTGGCAAACCACTATTGGAGATTTAGAGATAATTATAACAGAAGCTGGGCCATTAAATGGAGTATTTTACAAAATGTAAAGCCTACCAAGTGAATGGTAACACGTGTAGGCTGTGTCAGGAGGAGAAGCTAGCGATAGCAACATACAAAGCTGGCATTGAGTTGTTGAGCGGGAGGACTGAGATCATGGCCAAATGTAGACAATTCAAAAGTTAACACTATTTACATTATTCAGACAATTGTCCTCATCTTTGTCGCCATATTTATTACAACGTTTCGACCGTTTTACGCTTCGGCCTTCATCAGGTGCTTGGAATGTCGAACTAAACCCTTTATTTTTCTCATTGGGGTAGACTGTTCTAGTTCCACGTGCCATGTCTAATGGATGTCAGTTGTGCTGTCACTGGATCTAACCCCTTTATTTACTGTGACATGTGTCCTTGAGGACATCTGTGTATGGATTTCTGGGTAAACCTAATACCTAATTTTTTACCAGCGCTCACATTGCAATTTTTGCATTTATCACTTCATATTTTTACCAGAGCTCATATTGCAATTTTTGTTATTATTATCGCTTTTCTCTGGCACTCCTTATTACTGGTTCCCATGTTGTATCGTCTGGTCGCATCAAAAAAAGTTAATTTTGGGCGTATACGAACCCCGAAAAAGTTTTAAAAATATTTTTTTTTTCATTACAACTCCTCCCATCAGTGATGGTGTCAAATAAAGGAATTTAAGTTCTTGAGTTGCTTCTGACTGCTTCACTGAACAGACCACCTGATGAAAACTTGGCAGTCGAAACGGCGGTAGTGTTCCGGTCAGCATTCTTACCTTTTTGAAATTTTAAATCGCTCTGCAAGTTTGGTTTTCATACTTGAAATTGAGCACTTTTTAACGTGTACGATTTTAACAAATATTTTGCTGCTTGTTTATTCCGGCACACACACACACACACACACACACACACACACACACACACACACACACACACACACACACATGTATATATATATATCCGATGCAATGAGAACGAAGATAATATATGAATTCTAACGTTCACAGCATTAATTCAAAAGACGGCTCAATACCGATAGCAGATCAATAATTATTTATTATAATTTTATCAGATAGACAAAAATAGTTTACTCACTACAAAGATGCAACTTTGTTTCGGTGCATTTCAATTGCACTTCGATTGGTGAGAACCAAAAATGGTTATGAATAATTCTGCTTGTATGCAAATAGAATAGACAAGTATAAATAGTGAACATAGGGCATTGCTTAGCAAACCCGTTTGCTAAACGTAACGTGGTGAACCGTGATACGACTGCTATTGCCCAGAGAGATATGCCAAACACAAAACTCACATTCTCTAACACTCAGTAATCCTTTGCACCCTAGTGGCTTTATTGCCTTGTTTCGGGTGAAATGATTGAAAAAATCTCTCTTTACCCATCTCTTTCTATCTCTCTCTGTCCATATCTATCTATCTATCTATCTATCTATCTATCTATCTATCTATCTATCTATCTATCTATCGCACTCTCTTCATGCCTATCACTATCTATCTATCTATCTATCTATCTATCTATCTATCTATCTTATTCTCTTCATATCTATCGTTTTTAGTTGATTATCCAAGGTTATTTCAGCGACGAATAAAATACTTTTTATAATAGACTCATTAGTATTATTGTTATTATCAATAATAATAATAATAATAATAATAATAATAATGAAAATAATAGGTTGATGCAATAATAATGTTGTCAAAAATTCGAGTAACATTAATTCTAACGCTAACAAGAAAAAGGAAGAATAAACAAAAAAACTATCAGTAAAAATTCTTGAACATGTTTTTCCATCTGTTTTCTTTTTACGGATTCCTTTTGAAGATTTAAATTTTTAATGCTTTTTGAAAAAAAAAAAGATAGCAGCGAATCTGTTTGAAGAATCTTCGTTTTAATATTGCACAGCACCGTCACGAGAAAACGTTTGATAACGAATAAACAAATTGATTTCATAAAATGATATTCAACTATTACTCCTCAGTTGAGGATATGTGGGTTCATCTGGCAATAAATCTTCGTCTCTCTCTCTCTCCCTCTCCCCCCTCTCTCTCTCATAGCATACCACAGTCTGTCATATCTATCTATCTATGAAAAAAGACAAAAGGAAAAGTTATCTAGCCGACGCGTTTTGTCCTCTAACGGTCTTTATTAAGGTAAATCTATCTATCTATCTATCTATCTATCTATCTATCTATCTATCTATCTATCTATTTTTCATTCCCCCTATTTTATTTCTCTCTCTCTCTCTATATATATATATATATATATATGTATATATATTTGTGTGTGTGTGGGTGTATAATTAATGCGTAAGGTGTAATTATCATGTATATATATATTATTTATCATATTATTATTTATTCTATTACTATTATTATATATATTGAAAATCCAATGTAGATCAGATATATATATATATATATATATATATATATATATATATATATTAGGTTGGTGCAAAAATAATATCGTTTTTTGACGTATTTTTAAACGTCAAAAAACGATATTATTTTTGCACCAACCTAATATATATTATAAAAACATGTGCTCTTTTACCGGATTCGAAACTGCCTTCCTCCCGGGGTAATCGTCATTAGATATGACGTGTTTAGAATGACGGTTTTCTCTTGGGGAACTCCGTTTCGAAATTCTTTCTAAGATTTCTCTGTTTAATAAATAAACAGTTCGTCTACTCAAATACGAGAATCCACTATAAGTAATTTTTATGTAATATATATATATATATATATATATATATATATATATATATATATTTAGTTGGATTGATGTTGGTTTGTGACCCTGGGTTTCACGCTTTTGCGATCATCAGACAAACTGACGATCGCAAAAACGTGAAACTCAAGGTCACAAACTCACATCAGTCCAACTAAATATGTTAGCTCTAGCTCTGATATTCAGCTTTTTTTATAAATACCGCGCATATAATATATAAATAATAATATATATAATATATTGCACACACACACACGCACGCACACACACATATATATATATATATTTATATTTATATACGCACAGTTTTCACACGCATATATATTTTTTTCTGTTCGCAATTTATTTTTATAGATACAATTTATTCAAGTAAATTTATTAAGTAAATTTAAGTTTTTAATTAAAGAGTATTAATTACATTTACCGACCAGAATGTTCGAGAAATTTCATATAAAATATGCATTCTCCGACAGGAATCGAACCTCTATTCATATAGGGAAACCCCCATTTGATCTGACGTGCTATACACACAGAAAAGCGTCTCGTTGGCAAAGTCCGAATTACTGCTTATAAACACACACTCTTCGACGATTTTTATCAATCAATCATTTCTGTTTACGAAACGTACCTTAACGTAAACAATGACAACATATCATGAAATGGATTAAGTCCGACAATTATTTGATATATTTTGGATTTATATGTTATTTTTATAGATACAATTTATTTAAGTAAATACTCTGTTTTTAATGAAATTGTCAGAGAACACGTATTTTCTACGAAATTTCTCGAACACTCAGGCGAATTATATTTCAAATTATTCTAAACAATATTTTTTTAAATGAGCCATCTCGGATAGTGATGAGTCCATCACTCCAACCGTCACGGTCTAGCATAAATTTCGAAAGATCATTAGAGCAGCTTCCTATGTCTCTACATAGTTGGTCAATGTAGTTGATTGCCTTTGCGACCACCCCGTCTTGCTCTAGAGCATTAGACCCCTCTTCTTCAAGTTCTTGTTTTGCTCGCCAGCATCTCCTAAAAACGCATTCTACGTTCCAATAAAATTGTAGAGATGTCAGGGATGGGCCTATAAAGCTGTGATTTTGTTGGATGTTGTCTCCAAGAGATGTTAAGTATAGCTGACAGCATCCGAGTGTAGGTTCCATCAAGCTTAGTCTCAAGCATTTTAGTTAATGATCAAGCAGTGGTACCCTACATTAAAACCGACTCTATCACTGCAGACACCATTACCAATATCTCCGTAAAATTTGTCGAATGTAAAGCCTATTGAGTAGAAACAATTATGGGTTAGAATCTAGTTATTTTTAGCTATTGTATAGTATTGTTTTTAACTACAGTGTTCCCAGTAAAAAAAAAAAAAAAAAGCTGCAAATTTATTCTTTGAGAAAATAGAACGAATCCAATTGGACCATCCCAGTGGCACTCTAAAAGCCCAAATCTGAATTTTATGGATGACTGTATCTGGAGTATACTTCTGACTCATTTGCAAAACCGTCGTCGTGACATCGTCGATATTGATTCATTGAAGTGGAACTTAACTGAAGCTTGGAATGATGTCCCTCTTGACACGATCCATAAAGCTACTGCTTCTTAGTTATCACGCTTACAACTTTGTGTTAAACATGCAGGCAAACATTTCAAATATCTACGGTTATTGTTCAGTTTGTGCATGAATCATGATAGCTAAATAAATTTATTTCTGGATTTACCACTTTTCTACTGGCACCCTGTAGAAGTCGTCCAGGAATATATCTATATTTATGACAGGTGTTTACACTAAAGAATGACCATTGGTACTGCACTTAAATTCATAAATTGCTATCACTACTCACATTTTAATTCCAGATCATAGTTTATGTTTTCAAAAGATCAGAGTTCTGCTTCTTGGAAGACTTAAAATGATTAGACCTTGCTGCCAATCTACATGGTGCCCAGTAAAAATGCTGCAAATTTATTCTTTGAGAAAATAGACCAGCTCCAATTGGTTCATTTCAGCGGCCCTCTAAAAGCCCAGATCTGAATGTTATGGATGACTGTATCTGGAGTATACTCCTAACACATTTGCAAAGTCATCGTCATGGCATCATCAAGATTGATTCATTGAAGTGGAACTTAACTGAAGCTTGGAATGAAAGTCCTCTTGACACGATCCGCAAAGCAAATACCTCCTGGTGACCATGCATCCAACTTTGTGTTGAACATTCAGGCAATCTACGATGATTGTTCCGTTCGTCCATGAACCACGATAGCTAAATAAATTCTTTCTGAATTTACCGCTTTTTTACTGGCCATCCTGTATTGACTCATTATTAATTATTGATTACTGAGGATTTTTAAAAAAATTATTTATTCATTTATTAATTTATTTATTCATTCGCTATTTATTATTATTATTATTATTATTATTATAATTAAATCTAATTTGTTTTGGTTATTCGTGAATTCTCACAGTTTTTAATTTGATTATTGTTTATTCATTTAATTCGTTAAATAACTCATTTTATTTTTTGTTTATTTCTTATTTTCTTTTTCGGGTTTTGTTATCTTATTTGTTTAGTTTAAAGCAGGTCAGGGCAAACTGCGACTCGCAGGCCGCATGAGGCTTGGTTCGGAGTTTCTGCTGCCCGGCGCAGAGTTTTCTGCTCCCCGGCGCGGAGTTTTCTACTGCCCGGTGCGGAGTTTTCAGCTGCCCGGCGCGGAGTTTTCTGCTCCCCGGCACGGAGTTTTTTACTGCCCAGTACGGAGTTTTCTGCTCCTCGGCGCGAAGTTTTCAAAGGCCCGGAGAGGAGTTTTCTACTGCCCAGCGCGGAGTTTTCTGTGACCAGGCGCGGAGTTTTTTGCTGCCCGGTGCGGTGTTTTCTGCGGCCCAGCGCGGAGTTTTCTGCTGCCCGGTGCGGAGTTTTCTACTGCCCGGCGCGGAGTTTTCTGCTGCCCGGTGCGGAGTTTTCAGCTGCCCGGCGCGGTGTTTTCTGCGGCCCGGCGCGGAGTTTTCTGCTGCACGGTGCGCAGTTTTCTGTTCCCCGGCGCGGAGTTTTCTGCTGCTCGACGCGGAGTTTTCTGGTTCAATCAGTCAACCTATCTACTTTTCCGTTTCCTTTTTTCTTTTGATTTTGTTCTTGTAACAGTTAAGTCAGTAAATTTTCTACTTTGTGGAACCATGAATCCTTCAAAGAAGCTCAGAGTTGATGATGAATGTCGTGTATTTAATGACGGCTGGATACACAAATACTCCTTTTGCAACGCATGTAATAAAGCGCTATGCCTAATTTACAATGAAACAGTTGCCGTTTTTAAGTAATATAATCTGAAACGGCACCACCAAACTAAATATGAAGAATTTTGCAACGATTTTTCTGAGGAAGAACGTAAGAAAAAAGCTGCAGATTTTGTTACAAAGTTTAAGAAACAACAATCAATAGTCATCAAGCAAGTGGGTCTTCACGATCGTGCAACGGAGGCCAGTTTCATTGTAGCTTACAACCCCGCCAAACACAAACCATTTTCGTGGCTTGTGCACGTGTAGTGTGTACTGAAGTTCAAGGGAAATTTGAAAATATTTCACTATCAAGAAGGACAACAGTACGACGCATTGACTTTATAAGTGAAGAACTCAAGGAACAGCTGAACAATGCAAGCAAAAACTTTGTTTCGTTTTCATTGGATCTCCATGATAGCACGGATAATGAAAACACTGCACATTTACTTGTCTTTATCCGTGGAATTGATACCAATTTCGTAATTACAGATGAATTACTTGGTTTGGAATCCATGAAAAATACAACCACTGGTCAGGATCTGTATGAATGTGATGTGGATTGTGTTGAAAAACGTGACCTTGCCATAGAATAAAATGGCAAACATAACTAAAGATGGAACCAGAGCTTTTACTGGAAAAAATGTAGGAATGATTAAACTTTTTTAAAAAAAAAGAAGCACAAGACTTGAGCAGTGATATATTGACTTTCCATTGGGCACCTCGAGGTGGTGTAGTGGTTAGTGGTTAGCAAGCTAGTCTCGCCAGAACAGTTACCACTGAGTAGTGTTCGATTCTCACTGGATGCCCCATACTTTCAGCATTGTGCCACATCTAAGCTATGCTTGGAAAATCATTATATTGACTTTCCATTGCATTTGACACCAGGAAAGCCTTTGTAAAGCAGCATTAGACTTAAAGCATGTGATCAATTCAGTTGTAAATGTAGTGAACACCATACGAGCAAGGGCTCTCAACCCTTGCAAGGGCACTCAAATCTTTGCTTGAGGATATGGTATTAGAAGATGAAATCGTGATTTATCACAACAGTGCGAGGTGGTGGAGCCTGGGTAAAAGTCTGGGCATTACAGAATGAAATTGTATTATTTCTAGATATTAAAGGGGTTTCATGTGATTCTGTGACCAAAATGGAATGTGAGGAGAGGAGATATGAGCTGACATATTTGACAAACTGAAGGAATTGAATGCGAAATGCAGTGAAAGGGCTTATTTGCACATGAAATGTGGAAAAGTGTAAAATCTTTTAACACAAAAGTAGGCAAGCCAGTGAGGGCAAGTTTTGCCATTTCTCTTTACAAGGAAAAGAGAAATTGCCTGAAAGTGTTTCTGCTAAGATCAGGGGTTATTTGCAGAGTTTAGAGGATGAAATCACAAGATTTCAGGACTTCAAGAAAATTGAGCCTGAATTCAATTTGTTGTCTTCTCCATTCACTGCCGATGTTGATGCAGCACTTAAGGGGCTGCAACTTGACTTAATAAACATGGAAGCTGATCACACACTGAAAGAAATGTATAATACAGGGGCATTAATTGAGTTTTATAAATCATTGTCTGCTGATAAATTTCCATGGATGAAGAGATTTGCTGGGAAAATGTTTTGTATATTTGGATCAACATACATTTGTCAACATAGCGTTTCTTTACAGTATTTACATTGTTCGGACTATTGTCCTCATCTTTGTCGCCATATTTATTACAACGTTTCGGCCGTTCTACGCTCCGGCCTTCTTCAGGTGGTTGGCATATCGAACTGAACCCTTTATTTCGCTCACTGGGGTAGACTGTTCTAGTTCCACGTGCCATGTTTAATGGATGTCAGTTATCAGTTATCTCCTGTTAATTTCCCTCTCCAAGTTCTCCACTGCCTTAACCAAGTATTGTGCCATGTGTTCTCAAGGACAAATGGCACAGTGGATAAAGGTGTTAGTTAGATCAAAAGACAGGACCTAAAGCGTGTGAGTTCAATACCTGATTAAGGCAGTAGAGAACTTGGATAAGGGAATCAGATGAGGTAACTGATAACTGACATCCATTAGATATATCACGTGGAACTAGAACAGACTACCCCAGCAAGCGAAATAAAGGGTTCAGTTTGACATCCGAAGAAGGCCAGAGCGTACAACGGCCGAAACATTGTGATAAATATGGCAACAAAGATGAGGATGATAGTCCGAACAATGTAAATAGTGTGATCAAGTAAAGCTCAAAAGGTTTTAATAACATATTATTAGGTGGAGTGTTTTGGGATTTCAAGTTAAATGTTTCATTTTGGTTTTTATGTTTGCTGTGAGGATTTAAGTGGAAGACAATCTTCCATTTGATTCTTTTAATGAGATCAATAATTTTTTCAGTTAAGGAAATGGTGAACGATTGTACATAAGGATAAGAGATGTTTTTGAGTGAATAATCCGGCGTAAATTTTATCCTTTTTTTTTTGGTTGAAAGTGTGGACTCTTAAAGTAATCCATCGGTAAGTAATCCAATGAGAGCTCAATTTATTTGAATAAGGAGCTAATAGTTAAGTAACGAAAAGTTTGTTAATCCGTATGGATAATCCCAAGGAGGATGTAATCCAGAGAATTCAATGTCAAATCATAGCAATTATTAATTCAATTTAAATAGAAAACAGACAACCTTAAGATAACCTTAAGATACCAATGAAGCTTTAATGTATATTATATAACATATATTACATAAACGTTTCGATAAACACCTTAATTAAAAAAACTTCAGCATCGAGAGGGAAATTCGACAATATTGTTAACTCTTTTTATGAAATATTCTGTTTCTATTTTATATTTAATAATAGTTTTTTTATTGGGTCAGTAAAAGACTTAAAGTAGCAGAGATGTGTTTCTAATGACAATTTCTGAGAATACCCTTGTCAGAACATGTGATTAATGAGGAAGTTTTAAAGCAAATAGTAACTGCAGGTAAACTGATACTTACAATAGCAAAGCGACAGTTAAAATTTAAAGGGAGAAATAACGAGGAAAGACGGCATGGAGAATTTAACACTCAGATGACATACTAAAAGCAAGAGAAACAACGGGATATATACTTAACGATTTTGATTGAATGAATGGCAGAACAAAGAAGATAAAGATGAGTGGTAAAATATAAAAGTTATTTCGAGGATCAAAAGTAGTAAGTTGTAGAGAACGATGATAGCTTTCGTTCTGAAGAGATCTGACATAAAAAAAGGAGGAGAGTCTTTATTGGTAGTGATGATAATAAAGCTGAAGAACAAAGTTTTTTTTATACAAGGGCCATGTCCCCAAATACGAGAATTTAAAAATTAAAGTCAATATTTTTGTTTACTATTATTCTCCCAAAACAAGGCTGAAGGTCCACTCAAAGTAGAAGATTACGGAATAAGGCTGTTGCAAGGCCTTACAGAGAGTTGCATATTATGAGAATAAGTAGGATAGATAACGATTGTAGTGATCGGGGAAATATGCACTTGTGTGTCCGTTCCACAATCCAGCAGTTCTGAGTGTTAGCTTACAAACGGCGATTCTCTCCCTTTCGTTGAGATACTCATAAGGGATCACGTGATAGCCGCTGAATGACGTCAGGAGGCAGACTGACGAAGGGCAGTTGTGATGTTAGAGCCCAGATGTGAAGTACGTCCCTAGCACACATTGGTAGGTTTTACAGGAAAACCGCATGGCCTAACCGTAGAGAAACCGACGAGCCTCCAGTTTTCCCTTTGGGAAATATTACTAGTAAGGTTTCATTTCTTACACACCGTTTGTTGTTGCATATATGTTATAATTTTTCTGTGTGGGACACGTGTATATGTGTATATAGCTAATTTTGTGTACAACATAGCATTATAAAACTCTCTGAGACCTAAAATGTTTGTCATTCTTCTTCCATTCAGCTATTCCGTAATGTTCGGTGTTGTTATATCATGGATATAACAATGTCCCTAACGTGAGAAACGTAAATGGGAGAATAAATCTTTCTGTCATAACTCTTCTCTCATTACATGAAGAAGAAGCTGAGTGGAACTTCTTCCTTACGCATGGAATATGAATTGAATGAGGATGATTAACTACGTGGAACTATTGGAACTAATAAATGTTCCTCGTTGAAATGTCTATCATGGAAATAGCGATAGGCCGGCGAGAGGCGAGCAACGTTTTGTCTGTGATAAAGGGGGCTGCAATAATTCATCGCTCACAAGGCTGCGCAAACGCTTTTGAAATTGGTTGAGGTTGAAAAATTAAGAATTGGGCAGCTCCAGCCCAGATGTATTCTAAGTAGGTTTCGACTACAGCAATTTCTTTTTTTTTTTGTTTTTTACAAAGAGGTTCACCCTTTACAAAACCAGGGGTAGAGTGTTACGTTTGGAGGCCATTTGTGTGAATGGAAGATAACAGTTAACCCTAAATTTGAACAGGTAAGATCCTGTTGGGAGTCGGTTCCACAGGGCTGTGGTTCGCGGAAAAGAAGCTGCTCGAGTGGAACTTACTTCTCACCGGTGGAATACGGAGGGAATGTGGGTGATTTGTTACGATGTAAGCGGCATGGCGTGTACTTGCTGTGAAGTTTTACTTCGGCGGGACCAGGGTATATAGTTCGTCCGAGCACTTTCTGTGGAAGTAGTGGTAGAGCAGCGAGAGGCTTGCCACGCCCCGCCTGTAGGAGAGAGGTTGAAGGGTTCTATGTCTCTACTATTTCCTGCCCTCTGTAGTTCTTAATAAGTAGTGTCTTTTTGTTATCTCTCCTAAACATTGTTCAGCCATCCATTTACTCAAGTTTATTCATTCATTCATTCATTTCTTCTTCTTCTTCTTCTTCTTCTTCTTCTTCTTCTTCTTCTTCTTCTTCTTCTCGCCCTCCTCCTCCTCCTCCTCTTCCTTCTTCTTCTTCTTCTTCTTCTTCTTCCTCTTCTTCTTCTACAGTAAAGTTCCCCCTTTACAAGGCTCGGGGTCACTCGACCATTTGTGTGTATAGGTGTGGATGATAACGGTTGACCCTGGCCTTGAACAAGTTAAGATTGTACTGATCGGGGAAACACCCTGTCGGGAATCGGTTCCACAGGGCAGTGGTTCTCGGGAAGAAGCTACTCGAGTGGAACTTACTTCGCACCGATAGAATATGGAGGCAATGTGGGTGGTTTGCTACGATGTAAGTGTCATGGCGTCTTCTTGCTGTGAATGTTTGACTTGGCGGGACCAGGGAATGTAGTTCATCCGAGCACTTTCTGTGGAAGTAGCGGTAGAGCAGTGAGAGGCTTGCCACGCCCCAACTGTGGGAGAGGAGTTGAAGGATAAATTATAATTCATCACCCACAAGGGCTTGGAAACGCTTTTGAACTCTATCAAGGCTGGAGAGTGAGGTCAAGGCAGCTCCCGCCCAAATATGTCAAGAGGGCTCCATTTTTGGCCTGATCTGGCTTTTGCAAAAGTAGAGGATAACACGAAGAGTCAGGTACAGAGAACCGACCATTTTAGGTGCATCCTTAGCAATGGATCAGATATATGAGTTCCACTGGAGGTCGGGAGTTTCCAACAAGCTTTCAAGGTACGGTGCTAACCCCGGGAGTACCTACGTTCAACCTGATTGGTGGCAGTTTGGGGTAAGATCGGTGATGATGGAATGTAATTAGCTTGATCTTCGAGATATTGAATGGAAGCAACCAGTTTTTACCAGTAAGAAAGTTGAAGAAGGATTTGGAGTTTTGAGGATACTGCCATTTTTTCCCTATTAGCAAATGGAAGATACCTGGTCTAAAAACATATAAAATCACCACCGACTGGAAAAGACAGTATAAAAACAAAGAAAAAAATGTAGATAAGAATTATTATAAAATATCGTTACAGCCTAAGATGTTTTTAAATCGGTATCACCCCATGCGAGGCAATAAAGCCACTAAGACGCAAGGGATAAAGAGTGTGGGGGAATTAGAAACAGAAACATTACTAAGCGCGAAGAAATAGAAGAGTAATAGAGAAAACAGTAGATAACGATTGACGTTGCATTTAAATTTTTGCAGATTAAAATTTTCTGGAAAGCATGGAGCCGGAAGGGAGTTCCACAAGCAGGAAGAAACTGTTAGCATAGAACGTACAGTTACATCTAGCCAGTTCGACTTTAGATTGATAAACCATTGTTGCCAAACTAGTACTGTGCTGAAATTCGTAAAGTCTAGGTGCCATAGTAAAACCCCAAAAATTACCATGAACATATTTATAGAAAAGGCACAGGTAAAAACAAATCTACGGCGGTAGGAAAGTGAGTGAAGTGAGATGCCAGGTCAGGACCAACAACATTGCCGATTCTTCTTTGTTTTTTATCAAGAATCAAGTACCATAACGAATATCTTATCGGAACATTTACCACGAACGTATTTATAGAAAAGGTGCAGAGAGGCAATTTTACGACGGTGGGAAAGTTAGTGAAGCCGACACGCCAGGTCAGAACATCATTCAAAGATAGGAGTCTTATTTGGAGTAATGGCAAATATATATATCTTCCGTTGAGACGATTTTTTATTATTATTTTTGTCTAGGTTTTCTTTACCCGCTTCTCGCTGTAACATGTAACATTCACCAACCATTTAAATTATAAAGTTCAAGAAAACATTTACTGAAAGGAAGCGCTCAGGGGTGAGAATATTCGTTCTAACAATTTGTAGAATGAACATTGATTTCTTTCTTTCTTTTTGACCTGTTGTTTACACAATGACACAACGTTTTTCAGAATGTCTTAATCTTAAGATAGAACAGCTGTCGTCTGCTAATTTTCTCATTTTTTTTTGTTTATTTGGTGGAAAATCTAAGTAGGTCATTGTTGGCAAAATTTAAATGGTCAATACGTATCAGATAGCAATATGCTTTTTTATAATGTCACCGAATTTGACTGATGCCATGGTGGCTGACAATCTGAGAGAGACAGATTAAACAAATGATAACTGAGAGACAAAAATTGAAACAAAAAAAAAAAAACAAAATGAAGAGAGAAAAACGCACTATAGACAAAGACCTCTCTCAAAAATGAATTCTGACATCGTTCTATTGAAAAGCTTTCCTGAGGTATAGGAAAATCATTTCGCTTGTCTATCGCCAGTTAATTTGTATTTCATGTACAAAAAAATAAAAAATAAAAATAAAAATAGAAAAAAAATGTGTGTAAATTGTAGGATTTAGGGTTGGGGTGTGATTATTCTGATCCGGTTCCAACCATTAAGACCAGGAAATCTGTTTGGAATGAAATTTTTTTTTTTTATAAAAAGTCATTCATCAAAATGGCCGACGAATAACAACCGGCGCCGTTTTTTTTTTTTTCCATTTTTATCAACACCATTGCTCCTCTGCCCGCTGGAAAACGCTGCCTGTGTGCCGAAGAGAGGCAGAGAGTTCTGAAGTCGGCGAAATTGAAAAGCAAATGACTTCATTTTATCATTTGTCGGAGAGAAAATTGTCATTTGACAGAGAGGTGATAAGAAATTAAAGGGAAAAAGAGAGAAAAGAAATTGTATGTAAATGAGAATGATAAGAAAACAACTGGAGGAGAAGTAGGAGGAAAAACGGTGTGAAATCACGGGAAGAGAGAAAAAGTCAGTCGACCGAGAATAACTGAAGAAAGCGGGTTATTTGGGGTAAAAAAAAAAAACAAAAAAAAACTACATCTATACCGATCTCCCAAGACAAATATACATTTCAAGAATTGCTTAGTAATGAGAAATTTCGGTCTTAATTTCAAAGATCTATTCTCCGGCTTTACTTCGGAACGTGATAGATGAGGATTAAAATTTCGCTTCTCATTGCAAAACTGGACTTTGTAAGTTCAGTTGCCCAGATAGAATTATTTATAGATGTAAAATTATAAGAAATTTAAAACTGAACGAGAATTTACATCAGGTAAAGTATTAGCGGCATTAAAAAAAAAAAAAAAAAAAAAAATGAATTATTGGATGCACCGGAAGCGTAATGGTTATCAGCGCGAAAAATAACCGGTAAACCGAATTCAGGATTCGTTCACCTTGCACTAATACCATTGGAAATGGCATGAATACATTATTTCTCTGTTTGTGGGGACTTCGATGTGGTATAATGGTTAGCAAGCTTGTCTCTCTAGATCAATTACGACTGAATAGTGAGTTCGATTCACACTAGGTGTCCCAAACTTTCGGCTTTGTGCCACATCTAAGCTACGCTTAGAAAATCACCTCGGTCACCTCGACGTGGTGTAATGGTTAGCAAGCTTGTCTCTCTAGATCAATTACGACTGAATAGTGAGTTCGATTCTCGCTCGGTGCCCCATACTTTAGGCCTTGTGCCTTGAGCGATAACAGCTACTGGACTTGAGAAACCTGTTTTTATAAAAAAAAAAGTGTTTTAAAAGAAAGAGTTTATAAATTCCAACCGAAAGTAGTACTGGCCGCTCGGTCAATGAATGCCAAATGTTTCCTTATAAGGAAACGGCTAATATGATCATTAGCATATTATAAGCCGTTATCGTGAACGTGATGGACAAAATGAACGAGAATCGCTTGATTCTGACATAAAGTCAGGGCCGGCGCTAAGGTCTCGCCAACCCCCACGAAATTTTGATACAGCCCTCCCTCTCTACTACATGCCGACTTCAAAGTTTTCCAAACTAGGGGCCCTAAAACTTTGGAGGAAAATTCGGGGAGAGGACAGCGCTTTTTTTAAGTTACCAAAAATAAGGGAATTTTCCGATATAAATGAAAACTTCAGTACATATTCATTAATTAGTTACTTTTATAAGGAATATTTTATTTTATTTAAAAAAAATCTGAGAAAATTTTATTCTTTTTGTAATAATCACCAATATTTTCATGACTAAATTTTAATCGAAAAAAAAATGTTTTAGTCGCAAATCGCCGTCGCATCTTCGATGGAAAAAAAAAGAAGTTTTTTAGAAGATTCCAACACAACATAAATAGGATTTTCTTAAAAAATTGTTTTAAAAACAGTATTATATTTTTCTTGAAAATTTTTCATGTGTTGAAATCTTGAAAGATTTTTATTTTTTAAGCGACCATTTTCCCGGTTTTATTTTTCTAAAAATGTAAAAAATACGGAATAGAAATTTTATTTTAATTACTAACCGTAGACTTCTGGTTAGTATTATTATTAGTAATAAAAAAAAAAAAAAATCAAAGCTCCTCCTTAGTGGATGATCCCGAGATAAAAAATGATTTTAACGAGATATATTTCCCTCTTAACTGATTTAAAAGAATAGTTCAGAAATAAAATTACAATTTAAAAAAACGAGCGTTACTGAAATTAGCACTTCTGAAGCCCCACCCTGAAGGCATGCCCCCTCCCCCACGCGGTTGAGAGGGTCGGAGTAGTAAGAAGCATCGGCCTTGTCTATTATTATAGATGAGGATTGACAATATAACTTAGCTAGAAAAAAAGTGAAAAGTATAAAAAGTAAAAAAAAAACACGCTGCTGAAACTGGCCCGTTTTGGGGATCCAACCTAACCGGGGTTTCCTGCGTTGTACGCACTGCACTGGCCATGCAAATACACGATGATTTTGATTCGTTGATGACAGAAAATGTAGCATCTGTTTAAAAATGATTTAAAAAATGGGTCGATGACCCTAAAACAGTGCTGAAACAAAAAGGGTAGAGGACACAACATGCCCCCCAAATGCCCCCGGTCTGGCGTTTCGGGGTAAGACGCGAAGGGCCTGTATGCAGTCACTTTCAAGGCTGTATCCAGGTTACCCTCCAGCTATAGCGGGGTTTTACTGAATAACCTATTTTCCTTTTTTTTCTGTTGTAAATGTATACAATTTATATATGTATACAATATATATATATATATATATATATATATATTTGTGTATTTAGGCAGCAATTCTTCTTTCATGCACATTTCATTCAATACGACAAACAAGGTGCTTTTATTTAGTTTTTTATACAATTTCTCATGCAATCTAATAATTTTTTCTTTTCGGGTGATAAATTATATAAAAACTGTCCGAATGTTCTTTTTATCCGAGCGCTTTCGGTTATACATTTAGCCATTTTCAAGGATTAAATATATTGACTGTTAAATAAGAAATAGTTTGTTGTATGTATGTTTTATAAAAAGTTTTCATTTTTCAAAACACGGTCAAGATATTGTGTCCAAGTTCAAAGTTAATATTATTAAGTGTTGGTTTTCCGTTTTTATTAATAAGGCTTCCTTGTAGATGATGCTATTATATTAGTGTTGTCAACAAGTATGTACATATATATATATATATATATATATATATATATATATATATATATATATATATATATATATTTACTGATATTTCTTTTCTGTTGAATATATATATTTTTTTTTTTTAGATCATAATTTGTTCTCAATTACATGGCGCACCTTACGTGTACGTTTGCGGAAGAGAGTGTTAGGTAACAACAGTTCGAGCGGAACGTTAACTTCTGCTTCTGCTCCTACTCTGAATACCCTGGACTACTGGAGTATCGTCGACAGGAAGACCAATTAGCGGCGCTACAACGGTCAACATGACCGGGTATCATCTGACCCGGGTATCATCTGACCCGGGTACGTTAGCCGTTGTTTCCAAGGCTCAAACCATGGGCTGGTTTTATTGAATAGCGTTTTTTTTTTCTCTTTTTCTGAGTCGAACCTGCATAACATTTTTGAAATTAAATTTGTTATTGATTGACAATCTTGGTTTTTCATTTATATTACAAGTTGTTTTCGAATACCTGTCCATTCCTGTAAATATGCGCCACCTGTTGCATTCATGCACACAAGAATATATCAACGCCTCTATGTTTGGTTATATTTCACTCTATTCATATCTATCTATCTATCTATCTATCTATCTATCTATCTATCTATCTATCTATCTATCTATCTCAGTCTATTCATATCTATCTATCTATCTATCTATCTATCTATCTATCTATCTATCTATCACAGTCTATTCATATCTATCTACCTATCTCAATCTGCTCTCATCTATCTATCTATCTATCTATCTATCTATCTATCTCACTCTATTCATATCTATCTATCTATCTATCTATCTCAGTCTATTCATATCTATCTATCTATCTATCTATCTCAAGCTATTCATATCTATCTCAGTCTATTAATATCTATCTATCTATCTATCTATCTATCTATCTATCTATCTATCTATCTATCTATCTCAGTCTATTCATATCTATCTCAGTCTATTAATATCTATCTATCTATCTATCTATCTATCTATCTATCTATCTATCTATCTCAGCCTATTCATATCTATCTCAGTCTATTAATATCTATCTATCTATCTATCTATCTATCTATCTATCTATCTATCTATCTATCTTGGTCTGTTCTTGTCTATTTCAGTTTGTATTCCTGCATTACTTTTTCAGCCGAAGCTAATTGTCACCTAATTAAACAATACACACACAGACATACATACATAAAATTATATTTTTTATTAAAGTCTTTTTTCTTCATAATGAAAGTCTTTCATAAAGTCTGACGTCATGACGACAGCTGCTTTTAACAAAGTCTTTTCCGTTATTTGACGCTCTGAACATTAAACTTACGTAGATGTAACAATCATTTATATAATGTTTTTTGTGTAATTGATTTCATTTTCCTCCAACCAATTTACGGCCAAAGTTAAGCAGCATCGAAGCTGGTTATTATTTACATGGGTGACTATCCAGGAACATTCCTGAAACCTGTTTCGTGGTCTTATTGCAGAATAAACAATTTTTTACTACTAAACTGGTAATCGAAGTTAAGCAACGTCGAAAATGGTCAGTAGTTAGATGGTCGATTGCTGTGGGACTTTTGGATCGGTTCATATAAGCGAATGTCATTTGGCGTTAAATTGGCTTCACCTAAAGCCTTCAATCGAAAATAAAGTTGTCTGGCACCGAATACGAAGGACCATTTCGAATAGCGAAAGATGTCTCCCAAAAGCTAAGCAAAATATTAAGAGAAACAATAAAGCTTAATACTAATAAAGCTTAATACTAATAAATACTACACCCTTATTTCAAATTACTTGAAATAAAACGAATAATTCCGTTATTTTCACTTTTCCCCAATGGAAGATGACCGAGTGCACATGCTAGTAATTCGTATGTCTATTCCAAGAAGTCGTTCCCCGCAGATTGACCACAGGTTCTTGATTGGATTTAAATCAGTTTCCGGGCCAATCTATAGAACTTTCATTTGCTCACTGGTAAGGTTTTTCAGTGTGTTCGTGCAGCGTTACAATTTTCGTACGCTTTCTTGGAGTGACGTCCATCACAGACAATTGTCATAGGACAACTAATCGACAGTCAAGACAATAGTGTCTGAGTGTGATAAAAAATCTGATGCAATCACGGATAACGCAATATTTTTCAAGGTCAAATAAATTTCATCATAGATCCCGAAAATAGATTCATATTACTGCACACAACTGCAAATGACCTAAACAGAGGAAAAAATAGAAATCGATTACACCCTGTCACTCTAGTGTGTCTAAAACTAAACGTATGGTGAAAGAAAGGACACTAAAGCGGTTGTTTAAAAAAAATTGCATAAGGGTGTACATTTATTAAAAATTATTATCCTTGAATCCAGACGACATCATAAAAGTGGCCTCAAAGTGTCGTATTGTGCTATTATTCAATTTCCAAGGAGCTGTTGGCAGGCAAAGTCAACCCACACGACACATTTCAATTTCATTCAAATTGTGTATACGCGTGCATGTATATTGCAATTCGACCTGTCGTTGAATTGCAATATACATGCGCACACGTAAACTTCTAAGGTTAGAGACTTCATCATGACCTTTTTGTCAGTACATTTCTGTGAAAAAACAAAAACCTGCAAAAAACATGCACATTTTACATCGATAAATCCCTTCGCCCGGTATGACCTGGCTTTGTAAGTGCATTTTTTTCTATTCTTTTAATATATAGGCTGCCAGGGATCCCTTCAATTGGTCTATCAGAACTTTTCATGAGCATTTTACAATTTTTTCTTTCACAATATTTGTACATTTTTTAAAAAAAAATAAAGCTTTAAAAAAAATAATTGTATTTATAAGCAAATAATTTCTGAACATTTCAAAAAAAATAATTTCAGTAAAAGTTCAATTCAATCAAAATAGGGTCTTAATAAATAACTTTTTTTTTTCTCTCCAAATTTAATATTTTTATTACTCATCCCAGGGTAGGGCTTGTCCAGAGTGTCTTTAGACACAAGGAAAAGAGTGCTGAACTGCTATGTAATATCAAAACGCTCCTATAGCAGTGAATGCTGGACAATCTCACAGAGGATTTGAAATCTGGATGCAACAAAAGTATGTTTTACTGAATGATGCTAAGAATACTATGAAGTGGTAATGTGGTCAGTTAGAAAGGTTTAAGGCAAATTGAAAAAAAAAGGACCCACAAAAAGATTCAGAAAGCGTCAGTTAAAATTTCTGGCACAGAGAATGAGGAAAGAGGCATTGGAGAATTTAACACACACAAGATATTGGAAGCGATGCATTAAATGCGTTATTCTAAATTGACAAACAATTTAGATTTTAAATTTGATCATCTTGCCGTCAACAAAAATGCGAAAGTAACCGGACTAGTAATGTATAATTTTAAAAAGCTCTATTCGAAAAAAAGTACTGAACTGTTACGTCACATCTGTCCTGCAGTGAATGCTGGACAATCTCCTCAAAGATGAAGAAGAGCATTGAAGCAACAGAAATGTTCTACAGAAGGATGCCGAGGAAATTATAGACCAAATATGTGAACAATAATGAAGTTGTAGAGAAAATGGAAACGAAAAAGGAAACTTATACCCAACATCAGGAAGAGACATTTGAAATTTTTAGGTCACATAATGAGGAAAGACGGCTTGGAAAATCTGATACTCAAAGGACAGATTGAGGGCAAGAGGGACAGAGGAAAACAACGCATAACATACGTAGTGAGCTTGAGTAAATGGGAGGCGGAACATAGTTTAGGAGAAAGACAATTTATTAAGAGCTAGAAAGGAAGGAGGTTGTGGAGAGGCATGATCGCCTCCGTCCTGATGGGACACGGTACACAGAAGAAGAACAACCATTCGCTCGAAGTGTTCAATTTAACGGATTTAGTAAATACCAGTTACCCGGTAAAAGACATTCGCTATTATGGTTACTTTCAGGAACATTCTCTTATTTTTTGACCTTGTGCCATACAAAGCCAGTATAAATAAATAACAAAGAACTTGTATAGCAGGCACTTTTTGTTAACATTGCTTTGTTCAAAACTGTGTCTATTATTAACTCGTAAAATATGGTTAGTTTCGAACGTATGACGGTTATGCTGGATGAGTACAAATAAAACATTTCCCAGGGATTGTCGTGTAGTTGTAGCCGTAATAATAATAATAATAATAATAATAATCTATATAAAAGAAGAGCAGATGCTCTGTTGGCCACACACTGCGCATGACTTTACATGAACGTACGCAATGTATATTCGTATATCTGTATTGTGTGTACGTGACATAGATGTGCTTCTGCCACCGAATACACACACATGTACATGCACATACATGCATACGCACACAGTTTGCCCGAGTTTGAAATCAGATATTGAAATAATACAACCACTCCGATTCAGTCTGGGCAAATCCTACCCTGGGTTGAGTAGTAGAAATTTTAAATTCGGAGAAAAAAAAAAACAACAAAAAACAATGTTATTTATTCAGACTCTATTTTGATTGAATTGGACTTATTTTATTGAATTTTCGGAAATTATTTACTTATAAATACATTTATTTTTTAAAGCTTTATTCAAAAAAAAAGTCTGGAAATATTGTTAAAGAAAAAATAGTCGAATTATTGTGAAAGCTTCTGATAGACTAATTGAAGGGATCCCTGGCAGTCCATATATTAAAGAAATAAAAAAAAACATGGTTTTACAAAGCCAGGTCATACCGGACGAAGGGATTTATCGATGTAAAATGTGTATTTTTTTTTTTTTTTTTTCAGAAATATACATAGGAAACATCTCATGATGATGTCTCTAACTTTTGAAGTTTACGTGTGTGCATGTATATTGCAATTCAACCTGTCAGTGAATTGCAATATACATCCGTCTTGGGTATGACGATAAACTAGGTCCATCAGCAAGGCCTCTGATCAGGAGGTTTTGAGGAGCGTGGAACCACCTTTTAATTGCTGGTATTCCCATGTCCAGCCTGACCCGCAGTGGTAGCACCTTTTAGGGTCACAGTTATGGGCAAAACTAGGGTCAAAACTCTATGAAAATGTAAATAGGTTTTAATACAAGAAATACTTTGTTAAAAAATTATTACCAGCAATGCATTTTTGAAAACAAAAGATATTTCCAGCTATACATTTCTGAAAAAAAAAATATTACCAGTTATACATTTTTTGAAAAAAATATTAGCAGCAATAAAAATTAAATAACCTATTGAGGTTGATATGCCGTAAAACAAAACAAACAGCAATATACATGTGTGCGTGGACACACAATTTGAATGAAATTGAAATGTGTCGTGGGGGCTGACTTTCCTTTGCCTGGCAACAGCTCCTTGGCAATTCAAAAATAGAACAAGACGACCCTTTGTGGTCACTTTTATCATGTCGTCTGGATTCCAGGATAATATTTTCTAATACATGTAGTATTTATTAGTATTAGGTTGGTGCAAAAATAATGACGTAATAATGTCGTTTTTTGACGTTACGTCAAAAAACGACATTATTACGTCATTATTTTTGCACCAACCTAATATTAAGCTTTCATCATTGGTACCTCGACTATCTTGAATCATTTTACAGTTGAAATTACTAGATGCAACCGTAAGTTCTATGCTAAGAGTTTCTTCTCGCACTTCTCACTTGTAGAAGTCACTTCCGCCTCTAGCTTTCAAGTCCATTTTGATCTTCCAAAGATTTTTTCTTATGCAACAACAGTCGTTATTTGCTGTCTTCTTAATTCCTGTCTTCTTATTGCATTTTTTACTTTTTAATGTTTTTCTCATATTCTTTCACACTCAGCAACCCCTTGCATCTTAGTGGCTTTATTGCCTTGCTTGGGGTAAAATGATTAAAAATATTAAATGGCAAACAATTTCGATTTTAAATTTGATAACCGACTACCAGGCAATAATAATAATAATAATAATAACAACAATAATAATAATAATAATAACAATAATAATAATAATAATCTGTGCTTGAGGAAGCAGATGTTACCATGCTCTGGGGTGTGTGTGTGTGGGGGGGTTCTATCAATACAGATTGACCAATACAAACTAATCGTACAGGAATCAATATAATTAAGACAGAAAAGAAAAAAAAAGTTTACACACTGATTGACATGTGCGTACCAAGTGAGAAAAACATTTCTGCGAAGGGTTTTTTTTAAAGCTCAGAGCTTGTGATGGTAATAAACAAAAATGTTGCATTTGAAAACTAAAAGTGTTCCTGTTGTGGTTGGAGCTTTGGAAATTATCAACAAAATTCCTGGATCACCATCTCTCTAGGAAATTCCAAAAATAATTCTAAAAATTCTAAAATAGTAATCAGAACTCTCGTTATCGTGAGAAAAGGAATGGAGAATTTTACTAACAGTGTTCTAGGTATCATCAGCATGCAAGTTGCCCAGAAAATCGCCCTACTAGGAACATCCCATATCTTAAGAAAAGTGCTATAAAATAAATGACAATTCTCCTATAGGGCCTAAAGACCATAGTTTGGACCCGGATATAAAACTGGCAACATACACAAATAATAATAATAATAATAATAATCCAGAAAAAATTGACCATCTTGATGCACTCGACATGATAGAGTGGGCCAATATCTGCACTGGAAAATATGCCACTTTTACGGGAAGGAAATTGCAAGAATCTGGTATGAACATCACCCAGACTCAGTTACATAGATAGGATCCGTAATAATTTTATGGGACTTTACCCTACATGCAGACAGAACAATCAAAGCTAATCGCTCAAACATCATGATCGAAGAAGACAAAATCAAAAAGGTGCTTTCTTATTGGCATAACGGACGCTGCAGATTGTCATGTGTCTTTGAAGATCGTTAAAAACTATCAAAATACAAGGATCTTGAAATGGAAATTAAAAATGTGGCACATGAGGACATCAATAATTCCAGTTGTAGTTGGAGCCCTCGGATTGATTGGAAAAGATTCCAATAGACTCATTGAAAGGATTCCTGGTAGACCATGCCTTAAAGAAATAATAATAATAATAATAATAATAATAATAATAATAATAATAATTGAAGTGGAAATCTCAAAAATGTAGCACATGAGGACATCAATAATTCCAGTTGTAGTTGGAGCCCTCGGATTGATTGGAAAAGGTTCCAATAGACTCATTGAAGAGATTCCTGATACACCACGACTTAAAGAAATACAAAAAATTGTTCTCACAAGTACAGCTCACACATTATGAAGAGCTTTATCTATGGAAAATAGGTGTTATTTTAGATTTTTCTTTGTTTTTTTTACAAAAAGGATAAGTGGAAAATGTCATGTAGCCATTTCTAACCTTAGATCTCTGGTTGGGAACTGGAAGGAAATGTGTATACAACAGAAATCAAAGCAAATAATAATAATAATAATATCAGAACAGAGACAAAAAGCGTGCTATGAGATTGGCAACTACCCTTTTACTGTGAACTAGCTAAATACGATCACCACTTCTACACTAAGAGTTTCTTTTCTCGCACATCCAACCTGTGGAACTTTCTTCCTTTTTCTTGCTTCTCTGTTAACTGGAATCTTCAAAAATTTAAATGCAATGTCAATCGCCATCTTCTGTCTCTAAAGCTTTCCTCAAACCTTTTCATTCTTAGACTTTTCATTCTCTTTCATTTTCACTCCCTCACTATAATTTTTACACCCTCTCTTTTATTTTCACTTCCCTTTTTTCATTTTCACTCCCTCATTAATTTTTACACCCTCTCTTTCATTTTCACTTCCCCTTTTTCATTTTCACTCCCTCATTAATTTTTACACCCTCTCTTTCATTTTCATTTTCTGTCTTTCATTTTCACTCCCTCATTAATTTTTACACCCTCTCTTTCATTTTCACTTCCCCTTTTTCATTTTCATTCCCTCATTAATTTTTACACCCTCTCTTTCATTTTCACTCCCTCATGAATTTTTACACCCTCTCTTTTATTTTCACTTCCCCTTTTTCATTTTCACTCCCTCATTAATTTTTACACCCTCTCTTTCATTTTCACTTCCCCTTTTTCATTTTCACTCCCTCATGAATTTTTACACCCTCTCTTTCATTTTCACTTCCCCTTTTTCATTTTCACTCCCTCATTAATTTTTACACCCTCTCTTTCATTTTCACTTCCCCTTTTTCATTTTCACTCCCTCATTAATTTTTACACCCTCTCTTTCATTTTCACTTCCCCTTTTTCATTTTCACTCCCTCATTAATTTTTACACCCTCTCTTTCATTTTCATTTTCTGTCTTTCATTTTCACTCCCTCATTAATTTTTACACCCTCTCTTTCATTTTCACTTCCCCTTTTTCATTTTCACTCCCTCATTAATTTTTTCACCCTCTCTTTCATTTTCACTTCCCCTTTTTCATTTTCACTCCCTCATTAATTTTTACACCCTCTCTTTCATTTTCATTTTCTGTCTTTCATTTTCACTCCCTCATTAATTTTTACACCCTCTCTTTCATTTTCACTTCCCTTTTTTCATTTTCACTCCCTCATTAATTTTTACACCCTCTCTTTCATTTTCACTTTCTCTCTTTCATTTTCATTACCTCACTTTCATTTTTACACTTTTTCTTTCATTTTCACCGCCTCTCTTTCATTTTTTGGGAGTAATATCTATCTATCTATCTATCTATCTATCTATCTATCTATGTGTGTGTGTGTGTGTGTGTATTTCTGTGTGTGTGTTTGTGAACGTGTTTGTGAAATAATGATTTATTAATAGAAGGCTTATAAAGACTTATAGTCGGGAAATTCATTTGTTTGTATACGTTTGGGCGATGTAAATGTGTTATTTTGGACCCTTCTTAATAAAAAGTGTTAAGAAGTTGAATGTGTGGGTCCCGAATTTACATACACATACGCATACATCACACACATGCACCATATGCGTACACACAAATATAAGTCTTACATAAGTGATGCCTTCGTACAATCTGTGGCTATAATCTGAAAGAAAGAAATTCTAATCTTAATCTGTTTTTCAAAATAGGAATTGGAAACAGAGATATTTCCAGTGTGAATGTAACGGCGATCATATTGTGCGCATGATTGATGAAAAGACACCAAAAATCCTCATGTACAGTCACGGGCATGACGCTACTCGCAAAGTGGCAAGAACCCCCTGTCGAGGATAAACTTTAGCCAAACCCAAATCCTATTGTCATCTTTCTGTCGTCATTTGAGGAAATGGCTTCTGATCGCGTCAAGTGGATGACTGCGTGCATAAAAGGCCATACAACTTCTGAGAAAGAACACGCTTTGAAGATTGCTGCATTCTAAGATAGAATACCGAACACGGCTGGAACTCGGCTCTCTGATTAACATTCATGAGTCATTATCCATTATACCACCGCACATCCAAGCTTACAACACCTGGAAGTCCCAAGCGGTCACCCATCTAGGTAGTGATCAATCTCGACGTTTCTTAACTTCGGTGATAGTACGGGAACCGGTGTTTCAAGGTGATGTGGTCGTAAAACTCCCCCCCCCCCGAAAAAAAAATGAAAATTACTTATTACTCAACCTAATACATGATACATATTACACAAGGTATGATTTCCCTCCTGGGTAAGACGATAAACTACATCCGCGTCCTGGGTATGGCGATAAACTACATCCGCGTCCTGGGTATGGCGATAAACTACATCCGCGTCCTGGGTAAGACGATAAACTACATCCGCGTCCTGGGTATGGCGATAAACTACATCCGCGTCCTGGGTAAGACGATAAACTACATCCGCGTCCTGGGTATGGCGATAAACTACATCCGCGTCCTGGGTAAGACGATAAACTACATCCGCGTCCTGGGTATGGCGATAAACTACATCCGCGTCCTGGGTAAGACGATAAACTACATCCGCGTCCTGGGTATGGCGATAAACTACATCCGCGTCCTGGGTAAGACGATAAACTACATCCGCGTCCTGGGTATGGCGATAAACTACATCCGCGTCCTGGGTAAGACGATAAACTACATCCGCGTCCTGGGTATGGCGATAAACTACATCCGCGTCCTGGGTAAGACGATAAACTACATCCGCGTCCTGGGTATGGCGATAAACTACATCCGCGTCCTGGGTAAGACGATAAACTACATCCGCGTCCTGGGTATGGCGATAAACTACATCCACGTCCTGGGTAAGACGATAAACTACATCCGCGGCCTGGGTATGGCGATAAACTACATCCGCGTCCTGGGTATGGCGATAAACTACATCCGCGTCCTGGGTAAGACGATAAACTACGTCCAAAAGCAAGGTCTTTGTTCAGGAGGTTTTGAGGAGCGTGGAAACACCACTTAATTGTTGGTGTTCCCAAGTCCACCCTGACCCAGGGTGGTAGCAACTGTTAGGGTCCCAGCTATGGGAAACGAGATGACCCTGAAACTGGTGTCAAAACACTATGAAAGTGTAAAAATAGGTTTTAATACCAGAAAGATTAAAAAAGTAAAAGATTATTACTCGCAATTAATTTTTGTAGAAAAAATGTTACCAGCAATTAAAACCTTGTCGGCATTAAATAACACATTCAAGTTGATATGCCGTAAACCAAACCAAACCAAACCAAACCAAACCAAACTAAGGCATGTTTTAGATGTAAACTGTTATCGGATTAACCGTACTTTCCACGTTGCATGTTAAATATCACGCCATCATTCGTTAAATCGAGGTCTACTAAACATTTACTCAAAAGCACACACACAAGCGCGCGCACGCACATAGATGAAGTATCTACATATGTTTGTTTGTTTATATATTTGTTTGCGTGGGTGTGTGAATATGCATAGGCTGTTCCCGACAGCTGGCCGAACGAACAGGTGGTACTGGATAAATAGTTTTTTTTTTTGCGAAGGTCATTGTCTTACATCATAATCATTGTTGACAGTAATAAATTTTTGTCTTCTACGACATCTGCCATGGAGCGACGATCGCCAGGTTAGTGACGTTTTTCTTTTTTATCTATTATTGTTAACCCAATAAAAGGCCGAAGAGTCACTCCAAGTATAGAGTTATTCAACGCAATTTTAAGACTGTAGAGGTAGGAAGTGCATATGAGCATATGGAGGCCAGATAACGACTGACCCTAAACTTGAAGAGGTTAACATTTTAGTACGTAAATCCCTCTCTCGAGGGGTTTGTAACACATCTATTTATCATCTCTCAGTTGCGTCTCTGTCCTTGGGTAGAGTGCACTCAGGGGCGACGTCGTCAAAGGACAGAATCGCAGCTGAGGAAAATTATACTGAGAGGTGCCAAGCCCTGGGGCTCAGCTTCCCGAGGCCGCGTCCTCTCATTGCATCAGAGAGAGGGATCGGTTCTCGTACCGAGTTTAGCGCAACCGATGGTTTCGGGGGCTGCGGGCAATTTTTGTTCTTAGCCCGGGTGTACGCGCTCGGGATCCCCACATTAAACCGACCTTGTGGCACAACCTGACCTCGTCATTTTTGAGTAAATACAACATTTAGTGATCGGGAAAGCATTTCCTCGAGACTCTGTCCCACAATACAATATTTCTGAGGAAGAAGGTAATATGAAAGTAACCAAGATGAAACAATCCAGTTTGTGTGGCGACGAGACGTTTGTGGGAACAGGGTTGTAGGGTGGAAAATAATTCATCCCCCGGAGGAGAGTGCAGATGCTTTTGAACTTTGTCGAGGCTGGAAGGAGAGGACTGAACAACTCCAGCCCAAATGTGACAGTAATACTCCATTTTTGAACATATCTGGCCTTTCTAAAGAGAGACCATGCTAGAAAGAGTCAGATACTTGTTGGAGCCCGGTAAATGGGACAGACCGTTTTTCAGGCATCTTTAGCGATGGATCATATATCCCACATGAGGTCCAAAATGAACTTCACTCCCAACAGACGTTTCAGTCAAAAGGCCTCCTTCAGACAACCAATCTGCACAACTGATGATGAAAACTTACCAGCATGGCGTTGGTCATTTCCTGCCATTCCTCATTTGGTACTTTATACATGTGGCCTTGTGCCAGACTGAATTAAAACTAATATAAGCATATTAAATTCATTTGGCTTTTGCGGTTCGAACTCAAACCTATTGCCAGTGAGTGTGAAGTTAAATAATGGACTCAATAAGTTGATTTGGCTCAAAAGTTCGTAGCTTTTTTCAGTAGGTAGGTTTCGTTTCTCACGTGACAGTAATTTATGACATATATACATGTCTTCTTCTTCTTCTTCTTCTTCTTCTTCTTCTTCTTCTTCAGCGTCTGGAAACAACCAGAATTTATCGGCCGTGAAAGCCACCAAAACCCTTTCTTTTCAGTTTCGCTTTGATTAGATCCTTTTGAACCTTAATCCAAACTTTTTATACATATAACCCTGGCTCCAAGTGTTTCTACCTATTTATATCACAGACAATGTAAATAAATCTAAACTACATACCTGTGTAGCCAATCAGTATTTCCTTGATGGATTGATTCATTTTCTACCATTTATCAACCCTTTGCAGGTTATTTAAAGCCAGAAAACATTTTTGCATTGTAAGATTTTTTAAAGATAATAATGGTTTAATAATACAAGTCTTACTAATTAACCCATACCTGGTAGGAGAAAAAATGGATTTCCTTTCCTAAAGGTATTTGCGAGTAGGTGAATATAACGAACCCAACCGGAATTGGAACTTGGATCGCTGATTAACAATTCTCAGCCATTATCCATTACAGCACCAACACATTTTACAGCACTTGGTATCTCGAAGCGGTTACCAATCTAAGTACTGACTGAGTTCGACGTTTCTTAACTTCGCTGATCGTACGGAAAACAGGTTTTTCAACGTGAATTGGCCGTAAGCCATGTAATTTAAGAGAATAAAAGGATAGATAGGAACAAATTGAGATAGATAGATAGATAGATATGAACATACCGAGATAGATTTGTAGATAGATATGAACAGATAGATAGATAGATAGATATGAACAGACTGAGATAGATAGATAGATAGACAGATCGATAAATAGATATGAACAGGCCGAGATAGATAGCTAGCTAGATAGACAGACAGATCGATCGATAGATAGATATGAACTGACATAGATAGATAGATAGATAGATAGATAGATCCAGAGATATATATGAACAGACCGAGACAGACAGACAGAGAAGCCGAGATAGATAGAAATACTAAATTTAACATTAAATTTTATTTTCCTTCTCTCTTACCTTCAATCATTCATCCACTCTTTCTTTCTTTCCCTTCCTCTCTCTTATTTAATATAGTTTCATCCCAACCAACACAGCCAGATTTTTCAACGTGATATGGCCATAAGCTTTGAAGTAGCGGTGTACCTAATAACAAGAAAGAGGTGTATTGTATATAATGCGGGACACACACACACACACACACACACACACACACACACATATATATATATATATATATTGTCATCCACAGACAGTCTGTTTCGCAGCTCATCAGCGT
>OZ010600.1:84278930-84291430 GCA_963932145.1 Acanthosepion lycidas | reverse complement strand
AATGATACGCTAAACTAGACTCGTTATCAATTGCCCCAGCCTGATTATTGGCAGATTGAGTATATGACATGTCAAACATTATATAATGGCAAATTTTCAATAAAACCCACAGTGAGGATCGAACTCACTACTCAAAATTAATGATAAGCTAAACTAGACTCGTTAACCATTGCCCCAGCCCGATTATTGCTCGATCCAGTATACGACATGTTAAACATTATACGATGGTGAATTTTCAATGGGACCCACAGTAAGAATCGAACTCACTACTCAAAATAAATGATAAGCTAAACTAGAATCGTTATCGATTGCCCCAGCCCCATTATTGGTAGATTCAGTATACGACATGTCAAACATTATACAATGGTGAATTTTCAATGAGCCACAGTGAGAATAGAACTCACTACTCTAAATTAATGATACGCTAAACTAGACTCGTTATCCATTGCCCCAGCCTGAATATTGGTAGATTGAGTATACGACATGTCAAACACTGTATGATTATATAATGGCGAATTTTCAATGGGACCCACAGTGATGATCGAATTCACTTCTCACAACTAGACTCGTTAATCTCACGCCGACCCGCGATAGTTTAAAACGAGTGTAAACCGTTTGTAATGGAAAAAGTTGGTGATGAAATAATTCTAGGCATTTTTGCCACAAAAGCTTTTATTTATATAAATTCACGATCTCTTCATTCATTCACAAAATATTTTCATTTGCCTTCTGTCATCCCAGCTTAAATTTGTTTAGACTCGCTGGTCAGACAATGAGTTCTGAAAAAATTGACAGCCTAAAGATTATTAATTTGCAAGGATGCATCATATATGAAATAAGTGTTTGCTGCAACAAAGAGACGAGTGTTGTCAGTCAGCTTTCCAGGCTGTAAAAATATATTTTCTTTTAGACTACGACATTCAAAGGAACGAGTGACTTACTGCAGATTATGAATATTTTGTTCTGATTTCTTTTATTCGTATATCTCACTATTTAGTGAGGAATCAGGTTTGACACAAGGCCGAACTGACTACTCAATCAAAACTGATCTAACGAGACACGGTTGCTAAGCATTAGGCTTAGTAGAAGTGCACCTGATTTTCTAGGAATAAGATGTGGCACAAAGTTAAAAGTGTGGAGCACCCAGTGAGGATCGTACTCACTAGTCAGTCGAAATTGATCTAGCGAGACCAGGTTGATAACCATTACACCACATCGAAGTGCTCCTGGTTTTCTAGGGAAAAGACGTGGCACAAGGCTGAAAGTGTGGAGTACCCACTGAGGATCAAACTCACTACTCAATCAAAATTGATCAAGCAAGACAAGCTTGCTAACTCTTACGCCTAGAAGTGCATCTGATTTTCTAGGAATAAGACGTGGCACAAGGTTAAAAATGTGGAGCACCCAGTGAGGATCGTACTCACTACTTAGTCGTAATAGATCCAGTAAGAGTAACTTCTAACAATTTATACCACGTCGAAATGAAGGTCGTTCTGAACCGGTACGCTTCCAGAACCTTCCTTATGAATGCAGGGGTCGTCCAAGGTTCTACCCTGGGTCCTACCCTATTTCTGGTCTTCATCAATGATCTTCCTGATGTTATTAGTTCTCCAGTAGGCATCTATGCAGATCACACTACTATTTACTCCTGTCTCAATAGTAAATCCGTCAGCGCTGACAAAGTTAACCTGGCTGCTGCTCTCGGAAAGGGCCTTCAATCAGCGGTTAACTGGGTAGGAAATGGTTTGTAAATTTGAATGCTTCCAAAACGGAGCTGCTCTCATTTAGCGACTACAAAGATAATTCCCTGTCCGTCATTAGCATGGTTGATGTTAGACTCCAGGATTAGTGTCTCACTGCACCTTTTTGGCCTTACGCTTACAAATGACTTGAAGTGGAACAATTACATTGAATCAATAGCTGCATCTGCTGCAAGTAAAGTTGGCCCACTGTGCCGTGCCAGAAGATTTTTCTTGTCCCTCTTACATATCTAGAAATCTACCATTAGTCCGTAAATTAAGTCCTGGGCCTCAAGGTCCTTGATAAAATCCAGAGACGGATATGCAATGTAATTGGCCCTGATCTGGCATCTCGTCTGCAGCCGCTATCCCACAGACGTGCCATCGCCTCCATCTTTTTACAAATACCTTCACGGTAACTGTTCCGATTAGCTGCTTTCGCTGGTTCCCAGACTTCATGAATTTAAGCGTTCAGCTAGGCTGGCATCTCACTCACACCCTTTCACTGTCGAAACTGTTAATTGTAGCCGTCTCTTCTACTCCAATAGCTTCATGTCTCTCACCTCTCGCCTGTGGGACTCGCTCCCATTTTCTTATTTCCCTGATAGCTATAATCTCCATCTATTTAAATGTAATGCCAATCGACGTCTCCAGATGCTTTGATCTATCCCCTATCCATCCATCCTTCCATTACTCCTCTTTGCTCTCGCTCCAACACTCTGCAACCCCTTGCGTGCTAGTGGCTTCCCGCCTTGCTTGGGGTGAAACGCTTAAAAAATATATCTGGTATAGTGCCTGAGTTGTTCGTCTTGAGGTTCTCGACAAAATCAAAAAATGGATCGTAATGTGATCGATCCTGACTTGGTATTTTGACTTCAGACGCTTTCTCACAAACGTCCTGTGGTTTCCCTCTGTCTTTTCAACAAATATTTTCATGGTTACTGTACTGCCGAGCTTTTTTTCTTGGTGCCTGACTACATATATCTAAGCGTGCTACTAGAGTGGCATTTAGGTCCCACCACTTTACCGTTGAAATAGTTAAATGTAAGCGGCATGTCTACTCCAAAAGCTTCTTTTTTCACTATTCCCGCCTTTGGGACTCCCTTCCTCTTACTTACTTCCATGATAACTACAATCTTCAAAAAGTTAAATGCAACGTCAATCGCCATACTCTGATATCTTGAATCCTGTTCATATTTTATCCTTTCCTCATTCCCCTTATACGTAGTTTTTCTCTTAATTTCATTCTATCTACCCCACCCCCGCAAACTAGTGGTACTCTCCCCTCACTTGTGGGGAAATGCTTTATAAAAAGGAAAAAAGACGCAATATGACCGTATTACAAATGCAACTTCTTGATCTCTGAAATATTTTCATGCAAGGATAACATATTTAATCAGTTTTACAACTTGTTCAATCCACTTTATCGATATATTAACCTTTAGATTTAAGATAGAAACGGCGTTGAAAGTTAATATTCCTGGACAGGATGTTGAATAAATTTGTTTTCATTTGCATTTTGTTTGGTAATTATATAAACTTCCGGACAGATACTTCTGACAGTATTAATTGCAATATGCGAGGCATGTTCTGAAATGCAGCTGATTTTTTTTGCTACCCCCCCAATACATGACTCAAGAGCCACTCTAGGTAAAGGGTTGTTTTATTAGGTTATTGTATGATTTATTAGGTTATTGTATGATTTATTAGGTTGTTGTATGGACGCAATACGGTGTGATAAGAAGAGAATACAGAAGAAAAATATCAGTTAACCCTAGACTTGAACAGTGTTCTGGAAAGCATCCTCTCCAAAAGTACCATCTTCCACCAAAATAGTGGTTCTTGGAAAGAAGTTATCCGAGTAGAAATTCCTTCTTACTAAAGTAATCCAACTGGAATATTGATTATTCGCCTCAGTGCGCGGGTCTTAGCCGTGAAGGCCTGAACAGATGGAACTAAGGATTGTAGCTCATTAGCATTTCTCATGGAAATAACATTAGAGAAAGGCTTGCGACATTTCGTTCGTGGGAAAGGGGTTGTAGGGTGGGAAATAATCACTCAGAACGCCGTGTAGACCCTTTTGAATTCTGTCAAGACTGGAAAGTGAGAACTGTGCTGCTCCAGCCCAGATATGACAGTCATAGAGAGACTTTTCTGCCTGCCATCAGCATAGCTAATTCTAGACTCCTGGAGAGCAAAACATTACGCCTTCTTGGCCCCACGTTTTCAACTGGCTTGAAGTGTAGAGACTATGTCGAATCAATAGCTGCATCTACTGCAAGGAAATTTGGGTCACTGCGTCACTGCCAGAAGATTTTTCTCGTCAGAGTCCATCGCATTTACATATCTACCATTCGTCCATGCATTGAATACTGTTGCCATATCTGGGCCGGTGATCCTGCTACTCATCTCGAGGTTCTTGACAAAATCCAAAGAAGGATCTGTAATGTAAACGATCCTGACCTGGCATTTCAACTTCAGTCAATTTCTCACCAACGTGACGTGGCTATCCTCTGTTCTTTCTACAAATATTTTCATGGCAACTACTCTGACGAGCACTATTTACATTTTTCGGACTATTGTCCTCATCTTTGTTGCCATATTTATCACAAAGTTTCGGCCGTTGTACGCGCCGGCCTTCTACAGGTGGTTGGGATGCCGAACTGAACCTTTATTTCGCTCACTGGGGTAGACTGTTCTAGTTCCACGTGCCATGTCTAATGGATGTCAGTTATCAGTTATCTCCTGTTAATTCCCCCCTCTCCAAGTTCTCCACTGCCTTAACCGGGTATTGAACTCACACTCTTTGGGTCCTGTCACTGGATCTAACTAACACCTTTACCCATTGTGCCTTGAGGACAAGCTATTCCGACGAGCTATTCTCCCTGGTGCCCAGACTGCATGAATTTAAGAGTGTTACTAGATTGGCATCTAGGTCCCATCTGTATATTTTTGGAATAGCTAAATACAATCGCCAATTCTATCTAAGAATTTCTTTTCTCGCACTTCCCTTCCGTTTACTTGCTTCTCTGATAACTTTAATCTTCAAAAAGTCAAATGCAACGTCAATCGCCATCTTCTGTCTTCTTGAATCCCGTTCATCTTTTATCGTTTCTTCAATCCTCCCTATACTCAATCTTTTCTCACACTTTCACTCGCTGTAACCTCCTGGGTACTAGTGGCATTTCCGCCTTGCTTGGGGTAAAGGTGAAGTTAGGTACTTGCTGGAGCGCTAAAAGGTAACAGCCATTCATCGTTCAATATTAACGAAGAAGTGGCCCACACAGGTCAATACTTCGAAGTAACCCCAAAACTTTAAGCTAAAAACTCGAGTCATGTTCTCAAATAGCCTCATCATCTCAAGACTTTCATATGGATGTCATGCATGGTGCCAGACCCCGTTCAGAAATATCTAAACTCTCAGCTGTATCCAACCGATTCCTCATTCTCAGATCAATGAGTAAAAATGACTTCGAGCGAATGAAACCTGTCGATCTTAGCAATGACCATCTTCCTTCGATCTTCGTGGACTGACGATACAGAATCAAAAAGAAAGAACTGTATCAAATAGCAGAAACAATATCCATTAAGGACTTTCAACAGGAGCAAAAACTCAAGCGGATATCACATGTAATTCGAAGACAAAATAATAACATAATCAAGATGTTGACATTCCACATTACATCAAACAAAAAGCAAGGAAGGAGGCCTCCCATTAGTACTGGAAATAGCGATAACTGTGAACTTGAAAAACTTATTTTTCATCTTTCATACCATGGCCTTTCCAACTGTAATGAGAATTAATGGATGTATTTTAAACCGACATTTTTATCACTTCGAATGTTATTCGTATTTGAAATAGATGCCCTATTTTTTAATTTTTTAAACAGGGTTTATCACGTCTGCCGGCATGCGAATTCGAGAAAATTTAGCAAAGAAAATGTGTTCCCCGGCATGGATCAAACCTGTGAGCTTCCTTATAGAAGATACTGCTGTTTGATCCGGCGAGTTTTAACCACTCGGCTACGAAGAATCTCACAGTAAGTAAGCTTGCATTTTCCCTTTTTAAGGAAAGCACATCCCCTTCACCCAGATTATTTTTCTCGAGAGCCTATTTTCGGAGAAAAAAGTAATTTGTAAAGAATTATTATACTTATTTTGACTACAGCCTTTTTATTACTGAAAACGTTCTTATATTGGACAAGCGCTTTGTAGTAATAATAGCAACGACAGAAACATTTTGAAGTAATAATAGCAAAGACAACAATGATATATATATATATATATATATATGTGTGTGTGTGTGTGTGTGTGTGTGAGAGAGAGAGAGAGAGAGTCCACGGATGTCTTCTTTTCAAGCAGATAAAGATTGATATGTCGCTAAACAAAATCAACCAACCAAAATTTCTTTTAAGAGACTGAAAAAGCCTGTGAAAACCGGTTTTTCACTGACACCATTGCATACACAACACGCACGCGCTCGCGCACACACACAGATATATATATATATATATATATATATATATATATATATATATATATATATATATATATATATATAGAGAGAGAGAGAGAGAGAGAGAGAGAGAGAGAAAGAGAGAGCGGGGAAAGAGAAAGAGAGAAATAAGCTGTCTGTTTTTTACGATTATAAGATTGCTTAATCAATGCGAATGTCAGTGTGTCACAGTGTCACACTCTTTCAACTTTACGCTTAGACGCCGTAGCCCAACATATCGCCATTTTGGAATCAGGCCAATTCCGTGACCAAATTAAAAACATTTTGGACCGGATCCAGACGCACAATCCTGAAATTTTAGATTCCTAAGTTTTTATTAATACGATTGATTTTGACGATTTTTAACGTGATTTTTTGCGACGAATTTTTTTGTACGATAACAATTTTTATAACTTGGAAAATAGATTTGGGAATAATCGAAATTAATTGCGAAATCCACCCATGAAATAAAAATAATTGTTTGTACGGAAAACAAGGACCTACGTACATCAAATTGTCTTTAAATAATTATCTACACTATTTACATTATACGGACTATTGTCCTCATCTTTGTCGCCATATTTATTACAACGTTTCGGCCGTTGTACGTTCCAGCCTTCTTCAGGTGGTTCAAATGTCAAACTGAACCCTTTATTTAGCTCACTGGGGTAGACTGTTCTAGTTCCACGTGCCATGTTTAATTCCCCTCTCCAAGTTCTCCACTGCCTTAACCGGGTATTGAACTCACTGGATCTAACCAACGCCTTTATCCACTGTGCCATGTGTCCTTGAGGACATCTGTGTATGAATTTCTGGGAATTATAAGCCTAATGTCTCAGCATCATTTTTTTTACCAGTACCCATATTGCAATTTTTTTGCTGTTATCATTGCATGATTTTACCAGAACTCATATTGCAATGTTTGTTGTTATTATCGCCTTTCTCTGGCACTCCTTGTTATTAGTTCCCATATTGTATTCATTTCTATGTTTGGTTGGCTCAGGGGATTTTTGTGGCCTAGCATATGTGCTGATTCGTATGCCACAAAAATCTTCAAAATGAAGTTCCCAATCAAGATCCCTACGCAGAAACTAGCTTAAATGCCGTCTGATACGGCGGCTTTTAAACTAGTTTTAAATATTTTCAAAAGTACTTTATAATGCACTTAAAAATTAGCATTTTTATTTAGTTTCCCATTTATCGCATGTTTCATGCATAGCAGATTTTTTTTTTCAAAATAGTCGTCTGTTTATGTAAGGCGCCGCCGATATCTCTCGTTCTTTTAACGTTTTTCAAAAGGAATGCGTCAACACGTCGATAGTCCGAAATAATTCAATTCCTTTTGTTTATTAAACCATTCAAGTTCTTAAATTTTATGATATTCATTTTCTCATCAATAAGATAGATTTTATGGCTTACGGCCACCGTAAGAGGAGAGTTTCAAGATGAAGATGCTCACAGAACACAAAACAAGAAGAGGCTTGCGTAAATTGTTGGAAGGACAGAGAGTAGGAGAGGTAGCAAAAAGGCAAAATTTACTAAGAGCTGAAATCGAGAGGAAATTGTAGAGAGCCATGATCGTTTACGCCCTAAAAGACACGGCACAAAGAAGACGAAGCTTGTGTAAATGGTTGGCACAACAAGGATTCGGAAAGGGAGCCAAAAACAAAATTTACTAAGAGCTACGAAGGACAGGATATTGTGGAGAGCCGTGATCACCCACGTCATGAAGGGACACGATACATAGAAGAAGAAGAAGCTTGTGTAATTGGTTAGAAGAACAAAAAAGTAGGAGATAGCAAAAAAAAAAAAAAAAAAAAATTACTAATAGCTACAAAGGATAGGAAATTGTGGAGGGCCATGATAACCCACATCCTGAAAGAGCACGACACAGAGAATAAGAAGCTTCTGTAAGTGTTTGACAGAACAGGGATGAGGAGAGATAGCGAAAAGACACAATTTATTAGCAGCTACAAAGGATAGGAAATTGTGGAGGGCCATGATAACCCACATCCTGAAAAAGCACGACACAGAGAAGAAAAGAGTTTTAAGTTGAAAAAAAAAAAGCTAAGAATTCAAATGGATTTAGTGATTTCAAAATCGTCAGGGGGGAAAATTCAGTAATACCAAATGAGCTTAGGCAAATGGACGGCAGAAGAGGGGTTGGGTTACGGCCGCATTACGTTGAATCACCGGAGTTAAGCAATGTCGAGCCTCGTCAGTATATAGATGGGTGATCGTTTGGGTATATAGGGTGTCGTATGCGTGGATGTGCGGATGGTGTCATGGATAACGGCTCGGAGCTGTTAATCGGTGAGCCAAGTTCCAATTCCAGTTGGGTTCGATATTTTCATTTTTCATAGACCTGGAAAAGGTATGAGTCCATCTCCCCACCCATCTAGGTAAGTGTTGATTATTAAAATTTTTATCACAAAACCATTATTATATTGTCACGGAATTCTTACAATCTAACAATATTTTCTGTTTTTAAATAAACTGCAAAGAGTTGATAGGCCGTAAAAAACGAATCAATTAAACAAATTTCAGTGTCTGCTTCCGCTTCACTTTTTTGAGGACACCCGCACCCATACATACATATATGGTGAGGTAAGTTGGGGTAATGGGTAGCGGCTGAGTTCGAATTCCAGTCGAGTTCGTAACTTTCGCTTACATAAAATATTCTTAGGATGCATCTCTTCTTCCCCGAGCTATGAATAAAAAGCAAGAGAAACTGTTTCCTTTAGCCTTGTTTGGCAACCGGCCTAGGAGATAGTCAACTCTGAAATCAAGACCCCAGGAGGATCGCTTATTTGTTTGATTATATACCACTCTAATAATGGCATTCTCACTTTCATTTTTACTGCTCATATATATTTTGATAACATCATTTTATAATTTAATGATAACAAATAGTTTTCATGTCTTTCATTAAATTATTTCCAAGTTTCTCCCATGTTAATCTCTTCCTTCCTCAAGTTTCTTTCATTTTTACTTTCATAGTATCCAATGTTTTTCTCTCGGCAATTTTCTCAGTACTGGATACTTGTTTTCATTTTTACAACTAAATTTTCATTGTGATTGTTCTAGTGAGCTGTCCACTTTTGTCGCTCGACTTTATGAAGTTAAGCGCAATACTCGATTGGCGGCTAGGTCTCATCCTTTTACAGTTGAAATTGCCAGATGTTGCCGTAAGTTCTATGCTAACAGTTTCTTCTCACGCACTTCTAAAACTCTCTTCTGATCACTTGCTTTCCAGTCACGTTGATCATAAAATACTAATTGAAATATAAATCATTATCTTCTGTTTTCTTAATTCCTGTTCTTTTTGTTGTTACGCCCCTTAATATTGTTTTCTTTTTCTCACATTCTTTTACATTCAGTAACTCCTTGCGTCTTAGTGTCTTTATTGCCTTGCTTGGAGTGAAATGATTAAAAAATATGAGTGAATATATAACCTCTGTCTATCTTCGTTGGCGTGATTAAAAATCTGTATAAACTTCCGTGTCACTTCTAAGATTTAAGTACATGTAAATATTATTGTCTTGTTACTATTTGGTATTTTACAGGTATGTTTTTCTTAATTATTTATTCAGGTGTTTTCCATGCAAACTTTTATTAAATATTTTGTTTCATTTGTGGGATTTATGAAAATGTTTGTCAGTTTTAAACGGTATTCCGATATTTTCTCAAAATTCCGATTACATGATGGATTAAATCATATTATTTTTCTATTCCCAACTAAAAATTCCAAGGAATTTTCTCATGCATTTGTTCTCAAACGCTTGGATCATTCTCTCTGTTTCTGCCAAAGGTGTCCCCATTTCATATCCATACAGGAGAATGGAGACTGCCAGCGATTTGTAAAAGCTGTACTTCATTTTAAAGCTAATTTTGCTCCTCCATATTCTTGCCAATTTTGGCCATGTCTGCGGTACCATCTTTAGACAAGGTTGCTCCTAACTATTCTAAACTGGACACTTCCTCAAATGAATTCCCGTTCATGGTAATATTGACAGTAACACACTGTTTGTGCTATTCATCATTACTTTGGAGTTCTCGGAGCTCACCTCCATACCATATGCTCCTGGTCTTTCAAAAAGTTTTTGTTCGTCAAGTCCTGGAGCTCACTTTTACTATCTGCTATGAGGTCAATGTCGTCTGCAAAACGTAGGTTACAGACTGGTCTGCCATCGATAGAGATTGAAGGATCATGGTCGTTCAAGGTTTCTTGCATGATTCTCTCTAGAAATATTTTGTTTCATTTGTGGGATTTATGAAAATGTTTTCTGCAAGTTTCAAAAGGTATTCCGATATTTTCCCAATATTCCAATTGCAATGTGGATTAGGCCTTATTATTTTTATATTCTCAAAAGAAACCGCCAAGGAATTTTCTCATGCATTTGTTCTCAAACGCTTGTACCCTTCTCTGTTTCTGCCAACAGTGTCCACGTTTCGCATTCCTATAGGAGAATGGAGACTACCAGCGATTTGTAGTCTGTACTTTGTTTGAAAGATGATTTTGCTCCTCCATATGCTTGTCAATTTGGCCAAACATTACATGGCTGCGGTAAAAAAACAAAACAACAATAAACAAACGATGAGTTTGTGCGGAAAATGGTTGAAAGTTTTGTGGGACACCATGAACCTCTTCTCGCCATTGTCAAACGGAGAAGAATGGTGTGGTTTGGACACATTACAAAGCACGACAGCCTATGCAAGACCATCATGCAAGACACCATTGAAGGTGGGCATAGGAGAGGACACCAACACAAAAACTGGTTGAACAATGTCAAACAATGGACAGGTATGACTGTACCAGAATTGCTGATGGCTGCCATTGATAGACCGTTGGGGAAAAAAGTGTGATTTCTGAATTCAAAACTGCCCTACGAAAGTCAAGGGGATGATGATGATTATTATTATTTTTTTTATTCCTATATAATTGGAATACATACTAAAGCCAGAAAAGGAAATAGAAACAGGAGAACAGCATGGTTTAATCTATCATACTAAAAGAATATTTAGCACTAACAAGTGTTTAAGTTAAAAAAGAAGCAAAACAGGGCGTCGACTCAAACACGCGTAACCAATAAAATAACATTTATTGTAATAAGAAATAATACCTGATTAAAAAAAAAATCCAATAATTGCTTAAAAACTATTGTGTCTACGGATATGAAAAAATTTAGCAACGATGGATTACTGAATGTCCCGACGAAAGATGTGCATTTCTTAAATAGATGCATTTCGATGCAAGTTCAATTCCTGCCGAGGGACACATTTCCTATAATAATACTTGCAATCTAGAGGCCAGTTGACATTAATTTCAAGATTTTACCCCCCCCCCCAAAAAAAAACATTTATGTTTAGTCAAATACCTGCACTCAATAAATATAATATTTATTCCATTAATTGCTTAAAATTACTTTGTTTACGTTTCGAGCACGAAATTAATTTTGCAGATAGAGACTGCAAAAGACCCCAAGGGGAGATAGGGATTTCTTAAAAAGGTTAATGGGATAGATTGTATAGCTTGTATTTAAAATAGACGGGATTTATATTTCTTATTTAAAAATAAACAGGGATTAATGTTTTTATTTTATATTTAAAATAACCGGGGGTTAATGTAATTTAAAAATATGTATTAAAATAAACGGGCCTAAAACTATGACATATATATATATATATATATATATATATATATATATATATATATATATATATATATATATATATATATATATATATATATATATATATGCGTGTGTGTGTGTGTGTTATATTACATGTATAATATATGTTATAATAAGTTATATTACATCGAGCACTATATAATTTACACCAGCACTCAATGTGAGATATCTCTCTGTCACTCTCTCTCTCTCTACACACACACACACACACACACACACACACACACATATATATATATATATATATATATATATAGGGGTAAAGAAAGATTGTCCCCGTATGCTTCTTGTAATATATGGGTGTGATAGGAAAAACTATTAAGGAGAGAGAACAATAAAAAAACAGAAATTAAGACGACAGAAGATAACACTTGACATTGCATTTAAATTGCTGAAGGGCAAAGTTGATTGGAAATCAAGAAGAGGTAAGAAAATCCCACAATCGAAATGCGGGAGAAGAAACTGCTAGCATAGAACTTACGGTTCCATGTAGCCATTTGAACTGTAAAATGATCAGACCTTGACGCCAATCAAGTACTGCGCTTAAATTCTTAAAATCTACGTACCAAAGAA
>OZ010600.1:84263930-84273930 GCA_963932145.1 Acanthosepion lycidas | reverse complement strand
AAAACTACGACAAAGATGACGACAATAGTAGTAATATAAATAGAATTCTAAAGAAATTTGACAGCATTGAATTGAATTTTCAAGTCTTTTGTTCACTGCTCTTTGGATCGTCGTAAGTCTTCCCTCGCGTCCCAAATATCTTATGAATTGAGTTGGATCTTTTCTAATTGATCTTTTTAGCTCTAAGTTGAAATGATTATCCCTCTTGCTGTTGTGACCTCCTGATCCAGTTTTCCTCTCTGCTGTTGCCTCTGTTTTAAACTTACTCACCATTTTCTTGACGGTTCTTGAAAGGACTTTGAAGGTGGAAGCCCGAGTATTAACTTTGGTACTATTACTGAAGGCCTGAATGATTTTTTCCTCTCACCATAAGTCATTTGGAAAGACAGTGGGGCTGGCACAAAACGATTTTAACCTGTTCTCATTCTAGCTGAATAACTCAAAGGGTTTTTCAGTGATTCTTGCGAAAAATATCCTGATGGCTAAACGTCTTATCGGAAAACCTGGGAAAAAGAAACTCAATTAGTTTAGTGTTTTCTTTGTTTTTTTTTTAGATATTAAACATTTTGCGGAGTGAACCATTATGTTGTAAAGCGATTTCGACAATTTTGCTGTTACATCAAGTATATATAAGTTTTTATATAATTTATCAACCGAAAAGAAAAGAAAAATTAGATCGCATGAGAAATTGTATGAAAAACTCAATAAAAGCACCTTGTCTGTCGTATTCAATGAAATGTGCATATATATATATATATATATATATATATATATATATATATATATATATATATATATAATTATTTATTTTTAAAGAAAAAAAAAAAATTTATAACATAAATATGTTATAAAATCACTACAAAAATAGCCATCTATATATAGATAAAAGTGAACATTGAAGTCAACACTCAGGGGCGACAAACTGTTTCCTAGCATAAAACAGCCTGTCGTCTCTGAGTGTTGATTTTAATGTTCACTTTTATATTAATATCCACATACGCTCTATCTCTGATATTGAGCACTTTATCCCATGAATATAACACACATTAAAACTATATTTCTTTATATATATATATAGAGAGAGAGAGAGAGAAAGAGAGAGAGAGAGAGATGTTGTGGTGTTTACATTTGAGTCTATGCAATGCAATCGATCATGACCAGGTATTTCGACCCCAGCCTCCTTCTCACCGACATGATGTGGCTTCCCTATGTCTTTTCTACAAATATTTTCATGTCGTTTGTTCTGATGAGCCTTTTTCTCTGATGCCTCGACTACATTGAATTTAAGCGTGCTACTAGATTGGCATTTAGGTTCCATTCATCTTTTCTACTCTCCCCAATCCTCCCTATACTCACTCTTTTCTCTCAATCTCTTTAACCCTTGTATACTAGTAGCATTCCCGCCTTGCTTGAGGTTCAATTATTTAAAAAAAAATAGGTAAACATACGATTTATTTATAATAGAGCATGTGTAGACAGTGGTTGTTTCTATACTTGATTTCATATATAGACAATTGATGCGATAATATGAGTCTATAAGCAGATATAGGTCCTGTTTATAAGTGAATATATAGTTAAATAGATCGTATTCATTTTTCTTATAACTCCATATGTAAACATAGGTAGTGTCTATAATTGATCCCATATACTATGTTTATACTTGACAGCATACGTAAACATAGGCTGTAAATATGTGTCTATGGTTTGATATAGTCAGTGTTTACCAGTGAAGATATAGGTAAACATAGGTCGGGTTTATAATTAACTTCATACTTAAAATAGGTCGTTTTTATACTTGAGTACGCAATCTGGTAGGTTACTGTCTTTTGGGGGTAGTATTAACCTTTTTCAGAGAATAAATTGACTCTTCCAGACAAAATGTCAGGAAAAGACAGTGAAAATCAAACTTTTTATTTACTAGTAAATATCGGTGCGTCCAGCTTATTAACTATTACCTCACAGTACATATATATATATATATATATATATATATATATATATATATATATATATATATATATATATATATACATATATATAATTATGTAATGAAAAACAAATCACTTTAATGTACCATTACGATAATTTATTTCACCTAAATCCTTTTTTAAGGATTCAGGATCATCAGGTAAAACTTCCAACAACGAAATGAGAAAAAAAATGGGATTAGAAATTGGTGGGTAGTGTAATTTTTGTAATTTAATAGAGGGGGTTGAGAGTGGTAGTTAACCAGACAATATAAAGTATAGGGAGGGGTTAATTTTATATCTCTCTTAAGTATGTTTTATATTGGAGTAGGAGGAGTGACAGAAAACTTGACCTCTTTAGATGGTTAATAAAACGGAAATGAATTGTAGAAAATGTATACAAGTGAGTCTTACGGTAAAGAGAGGGATAGGGGGGAGGGGGAAAGAGAGATGGAGTTGTTATAATTTTGTTTTAACAAAATTATGTAAAAGATAGTTTACAATGTTTGATAGAAAATTCGATGTCTGAAAAAAATTTTGTTATTAACTTAAATATTTAATTTTTTAAGTAAGTAGTTTCAGGACTAAATATAACTATTATTGTAATAAACATCCTCTTTGGATTTACCAATTCGGTTTACCAAGTTCCTTATAACTTAAATATATATATATATATATATATATATATATATATATATATATATATATATATATATATATATATGAAGGGAGAAAGAGATAGATATCGGTATGATAAAAAATATACATATACGCACGTAAACTTCTTGCACGTATATATATATATTTCTTTCTCAAGTGTTATAAATATAGTGTTCAATGTTATATAACAGACCTATTAAGTATATATTAGTGAATATACATAATATCTAACGTCGATAGCATGACTCGGAGTTTCATGCAAATCTGCAATTTTCAGGTACTGAATACATTCTGATCGTTATAAAATTTCCGTTCTCGTGGTGATGATTCAAATTTGTGCGTTAAGACTTGTTTATTTAATTATTGTTGCCTAAAATATTATAATTAATTTTTTTATAAATTATATCATTCAAATTCTTAAGTTCGAATGATGAAGAACAAAAAAAAATTAAGTCTAAAAATTATTTTAAATGAAAAAAAAAATGAAATTAAGTAAACACGTTAAGTATCAAGGGGAATAACTCTCTTTTTTATAAGATACCATAATTTTAACATTTAAAGTAATGTCTAATGGAATAAACATATACTCACGGTAATAATATAATAGTAGGTCGAGACTATATATCTAATGTTTTTGGAACCTAGCCTTATACTTACAAAGGTGAACTTACATATACACATGTTATAAATTAATCATTGGGTTAATAGGTGTTACATATATTAATATTCAAAAAATCTATTTTAATCCGGTTCAATATGTTTGAGTAGATGCTTCGTTTTACGGATATATGTAGTCATCAATTCTGTTCTCGTGTTCAGCAAGTTAGGGTTATTTAAGTGTTTTAATATAATAAGCTTCTCCAACAAACACAAGTTACAACTGCCTCCCTTTCCATTACATAGTTTCGGTTTCGCTATTATCTTCTAGCTAATGGTTGGGTACTGATAGTTTAGTTGCCAAACATACTTTGAAAGTGTTGTGCAGTTTTGTATTTGATATTGTTCAATGTCCTTTTGTGGTAGTAAAAACGCGATTTCCAGCTGTTCTGGTGCACCTGCTTTTCATCTCGAGGTCCTTGACAAAATCCAAAGTAGGATCTACAATGTAATCTATCCTGACCAGGTCACTTTCTCACCGGTGAAACGTGGCTTTTCTGTTAAGTAATATTTAACATCATCGTCTGAGTTGATTCTACCTCTGTAGTTTATGCCTTCAGTCATGCACGAGTCATTTAATAGGCAGGTTGCGTTTTTACGGCTATAGTATTGACTTTTAGTGGGATTATTATTTAGTGTTTTTCTTAATACGTTATTGTTTATGCTGGGATATCTAATTATCGATGATTTTTTTGTAAAGCTATAGCTTAAATTAATATTTATTTTGTTGAAAATCTTTTTAGTGTTGGATGATGATCAAAGTGTTTGTTAATTAAATTTAGGAGAATTCTACCTAGATTCGTTTTGACATTACCGTTGTAAGGAGGATTGAACCCTATTATGTTACGTTTGCGTTGTTTAAGCTTATTTTTTATAGCTTTGTTGTTATTTCTTTCTACATATTTTAATTTCACTTTATGGTTGGTGCATTCTATCGCTTTGTTATATCTAGCTTTATTATCGTCAAATATTGCTTTGTTACTGGAGTTGGTCGATAAGCTAAATTATACAGGCTTGTGTATGTTGTCAAGGATCCTTTTATGGTGGTTGGATTTTTGTCAACGTATTTGCGGTTATGTGAATACTCAGTGTATATTTCATACAGGTTAATTACTCATGTCAAATCTAACATCTAGGAAACTGATCACTTTAGCGTTGGCAATGGTGGTAATGTTTACTTTATGGTCCTTAAAGAATTTAGTTAGGTCCTTTCTCGTCCGGTCTGCTTGTCTTGGTCTCAGTTTACGAAGCAGACTTATCCCTTCGTCTCTGTATATAGCGTTGTTTTTTTTTCTTTATCAGAGATAAATAGGAGTCTCCATAGTAACAGTATCCTTATGAGTTTGCATACTTCCCCAGAATCCTGTGCTCCCATGGATACGTTTTCCTCTTGTCTCTTTTTATTCATATATATATATATATATATATATATATATATATATATATATATATATATATATATACCCAAGTATAGGATTGGTTTATACGGAATAAATTCCAATAAGTAACAAATACAATTCTTAAAAGAGTGCTCAATATAGAGTAGAGCAAATATACTTTATTCGAAAATTCTAACATAAATATGTTATAAAATCACTACAAAAATAGCCATTTATCAATTGTTGATGTTAAACGTAAAACTTAAATTGAATTCTATATTCAACACCATCACTTGATAAGATACCAGACGTGTTGAAACAAAATGGCTATTTTTGTAGTGATTTTATAATATGTCTATGTTATAATTTTCGAATAAATAATTATATATATATATATATATATATATATATATATATACATACAGTGTAACCCGGATATAAGAGACCCGGATATAAGAGAGATTTTATCTGGTCCCAAATTAGAGCCATACTTACCTAAACAAAATAGAGCAAACCCGGATATAAGATAAACCCGGATATAAGAGATTTATTCTCCGGTCCTGACAACTCTCTTATATCCTGGTTACACTGAATATATATATATATATATATATATATATGTATATATATATATATATATTTGCAGCAAAAAACAAAAATTAAGTCAACAGGGATAGGCTATTTCAAACCACTCTTTACACGGACATCATCAGCCTTTAAGTGCTTGGCTTGGAGCGTTGTTCTAAATTTATTTTCATAGTCTGTCCTTCTCTAGAAGACGCCTTGTTAATGAGAATCAGTTTGTGTTAGCGATTGGTGGGGCGTAAAGTATCTTATCCCAGTGGAAGCGGTCTGGGTTTGGAGCTTATTTATGACCAGAATTTGTTTTTAGTTTAATATCAGTTCCTAATATGTGGTGTTCCATATTAGTATAGAGTTTCATATTAGTGCAGAGTGTGTTTTTTCTAGAATTCACAGTAAATACTTTTTGTACTATAGGTGTTCAATATTATTAGTAACCGATAGGGGATTTAAACTTAAGTCCGTTAAGATTCCGTTAAGATGAGGTAATTTAATTTTTTTTTTTTGCTGTAAAAAATACATACGGTCTGTTAAAAAAAAAAAACATCGAGCTCTCTGTGAATCAGTTTTAATAATTAATATTACAAGGATTCACCCGGATTATATACCAACGGAACGATTCCCTGTACTAACAGTATCTGTCTATATTTCTGAGATGAGGTATTATGTACACTATTTACATTATTCGGACTATTGTGCTCATCTTTGTCGCCATATTTATTACAACGTTTCGGCCCTTCAGTATCTGGCTATATTTCTGAGATGAGGTATTATGTACAAAATTTACATTATTCGGACTATTGTCCTCATCTTTGTCGTCATATTTATTACAACGTTTCGGCCCTTCAGTATCTGGCTATATTTCTGAGATGAGGAATTATGTACACTATTTACATTATGCGGACTATTGTCCTCATCTTTGTCGCCATATTTATTACAACGTTTCGGCCCTAAAGTATCTATCTATATATCTGAGATGAGGTATTATGTACACTATTTACATTATTCAGACTATTGTCCTCATCTTTGTCGCCATATTTATTACAACGTTTCGGCTCTTCAGTATCTGTCTATATTTCTGAGATGAGGTATTATGTACACTATTTACATTATTCGGACTATTGTCCTCATCTTTGTCGCCATATTTATTACAACGTTTCGCCCCTTCAGCAACTGTCTATATTTCTGAGATGAGGTATTATGTACACTATTTACATTATTCGGACTATTGTCCTCATTTTTTTATTACAACGTTTCTACCCTTCAGTATCTGTCTATATTTCTGAGATGATGTATTATGTACACTATTTACATTATTCGGACTATTGTCCCCATCGTTGTCGCCATATTTATTACCACGTTTCGGCCTTTCGGTATCTGTCTATATTTCTGAGATGATGTATTATGTACACTATTTACATTATTCGGATTATTGTCATCATCTTTGTCGCCATATTTATTACAACGTTTCTGCCTTTCAGTATCTGTCTATATTTCTGAGATGAGGAATTATGTACACTATTTACATTATGCGGACTATTGTCCGCATCTTTGTCGCCATATTTATTACAACGTTTCGGCCCTTCAGTATCTATCTATATATCTGAGATGAGGTATTATGTACACTATTTACATTATTCGGACTATTGTCCTCATCTTTGTCGCCATATTTATTACAACGTTTCGGCTCTTCAGTATCTGTCTATATTTCTGAGATGAGGTATTATGTACACTATTTACATTATTCGGACTATTGTCCTCATCTTTGTCGCCATATTTATTACAACGTTTCCCTCTTTCAGCATCTGTCTATATTTCTGAGATGAGGTATTATGTACACTATTTACATTATTCGGACTATTGTCCTCTTTTTTATATTACAACGTTTCTACCCTTCAGTATCTGTCTATATTTCTGAGATGATGTATTATGTACACTATTTACATTAATCGGACTATTGTCCTCATCTTTGTCGTCATATTTATTACATAGTTTCGGCCCTTCAATATCTGTCTATATTTCTGAGATGAGGTATTATGTAAACTATTTACATTATTCGGACTATTGTCCTCATCTTTGTCGCCATATTTATTACAACGTTTCAACCCTTCAGTATCTGTCTATATTTCTGAGATGGAGTATTATGTACACTATTTACATTATTCGGACTATTGTCCTCGTCTTTGTCGCCATATTTATTACAACGTTTCGGCCCTTCAGTATCTGTCTATATTTCTGAGATGAGGTATTATGTACACTATTTACATTATTCGGACTATTGTCCCCATCGTTGTCGCCATATTTATTACAACGGTTCGTCCGTTCAGCATCTGTGTATATTTCTGAGATGAGGTATTATGTACACTATTTACATTATTCGGTCTATTGTCCTCATCTTTGTCGCCATATTTATTACCACGTTTCGGCCTTTCGGTATCTTTCTATATTTCTGAGATGATGTATTATGTACACTATTTACATTATTCGGAATATTGTCATCATCTTTGTCGCCATATTTATTACAATGTTTCTGCCTTTCAGTATCTGTCTATATTTCTGAGATGAGGTATTATGTACACTATTTACATTATTCGGACTATTGTCCCCATCGTTGTCGCCATATTTATTACCACGTTTCGGCCTTTCGGTATCTGTCTATATTTCTGAGATGATGTATTATGTACACTATTTACATTATTCGGATTATTGTCATCATCTTTGTCGCCATATTTATTACAACGTTTCTGCCTTTCAGTATCTGTCTATATTTCTGAGATGAGGAATTATGTACACTATTTACATTATGCGGACTATTGTCCGCATCTTTGTCGCCATATTTATTACAACGTTTCGGCCCTTCAGTATCTATCTATATATCTGAGATGAGGTATTATGTACACTATTTACATTATTCGGACTATTGTCCTCATCTTTGTCGCCATATTTATTACAACGTTTCGGCTCTTCAGTATCTGGCTATATTTCTGAGATGAGGTATTATGTACACTATTTACATTATTCGGACTATTGTCCTCATCTTTGTCGCCATATTTATTACAACGTTTCGCCCCTTCAGCATCTGTCTATATTTCTGAGATGAGGTATTATGTACACTATTTACATTATTCGGACTATTGTCCTCATTTTTTTATTACAACGTTTCTACCCTTCAGTATCTGTCTATATTTCTGAGATGATGTATTATGTACACTATTTACATTAATCGGACTATTGTCCTCATCTTTGTCGTCATATTTATTACATAGTTTCGGCCCTTCAATATCTGTCTATATTTTTGAGATGAGGTATTATGTACACTATTTACATTATTCGGACTATTGTCCTCATCTTTGTCGCCATATTTATTACAACGTTTCGGCCCTTCAGTATCTGTCTATATTTCTGAGATGAGGTATTATGTAAACTATTTACATTATTCGGACTATTGTCCTCATCTTTGTCGCCATATTTATTACAACGTTTCAACCCTTCAGTATCTGTCTATATTTCTGAGATGGGGTATTATGTACACTATTTACATTATTCGGACTATTGTCCTCGTCTTTGTCGCCATATTTATTACAACGTTTCGGCCCTTCAGTATCTGTCTATATTTCTGAGATGAGGTATTATGTACACTATTTACATTATTCGGACTATTGTCCCCATCGTTGTCGCCATATTTATTACAACGGTTCGTCCGTTCAGCATCTGTGTATATTTTTGAGATGAGGTATTATGTACACTATTTACATTATTCGGTCTATTGTCCTCATCTTTGTCGCCATATTTATTACCACGTTTCGGCCTTTCGGTATCTTTCTATATTTCTGAGATGATGTATTATGTACACTATTTACATTATTCGGAATATTGTCATCATCTTTGTCGCCATATTTATTACAATGTTTCTGCCTTTCAGTATCTGTCTATATTTCTGAGATGAGGTATTATGTACACTATTTACATTATGCTGACTATTGTCATCATCTTCGTTGCCATATTTATTACAACGTTTCGGCCTTTCAGTATCTTATATTTCTGAGATGATGTATTATGTACACTATTTACATTATTCGGACTATTGTCCTCATCTTTGTCCCCATATTTATTACTTTTCGGTCTTTCAGTATCTGTCTATATTTCTGAGATGAGGCATTATGTACACTATTTACATTATTCGGACTATTGTCCTCATCTTTGTTGCCATATTTATTACAACGTTTCGGCCTTTCAGTATCTGTCTATATTTCTTAGATGAGGTATTATGTACACTATTTAAATTATTCGGACTATTGTCCTCATCTTTGTTGCCATATTTATTACAACGTTTCTGCCTTTCAGTATCTGTCTATATTTCTGAGATGAGGTATTATGTACACAATTTACATCATTCGGACGATACATAGGGGTGGGGGCTGTGAAATAATGACAGAATAGACTACGGCAAGCAATCTAAACATTGGACGAATAAATAGGGCACTGACCAAAACAAACTATTAAATAAGCGACCTAAACAAACCCCCCACCAATTTTTTTTACTACGTTAATGAAACATCAAAAACTGAAAAGAATAAATAATTCAAAATGAAAATGAAAAAAAATTCAAATAAATTAACCCAAACAAATAAATAAACAAAGAAGACACTCCCGCAAAAATAACCGTCAGAATAGATTACCCACAATGCACCACTGACCCATATATATATATAAATGTCAAGGAAAGTCCAAAATTGGCTGCCTGACGATTGCGTC